>OY997270.1:580197782-580797782 GCA_963921465.1 Triticum timopheevii | reverse complement strand
AACATCAGATTAGAGCAATGCAAAGCAGACTTCAAAATGAACATCAGCATCTTCCACCTAGGAACAGGTCATCATTCGCACATGCTCATTATCGTGAAAACACTCCCTGGCCACATGGGAATCGTCGTGATCGTTGCTACCCTCTGCCTGAAACAAGAAGATACAAGCCTCAGTGGCGAGTGAAAGCATCTTCGCAAAACATTGAGTCCTCAAACCGGGTTCCACAGCAGTTTGCTCTACCAAGGCAACATGACCCTATGATGGCATCACCTTTGGAACATGCAAGGTCTTCAGGGGGGGCAGCGACCTTTGATGTAACCCCAAGGGCCCCTTATGCATCAACAGTTAATCAGCGTAAACGTGAGAGAAGACGGAGGACTCGTGAAGCGATGTATCAAGAATTGCAAGATTTGGTACTAAGACACGTGCAGGTCCGCGTGAGGGCTGATGGCCGAATTTACCAGGATAATGAGCGCGTGACGCTTCAGATTTCTCCAAATTTGAAAAGGAATGAGAGATATAATACATTGATAGAGCATCTGGCTCCCAAACCACTAAGGGTTGAGCAAAGGAACCTTAGTACAGAAAGGCCAAGAGGTGGCTCTCATTTAGCTCCACAAAGATCAAATAATGTACTGATCCCTCGAGATAACGGATTAGACACTACTAGGTTCAGGAATGATGGGAATGGAAGAAGACGATCTGGCAATGATTTAAACAGGATGAATAATGTAGCATGTCGTGTGGCGACAGTCCGGTCGGTGCAAAATTCAGATTCAGAATGGGAGCCGCCACTTGTTCGTCATGAATTCTCTTATTCATCAGACGAGGAAATCCTGCCTAATCCTACTCCATCATTCATGAGAAATTCACCCTGTGCAAAAGAACATCTAAGAAAGCATGCTGTTATAAAACAGAGGAGCGGTGCAATGGTAACAGCATCATGTCTTCCGCTGACATCAAGGGGTGATAAAACTCCGGAAGATAAAATTTTGTTGCGCGCAAGCGAGTATAGTAGACCTTATGCCAGTATCAGTTCTCGTCTTCCTGCTGATCAAAATCAGGTCCAACAAATTGCAGAACGCTTTGGGGCCCTTACACGGTTGAGAAAGGTGGCTCGACAAACTACAAATGCAGATTTTGATTCCACGGATGAACAAACTAGTGATGAAAGATCAGACGCGGAGTCATCCTCGTCACTACCAAAGGTTGACGTCTCAGAGCCTTTGGATGATGAGGATGTTGCACGGGCAATTAATCTTGCGTCAGTTCATGTCCATACTAATCAGGACGAGCTAGGTCTGGCAGCCATTGCACAAGATGATGCAGGTAAACAACATGACTTGCCACCAGAACCAGTTGTTACTGAAGAAGAGAGGGCTCGATCTTTACACCATCAAGAAGGAACTTCAGGTGCTCTAAACGGGGAAGCACGTAGAAGGATGGATGCTATTGATACAAAGATCGATCAACTATTTAATATGATTGCAAAACTTGTTGTAAATGGGACGCAATCTGCTAATCCTCCACCACAAGTGGTGGATCCACAAATTGCCGAGTTGGAAGCTATGGCACAACACCAGCATACGCCTCGTGCAACAGGTGGAGTTGAGCAGCCTCAATTCACAGGAGGGGTTCATCTAAATATGCCAATTGCACCTACACATCCTATATTAGCAGCTCCTGCATTAGGGACACTAAGAGATTATCATGACATCGCTGAAGAGTTGATCAACAAAAAAATGAAGCAAATTGCAGAAGAACAAACACCTAGAACCCTTGAAAGTGAGTTGGAGAAGCCATATGAGGCGTGGCATGACAAGGTAGCTTTTCCTGCTGCATGGCGTCCACCAAAATTCAGGCAGTTTGATGGTAATGGTGATGCAAGGGAACACCTCGTCTATTTTGAAGCAGCGTGTGGTGACACAGCCAATTCGCCCTCGCTTTTACTTCGTCAGTTTTAATCATCATTGACAGGTCCGGCCTTTCATTGGTATAGTCGCTTACCTGCTGGTTCAGTACGCAGTTGGCAAACAATGAAGGATCTTTTTAAATCTCATTTCATTAGCATGAGCAAAGATACATCCCTTTTGGAGTTGTCACAGCTAAAACAGAGAAGAGATGAAAAGATAGATGACTATATCGTCCGATTTCGTAACAGTTATGTGCGCTTGACTAGAGAGATGCACCCAGAAGATGCTGTCGACATGTGTGTGCACGGAATGCAGCAACATTGGTCGTTAGAGGTTTCTAGGCGCGAGCCTAAAAATTTCAGTGCACTTGGTAATGCTGTTGCTGCCACCAAATTAGAATTTGAGAAGGCTCCACATATTATGGAGTTATACAAAAATGCAGGCACTTCAGATTACTCGAAGAAGTTTCAGTCAATGGCAAAACCATTTAATAATGGGAATAAGCCTAAAATACAAACAGAAAGTAATACTACCAGGCTATCTACGATGGCTGTAGCACCTCGCCAAAATCTGCAGGCTCTTGGAGTAAGGAATGAACAGGGGCAGAGAACCCGCCCTAGTATTCAAGATTTGCTTAAAAAGCAATATATATTCAGGAGAGAGTTTGTTAAAAATTTCTTTAATCAGCTATCACAACAAGGGGCTTTGAACTTGCCTGAACCACGGCGGCCCGACCAGGCGGGAATGACAGACAATCCGTTATATTGCCCGTATCATCGATACGTTGGTCATGTAGTAGAAGATTGCGTCGCTTTTAAAGAATGGTTGCAAAGGGCAATCGATGAGAAGAAGTTGAATCTTGATCCGCAAGCCGTGAATCCTGATTATCATCAAGTAAACATGGTGTCCACTAGCAAAGCAGAGGTACTACAGAAACATGGTTCAGAAGAGGCATATTGGATGCCATTTTCTGAAGTTCAACATCAGTTTCAGGGACTTCGGCTTACACCTATAGTTTCAGAAGATAGCTCACACCCTTGGAGCAGAGTTCATCATAGACATAATCAAACAAAGGTGCATCAGGGAACCATGAGCTCTCCGCCCATCTTACAATATACGTCAGCAAATAGAGGGAGGCCCAACCCGAGTCATCGCCGTATGCCGCCAAGATTTATTCCCAGGTCTGAAGGGGATGAATCTTTTCCTCGGACAAGGCGTGTACATCCCACTTTAGCTCAGTTTTTCCCGCAAAGCTGGGACCAGTCACACCATGACGTAAAAAATGATTTGCCGGATGGACCACAATTAAGTACTGAGAATGCTACATGCAACATGGTTGCCTCTAGTGGAAGTACAAATGACTCAGAGACTGAAGTAGTGTTCACAAAGGAAGAATGTGAAGCATTGCAAACTGATACGTCACTGGAGAAACAAGAAATGGAGGTACATATGAACTTGCGGGCAGGAAAGGTACTACCGGAGCCCATGAGAAGTAAGCAGTACCGAGCAGAGAAAGATAAACCGTCCACAAGTAGGGAGGCAACTGTCTCGAACAATCAACAAGAGAAGTCGAGGGACGAGGAGGCAAAAGAGCATGATGTCGAATATAATGTCATTGCTCATTTGAAGCGGATTCCAGCACTACTAAGCGTTTATGATGCATTAGTGCTTCTACCGGAACTTAGAGAGGCTCTTATTAAAGCTTTGCAAAAGCCTGAACATTATCAAGCGGCAATGGCCAAACACAGACTCTTTGACAATCTACTCTATGCTAATCAGATAACCTTTTCTGATGAGGACCAAATAATGGAGCATGGTGATCACAATCGCCCCCTCTATATTGAGGGAAATATTGGAGCTGCACATCTTCGAAGAATATTGATCGATCCTGGCTCTGCTGTGAACATCCTACCCGTACGAAGCTTAACTCGAGCAGGGTACATAATGGATGATCTAAGCCCCACCGAGGTAGTAATTTGTGGGTATGATAATCATGCCAAGCCCGCCTTAGGTGTTATCACTCTTAAGTTGCAGATGGCATCTTACAGTTTCAAAGTTAAGTTCTTCGTTATAGAGGCCAATGCTTCATACTCTGCACTTTTGGGGCGACCATGGATACATAAATATCGTGTAGTCCCTTCAACACTGCATCAATGCTTAAAGTTCATGGATGGCAATGGGGAACAACAATGTATCGCTGGGAATACTGCTCCTTATACAATTCAAGAAGTTCACCATGCCGACGCTAAATATTATTTCCCGAGTATCGAGTCAGGGAAACAGCAGAGACGAACAACACCTAATGCTGATGTGTTAGTCACACCGGATGCTACACCATCCCCCACGAAAATGAAATTTCTAATCACACCTTGCTCAGCCCACTCAAGAGAGACTGCTTTGATAAGGAAGTCACGAGATCAACAATGTGGTAATGCAAATATGAGAGCAGAAGGTTCATCATCTAGGCCTACAGGACGGGTTTTGTCTGCGACTACGCCAATCTTGTTAACAACAGACACTGCTTCATCTACTAGCTCATCAATGGAGGTGGGGGTCACAAGAGGGCGCGCTTTATCAGTCACTGCTCCTATTTTGTTAAAGGCACATGCTCCAACGACTGCTACTCCTGTAGTTCTCACAAAGAAATTGGATGAGGAACCTTCAGGCACAACGTTGAGGGTTCCAGATTTGCTTATGCAACCCCCCTCACTATATGTTTCAGTTACCACACCATTGGATGTTTTGTCTGTTCAAAAAGAAAGTGAGAACACCTTGCCTACTATTTTTTATAAGGTCCCAGAAAAGCGACCATGTGATGACATATATAAGCAGTCTGATCGGGTTCTTGCCATTGAAGAAGCACTCATGACTATGAAAGTTGAGGACAGGATGATTCCATTATTAAAAAAGGCAGGAATTTTGGTACAACCAAATAGCAGGCTACCACCACCACCAGTTGTTTGTGAAGAATGGTGGGAACAAGCGGAGAATTTAATTAGGAAGAGAAGTACAGTTCAACCAAAGTATGGTCTTGGTTATAATGAGGCCGCTTCTTCAGATGACGATGAAGATTTATGTATGGTACAACGAGTTAATAGTTGCGTGACCTCTTCGGTTAGAAATGAAGATTATCTTGGTTTAGATGAAGCATCTTCAGATGACGACGAGCTTATGCCAATATATTCATGTCCGTATCAACCACGTTCCTTTGAAGCCGTGGCAAATGCTTGTGAAGGTTTGAGAAATAAACAATATCTCCTCTCCAAGATGCATGAGGCCATGCCGGTGGCTCATGGAGAGGTTCTCGATGCCGCTCCTGCTCCCCAGCAACTCGAAGATGATATTCAGCTTACTATTGATGAGTTAGTTGAAATCAATTTAGGTACCGAGGAAGACCCCAGACCTACATATGTCAGTGCATCCCTTACCTATGAAGAGCGAGAAATGTACAGGGCATTCCTGATGGAATATCGGGATTGTTTTGCTTGGTCATATAAGGAAATGCCTGGACTTGACCCTCAAGTTGCTACACACAAATTAGCAATCGATCCACAATTTCGTCCAGTAAAGCAATTACCAAGGCGCTTTCGTCCTGAGTTGCAGGATCAAATAGTAGATGAAGTGGATAAACTGATTGCCGCGGGTTTCATAAAAGAAGTACGATATCCTCGATGGCTGGCCAATATTGTGCCAGTAGAGAAGAAGAATGGGCAAATACGAATCTGTGTCGATTTTCGTGATCTCAATCGGGCTTGCCCTAAGGATGACTTCCCCATCCCAATGACGGAGATGGTGATTGATTCAACTACAGGATATGGTGCTCTTTCATTCATGGATGGATTTTCTGGATATAATCAGATTAAGATGGATGAACATGATGCCATCGACACGGCTTTTAGAACGCCCAGGGGCAACTTCTATTATACAGTAATGCCGTTTGGTTTAAAAAATGCTGGTTCTACCTACCAGAGGGCCATGACTCACGTGCTTGGTGATCTCATACATCGGTCTGTTGAGTGTTACATTGATGATATGGTAGTAAAGAGTAGAGAACAAGGAAGACACATGGAGGATCTTCAGGTCGTGTTTGAAAGATTGAGGAAGCATCAATTGAAGATGAACCCTCTCAAATGTGCTTTCGCTGTTCAGTCAGGTGTGTTTCTTGGTTTTATTGTCCACCATCGTGGTATAGAGATTCAGCCAAAAAGAATTAAAGCAATTGTCCAAATGCCACCTCCACAAAATTTAAAGGAGTTGAAATCTTTGCAGGGAAAGCTGGCATATATTCGGCGTTTCATATCGAATCTCTCGGGGCGAATCCAGCCATTCTCAAAACTCATGAAGAAGGGTGCACCATTCAACTGGGACGAGCAGTGTCAAAATGCCTTTGAAAGCATTAAACGGTATTTACTGAATCCCCCTATTCTAGCAGCACCTGTTAAAGGACGGCCGCTTATACTTTACATCGCAGCTCAAGATTCTTCTGTAGGTGCCCTCCTCGCACAACACAATGATGAAGGGAAGGAGGCAGCATGCTACTACCTCAGTCGTACCATGGTGGGAGCAGAGCAAAATTACACAGGTATTGAGAAATTATGCCTTGCTTTAATTTTTGCCTTGAAGAAAGTAAGACATTACACGCTAGCTCATGAAATTCAACTGGTTGCTAGAGCTGATCCTGTGAAGTATGTTCTCAGTCAACCTGCACTTTTAGGAAGACTTGGCAAATGGGCAGTTCTAATGATGGAGTTCGACATCACTTACGTACCACAAAAAGCGGTCAAGGGTCAAGTGCTGGCAGATTTCCTTGCAGCACATCCTGTGCCTGATGATTCACCATTGGTGACTGATCTTCCCGACGAGGAAATATTCAACGTCACCTCAAGTACATGGGAGTTGTATTTTGATGGGGCTGCCCGCACAGAGAAAGATCTTGATGGAGCACCTAGAAGGAGAGCAGGATCAGGCGTGGTGTTTAAAGGCCCTATGGGTGAGACATTCTACCATTCATTTGCCCTTCTCAAAGAGGAATGTTCGAATAATGAAGCAGGGTATGAAGCGCTCATATTTGGTTTGCTTTTAGCACTCTCAATGAATATTCAGACTCTCCACGTTTATGGTGACTCGCAGTTAATTGTTAGGCAGATTAATGGTATTTATGAAGTACGCAAGCAAGAGTTGGTACCTTACTGTCTTGCTGCCCAGGGACTAATAAATTTTTTTGAATTTATCCAGGTTGATCACATTCCACGAGGTGAAAATGCATCGGCGGATGCATTGGCAAAACTTGCAGCTGCACTAATTTTTCCTAATAATGAGTCTGCTCATGTCAGAGTAGAGGAGCGATGGCTCCTTCCTGCTGTTCTTGAACTTGTACAAGAGGAACATGAAGTAAATGTTGTCGTTGTTGCTAATGTTGAAGAAGATGATTGGCGTAAATCTTTTTTTTGATTACTTCAATCATGGCATCCATCCTAATGATCCAGTGGCAAGGCGACAACTATTGCGTCGAGCTCCCTCCTATTTGTTGAAAGCCGGTATTCTGTTTAGAAGATCTTTTGACGGGGTTCTTCTCCGCTGCGTGTCGCGGGATGAGGCAAATAGTATATTGAAGGAAGTGCACTCTGGAGTATGTGGTGGACATCAGAGCGGAGCTAAGATGTACCATAGCATCAAGCTAGCTGGGTACTATTGGCCAAAGATCATGACTGACTGCTTAGATGCTGCCAAAGCATGTCACATGTGTCAAATACATGGAGACTTCAAGCACCGGCCACCTGTTCCACTACACCCGACCGTCCCTTCTTGGCCATTCGATGCTTGGGGCATCGATGTAAGTGGTCCCTTTGATCCGCCATCTGCTGAAGGTCATCGTTTCATCTTGGCAGCCACAGATTACTTCTCAAGGTGGGCCGAAGCAGTACCATTACGTGAGGTGAAAACTAGTAATGTCATCAATTTTATCGAGCGAAATATCATTTATCGTTTTGGAGTTCCTCATCGTATTACTTCTGATAACGGCCAGGCCTTCAAATCACATAAGATGTACAAGTTTATTGAGAAGTACAAAATTCATTGGAATTATAATACGGGATACTATGCACAAGCCAATGGGTTGATTGAGGCATTCAATAAAACTCTTGGAAAGATATTAAAGAAGACAGTGACAAAACATAGAAAAGATTGGCATGATCGTCTTTTTGAAGCTTTATGGGCATACCGTGTTACTGTTCGCACACCAACACAGAGTACGCCATATGCTCTTGTTTTCGGAAGCGAGGCTGTCTTACCACTTGAGGTTGAAATACCGTCGCTCCGTGTGGCGATACGTGATGAGCTGACAGAAGATGAACAAGTCAAGTTGCGGTACCAGGAGTTAGACGCTATTGAAGAGGGGCGCCTACGTGTACTTCAAAATCTTGAGCTTTATCGCAAGAATATGGTACGAGCCTACGATAAACTCGTCAAGCCGCGAGTTTTCAGAAAAGGAGAACTGGTGCTGGTTCTTCGGCGTCCTATTGTGCTCATAGGAAAAGGTAAAGGAAAATTTGAGCCCAAATGGGAGGGGCCATATGTTATTGAACAGGTTTATGATGGTGGCGCTTATCAACTCATTGATCAAGAGGGTGTGCGTCCAATGCCTCCTATCAATGGCAAGTTCCTCAAGAAGTATTTTGCCTAGCAGCCCAAGGGCAAGTTCAGGAGAATGTAATAAAAAGAAAGTTTTTTCTCTTGGTGTCCATACAACATCCTCATTGCTGATCATGGATTAATTTTTTTCATCTAAATTTTTTAAATAAAACAAAAAGGGCCACAGTTCGCCCTAAAATAAAATAAAGGACTCCCCTTCCCAATGTTCAGACTGTGGCACATGAGTTTTAGTTGCATGTGGATTTGATCGCCTGAGTGAGGTCAGGCAGAGCAACAATTTTGGGTGTGGATTTTAAAGTCCAAGAGACATGTTCATGAGAACTGCATCTGAGGAGAGCATTCATGAAGGGTGATAAATAACAATAGGAGTTATACAAAGCAATGACAGCCATGAGAAGTCTGAATCCACACTTCTATACGTCGACCACGAGGTCCGGGCCGATGATCACTTGGGCATATGAAAGGCATATGAATATCCCTTGCAACTTTACTCATGGGTCACCTCATAGTCTAACAATTGAAGGTGGAGCCCACAAACCAACCTACAAACAAAAAAACAAGGTGTTCGTATAACTCTGTTTGCCATCGCTATGTTCTTTCCCCTGCTCTCATTCTGCCTTTTACCTCTTTTATTATTCAGTCTTATGGCATAGTGGTGCAAGACATGTATGTATCTTAAGTTGTGATTTGAGGTAATCATGCTTTATTTGGTTTTAAACCATCTTCGCTATGATGACTTTTAAAATTCTTTGGGAGTGGCATGGTGTTCGCCGTAACCCAGCAACTATTCGATTCCACTGGCTGGCACTATGAGCATGTAATAGTCGCAGTAGAATTGATAATTTCCCTTGAATTAGGGCAGGTTCTTTCGCCCCAACTCAAGATTATTTTGCTTTTAATGATTAGGCATGGAATTCTCTGGTTGGCACCAAAGCAGTAGCATGGTCGCAGAGAGAGTTCACGATAATGGCATGGTACTTCGTCAGAATCCGGATTATACATACCATGACAGTCATTAAATACAATAATCCTTTTGGCTGGCACCATCGTGGTCTCAATTGGATATTTTGTTTTTTCATGGCGTGGTCGCAGCATGGATTTTCGCTATGGCCTCACCTGCTACTGATTCAACCTGAATAATATGTATACTATCAGCTTATAGTATGGTTTTACGCTATGAGCCACGATCGACATTGCAGCACGGCAGGGAATTTCGCTGTGTTCTCACCCAATATTATTTCTATTTACATGATGGCAATCAAGCAATAATTTTGTTGTATAAAGTCGATCATATGATACTTCACAATTACTAGTACAGAAGGTTAGGATGGACATACAGCACAAGAAAGCCATTCTTGTGCGTTTCTCAAAAGACATGTTTCCGTTGACCAAGAGTTTAGCCTGGTTTTGCCGTTTCATGCTCAAGAACAAGGAGTCCCACAAAGGAATTCAGTCATATAAAGCATATAGTAAAAAAAAAGTGTACAAGTATAACAGCGATAGCAGAGAGGAATGTGTTCCTTTATTGATAAATAATAAGGCGGATTACAGTGATAAATCCAGCAGCTGACAAAAGCAAACTACGACGCGAGCTTTCTTAAGAAATAAAAAAAAAGCATGAATGATTTTGAAGTAAAAGGAACACGCTGAATATGGTTTTACTCGTCATCCTGTTCGACACCTTCCACTGCGCAGGATTCCATGAACTTGAGTTGCTCACGCAAACCAGAAGGAAGTTCAGAGTCACCTTGGCTCCCAGCTTCCCCAATAGCCTTATGAATGCTCTCTAAGCAGGAACTTCCTTGTGCCAGGGTTTCTTCCAAACGAGAGACGGAAGTGTGTGCTTCGCTCATTATTTCGTCATACTGGCCGTGAAGCTGAATGAGCCTAGTTTCATACTCCTTTTCCAGGGAGAGCTTGGATCTGGCGATCCCTATGGCATTGTTCAGCTCCTTGATCTTTTCGAGATATTCCTCTTTCCTTTTCTTCACTTCATCCTCGAGGCTGCCCCATACGTTGCCGTAATCCTTAAGGGAGTCGTATCCCACCATGATGGACTCACGAGACTTCTTACCCATTTCTAACTGCTCTTTGATATGCTCTTCATCTGCCCGCAGATTGGAAATACTAAAGGGAACAGCATGATCTGACTTGCTATCAAGATTCATCTTTAAGCACTCTAACTCATTCATGAGTTCCTGTACCTCCTGCGGGATTTTGGTTTGTAAGATGGTTCTCCACCGGTTCAAGATTGTTGCAATCCGTGTACTCAAAGCAACTTTGTCCAATATCGGTGCAGCGATCCACTTCTGAATCTTCTTAAGGTCAGACTGAACATAGACCATCATATCTCTCAGACTAGGGTCAGCATACTGGGGCACCACAATCCTGCTACGTCCTTTATATTTGTTGAGCTCCTTCGGCTCGGAATTGCGTTTAAGGCTGATGAATTCATCACCAACGTTCTCCAAATAGCGTTTTATGGTATGGTCCATACTGGACTTCAGTGTTGCGGCTTTGGACAAAGCCATCTCCAAGTCATGTTCTCCACCTGGAATGAGAAATGAGGAAAGTTCAGTGAGTAGGGCAGATTTTGCGTGCTTACATTATATGTCAGTACTACCAACACAACAAACTTTGATCTAGTTACCTGGACGATCCAAACGCGGTTTCTTCGGGGGGCTATCATGCTGTTGGTCTGCATGTTCAAGTGTCACATCCAGATGTTTGTCTTCAGTGCTGAGGTTCTCCAAGCTATATTTCTCTGCTTCAGCTACACGGTGAGGGGAGGAACGTTTTTCTCCAACTGTCTGAAGAATGTCGGTCTCTTGGGGTGGTGACATTCCGCTGTCAGCGGATATAGGATCACGAGAGTCAGTAGTAACCACATCCTTCTTTATGCCGTGATCAGTTATGAGAGCATGGGAAATTCTGAGGAATCGAGCAGCCATCGCTTTGGATTTGTTTCTCTTTCCAGTAGGCAGTATGTCAGACTGTTTGCCAGCTATTTGTTCTGTTCATAGATATACATGGTTGTAACAGGAGCAAGTTTAGAACATACAAAAGACAGTCATTTAATGCTAAGAAACAATTCTCATTACCTAATCCGGGCGAAGTCATATTTGTCTTGATATCTGAAACCTGAGGAATTTCTATCGATGAATGGACAGTGGCAGGCTCGAGTGAAGCTACAAAGGGGATACAATTTTTATGATCAGTACACTGCTCGACTTGCAATAGTTCAATAAAGAACAGTTAGTTTTCAGTGAAGAGGAATATCTTTTACATTCAGGGGCCATTTTATTTTTCTTGTTACGGCAACTAGCTCGAGTCCTCTTCTGTTTGGTGACGCCGCCGATGGTAGGCACACCCGTATTAAAAAAATGTTATCACCTGAAAAGACAAGAGAACAGCAGCATGACATTAGTATGAACAATGAAATTCTGTAGTTACCTGAATTAGGGGCTGCCTTATTTCCTTCGTCACTAGTGGAGGCAAGATTCATCTTTGTTGAATTTTTCTTCTGGATCTTCAATGTACGTGAAATTGCTACAGCCGAATATATTTTTTGTTAGCTAGACTTAAAGAAAATGCTACAAGAGGAATATGTACCTGTGTTAGAAGGCATTTCAATCTCCCCTTTCTGGAGAGCAGATGATGGTTCTTGACCTGAACAGATCATATCAGCTTTAGTGAGGAAACCAAGTGCTGATGTACACCACGTCACATACTCAATAGAGCGCTTGGTTCGCCGTGATAAGGGCTGTAAATGAAGCTGATGACCGGTGGGAAAGTAGTAAGCCAGGTGTCGTCGCTGAAGGTGCTCAATTGTTTCCTCACGGGTGCCCTTCAAATAACTAGAAAACTACAGAAGATATTCTCCATTGGGTCCTTCCATCAGGAAGTCGGGGACATCTTGATCACACCCATGCATCCGAGCAAAACGATGAGGGGAATATACCAAGTTGTGATGGAGTTGACATTGAGTATGTGTAACAGCACCCACACCACAACTGATTAGCATGTCGATTGTTGTAATACGGATAGTACGGCGTCCACCATCTGTGGCTTCTCGTGCATCACTTATCAAAAATTCAGACTCTGACTGAGGGAAACGTATGCGAGATTTCCCCAAGAAAGATAAGGAAAGCAGAGATTTGCTATCTGCAGCTGAGTCAAGGAACAACTGATGGGCTTTGAACAGATCAATTGCTGTAGATGTGATTCTCCATGCGTCCGTCACGAACAGCGGGAAGTGAGTAATTTTTGGATTCACCGCTGGTTGTGAAGGTGTCATTTTCCAATAAGAGGAGAACCAGCCCATAATAAAATGTGCAGGTAATGGCAGTTGGCACTCACTTGCTGACTTTGATCCGGCTATAATCTCTTGACAAACATTATCAAGACTTTGGTAAAGATAGGCCATGCTTGCCGTACCAATCGCAAGACGGATCCCTTGAGCAAGTCTAGCTGCAGCACAGAAGACCTCCGGCCGAATAAAGGACCCCATATTGATAGGAACACAGTATGTGCATAGCCAAGCTGCGATGAAGGCGGCACGGTATATTTCTCGTTCATATGTCTGCTTGTAAAAAATTACATGGTTGCCAAATCTAGCCGACCAGTGTTTCTGCAAAGACAACGTGCGAAACTCTAGATGAGAGAGCAAGGGATCTTCAGGATCAGCATAGAAATGACTTGGCACCCTTGCTTCAGTTTTGCCAACAGCTCCGAGATCTTCTCCTACAATGATATATGCCGTCCAGGTTAAGACACTATGGTTGAATAGAAGTATATGTAAAAAATATATATATTATTTTCATACCTATAAAATAATCCAACCAATTTTGAAGAGTGACTTTACAAGAGCTTCCATTCTGATGCAACACCTAGATATCAGCATAGGCCGAGTGAAGGACTTTTACAACCTCTGAAACTTCAGACGGCAATGGGAAATATTCCTCATAAAGGTGCCCAGAAATTGGAATGCCCATAGCATCATACATAGCTATAAGGGGATAGCCCATCTCCCCTTGAGAAGTAATCAAGGTATGTCTGTCAGTGTTCCAAAATGTAAGAAAGGCAGCAACTAGTGAAGGATTGATCGGAACATGATAAAGAGATGCCAATACACCACGGAAGATATCAGCCTTGAGCAACATTTCCTTGTCTTCCTCTGATATGAGCATCATCCGAGCCCAAAGCAACAGTTTATGGTTATAGGGGATTGCAGTACAAAGTTGAAGGGAAGAATCGTTATGCCACTGCTTCGCAGGATTGCGTATGAACTCCTGTGCCAGGGTGTTAATAATGATTGATGGCACCTCTTTTGAAATTGGCTCTAAAACAACAAAAGTTGTGTCCTGATCTGCTGTAACAAGTTCATTTTTATACTGAAATCCTTCGAAACGGAGGACTTTGTTCGTTAACTGTTGAGGAGGTGTGGGGACTTTGCATTTGTCAAGGGGCATGGCTTGGATCTTCAACCTATGTGTGCGCTCAAAGCCCAATAAGTTAGCGGCTTCAGTAATGTAAGGCTCAATATCATCATCCTCAATATCTTTGTCAACATCAAGTAACTTCAGTGCGTCATCATTATAAACCTCATGCGATTCTTCCCAAATGACGCCCTCACCATCGTCGCCTGCGCTTTTGTCGATATCTGTGCCACCATCACTGATGTGGCTAGTTTCAGTTTGAGAGGAAGCACGGCCTTGACGAGCCTTCTTTTTTTAAAAAAAAAGAAAAAAGGGGAGTTTAAGTAAGAAAGGGAATAGCATATAAAATATACGGACTGGTGGAGAAGTAGGTTTGCATTTACCTTCTGTTTTTCTCTTTGAGCCAAGGATCCACCCTCTGTAGTGCTTTTCGTGCGTTTATCACTCATATCAGAGATGTCAAGTTCAGACTTGTGCTGACGATCGTAATCAGAAGAATGTTCTGTTCTAAAATCCTGAGTAACAGTGTGACGGTAAGGCAAAGAATTGTGGTTTACCCTACCACGACTGAAATTGTGGCGGTAGTGCCGATGATTATAGCCTCTCCTTCCATGACTGAAATTGTGGTGGTAAAACAGAGGATTATAACCACCCCTCCCACGACCGAAACTGTGGTGGTCGTCTCTGTTCCTTTGCAGTCGCTCCCCAGCGATGATATGCCCGTCGTATTCTTCCCTAGGCCCTTCCCGATCTGCAAAGGTCCTGCTCCCATGGCGCCGAAAGAAATTATTATGCATTCAACAAGAACAAGGAAGATTTCTTAACTGCATAAGAGTAAAAAAAAATGGTTACAACAGAGATGTGGGTAGATGGTGGTACTGTCAAACGGATAGAAAAAAAGAGAGGCAGTCATCTAATTCAGTTTCAATATTTAAGCACCGTACTCGATAAGTTTCTGAAGCAACAATACGCCACTTTTGCCATCTACTGGGACACTTTATCAAGGTGTGAATCTGTCATGACACAGCGCAATGTTTCTCAAAGATATTCAACTGAGTGAAACTGAACCTGACGAAGACTATGCAATCAATAAGCAGGACAACATCCAGTGGCAAGCTATGATGATGCGAATACATGCACTAGTTCCAGCAACTTCCTTTGGTTTCAGAACAATCTGGTGGAAATCCGTGATGCAAGTGCAGCAGATGAAATCGTTGTGCTTCAGGTTGCTATCTCTTGTCAACTGTCCCTTCGACTCAGCCTAACGAAGACTACTACATACAAAGTACAGCAGACGACGCCCCTGTCCTCAGGCGAATTACAGCTGTGGCTGTACTTGGCGCAAGATCTGTTTTAGCTTGATCGCTCTATGCAAAGCCGCCTAGTGAGAAACCGTGGCCTTTAACCAATCAAGAAGTTTGCATTGTCAACTCTACTTTTTTTTTCCCGCCTTCAACTGCAGTTTGGCTGAAATCTAGTATAGATCGTTTTATAGAAGATTGCTAGCTGACAATGCTAGCACCCATATATAATCTATTAAAAGGAGAGAGAAAGCAATTGCAAAACAAGATATTCAGCTTTACCTGAGAGTTACGATGGAGGAAGCCTTGTTCTGCTGCGGGGATTGGGGTGCGGCTGCGTACACCAGGAACTTGGGAGAAAAGTTTTAAGGGCTGAGCCGAGGAGTGCATAGGTATTTATAGTACAGTCAGTTTAAGATAATGATGGTTGTTGATATAGAATCTGCAGGTTGGCTGAGTTGTTGCGGATCTAAAGGAGGCTTTGAGTCTCTACGATGGTTTGGGTGTCTCAGTTATCTCGGACAGTTGAGATTGACTTTTCCAGATGAGGTATGGAAATATTTCGCCAAGTTAAGTCCAAATTGCTTCGCATTTGAACTCAACTTGGCGAGGGGCATTTGTTTGACTCCATTTTTTTTCTCTCATCATGCGAGGCAAATATATATTTAATAATTATCTGGTCTAGTCACGTTGACACATATTCACTTGTATGGGTCAAATCGTTTATTGGATCAGCCAGTTTGCCAATAAAATGAACCACATGTGCATGCACGGACCCACTGATCAGCAGCTATCCCAGCAATAACGTCTGGTGCGTATAACGTGAACGAAATCTTGTACGATGCCACCGGCTAGTTGGACGCGTATATATTTAAACGGGTACAAAGCAAGGTGTGTAGCGGCTGGAAATAAAAAAGCTAAATCAATTGGACTTGACTAGATCCACGAAGAGATAAGTATTGGCCAAGAGTTTGTTGTTATCTCGGTTCAACAACACCGAGAGACTAGAGATAAGATATGGTTTGTTACTAAGTACTAACGGCAGCGGCGACGATGCTAATCTCTCGTACTTATCTTTTTATCTATTCGCCGGTGGAGACGATGCTATAAAAGGGCTGCTCCAGTGACTGCAAAGGGGGTTCAGCTCACTTACATCGCACACACCATTTTGCACGCTCATTCCACCACCATTCACCGTATTACTCACACACACACACACACACACACACACTTCGTATCATCTCCATCTCAGCGCACACACACACACACACACTTCGTATCATCTCCATCTCAGCACTCACACATACATACATCTTCATTTCTCGTCTGGTGCTTCCCTCCGTGGCCGGCGTCGATGGCACAACCATATGGTGAGTAAATCATATGAAGGTTGCATATGATCACTTATTTCCTTTATTTATTTCTTGTCTTTGTTCATTTCATTTTTGCGGCATCTTGCGGCTCTACATGGCGATCCAATCATCGCCGCAGATGTTCCATTGTTTGATCTACGACGGCGTCCGGGGCTCTACATGGCGATCCAATCGTCGCCGCGGATGTTCCATTGTTTGATCTACGACGGCGTCCGGGGCTCTACATGGCGATCCAATCGTCGCCGCGGATGTTCCATTGCTTGATCTACAACAAAATCGACGGCGTACCGCGGCTCTACATGGCGATCTAATCGTCGCCGCGGGCATTTCATTGCTTGATCTATGAAAAGAATTCGGCGGCATCCCGCGGCTCTACATGGCGATCTAATCGTCGCCGCGGACGTTCTATGACCCAATCTACCGAAAAAGTTTGCTAGCATCTAGAGGCTCTACATGGCGATTTAATCGTCGCTGCAAGTGCTTCGTGGTCCGGTACGAGAAAAAGAGGCCTTGCCTTCCGTGACTCTACACGGCGATCAAATCGCCGTCACGAATGTTTTATGGTTTGGTCCATATAAAAAAAACAGAAAGTTAGCGTCTTGCGGCTCTACACAGCGATCTAATCGTTGCCGCGGATGTCTCATTATCAGATCTGAAAATCAAAACAAAGAAAAGTTTATGTCATCTCGCAGCTCTACATGGCGATCAAGTCGTCACCGTGGATGCATCAAATTCATCAGCAAAATCTTCTGTAATATTACGTTTGGGGTGGCATACAAAGTTAGGCCCTAGGGGACAGCAGCGCAGCCACACGCATACTCAAAATCAGCATCATGAGTCATCACATGCGAAGCATCAGAGGTCACTAATAAAGTGAAGTAGATTGTATGATGTAAAGGGTGATGAGAATAATAAAGACACAACCATCTACTCCGGAATAAACAAGACGCCATTGACAAAATTTTGCAGAAGCATGTTTCTCAATCAAATGAGGGTTCATCTTTAAGTACATGTTCAGAACACCCTTTTCCGCGACCGACGAGGCCGGAACTCACATACATTTCCTGACCGACGAGGCAGGATGCATGATGTTCGTGACCGACGAGGCCGAACTATCCATTTTATTTTCTCCTTGAGACTTGATCACATCTCATGTTTGATTGGTGCATGAATCCATAAATTTTTGACATGGCGAGATTATTGTTTTGCTCAGAGCGTTGCATATTCTTTTTGCCTTGGAGACAGAAGCCATGAGTTTGATAATGATGATGACCGTTTGAGGCAGCTTAATCGGAGGTCGTTCATAGATATGAATTTATGAATGTAATTAACTAGCGGTCCTTTCGAGGCCCTAGGAGTCGAGAATTATGCAATTGTCTTTTGTATGTCAGATGCTATACCAAAAGCATGTAAAATGAGATTTGTATATCCTCAGCAATAAAGATTTACAAATTTTCTCCGCATCATTCTGTGTGCTTTGTTTTATTTTGTATTTGTATACACTCGTATACTGGCACGCCCACACCTAAAATGCCAACGCGGATAGATTTAAAATTTATCTTGCGAAAACAAATGGCACGCCCAGTGGGACTCGACTCTCCTTCCATCTTCGCTGCTCGTCATCAGTCATCAGAATCTACTCATGATCTGTCTCCTCGGCACCTTTTTGTTTTTTTGGCTGATAATGTGGTGTGGTGAAGTGCTAACCAGTGTACATCTCGTGCAGATGGGGGCTTCACCAACTATGGACCGAAGGCTGACGCAAAGCAAATGGAGCCTTTTGTTTTTTGGTTTGGTTCATTACCACCAGTTGTAGTTTCAAGCTTTGGCTCCAACATGCACGTGTACCAGGCAGACCACTCCTCAGATTTGGATGATGCCAAGAAAGTTCAGAAGTACGTAGATGCAAGGGCTAGGGGAGAGTGTCAAGCATTAATGACGGACGCTAGGAAGTTACTAAAATTCCCAGGAGCTGTTCTGAACGCCGGCTATAAGCAACGCCTCTCAGTGTTCAAAACCCAAACTACACATACTACTGAAGAGGAACTTCTTCAAGAACTGGAAAATGTCAAGCAACATCTGAATTCTAGTATTGCACATGCTCGAACTCTGAACAAAAAGAACGCACACCGCAATTACAGAAGGAAGAGGCAACAAGTGAAGAAGTTGCAGTCACATTTAAGGGCTCGCATTGCCGGGCGTGATGCACCACCTGAGAGTTCAGATGTGAGTAGGCGTCAGGATCAACAGTATACTGATATGAGCGATGAGTTTCTTGTTCTTTCTCCTGAACGAGGGGCCAGTTGCGAGCTGGTCAAAGAAACCATAATGAATGAATTTTGGAGACGCATCATTAAGGAGCGAACAAGGCCAAGATTGTGTTCTCAACAAAGTCCTATTAGTCGGGATCAGCAAGTACGGGTACCTTGTTTCCAGACCTCAGAGAGACATCAGTCTACTTTGCAGAACAATAACAGGTTTGCTGTTTTAACCAATGAAACACCAGCGCCCAGAGCAGAGGAACTTCAACTTCAGTTAGAACAGATGCAACATCAGATTAGAGCAATGCAAAGCAGACTTCAAAATGAACATCAGCATCTTCCACCTAGGAACAGGTCATCATTCGCACATGCTCATTATCGTGAAAACACTCCCTGGCCACATGGGAATCGTCGTGATCGTTGCTACCCTCTGCCTGAAACAAGAAGATACAAGCCTCAGTGGCGAGTGAAAGCATCTTCGCAAAACATTGAGTCCTCAAACCGGGTTCCACAGCAGTTTGCTCTACCAAGGCAACATGACCCTATGATGGCATCACCTTTGGAACATGCAAGGTCTTCAGGGGGGGCAGCGACCTTTGATGTAACCCCAAGGGCCCCTTATGCATCAACAGTTAATCAGCGTAAACGTGAGAGAAGACGGAGGACTCGTGAAGCGATATATCAAGAATTGCAAGATTTGGTACTAAGACACGTGCAGGTCCGCGTGAGGGCTGATGGCCGAATTTACCAGGATAATGAGCGCGTGACGCTTCAGATTTCTCCAAATTTGAAAAGGAATGAGAGATATAATACATTGATAGAGCATCTGGCTCCCAAACCACTAAGGGTTGAGCAAAGGAACCTTAGTACAGAAAGGCCAAGAGGTGGCTCTCATTTAGCTCCACAAAGATCAAATAATGTACTGATCCCTCGAGATAACGGATTAGACACTACTAGGTTCAGGAATGATGGGAATGGAAGAAGACGATCTGGCAATGATTTAAACAGGATGAATAATGTAGCATGTCGTGTGGCGACAGTCCGGTCGGTGCAAAATTCAGATTCAGAATGGGAGCCGCCACTTGTTCGTCATGAATTCTCTTATTCATCAGACGAGGAAATCCTGCCTAATCCTACTCCATCATTCATGAGAAATTCACCCTGTGCAAAAGAACATCTAAGAAAGCATGCTGTTATAAAACAGAGGAGCGGTGCAATGGTAACAGCATCATGTCTTCCGCTGACATCAAGGGGTGATAAAACTCCGGAAGATAAAATTTTGTTGCGCGCAAGCGAGTATAGTAGACCTTATGCCAGTATCAGTTCTCGTCTTCCTGCTGATCAAAATCAGGTCCAACAAATTGCAGAACGCTTTGGGGCCCTTACACGGTTGAGAAAGGTGGCTCGACAAACTACAAATGCAGATTTTGATTCCACGGATGAACAAACTAGTGATGAAAGATCAGACGCGGAGTCATCCTCGTCACTACCAAAGGTTGACGTCTCAGAGCCTTTGGATGATGAGGATGTTGCACGGGCAATTAATCTTGCGTCAGTTCATGTCCATACTAATCAGGACGAGCTAGGTCTGGCAGCCATTGCACAAGATGATGCAGGTAAACAACATGACTTGCCACCAGAACCAGTTGTTACTGAAGAAGAGAGGGCTCGATCTTTACACCATCAAGAAGGAACTTCAGGTGCTCTAAACGGGGAAGCACGTAGAAGGATGGATGCTATTGATACAAAGATCGATCAACTATTTAATATGATTGCAAAACTTGTTGTAAATGGGACGCAATCTGCTAATCCTCCACCACAAGTGGTGGATCCACAAATTGCCGAGTTGGAAGCTATGGCACAACACCAGCATACGCCTCGTGCAACAGGTGGAGTTGAGCAGCCTCAATTCACAGGAGGGGTTCATCTAAATATGCCAATTGCACCTACACATCCTATATTAGCAGCTCCTGCATTAGGGACACTAAGAGATTATCATGACATCGCTGAAGAGTTGATCAACAGAAAAATGAAGCAAATTGCAGAAGAACAAACACCTAGAACCCTTGAAAGTGAGTTGGAGAAGCCATATGAGGCGTGGCATGACAAGGTAGCTTTTCCTGCTGCATGGCGTCCACCAAAATTCAGGCAGTTTGATGGTAATGGTGATGCAAGGGAACACCTCGTCTATTTTGAAGCAGCGTGTGGTGACACAGCCAATTCGCCCTCGCTTTTACTTCGTCAGTTTTAATCATCATTGACAGGTCCGGCCTTTCATTGGTATAGTCGCTTACCTGCTGGTTCAGTACGCAGTTGGCAAACAATGAAGGATCTTTTTAAATCTCATTTCATTAGCATGAGCAAAGATACATCCCTTTTGGAGTTGTCACAGCTAAAACAGAGAAGAGATGAAAAGATAGATGACTATATCGTCCGATTTCGTAACAGTTATGTGCGCTTGACTAGAGAGATGCACCCAGAAGATGCTGTCGACATGTGTGTGCACGGAATGCAGCAACATTGGTCGTTAGAGGTTTCTAGGCGCGAGCCTAAAACTTTCAGTGCACTTGGTAATGCTGTTGCTGCCACCAAATTAGAATTTGAGAAGGCTCCACATATTATGGAGTTATACAAAAATGCAGGCACTTCAGATTACTCGAAGAAGTTTCAGTCAATGGCAAAACCATTTAATAATGGGAATAAGCCTAAAATACAAACAGAAAGTAATACTACCAGGCTATCTACGATGGCTGTAGCACCTCGCCAAAATCTGCAGGCTCTTGGAGTAAGGAATGAACAGGGGCAGAGAACCCGCCCTAGTATTCAAGAATTGCTTAAAAAGCAATATATATTCAGGAGAGAGTTTGTTAAAAATTTCTTTAATCAGCTATCACAACAAGGGGCTTTGAACTTGCCTGAACCACGACGGCCCGACCAGGCGGGAATGACAGACAATCCGTTATATTGCCCGTATCATCGATACGTTGGTCATGTAGTAGAAGATTGCGTCGCTTTTAAAGAATGGTTGCAAAGGGCAATCGATGAGAAGAAGTTGAATCTTGATCCGCAAGCCGTGAATCCTGATTATCATCAAGTAAACATGGTGTCCACTAGCAAAGCAGAGGTACTACAGAAACATGGTTCAGAAGAGGCATATTGGATGCCATTTTCTGAAGTTCAACATCAGTTTCAGGGACTTCGGCTTACACCTATAGTTTCAGAAGATAGCTCACACCCTTGGAGCAGAGTTCATCATAGACATAATCAAACAAAGGTGCATCAGGGAACCATGAGCTCTCCGCCCATCTTACAATATACGTCAGCAAATAGAGGGAGGCCCAACCCGAGTCATCGCCGTATGCCGCCAAGATTTATTCCCAGGTCTGAAGGGGATGAATCTTTTCCTCGGACAAGGCGTGTACATCCCACTTTAGCTCAGTTTTTCCCGCAAAGCTGGGACCAGTCACACCATGACGTAAAAAATGATTTGCCGGATGGACCACAATTAAGTACTGAGAATGCTACATGCAACATGGTTGCCTCTAGTGGAAGTACAAATGACTCAGAGACTGAAGTAGTGTTCACAAAGGAAGAATGTGAAGCATTGCAAACTGATACGTCACTGGAGAAACAAGAAATGGAGGTACATATGAACTTGCGGGCAGGAAAGGTACTACCGGAGCCCATGAGAAGTAAGCAGTACCGAGCAGAGAAAGATAAACCGTCCACAAGTAGGGAGGCAACTGTCTCGAACAATCAACAAGAGAAGTCGAGGGACGAGGAGGCAAAAGAGCATGATGTCGAATATAATGTCATTGCTCATTTGAAGCGGATTCCAGCACTACTAAGCGTTTATGATGCATTAGTGCTTCTACCGGAACTTAGAGAGGCTCTTATTAAAGCTTTGCAAAAGCCTGAACATTATCAAGCGGCAATGGCCAAACACAGACTCTTTGACAATCTACTCTATGCTAATCAGATAACCTTTTCTGATGAGGACCAAATAATGGAGCATGGTGATCACAATCGCCCCCTCTATATTGAGGGAAATATTGGAGCTGCACATCTTCGAAGAATATTGATCGATCCCGGCTCTGCTGTGAACATCCTACCCGTATGAAGCTTAACTCGAGCAGGGTACATAATGGATGATCTAAGCCCCACCGAGGTAGTAATTTGTGGGTATGATAATCATGCCAAGCCCGCCTTAGGTGTTATCACTCTTAAGTTGCAGATGGCATCTTACAGTTTCAAAGTTAAGTTCTTCGTTATAGAGGCCAATGCTTCATACTCTGCACTTTTGGGGCGACCATGGATACATAAATATCGTGTAGTCCCTTCAACACTGCATCAATGCTTAAAGTTCATGGATGGCAATGGGGAACAACAATGTATCGCTGGGAATACTGCTCCTTATACAATTCAAGAAGTTCACCATGCCGACGCTAAATATTATTTCCCGAGTATCGAGTCAGGGAAACAGCAGGGACGAACAACACCTAATGCTGATGTGTTAGTCACACCGGATGCTACACCATCCCCCACGAAAATGAAATTTCTAATCACACCTTGCTCAGCCCACTCAAGAAAGACTGCTTTGATAAGGAAGTCACGAGATCAACAATGTGGTAATGCAAATATGAGAGCAGAAGGTTCATCATCTAGGCCTACAGGACGGGTTTTGTCTGCGACTACGCCAATCTTGTTAACAACAGACACTGCTTCATCTACTAGCTCATCAATGGAGGTGGGGGTCACAAGAGGGCGCGCTTTATCAGTCACTGCTCCTATTTTGTTAAAGGCACATGCTCCAACGACTGCTACTCCTGTAGTTCTCACAAAGAAATTGGATGAGGAACCTTCAGGCACAACGTTGAGGGTTCCAGATTTGCTTATGCAACCCCCCTCACTATATGTTTCAGTTACCACACCATTGGATGTTTTGTCTGTTCAAAAAGAAAGTGAGAACACCTTGCCTACTATTTTTTATAAGGTCCCAGAAAAGCGACCATGTGATGACATATATAAGCAGTCTGATCGGGTTCTTGCCATTGAAGAAGCACTCATGACTATGAAAGTTGAGGACAGGATGATTCCATTATTAAAAAAGGCAGGAATTTTGGTACAACCAAATAGCAGGCTACCACCACCACCAGTTGTTTGTGAAGAATGGTGGGAACAAGCGGAGAATTTAATTAGGAAGAGAAGTACAGTTCAACCAAAGTATGGTCTTGGTTATAATGAGGCCGCTTCTTCAGATGACGATGAAGATTTATGTATGGTACAACGAGTTAATAGTTGCGTGACCTCTTCGGTTAGAAATGAAGATTATCTTGGTTTAGATGAAGCATCTTCAGATGACGACGAGCTTATGCCAATATATTCATGTCCGTATCAACCACGTTCCTTTGAAGCCGCGGCAAATGCTTGTGAAGGTTTGAGAAATAAACAATATCTCCTCTCCAAGATGCATGAGGCCATGCCGGTGGCTCATGGAGAGGTTCTCGATGCCGCTCCTGCTCCCCAGCAACTCGAAGATGATATTCAGCTTACTATTGATGAGTTAGTTGAAATCAATTTAGGTACCGAGGAAGACCCCAGACCTACATATGTCAGTGCATCCCTTACCTATGAAGAGCGAGAAATGTACAGGGCATTCCTGATGGAATATCGGGATTGTTTTGCTTGGTCATATAAGGAAATGCCTGGACTTGACCCTCAAGTTGCTACACACAAATTAGCAATCGATCCACAATTTCGTCCAGTAAAGCAATTACCAAGGCGCTTTCGTCCTGAGTTGCAGGATCAAATAGTAGATGAAGTGGATAAACTGATTGCCGCGGGTTTCATAAAAGAAGTACGATATCCTCGATGGCTGGCCAATATTATGCCAGTAGAGAAGAAGAATGGGCAAATACGAATCTGTGTCGATTTTCGTGATCTCAATCGGGCTTGCCCTAAGGATGACTTCCCCATCCCAATGACGGAGATGGTGATTGATTCAACTACAGGATATGGTGCTCTTTCATTCATGGATGGATTTTCTGGATATAATCAGATTAAGATGGATGAACATGATGCCATCGACACGGCTTTTAGAATGCCCAGGGGCAACTTCTATTATACAGTAATGCCGTTTGGTTTAAAAAATGCTGGTTCTACCTACCAGAGGGCCATGACTCACGTGCTTGGTGATCTCATACATCGGTCTGTTGAGTGTTACATTGATGATATGGTAGTAAAGAGTAGAGAACAAGGAAGACACATGGAGGATCTTCAGGTCGTGTTTGAAAGATTGAGGAAGCATCAATTGAAGATGAACCCTCTCAAATGTGCTTTCGCTGTTCAGTCAGGTGTGTTTCTTGGTTTTATTGTCCACCATCGTGGTATATAGATTCAGCCAAAAAGAATTAAAGCAATTGTCCAAATGCCACCTCCACAAAATTTAAAGGAGTTGAAATCTTTGCAGGGAAAGCTGGCATATATTCGGCGTTTCATATCGAATCTCTCGGGGCGAATCCAGCCATTCTCCAAACTCATGAAGAAGGGTGCACCATTCAACTGGGACGAGCAGTGTCAAAATGCCTTTGAAAGCATTAAACGGTATTTACCGAATCCCCCTATTCTAGCAGCACCTGTTAAAGGACGGCCGCTTATACTTTACATCGCAGCTCAAGATTCTTCTGTAGGTGCCCTCCTCGCACAACACAATGATGAAGGGAAGGAGGCAGCATGCTACTACCTCAGTCGTACCATGGTGGGAGCAGAGCAAAATTACACAGGTATTGAGAAATTATGCCTTGCTTTAATTTTTGCCTTGAAGAAAGTAAGACATTACACGCTAGCTCATGAAATTCAACTGGTTGCTAGAGCTGATCCTGTGAAGTATGTTCTCAGTCAACCTGCACTTTTAGGAAGACTTGGCAAATGGGCAGTTCTAATGATGGAGTTCGACATCACTTACGTACCACAAAAAGCGGTCAAGGGTCAAGTGCTGGCAGATTTCCTTGCAGCACATCCTGTGCCTGATGATTCACCATTGGTGACTGATCTTCCCGACGAGGAAATATTCAACGTCACCTCAAGTACATGGGAGTTGTATTTTGATGGGGCTGCCCGCACAGAGAAAGATCTTGATGGAGCACCTAGAAGGAGAGCAGGATCAGGCGTGGTGTTTAAAGGCCCTATGGGTGAGACATTCTACCATTCATTTGCCCTTCTCAAAGAGGAATGTTCGAATAATGAAGCAGGGTATGAAGCGCTCATATTTGGTTTGCTTTTAGCACTCTCAATGAATATTCAGACTCTCCATGTTTATGGTGACTCGCAGTTAATTGTTAGGCAGATTAATGGTATTTATGAAGTACGCAAGCAAGAGTTGGTACCTTACTGTCTTGCTGCCCAGGGACTAATAAATTTTTTTGAATTTATCCAGGTTGATCACATTCCACGAGGTGAAAATGCATCGGCGGATGCATTGGCAAAACTTGCAGCTGCACTAATTTTTCCTAATAATGAGTCTGCTCATGTCAGAGTAGAGGAGCGATGGCTCCTTCCTGCTGTTCTTGAACTTGTACAAGAGGAACATGAAGTAAATGTTGTCGTTGTTGCTAATGTTGAAGAAGATGATTGGCGTAAATCTTTTTTTTGATTACTTCAATCATGGCATCCATCCTAATGATCCAGTGGCAAGGCGACAACTATTGCGTCGAGCTCCCTCCTATTTGTTGAAAGCCGGTATTCTGTTTAGAAGATCTTTTGACGGGGTTCTTCTCCGCTGCGTGTCGCGGGATGAGGCAAATAGTATATTGAAGGAAGTGCACTCTGGAGTATGTGGTGGACATCAGAGCGGAGCTAAGATGTACCATAGCATCAAGCTAGCTGGGTACTATTGGCCAAAGATCATGACTGACTGCTTAGATGCTGCCAAAGCATGTCACATGTGTCAAATACATGGAGACTTCAAGCACCGGCCACCTGTTCCACTACACCCGACCGTCCCTTCTTGGCCATTCGATGCTTGGGGCATCGATGTAAGTGGTCCCTTTGATCCGCCATCTGCTGAAGGTCATCGTTTCATCTTGGCAGCCACAGATTACTTCTCAAGGTGGGCCGAAGCAGTACCATTACGTGAGGTGAAAACTAGTAATGTCATCAATTTTATCGAGCGAAATATCATTTATCGTTTTGGAGTTCCTCATCGTATTACTTCTGATAACGGCCAGGCCTTCAAATCACATAAGATGTACAAGTTTATTGAGAAGTACAAAATTCATTGGAATTATAATACGGGATACTATGCACAAGCCAATGGGTTGATTGAGGCATTCAATAAAACTCTTGGAAAGATATTAAAGAAGACAGTGACAAAACATAGAAAAGATTGGCATGATCGTCTTTTTGAAGCTTTATGGGCATACCGTGTTACTGTTCGCACACCAACACAGAGTACGCCATATGCTCTTGTTTTCGGAAGCGAGGCTGTCTTACCACTTGAGGTTGAAATACCGTCGCTCCGTGTGGCGATACGTGATGAGCTGACAGAAGATGAACAAGTCAAGTTGCGGTACCAGGAGTTAGACGCTATTGAAGAGGGGCGCCTACGTGTACTTCAAAATCTTGAGCTTTATCGCAAGAATATGGTACGAGCCTACGATAAACTCGTCAAGCCGCGAGTTTTCAGAAAAGGAGAACTGGTGCTGGTTCTTCGGCGTCCTATTGTGCTCATAGGAAAAGGTAAAGGAAAATTTGAGCCCAAATGGGAGGGGCCATATGTTATTGAACAGGTTTATGATGGTGGCGCTTATCAACTCATTGATCAAGAGGGTGTGCGTCCAATGCCTCCTATCAATGGCAAGTTCCTCAAGAAGTATTTTGCCTAGCAGCCCAAGGGCAAGTTCAGGAGAATGTAATAAAAAGAAAGTTTTTTCTCTTGGTGTCCATACAACATCCTCATTGCTGATCATGGATTAATTTTTTTCATCTAAAATTTTTAAATAAAACAAAAAGGGCCACAGTTCGCCCTAAAATAAAATAAAGGACTCCCCTTCCCAATGTTCAGACTGTGGCACATGAGTTTTAGTTGCATGTGGATTTGATCGCCTGAGTGAGGTCAGGCAGAGCAACAATTTTGGGTGTGGATTTTAAAGTCCAAGAGACATGTTCATGAGAACTGCATCTGAGGAGAGCATTCATGAAGGGTGATAAATAACAATAGGAGTTATACAAAGCAATGACAGCCATGAGAAGTCTGAATCCACACTTCTATACGTTGACCACGAGGTCCGGGCCGATGATCACTTGGGCATATGAAAGGCATATGAATATCCCTTGCAACTTTACTCATGGGTCACCTCATAGTCTAACAATTGAAGGTGGAGCCCACAAACCAACCTACAAACAAAAAAACAAGGTGTTCGTATAACTCTGTTTGCCATCGCTATGTTCTTTCCCCTGCTCTCATTCTGCCTTTTACCTCTTTTATTATTCAGTCTTATGGCATAGTGGTGCAAGACATGTATGTATCTTAAGTTGTGATTTGAGGTAATCATGCTTTATTTGGTTTTAAACCATCTTCGCTATGATGACTTTTAAAATTCTTTGGGAGTGGCATGGTGTTCGCCGTAACCCAGCAACTATTCGATTCCACTGGCTGGCACTATGAGCATGTAATAGTCGCAGTAGAATTGATAATTTCCCTTGAATTAGGGCAGGTTCTTTCGCCCCAACTCAAGATTATTTTGCTTTTAATGATTAGGCATGGAATTCTCTGGTTGGCACCAAAGCAGTAGCATGGTCGCAGAGAGAGTTCACGATAATGGCATGGTACTTCGTCAGAATCCGGATTATACATACCATGACAGTCATTAAATACAATAATCCTTTTGGCTGGCACCATCGTGGTCTCAATTGGATATTTTGTTTTTTCATGGCGTGGTCGCAGCACGGATTTTCGCTATGGCCTCACCTGCTACTGATTCAACCTGAATAATATGTATACTATCAGCTTATAGTATGGTTTTACGCTATGAGCCACGATCGACATTGCAGCACGGCAGGGAATTTCGCTGTGTTCTCACCCAATATTATTTCTATTTACATGATGGCAATCAAGCAATAATTTTGTTGTATAAAGTCGATCATATGATACTTCACAATTACTAGTACAGAAGGTTAGGATGGACATACAGCACAAGAAAGCCATTCTTGTGCGTTTCTCAAAAGACATGTTTCCGTTGACCAAGAGTTTAGCCTGGTTTTGCCGTTTCATGCTCAAGAACAAGGAGTCCCACAAAGGAATTCAGTCATATAAAGCATATAGTAAAAAAAAAGTGTACAAGTATAACAGCGATAGCAGAGAGGAATGTGTTCCTTTATTGATAAATAATAAGGCGGATTACAGTGATAAATCCAGCAGCTGACAAAAGCAAACTACGACGCGAGCTTTCTTAAGAAATAAAAAAAAGCATGAATGATTTTGAAGTAAAAGGAACACGCTGAATATGGTTTTACTCGTCATCCTGTTCGACACCTTCCACTGCGCAGGATTCCATGAACTTGAGTTGCTCACGCAAACCAGAAGGAAGTTCAGAGTCACCTTGGCTCCCAGCTTCCCCAATAGCCTTATGAATGCTCTCTAAGCAGGAACTTCCTTGTGCCAGGGTTTCTTCCAAACGAGAGATGGAAGTGTGTGCTTCGCTCATTATTTCGTCATACTGGCCGTGAAGCTGAATGAGCCTAGTTTCATACTCCTTTTCCAGGGAGAGCTTGGATCTGGCGATCCCTATGGCATTGTTCAGCTCCTTGATCTTTTCGAGATATTCCTCTTTCCTTTTATTCACTTCATCCTCGAGGCTGCCCCATACGTTGCCGTAATCCTTAAGGGAGTCGTATCCCACCATGATGGACTCACGAGACTTCTTACCCATTTCTAACTGCTCTTTGATATGCTCTTCATCTGCCCGCAGATTGGAAATACTAAAGGGAACAGCATGATCTGACTTGCTATCAAGATTCATCTTTAAGCACTCTAACTCATTCATGAGTTCCTGTACCTCCTGCGGGATTTTGGTTTGTAAGATGGTTCTCCACCGGTTCAAGATTGTTGCAATCCGTGTACTCAAAGCAACTTTGTCCAATATCGGTGCAGCGATCCACTTCTGAATATTCTTAAGGTCAGACTGAACATAGACCATCATATCTCTCAGACTAGGGTCAGCATACTGGGGCACCACAATCCTGCTACGTCCTTTATATTTGTTGAGCTCCTTCGGCTCGGAATTGCGTTTAAGGCTGATGAATTCATCACCAACGTTCTCCAAATAGCGTTTTATGGTATGGTCCATACTGGACTTCAGTGTTGCGGCTTTGGACAAAGCCATCTCCAAGTCATGTTCTCCACCTGGAATGAGAAATGAGGAAAGTTCAGTGAGTAGGGCAGATTTTGCGTGCTTACATTATATGTCAGTACTACCAACACAACAAACTTTGATCTAGTTACCTGGACGATCCAAACGCGGTTTCTTCGGGGGGCTATCATGCTGTTGGTCTGCATGTTCAAGTGTCACATCCAGATGTTTGTCTTCAGTGCTGAGGTTCTCCAAGCTATATTTCTCTGCTTCAGCTACACGGTGAGGGGAGGAACGTTTTTCTCCAACTGTCTGAAGAATGTCGGTCTCTTGGGGTGGTGACATTCCGCTGTCAGCGGATATAGGATCACGAGAGTCAGTAGTAACCACATCCTTCTTTATGCCGTGATCAGTTATGAGAGCATGGGAAATTCTGAGGAATCGAGCAGCCATCGCTTTGGATTTGTTTCTCTTTCCAGTAGGCAGTATGTCAGACTGTTTGCCAGCTATTTGTTCTGTTCATAGATATACATGGTTGTAACAGGAGCAAGTTTAGAACATACAAAAGACAGTCATTTAATGCTAAGAAACAATTCTCATTACCTAATCCGGGCGAAGTCATATTTGTCTTGATATCTGAAACCTGAGGAATTTCTATCGATGAATGGACAGTGGCAGGCTCGAGTGAAGCTACAAAGGGGATACAATTTTTATGATCAGTACACTGCTCGACTTGCAATAGTTCAATAAAGAACAGTTAGTTTTCAGTGAAGAGGAATATCTTTTACATTCAGGGGCCATTTTATTTTTCTTGTTACGGCAACTAGCTCGAGTCCTCTTCTGTTTGGTGACGCCGCCGATGGTAGGCACACCCGTATTAAAAAAATGTTATCACCTGAAAAGACAAGAGAACAGCAGCATGACATTAGTATGAACAATGAAATTCTGCAGTTACCTGAATTAGGGGCTGCCTTATTTCCTTCGTCACTAGTGGAGGCAAGATTCATCTTTGTTGAATTTTTCTTCTGGATCTTCAATGTACGTGAAATTGCTACAGCCGAATATATTTTTTGTTAGCTAGACTTAAAGAAAATGCTACAAGAGGAATATGTACCTGTGTTAGAAGGCATTTCAATCTCCCCTTTCTGGAGAGCAGATGATGGTTCTTGACCTGAACAGATCATATCAGCTTTAGTGAGGAAACCAAGTGCTGATGTACACCACGTCACGTACTCAATAGAGCGCTTGGTTCGCCGTGATAAGGGCTGTAAATGAAGCTGATGACCGGTGGGAAAGTAGTAAGCCAGGTGTCGTCGCTGAAGGTGCTCAATTGTTTCCTCACGGGTGCCCTTCAAATAACTAGAAAACTGCAGAAGATATTCTCCATTGGGTCCTTCCATCAGGAAGTCAGGGACATCTTGATCACACCCATGCATCCGAGCAAAACGATGAGGGGAATATACCAAGTTGTGATGGAGTTGACATTGAGTATGTGTAACAGCACCCACACCACAACTGATTAGCATGTCGATAGTTGTAATACGGATAGTACGGCGTCCACCATCTGTGGCTTCTCGTGCATCACTTATCAAAAATTCAGACTCTGACTGAGGGAAACGTATGCGAGATTTCCCCAAGAAAGATAAGGAAAGCAGAGATTTGCTATCTGCAGCTGAGTCAAGGAACAACTGATGGGCTTTGAACAGATCAATTGCTGTAGATGTGATTCTCCATGCGTCCGTCACGAACGGCGGGAAGTGAGTAATTTTTGGATTCACCGCTGGTTGTGAAGGTGTCATTTTCCAATAAGAGGAGAACCAGCCCATAATAAAATGTGCAGGTAATGGCAGTTGGCACTCACTTGCTGACTTTGATCCGGCTATAATCTCTTGACAAACATTATCAAGACTTTGGTAAAGATAGGCCATGCTTGCCGTACCAATCGCAAGACGGATCCCTTGAGCAAGTCTAGCTGCAGCACAGAAGACCTCCGGCCGAATAAAGGACCCCATATTGATAGGAACACAGTATGTGCATAGCCAAGCTGCGATGAAGGCGGCACGGTATATTTCTCGTTCATATGTCTGCTTGTAAAAAATTACATGGTTGCCAAATCTAGTCGACCAGCGTTTCTGCAAAGACAACGTGCGAAACTCTAGATGAGAGAGCAAGGGATCTTCAGGATCAGCATAGAAATGACTTGGCACCCTTGCTTCAGTTTTGCCAACAGCTCCGAGATCTTCTCCTACAATGATATATGCCGTCCAGGTTAAGACACTATGGTTGAATAGAAGTATATGTAAAAAATATATATATTATTTTCATACCTATAAAATAATCCAACCAATTTTGAAGAGTGACTTTACAAGAGCTTCCATTCTGATGCAACACCTAGATATCAGCATAGGCCGAGTGAAGGACTTTTACAATCTCTGAAACTTCAGACGGCAATGGGAAATATTCCTCATAAAGGTGCCCAGAAATTGGAATGCCCATAGCATCATACATAGCTATAAGGGGATAGCCCATCTCCCCTTGAGAAGTAATCAAGGTATGTCTGTCAGTGTTCCAAAATGTAAGAAAGGCAGCAACTAGTGAAGGATTGATCGGAACATGATAAAGAGATGCCAATACACCACGGAAGATATCAGCCTTGAGCAACATTTCCTTGTCTTCCTCTGATATGAGCATCATCCGAGCCCAAAGCAACAGTTTATGGTTATAGGGGATTGCAGTACAAAGTTGAAGGGAAGAATCGTTATGCCACTGCTTCGCAGGATTGCGTATGAACTCCTGTGCCAGGGTGTTAATAATGATTGATGGCACCTCTTTTGAAATTGGCTCTAAAACAACAAAAGTTGTGTCCTGATCTGCTGTAACAAGTTCATTTTTATACTGAAATCCTTCGAAACGGAGGACTTTGTTCGTTAACTGTTGAGGAGGTGTGGGGACTTTGCATTTGTCAAGGGGCATGGCTTGGATCTTCAACCTATGTGTGCGCTCAAAGCCCAATAAGTTAGCGGCTTCAGTAATGTAAGGCTCAATATCATCATCCTCAATATCTTTGTCAACATCAAGTAACTTCAGTGCGTCATCATTATAAACCTCATGCGATTCTTCCCAAATGACGCCCTCACCATCGTCGCCTGCGCTTTTGTCGATATCTGTGCCACCATCACTGATGTGGCTAGTTTCAGTTTGAGAGGAAGCACGGCCTTGACGAGCCTTCTTTTTTTAAAAAAAAAGAAAAAAGGGGAGTTTAAGTAAGAAAGGGAATAGCATATAAAATATACGGACTGGTGGAGAAGTAGGTTTGCATTTACCTTCTGTTTTTCTCTTTGAGCCAAGGATCCACCCTCTGTAGTGCTTTTCGTGCGTTTATCACTCATATCAGAGATGTCAAGTTCAGACTTGTGCTGACGATCGTAATCAGAAGAATGTTCTGTTCTAAAATCCTGAGTAACAGTGTGACGGTAAGGCAAAGAATTGTGGTTTACCCTACCACGACTGAAATTGTGGCGGTAGTGCCGATGATTATAGCCTCTCCTTCCATGACTGAAATTGTGGTGGTAAAACAGAGGATTATAACCACCCCTCCCACGACCGAAACTGTGGTGGTCGTCTCTGTTCCTTTGCAGTCGCTCCCCAGCGATGATATGCCCGTCGTATTCTTCCCTAGGCCCTTCCCGATCTGCAAAGGTCCTGCTCCCATGGCGCCGAAAGAAATTATTATGCATTCAACAAGAACAAGGAAGATTTCTTAACTGCATAAGAGTAAAAAAAAATGGTTACAACAGAGATGTGGGTAGATGGTGGTACTGTCAAACGGATAGAAAAAAAGAGAGGCAGTCATCTAATTCAGTTTCAATATTTAAGCACCGTACTCGATAAGTTTCTGAAGCAACAATACGCCACTTTTGCCATCTACTGGGACACTTTATCAAGGTGTGAATCTGTCATGACACAGCGCAATGTTTCTCAAAGATATTCAACTGAGTGAAACTGAACCTGACGAAGACTATGCAATCAATAAGCAGGACAACATCCAGTGGCAAGCTATGATGATGCGAATACATGCACTAGTTCCAGCAACTTCCTTTGGTTTCAGAACAATCTGGTGGAAATCCGTGATGCAAGTGCAGCAGATGAAATCGTTGTGCTTCAGGTTGCTATCTCTTGTCAACTGTCCCTTCGACTCAGCCTAACGAAGACTACTACATACAAAGTACAGCAGACGACGCCCCTGTCCTCAGGCGAATTACAGCTGTGGCTGTACTTGGCGCAAGATCTGTTTTAGCTTGATCGCTCTATGCAAAGCCGCCTAGTGAGCAACCGTGGCCTTTAACCAATCAAGAAGTTTGCATTGTCAACTCTACTTTTTTTTCCCGCCTTCAACTGCAGTTTGGCTGAAATCTAGTATAGATCGTTTTATAGAAGATTGCTAGCTGACAATGCTAGCACCCATATATAATCTATTAAAAGGAGAGAGAAAGCAATTGCAAAACAAGATATTCAGCTTTACCTGAGAGTTACGATGGAGGAAGCCTTGTTCTGCTGCGGGGATTGGGGTGCGGCTGCGTACACCAGGAACTTGGGAGAAAAGTTTTAAGGGCTGAGCCGAGGAGTGCATAGGTATTTATAGTACAGTCAGTTTAAGATAATGATGGTTGTTGATATAGAATCTGCAGGTTGGCTGAGTTGTTGCGGATCTAAAGGAGGCTTTGAGTCTCTACGATGGTTTGGGTGTCTCAGTTATCTCGGACAGTTGAGATTGACTTTTCCAGATGAGGTATGGAAATATTTCGCCAAGTTAAGTCCAAATTGCTTCGCATTTGAACTCAACTTGGCGAGGGGCATTTGTTTGACTCCATTTTTTTTTCTCTCATCATGCGAGGCAAATATATATTTAATAATTATCTGGTCTAGTCACGTTGACACATATTCACTTGTATGGGTCAAATCGTTTATTGGATCAGCCAGTTTGCCAATAAAATGAACCACATGTGCATGCACGGACCCACTGATCAGCAGCTATCCCAGCAATAACGTCTGGTGCGTATAACGTGAACGAAATCTTGTACGATGCCACCGGCTAGTTGGACGCGTATATATTTAAACGGGTACAAAGCAAGGTGTGTAGCGGCTGGAAATAAAAAAGCTAAATCAATTGGACTTGACTAGATCCACGAAGAGATAAGTATTGGCCAAGAGTTTGTTGTTATCTCGGTTCAACAACACTGAGAGACTAGAGATAAGATATGGTTTGTTACTAAGTACTAACGGCAGCGGCGACGATGCTAATCTCTCGTACTTATCTTTTTATCTATTCGCCGGTGGAGACGATGCTATAAAAGGGCTGCTCCAGTGACTGCAAAGGGGGTTCAGCTCACTTACATCGCACACACCATTTTGCACGCTCATTCCACCACCATTCACCGTATTACTCACACACACACACACACACACTTCGTATCATCTCCATCTCAGCACACACACACACACACTTCGTATCATCTCCATCTCAGCACTCACACATACATACATCTTCATTTCTCGTCTGGTGCTTCCCTCCGTGGCCGGCGTCGATGGCACAACCATATGGTGAGTAAATCATATGAAGGTTGCATATGATCACTTATTTCCTTTATTTATTTCTTGTCTTTGTTCATTTCATTTTTGCGGCATCTTGCGGCTCTACATGGCGATCCAATCATCGCCGCAGATGTTCCATTGTTTGATCTACGACGGCGTCCGGGGCTCTACATGGCGATCCAATCGTCGCCGCGGATGTTCCATTGTTTGATCTACGACGGCGTCCGGGGCTCTACATGGCGATCCAATCGTCGCCGCGGATGTTCCATTGCTTGATCTACAACAAAATCGACGGCGTCCCGCGGCTCTACATGGCGATCTAATCGTCGCCGCGGGCATTTCATTGCTTGATCTATGAAAAGAATTCGGCGGCATCCCGCGGCTCTACATGGCGATCTAATCGTCGCCGCGGACGTTCTATGACCCAATCTACCGAAAAAGTTTGCTAGCATCTAGAGGCTCTACATGGCGATTTAATCGTCGCTGCAAGTGCTTCGTGGTCCGGTACGAGAAAAAGAGGCCTTGCCTTCCGTGACTCTACACGGCGATCAAATCGCCGTCACGAATGTTTTATGGTTTGGTCCATATAAAAAAAACAGAAAGTTAGCGTCTTGCGGCTCTACACAGCGATCTAATCGTTGCCGCGGATGTCTCATTATCAGATCTGAAAATCAAAACAAAGAAAAGTTTATGTCATCTCGCAGCTCTACATGGCGATCAAGTCGTCACCGTGGATGCATCAAATTCATCAGCAAAATCTTCTGTAATATTACGTTTGGGGTGGCATACAAAGTTAGGCCCTAGGGGACAGCAGCGCAGCCACACGCATACTCAAAATCAGCATCATGAGTCATCACATGCGAAGCATCAGAGGTCACTAATAAAGTGAAGTAGATTGTATGATGTAAAGGGTGATGAGAATAATAAAGACACAACCATCTACTCCGGAATAAACAAGACGCCATTGACAAAATTTTGCAGAAGCATGTTTCTCAATCAAATGAGGGTTCATCTTCAAGTACATGTTCAGAATACCCTTTTCCGCGACCGACGAGGCCGGAACTCACATACATTTCCTGACCGACGAGGCAGGATGCATGATGTTCGTGACCGACGAGGCCGAACTATCCATTTTATTTTCTCCTTGAGACTTGATCACATCTCATGTTTGATTGGTGCATGAATCCATAAATTTTTGACATGGCGAGATTATTGTTTTGCTCAGAGCGTTGCATATTCTTTTTGCCTTGGAGACAGAAGCCATGAGTTTGATAATGATGATGACCGTTTGAGGCAGCTTAATCGGAGGTCGTTCATAGATATGAATTTATGAATGTAATTAACTAGCGGTCCTTTCGAGGCCCTAGGAGTCGAGAATTATGCAATTGTCTTTTGTATGTCAGATGCTATACCAAAAGCATGTAAAATGAGATTTGTATATCCTCAGCAATAAAGATTTACAAATTTTCTCCGCATCATTCTGTGTGCTTTGTTTTATTTTGTATTTGTATACACTCGTATACTGGCACGCCCACACCTAAAATGCCAACGCGGATAGATTTAAAATTTATCTTGCGAAAACAAATGGCACGCCCAGTGGGACTCGACTCTCCTTCCATCTTCGCTGCTCGTCATCAGTCATCAGAATCTACTCATGATCTGTCTCCTCGGCACCTTTTTGTTTTTTTGGCTGATAATGTGGTGTGGTGAAGTGCTAACCAGTGTACATCTCGTGCAGATGGGGGCTTCACCAACTATGGACCGAAGGCTGACGCAAAGCAAATGGAGCCTTTTGTTTTTTGGTTTGGTTCATTACCACCAGTTGTAGTTTCAAGCTTTGGCTCCAACATGCACGTGTACCAGGCAGACCACTCCTCAGATTTGGATGATGCCAAGAAAGTTCAGAAGTACGTAGATGCAAGGGCTAGGGGAGAGTGTCAAGCATTAATGACGGACGCTAGGAAGTTACTAAAATTCCCAGGAGCTGTTCTGAACGCCGGCTATAAGCAACGCCTCTCAGTGTTCAAAACCCAAACTACACATACTACTGAAGAGGAACTTCTTCAAGAACTGGAAAATGTCAAGCAACATCTGAATTCTAGTATTGCACATGCTCGAACTCTGAACAAAAAGAACGCACACCGCAATTACAGAAGGAAGAGGCAACAAGTGAAGAAGTTGCAGTCACATTTAAGGGCTCGCATTGCCGGGCGTGATGCACCACCTGAGAGTTCAGATGTGAGTAGGCGTCAGGATCAACAGTATACTGATATGAGCGATGAGTTTCTTGTTCTTTCTCCTGAACGAGGGGCCAGTTGCGAGCTGGTCAAAGAAACCATAATGAATGAATTTTGGAGACGCATCATTAAGGAGCGAACAAGGCCAAGATTGTGTTCTCAACAAAGTCCTATTAGTCGGGATCAGCAAGTACGGGTACCTTGTTTCCAGACCTCAGAGAGACATCAGTCTACTTTGCAGAACAATAACAGGTTTGCTGTTTTAACCAATGAAACACCAGCGCCCAGAGCAGAGGAACTTCAACTTCAGTTAGAACAGATGCAACATCAGATTAGAGCAATGCAAAGCAGACTTCAAAATGAACATCAGCATCTTCCACCTAGGAACAGGTCATCATTCGCACATGCTCATTATCGTGAAAACACTCCCTGGCCACATGGGAATCGTCGTGATCGTTGCTACCCTCTGCCTGAAACAAGAAGATACAAGCCTCAGTGGCGAGTGAAAGCATCTTCGCAAAACATTGAGTCCTCAAACCGGGTTCCACAGCAGTTTGCTCTACCAAGGCAACATGACCCTATGATGGCATCACCTTTGGAACATGCAAGGTCTTCAGGGGGGGCAGCGACCTTTGATGTAACCCCAAGGGCCCCTTATGCATCAACAGTTAATCAGCGTAAACGTGAGAGAAGACGGAGGACTCGTGAAGCGATGTATCAAGAATTGCAAGATTTGACACGTGCAGGTCCGCGTGAGGGCTGATGGCCGAATTTACCAGGATAATGAGCGCGTGACGCTTCAGATTTCTCCAAATTTGAAAAGGAATGAGAGATATAATACATTGATAGAGCATCTGGCTCCCAAACCACTAAGGGTTGAGCAAAGGAACCTTAGTACAGAAAGGCCAAGAGGTGGCTCTCATTTAGCTCCACAAAGATCAAATAATGTACTGATCCCTCGAGATAACGGATTAGACACTACTAGGTTCAGGAATGATGGGAATGGAAGAAGACGATCTGGCAATGATTTAAACAGGATGAATAATGTAGCATGTCGTGTGGCGACAGTCCGGTCGGTGCAAAATTCAGATTCAGAATGGGAGCCGCCACTTGTTCGTCATGAATTCTCTTATTCATCAGACGAGGAAATCCTGCCTAATCCTACTCCATCATTCATGAGAAATTCACCCTGTGCAAAAGAACATCTAAGAAAGCATGCTGTTATAAAACAGAGGAGCGGTGCAATGGTAACAGCATCATGTCTTCCGCTGACATCAAGGGGTGATAAAACTCCGGAAGATAAAATTTTGTTGCGCGCAAGCGAGTATAGTAGACCTTATGCCAGTATCAGTTCGCGTCTTCCTGCTGATCAAAATCAGGTCCAACAAATTGCAGAACGCTTTGGGGCCCTTACACGGTTGAGAAAGGTGGCTCGACAAACTACAAATGCAGATTTTGATTCCACGGATGAACAAACTAGTGATGAAAGATCAGACGCGGAGTCATCCTCGTCACTACCAAAGGTTGACGTCTCAGAGCCTTTGGATGATGAGGATGTTGCACGGGCAATTAATCTTGCGTCAGTTCATGTCCATACTAATCAAGACGAGCTAGGTCTGGCAGCCATTGCACAAGATGATGCAGGTAAACAACATGACTTGCCACCAGAACCAGTTGTTACTGAAGAAGAGAGGGCTCGATCTTTACACCATCAAGAAGGAACTTCAGGTGCTCTAAACGGGGAAGCACGTAGAAGGATGGATGCTATTGATACAAAGATCGATCAACTATTTAATATGATTGCAAAACTTGTTGTAAATGGGACGCAATCTGCTAATCCTCCACCACAAGTGGTGGATCCACAAATTGCCGAGTTGGAAGCTATGGCACAACACCAGCATACGCCTCGTGCAACAGGTGGAGTTGAGCAGCCTCAATTCACAGGAGGGGTTCATCTAAATATGCCAATTGCACCTACACATCCTATATTAGCAGCTCCTGCATTAGGGACACTAAGAGATTATCATGACATCGCTGAAGAGTTGATCAACAGAAAAATGAAGCAAATTGCAGAAGAACAAACACCTAGAACCCTTGAAAGTGAGTTGGAGAAGCCATATGAGGCGTGGCATGACAAGGTAGCTTTTCCTGCTGCATGGCGTCCACCAAAATTCAGGCAGTTTGATGGTAATGGTGATGCAAGGGAACACCTCGTCTATTTTGAAGCAGCGTGTGGTGACACAGCCAATTCGCCCTCGCTTTTACTTCGTCAGTTTTAATCATCATTGACAGGTCCGGCCTTTCATTGGTATAGTCGCTTACCTGCTGGTTCAGTACGCAGTTGGCAAACAATGAAGGATCTTTTTAAATCTCATTTCATTAGCATGAGCAAAGATACATCCCTTTTGGAGTTGTCACAGCTAAAACAGAGAAGAGATGAAAAGATAGATGACTATATCGTCCGATTTCGTAACAGTTATGTGCGCTTGACTAGAGAGATGCACCCAGAAGATGCTGTCGACATGTGTGTGCACGGAATGCAGCAACATTGGTCGTTAGAGGTTTCTAGGCGCGAGCCTAAAACTTTCAGTGCACTTGGTAATGCTGTTGCTGCCACCAAATTAGAATTTGAGAAGGCTCCACATATTATGGAGTTATACAAAAATGCAGGCACTTCAGATTACTCGAAGAAGTTTCAGTCAATGGCAAAACCATTTAATAATGGGAATAAGCCTAAAATACAAACAGAAAGTAATACTACCAGGCTATCTACGATGGCTGTAGCACCTCGCCAAAATCTGCAGGCTCTTGGAGTAAGGAATGAACAGGGGCAGAGAACCCGCCCTAGTATTCAAGAATTGCTTAAAAAGCAATATATATTCAGGAGAGAGTTTGTTAAAAATTTCTTTAATCAGCTATCACAACAAGGGGCTTTGAACTTGCCTGAACCACGGCGGCCCGACCAGGCGGGAATGACAGACAATCCGTTATATTGCCCGTATCATCGATACGTTGGTCATGTAGTAGAAGATTGCGTCGCTTTTAAAGAATGGTTGCAAAGGGCAATCGATGAGAAGAAGTTGAATCTTGATCCGCAAGCCGTGAATCCTAATTATCATCAAGTAAACATGGTGTCCACTAGCAAAGCAGAGGTACTACAGAAACATGGTTCAGAAGAGGCATATTGGATGCCATTTTCTGAAGTTCAACATCAGTTTCAGGGACTTCGGCTTACACCTATAGTTTCAGAAGATAGCTCACACCCTTGGAGCAGAGTTCATCATAGACATAATCAAACAAAGGTGCATCAGGGAACCATGAGCTCTCCGCCCATCTTACAATATACGTCAGCAAATAGAGGGAGGCCCAACCCGAGTCATCGCCGTATGCCGCCAAGATTTATTCCCAGGTCTGAAGGGGATGAATCTTTTCCTCGGACAAGGCGTGTACATCCCACTTTAGCTCAGTTTTTCCCGCAAAGCTGGGACCAGTCACACCATGACGTAAAAAATGATTTGCCGGATGGACCACAATTAAGTACTGAGAATGCTACATGCAACATGGTTGCCTCTAGTGGAAGTACAAATGACTCAGAGACTGAAGTAGTGTTCACAAAGGAAGAATGTGAAGCATTGCAAACTGATACGTCACTGGAGAAACAAGAAATGGAGGTACATATGAACTTGCGGGCAGGAAAGGTACTACCGGAGCCCATGAGAAGTAAGCAGTACCGAGCAGAGAAAGATAAACCGTCCACAAGTAGGGAGGCAACTGTCTCGAACAATCAACAAGAGAAGTCGAGGGACGAGGAGGCAAAAGAGCATGATGTCGAATATAATGTCATTGCTCATTTGAAGCGGATTCCAGCACTACTAAGCGTTTATGATGCATTAGTGCTTCTACCGGAACTTAGAGAGGCTCTTATTAAAGCTTTGCAAAAGCCTGAACATTATCAAGCGGCAATGGCCAAACACAGACTCTTTGACAATCTACTCTATGCTAATCAGATAACCTTTTCTGATGAGGACCAAATAATGGAGCATGGTGATCACAATCGCCCCCTCTATATTGAGGGAAATATTGGAGCTGCACATCTTCGAAGAATATTGATCGATCCTGGCTCTGCTGTGAACATCCTACCCGTACGAAGCTTAACTCGAGCAGGGTACATAATGGATGATCTAAGCCCCACCGAGGTAGTAATTTGTGGGTATGATAATCATGCCAAGCCCGCCTTAGGTGTTATCACTCTTAAGTTGCAGATGGCATCTTACAGTTTCAAAGTTAAGTTCTTCGTTATAGAGGCCAATGCTTCATACTCTGCACTTTTGGGGCGACCATGGATACATAAATATCGTGTAGTCCCTTCAACACTGCATCAATGCTTAAAGTTCATGGATGGCAATGGGGAACAACAATGTATCGCTGGGAATACTGCTCCTTATACAATTCAAGAAGTTCACCATGCCGACGCTAAATATTATTTCCCGAGTATCGAGTCAGGGAAACAGCAGAGACGAACAACACCTAATGCTGATGTGTTAGTCACACCGGATGCTACACCATCCCCCACGAAAATGAAATTTCTAATCACACCTTGCTCAGCCCACTCAAGAGAGACTGCTTTGATAAGGAAGTCACGAGATCAACAATGTGGTAATGCAAATATGAGAGCAGAAGGTTCATCATCTAGGCCTACAGGACGGGTTTTGTCTGCGACTACGCCAATCTTGTTAACAACAGACACTGCTTCATCTACTAGCTCATCAATGGAGGTGGGGGTCACAAGAGGGCGCGCTTTATCAGTCACTGCTCCTATTTTGTTAAAGGCACATGCTCCAACGACTGCTACTCCTGTAGTTCTCACAAAGAAATTGGATGAGGAACCTTCAGGCACAACGTTGAGGGTTCCAGATTTGCTTATGCAACCCCCCTCACTATATGTTTCAGTTACCACACCATTGGATGTTTTGTCTGTTCAAAAAGAAAGTGAGAACACCTTGCCTACTATTTTTTATAAGGTCCCAGAAAAGCGACCATGTGATGACATATATAAGCAGTCTGATCGGGTTCTTGCCATTGAAGAAGCACTCATGACTATGAAAGTTGAGGACAGGATGATTCCATTATTAAAAAAGGCAGGAATTTTGGTACAACCAAATAGCAGGCTACCACCACCACCAGTTGTTTGTGAAGAATGGTGGGAACAAGCGGAGAATTTAATTAGGAAGAGAAGTACAGTTCAACCAAAGTATGGTCTTGGTTATAATGAGGCCGCTTCTTCAGATGACGATGAAGATTTATGTATGGTACAACGAGTTAATAGTTGCGTGACCTCTTCGGTTAGAAATGAAGATTATCTTGGTTTAGATGAAGCATCTTCACATGACGACGAGCTTATGCCAATATATTCATGTCCGTATCAACCACGTTCCTTTGAAGCCGCGGCAAATGCTTGTGAAGGTTTGAGAAATAAACAATATCTCCTCTCCAAGATGCATGAGGCCATGCCGGTGGCTCATGGAGAGGTTCTCGATGCCGCTCCTGCTCCCCAGCAACTCGAAGATGATATTCAGCTTACTATTGATGAGTTAGTTGAAATCAATTTAGGTACCGAGGAAGACCCCAGACCTACATATGTCAGTGCATCCCTTACCTATGAAGAGCGAGAAATGTACAGGGCATTCCTGATGGAATATCGGGATTGTTTTGCTTGGTCATATAAGGAAATGCCTGGACTTGACCCTCAAGTTGCTACACACAAATTAGCAATCGATCCACAATTTCGTCCAGTAAAGCAATTACCAAGGCGCTTTCGTCCTGAGTTGCAGGATCAAATAGTAGATGAAGTGGATAAACTGATTGCCGCGGGTTTCATAAAAGAAGTACGATATCCTCGATGGCTGGCCAATATTGTGCCGGTAGAGAAGAAGAATGGGCAAATACGAATCTGTGTCGATTTTCGTGATCTCAATCGGGCTTGCCCTAAGGATGACTTCCCCATCCCAATGACGGAGATGGTGATTGATTCAACTACAGGATATGGTGCTCTTTCATTCATGGATGGATTTTCTGGATATAATCAGATTAAGATGGATGAACATGATGCCATCGACACGGCTTTTAGAACGCCCAGGGGCAACTTCTATTATACAGTAATGCCGTTTGGTTTAAAAAATGCTGGTTCTACCTACCAGAGGGCCATGACTCACGTGCTTGGTGATCTCATACATCGGTCTGTTGAGTGTTACATTGATGATATGGTAGTAAAGAGTAGAGAACAAGGAAGACACATGGAGGATCTTCAGGTCGTGTTTGAAAGATTGAGGAAGCATCAATTGAAGATGAACCCTCTCAAATGTGCTTTCGCTGTTCAGTCAGGTGTGTTTCTTGGTTTTATTGTCCACCATCGTGGTATAGAGATTCAGCCAAAAAGAATTAAAGCAATTGTCCAAATGCCACCTCCACAAAATTTAAAGGAGTTGAAATCTTTGCAGGGAAAGCTGGCATATATTCGGCGTTTCATATCGAATCTCTCGGGGCGAATCCAGCCATTCTCCAAACTCATGAAGAAGGGTGCACCATTCAACTGGGACGAGCAGTGTCAAAATGCCTTTGAAAGCATTAAACGGTATTTACTGAATCCCCCTATTCTAGCAGCACCTGTTAAAGGACGGCCGCTTATACTTTACATCGCAGCTCAAGATTCTTCTGTAGGTGCCCTCCTCGCACAACACAATGATGAAGGGAAGGAGGCAGCATGCTACTACCTCAGTCGTACCATGGTGGGAGCAGAGCAAAATTACACAGGTATTGAGAAATTATGCCTTGCTTTAATTTTTGCCTTGAAGAAAGTAAGACATTACACGCTAGCTCATGAAATTCAACTGGTTGCTAGAGCTGATCCTGTGAAGTATGTTCTCAGTCAACCTGCACTTTTAGGAAGACTTGGCAAATGGGCAGTTCTAATGATGGAGTTCGACATCACTTACGTACCACAAAAAGCGGTCAAGGGTCAAGTGCTGGCAGATTTCCTTGCAGCACATCCTGTGCCTGATGATTCACCATTGGTGACTGATCTTCCCGACGAGGAAATATTCAACGTCACCTCAAGTACATGGGAGTTGTATTTTGATGGGGCTGCCCGCACAGAGAAAGATCTTGATGGAGCACCTAGAAGGAGAGCAGGATCAGGCGTGGTGTTTAAAGGCCCTATGGGTGAGACATTCTACCATTCATTTGCCCTTCTCAAAGAGGAATGTTCGAATAATGAAGCAGGGTATGAAGCGCTCATATTTGGTTTGCTTTTAGCACTCTCAATGAATATTCAGACTCTCCACGTTTATGGTGACTCGCAGTTAATTGTTAGGCAGATTAATGGTATTTATGAAGTACGCAAGCAAGAGTTGGTACCTTACTGTCTTGCTGCCCAGGGACTAATAAATTTTTTTGAATTTATCCAGGTTGATCACATTCCACGAGGTGAAAATGCATCGGCGGATGCATTGGCAAAACTTGCAGCTGCACTAATTTTTCCTAATAATGAGTCTGCTCATGTCAGAGTAGAGGAGCGATGGCTCCTTCCTGCTGTTCTTGAACTTGTACAAGAGGAACATGAAGTAAATGTTGTCGTTGTTGCTAATGTTGAAGAAGATGATTGGCGTAAATCTTTTTTTTGATTACTTCAATCATGGCATCCATCCTAATGATCCAGTGGCAAGGCGACAACTATTGCGTCGAGCTCCCTCCTATTTGTTGAAAGCCGGTATTCTGTTTAGAAGATCTTTTGACGGGGTTCTTCTCCGCTGCGTGTCGCGGGATGAGGCAAATAGTATATTGAAGGAAGTGCACTCTGGAGTATGTGGTGGACATCAGAGCGGAGCTAAGATGTACCATAGCATCAAGCTAACTGGGTACTATTGGCCAAAGATCATGACTGACTGCTTAGATGCTGCCAAAGCATGTCACATGTGTCAAATACATGGAGACTTCAAGCACCGGCCACCTGTTCCACTACACCCGACCGTCCCTTCTTGGCCATTCGATGCTTGGGGCATCGATGTAAGTGGTCCCTTTGATCCGCCATCTGCTGAAGGTCATCGTTTCATCTTGGCAGCCACAGATTACTTCTCAAGGTGGGCCGAAGCAGTACCATTACGTGAGGTGAAAACTAGTAATGTCATCAATTTTATCGAGCGAAATATCATTTATCGTTTTGGAGTTCCTCATCGTATTACTTCTGATAACGGCCAGGCCTTCAAATCACATAAGATGTACAAGTTTATTGAGAAGTACAAAATTCATTGGAATTATAATACGGGATACTATGCACAAGCCAATGGGTTGATTGAGGCATTCAATAAAACTCTTGGAAAGATATTAAAGAAGACAGTGACAAAACATAGAAAAGATTGGCATGATCGTCTTTTTGAAGCTTTATGGGCATACCGTGTTACTGTTCGCACACCAACACAGAGTACGCCATATGCTCTTGTTTTCGGAAGCGAGGCTGTCTTACCACTTGAGGTTGAAATACCGTCGCTCCGTGTGGCGATACGTGATGAGCTGACAGAAGATGAACAAGTCAAGTTGCGGTACCAGGAGTTAGACGCTATTGAAGAGGGGCGCCTACGTGTACTTCAAAATCTTGAGCTTTATCGCAAGAATATGGTACGAGCCTACGATAAACTCGTCAAGCCGCGAGTTTTCAGAAAAGGAGAACAGGTGCTGGTTCTTCGGCGTCCTATTGTGCTCATAGGAAAAGGTAAAGGAAAATTTGAGCCCAAATGGGAGGGGCCATATGTTATTGAACAGGTTTATGATGGTGGCGCTTATCAACTCATTGATCAAGAGGGTGTGCGTCCAATGCCTCCTATCAATGGCAAGTTCCTCAAGAAGTATTTTGCCTAGCAGCCCAAGGGCAAGTTCAGGAGAATGTAATAAAAAGAAAGTTTTTTCTCTTGGTGTCCATACAACATCCTCATTGCTGATCATGGATTAATTTTTTTCATCTAAAATTTTTAAATAAAACAAAAAGGGCCACAGTTCGCCCTAAAATAAAATAAAGGACTCCCCTTCCCAATGTTCAGACTGTGGCACATGAGTTTTAGTTGCATGTGGATTTGATCGCCTGAGTGAGGTCAGGCAGAGCAACAATTTTGGGTGTGGATTTTAAAGTCCAAGAGACATGTTCATGAGAACTGCATCTGAGGAGAGCATTCATGAAGGGTGATAAATAACAATAGGAGTTATAAAAAGCAATGACAGCCATGAGAAGTCTGAATCCACACTTCTATATGTCGACCACGAGGTCCGGGCCGATGATCACTTGGGCATATGAAAGGCATATGAATATCCCTTGCAACTTTACTCATGGGTCACCTCATAGTCTAACAATTGAAGGTGGAGCCCACAAACCAACCTACAAACAAAAAAACAAGGTGTTCGTATAACTCTGTTTGCCATCGCTATGTTCTTTCCCCTGCTCTCATTCTGCCTTTTACCTCTTTTATTATTCAGTCTTATGGCATAGTGGTGCAAGACATGTATGTATCTTAAGTTGTGATTTGAGGTAATCATGCTTTATTTGGTTTTAAACCATCTTCGCTATGATGACTTTTAAAATTCTTTGGGAGTGGCATGTGTTCGCCGTAACCCAGCAACTATTCGATTCCACTGGCTGGCACTATGAGCATGTAATAGTCGCAGTAGAATTGATAATTTCCCTTGAATTAGGGCAGGTTCTTTCGCCCCAACTCAAGATTATTTTGCTTTTAATGATTAGGCATGGAATTCTCTGGTTGGCACCAAAGCAGTAGCATGGTCGCAGAGAGAGTTCACGATAATGGCATGGTACTTCGTCAGAATCCGGATTATACATACCATGACAGTCATTAAATACAATAATCCTTTTGGCTGGCACCATCGTGGTCTCAATTGGATATTTTGTTTTTTCATGGCGTGGTCGCAGCATGGATTTTCGCTATGGCCTCACCTGCTACTGATTCAACCTGAATAATATGTATACTATCAGCTTATAGTATGGTTTTACGCTATGAGCCACGATCGACATTGCAGCACGGCAGGGAATTTCGCTGTGTTCTCACCCAATATTATTTCTATTTACATGATGGCAATCAAGCAATAATTTTGTTGTATAAAGTCGATCATATGATACTTCACAATTACTAGTACAGAAGGTTAGGATGGACATACAGCACAAGAAAGCCATTCTTGTGCGTTTCTCAAAAGACATGTTTCCGTTGACCAAGAGTTTAGCCTGGTTTTGCCGTTTCATGCTCAAGAACAAGGAGTCCCACAAAGGAATTCAGTCATATAAAGCATATAGTAAAAAAAAAGTGTACAAGTATAACAGCGATAGCAGAGAGGAATGTGTTCCTTTATTGATAAATAATAAGGCGGATTACAGTGATAAATCCAGCAGCTGACAAAAGCAAACTACGACGCGAGCTTTCTTAAGAAATAAAAAAAAAGCATGAATGATTTTGAAGTAAAAGGAACACGCTGAATATGGTTTTACTCGTCATCCTGTTCGACACCTTCCACTGCGCAGGATTCCATGAACTTGAGTTGCTCACGCAAACCAGAAGGAAGTTCAGAGTCACCTTGGCTCCCAGCTTCCCCAATAGCCTTATGAATGCTCTCTAAGCAGGAACTTCCTTGTGCCAGGGTTTCTTCCAAACGAGAGACGGAAGTGTGTGCTTCGCTCATTATTTCGTCATACTGGCCGTGAAGCTGAATGAGCCTAGTTTCATACTCCTTTTCCAGGGAGAGCTTGGATCTGGCGATCCCTATGGCATTGTTCAGCTCCTTGATCTTTTCGAGATATTCCTCTTTCCTTTTATTCACTTCATCCTCGAGGCTGCCCCATACGTTGCCGTAATCCTTAAGGGAGTCGTATCCCACCATGATGGACTCACGAGACTTCTTACCCATTTCTAACTGCTCTTTGATATGCTCTTCATCTGCCCGCAGATTGGAAATACTAAAGGGAACAGCATGATCTGACTTGCTATCAAGATTCATCTTTAAGCACTCTAACTCATTCATGAGTTCCTGTACCTCCTGCGGGATTTTGGTTTGTAAGATGGTTCTCCACCGGTTCAAGATTGTTGCAATCCGTGTACTCAAAGCAACTTTGTCCAATATCGGTGCAGCGATCCACTTCTGAATCTTCTTAAGGTCAGACTGAACATAGACCATCATATCTCTCAGACTAGGGTCAGCATACTGGGGCACCACAATCCTGCTACGTCCTTTATATTTGTTGAGCTCCTTCGGCTCGGAATTGCGTTTAAGGCTGATGAATTCATCACCAACGTTCTCCAAATAGCGTTTTATGGTATGGTCCATACTGGACTTCAGTGTTGCGGCTTTGGACAAAGCCATCTCCAAGTCATGTTCTCCACCTGGAATGAGAAATGAGGAAAGTTCAGTGAGTAGGGCAGATTTTGCGTGCTTACATTATATGTCAGTACTACCAACACAACAAACTTTGATCTAGTTACCTGAACGATCCAAACGCGGTTTCTTCGGGGGGCTATCATGCTGTTGGTCTGCATGTTCAAGTGTCACATCCAGATGTTTGTCTTCAGTGCTGAGGTTCTCCAAGCTATATTTCTCTGCTTCAGCTACACGGTGAGGGGAGGAACGTTTTTCTCCAACTGTCTGAAGAATGTCGGTCTCTTGGGGTGGTGACATTCCGCTGTCAGCGGATATAGGATCACGAGAGTCAGTAGTAACCACATCCTTCTTTATGCCGTGATCAGTTATGAGAGCATGGGAAATTCTGAGGAATCGAGCAGCCATCGCTTTGGATTTGTTTCTCTTTCCAGTAGGCAGTATGTCAGACTGTTTGCCAGCTATTTGTTCTGTTCATAGATATACATGGTTGTAACAGGAGCAAGTTTAGAACATACAAAAGACAGTCATTTAATGCTAAGAAACAATTCTCATTACCTAATCCGGGCGAAGTCATATTTGTCTTGATATCTGAAACCTGAGGAATTTCTATCGATGAATGGACAGTGGCAGGCTCGAGTGAAGCTACAAAGGGGATACAATTTTTATGATCAGTACACTGCTCGACTTGCAATAGTTCAATAAAGAACAGTTAGTTTTCAGTGAAGAGGAATATCTTTTACATTCAGGGGCCATTTTATTTTTCTTGTTACGGCAACTAGCTCGAGTCCTCTTCTGTTTGGTGACGCCGCCGATGGTAGGCACACCCGTATTAAAAAAATGTTATCACCTGAAAAGACAAGAGAACAGCAGCATGACATTAGTATGAACAATGAAATTCTGCAGTTACCTGAATTAGGGGCTGCCTTATTTCCTTCGTCACTAGTGGAGGCAAGATTCATCTTTGTTGAATTTTTCTTCTGGATCTTCAATGTACGTGAAATTGCTACAGCCGAATATATTTTTTGTTAGCTAGACTTAAAGAAAATGCTACAAGAGGAATATGTACCTGTGTTAGAAGGCATTTCAATCTCCCCTTTCTGGAGAGCAGATGATGGTTCTTGACCTGAACAGATCATATCAGCTTTAGTGAGGAAACCAAGTGCTGATGTACACCACGTCACATACTCAATAGAGCGCTTGGTTCGCCGTGATAAGGGCTGTAAATGAAGCTGATGACCGGTGGGAAAGTAGTAAGCCAGGTGTCGTCGCTGAAGGTGCTCAATTGTTTCCTCACGGGTGCCCTTCAAATAACTAGAAAACTGCAGAAGATATTCTCCATTGGGTCCTTCCATCAGGAAGTCAGGGACATCTTGATCACACCCATGCATCCGAGCAAAACGATGAGGGGAATATACCAAGTTGTGATGGAGTTGACATTGAGTATGTGTAACAGCACCCACACCACAACTGATTAGCATGTCGATAGTTGTAATACGGATAGTACGGCGTCCACCATCTGTGGCTTCTCGTGCATCACTTATCAAAAATTCAGACTCTGACTGAGGGAAACGTATGCGAGATTTCCCCAAGAAAGATAAGGAAAGCAGAGATTTGCTATCTGCAGCTGAGTCAAGGAACAACTGATGGGCTTTGAACAGATCAATTGCTGTAGATGTGATTCTCCATGCGTCCGTCACGAACGGCGGGAAGTGAGTAATTTTTGGATTCACCGCTGGTTGTGAAGGTGTCATTTTCCAATAAGAGGAGAACCAGCCCATAATAAAATGTGCAGGTAATGGCAGTTGGCACTCACTTGCTGACTTTGATCCGGCTATAATCTCTTGACAAACATTATCAAGACTTTGGTAAAGATAGGCCATGCTTGCCGTACCAATCGCAAGACGGATCCCTTGAGCAAGTCTAGCTGCAGCACAGAAGACCTCCGGCCGAATAAAGGACCCCATATTGATAGGAACACAGTATGTGCATAGCCAAGCTGCGATGAAGGCGGCACGGTATATTTCTCGTTCATATGTCTGCTTGTAAAAAATTACATGGTTGCCAAATCTAGCCGACCAGCGTTTCTGCAAAGACAACGTGCGAAACTCTAGATGAGAGAGCAAGGGATCTTCAGGATCAGCATAGAAATGACTTGGCACCCTTGCTTCAGTTTTGCCAACAGCTCCGAGATCTTCTCCTACAATGATATATGCCGTCCAGGTTAAGACACTATGGTTGAATAGAAGTATATGTAAAAAAATATATATATTATTTTCATACCTATAAAATAATCCAACCAATTTTGAAGAGTGACTTTACAAGAGCTTCCATTCTGATGCAACACCTAGATATCAGCATAGGCCGAGTGAAGGACTTTTACAATCTCTGAAACTTCAGACGGCAATGGGAAATATTCCTCATAAAGGTGCCCAGAAATTGGAATGCCCATAGCATCATACATAGCTATAAGGGGATAGCCCATCTCCCCTTGAGAAGTAATCAAGGTATGTCTGTCAGTGTTCCAAAATGTAAGAAAGGCAGCAACTAGTGAAGGATTGATCGGAACATGATAAAGAGATGCCAATACACCACGGAAGATATCAGCCTTGAGCAACATTTCCTTGTCTTCCTCTGATATGAGCATCATCCGAGCCCAAAGCAACAGTTTATGGTTATAGGGGATTGCAGTACAAAGTTGAAGGGAAGAATCGTTATGCCACTGCTTCGCAGGATTGCGTATGAACTCCTGTGCCAGGGTGTTAATAATGATTGATGGCACCTCTTTTGAAATTGGCTCTAAAACAACAAAAGTTGTGTCCTGATCTGCTGTAACAAGTTCATTTTTATACTGAAATCCTTCGAAACGGAGGACTTTGTTCGTTAACTGTTGAGGAGGTGTGGGGACTTTGCATTTGTCAAGGGGCATGGCTTGGATCTTCAACCTATGTGTGCGCTCAAAGCCCAATAAGTTAGCGGCTTCAGTAATGTAAGGCTCAATATCATCATCCTCAATATATTTGTCAACATCAAGTAACTTCAGTGCGTCATCATTATAAACCTCATGCGATTCTTCCCAAATGACGCCCTCACCATCGTCGCCTGCGCTTTTGTCGATATCTGTGCCACCATCACTGATGTGGCTAGTTTCAGTTTGAGAGGAAGCACGGCCTTGACGAGCCTTCTTTTTTTAAAAAAAAAGAAAAAAGGGGAGTTTAAGTAAGAAAGGGAATAGCATATAAAATATACGGACTGGTGGAGAAGTAGGTTTGCATTTACCTTCTGTTTTTCTCTTTGAGCCAAGGATCCACCCTCTGTAGTGCTTTTCGTGCGTTTATCACTCATATCAGAGATGTCAAGTTCAGACTTGTGCTGACGATCGTAATCAGAAGAATGTTCTGTTCTAAAATCCTGAGTAACAGTGTGACGGTAAGGCAAAGAATTGTGGTTTACCCTACCACGACTGAAATTGTGGCGGTAGTGCCGATGATTATAGCCTCTCCTTCCATGACTGAAATTGTGGCGGTAAAACAGAGGATTATAACCACCCCTCCCACGACCGAAACTGTGGTGGTCGTCTCTGTTCCTTTGCAGTCGCTCCCCAGCGATGATATGCCCGTCGTATTCTTCCCTAGGCCCTTCCCGATCTGCAAAGGTCCTGCTCCCATGGCGCCGAAAGAAATTATTATGCATTCAACAAGAACAAGGAAGATTTCTTAACTGCATAAGAGTAAAAAAAATGGTTACAACAGAGATGTGGGTAGATGGTGGTACTGTCAAACGGATAGAAAAAAAGAGAGGCAGTCATCTAATTCAGTTTCAATATTTAAGCACCGTACTCGATAAGTTTCTGAAGCAACAATACGCCACTTTTGCCATCTACTGGGACACTTTATCAAGGTGTGAATCTGTCATGACACAGCGCAATGTTTCTCAAAGATATTCAACTGAGTGAAACTGAACCTGACGAAGACTATGCAATCAATAAGCAGGACAACATCCAGTGGCAAGCTATGATGATGCGAATACACGCACTAGTTCCAGCAACTTCCTTTGGTTTCAGAACAATCTGGTGGAAATCCGTGATGCAAGTGCAGCAGATGAAATCGTTGTGCTTCAGGTTGCTATCTCTTGTCAACTGTCCCTTCGACTCAGCCTAACGAAGACTACTACATACAAAGTACAGCAGACGACGCCCCTGTCCTCAGGCGAATTACAGCTGTGGCTGTACTTGGCGCAAGATCTGTTTTAGCTTGATCGCTCTATGCAAAGCCGCCTAGTGAGCAACCGTGGCCTTTAACCAATCAAGAAGTTTGCATTGTCAACTCTACTTTTTTTTCCCGCCTTCAACTGCAGTTTGGCTGAAATCTAGTATAGATCGTTTTATAGAAGATTGCTAGCTGACAATGCTAGCACCCATATATAATCTATTAAAAGGAGAGAGAAAGCAATTGCAAAACAAGATATTCAGCTTTACCTGAGAGTTACGATGGAGGAAGCCTTGTTCTGCTGCGGGGATTGGGGTGCGGCTGCGTACACCAGGAACTTGGGAGAAAAGTTTTAAGGGCTGAGCCGAGGAGTGCATAGGTATTTATAGTACAGTCAGTTTAAGATAATGATGGTTGTTGATATAGAATCTGCAGGTTGGCTGAGTTGTTGCGGATCTAAAGGAGGCTTTGAGTCTCTACGATGGTTTGGGTGTCTCAGTTATCTCGGACAGTTGAGATTGACTTTTCCAGATGAGGTATGGAAATATTTCGCCAAGTTAAGTCCAAATTGCTTCGCATTTGAACTCAACTTGGCGAGGGGCATTTGTTTGACTCCATTTTTTTTTCTCTCATCATGCGAGGCAAATATATATTTAATAATTATCTGGTCTAGTCACGTTGACACATATTCACTTGTATGGGTCAAATCGTTTATTGGATCAGCCAGTTTGCCAATAAAATGAACCACATGTGCATGCACGGACCCACTGATCAGCAGCTATCCCAGCAATAACGTCTGGTGCGTATAACGTGAACGAAATCTTGTACGATGCCACCGGCTAGTTGGACCCGTATATATTTAAACGGGTACAAAGCAAGGCGTGTAGCGGCTGGAAATAAAAAAGCTAAATCAATTGGACTTGACTAGATCCACGAAGAGATAAGTATTGGCCAAGAGTTTGTTGTTATCTCGGTTCAACAACACCGAGAGACTAGAGATAAGATATGGTTTTGTTACTAAGTACTAACGGCAGCGGCGACGATGCTAATCTCTCGTACTTATCTTTTTATCTATTCGCCGGTGGAGACGATGCTATAAAAGGGCTGCTCCAGTGACTGCAAAGGGGGTTCAGCTCACTTACATCGCACACACCATTTTGCACGCTCATTCCACCACCATTCACCGTATTACTCACACACACACACACACACTTCGTATCATCTCCATCTCAGCGCACACACACACACACTTCGTATCATCTCCATCTCAGCACTCACACATACATACATCTTCATTTCTCGTCTGGTGCTTCCCTCCGTGGCCGGCGTCGATGGCACAACCATATGGTGAGTAAATCATATGAAGGTTGCATATGATCACTTATTTCCTTTATTTATTTCTTGTCTTTGTTCATTTCATTTTTGCGGCATCTTGCGGCTCTACATGGCGATCCAATCATCGCCGCAGATGTTCCATTGTTTGATCTACGACAGCGTCCGGGGCTCTACATGGCGATCCAATCGTCGCCGCGGATGTTCCATTGTTTGATCTACGACGGCGTCCGGGGCTCTACATGGCGATCCAATCGTCGCCGCGGATGTTCCATTGCTTGATCTACAACAAAATCGACGGCGTCCCGCGGCTCTACATGGCGATCTAATCGTCGCCGCGGGCATTTCATTGCTTGATCTATGAAAAGAATTCGGCGGCATCCCGCGGCTCTACATGGCGATCTAATCGTCGCCGCGGACGTTCTATGACCCAATCTACCGAAAAAGTTTGCTAGCATCTAGAGGCTCTACATGGCGATTTAATCGTCGCTGCAAGTGCTTCGTGGTCCGGTACGAGAAAAAGAGGCCTTGCCTTCCGTGACTCTACACGGCGATCAAATCGCCGTCACGAATGTTTTATGGTTTGGTCCATATAAAAAAAACAGAAAGTTAGCGTCTTGCGGCTCTACACAGCGATCTAATCGTTGCCGCGGATGTCTCATTATCAGATCTGAAAATCAAAACAAAGAAAAGTTTATGTCATCTCGCAGCTCTACATGGCGATCAAGTCGTCACCGTGGATGCATCAAATTCATCAGCAAAATCTTCTGTAATATTACGTTTGGGGTGGCATACAAAGTTAGGCCCTAGGGGACAGCAGCGCAGCCACACGCATACTCAAAATCAGCATCATGAGTCATCACATGCGAAGCATCAGAGGTCACTAATAAAGTGAAGTAGATTGTATGATGTAAAGGGTGATGAGAATAATAAAGACACAACCATCTACTCCGGAATAAACAAGACGCCATTGACAAAATTTTGCAGAAGCATGTTTCTCAATCAAATGAGGGTTCATCTTCAAGTACATGTTCAGAACACCCTTTTCCGCGACCGACGAGGCCGGAACTCACATACATTTCCTGACCGACGAGGCAGGATGCATGATGTTCGTGACCGACGAGGCCGAACTATCCATTTTATTTTCTCCTTGAGACTTGATCACATCTCATGTTTGATTGGTGCATGAATCCATAAATTTTTGACATGGCGAGATTATTGTTTTGCTCAGAGCGTTGCATATTCTTTTTGCCTTGGAGACAGAAGCCATGAGTTTGATAATGATGATGACCGTTTGAGGCAGCTTAATCGAAGGTCGTTCATAGATATGAATTTATGAATGTAATTAACTAGCGGTCCTTTCGAGGCCCTAGGAGTCGAGAATTATGCAATTGTCTTTTGTATGTCAGATGCTATACCAAAAGCATGTAAAATGAGATTTGTATATCCTCAGCAATAAAGATTTACAAATTTTCTCCGCATCATTCTGTGTGCTTTGTTTTATTTTGTATTTGTATACACTCGTATACTGGCACGCCCACACCTAAAATGCCAACGCGGATAGATTTAAAATTTATCTTGCGAAAACATGGATTTTGTCTAACCCTATGCGCGCACAACTTGAATCATAGCCATCACCATGCATGCATAGGGATACGGGCCATCACATGAAAAGCTGGGTCACATGCGCTAGATTTCTTTGGGGCCCATGTGTGTATGCTGCTGCTAGCACATGTTATCCCTCTTCTAAACTAAATTACACATTAAACAAACATGGTAGCATAACTTTGAAATTAACTTTGCAAATTTAAATCCGTTTATGTATTTGTGTTTCTCATGGCCAACTCTACCAAACAAGTCCAATATTGATATATTTCAAATTAAATTGTGAGTCCAAGAAAAAATTAAATCAGGCATGGCTCAAACAGTTTCATAATTTTTTTTATTAAAGTTCAAACGCGTTGTTTATAAAGTTCTTCGGTCCCTGATACTTTTTCTAGCAAAGTTCTTAAATGTTTCTAACAAAGTGCAGATCCACTATTTATAAAGTTCTTCAACTCCTGATTCTATTTATTTAGCACTTTCCCATTAAAATGAAAAGTTCTTCATTGTTTCTAGTGAAGTCCAGTAATTTATGAAATGGTTATAAAAAGTTCTTTGTAATTTGAAGTTAAAGTTCAAGTAGGGTGTTAATAAAAATCTACAGCGATTTTGCTTAAAACACAAATAAAATAAAAAATGAGGGAAGAAAGGGGAGCAGCAAGAAACAAAGAGTAGTATTTTATAGAAGAAACAGGTCACCCCATGGGAAAAGCGAACCTACATCTGCATGCATAGATAGTCTACTCTGCAATCTGCATGCACGCAGTGCCCGCATGGGCCCCGGTTGGACCGGTTGTGTGGATCCGAGCGAGAACGGAGGGAGGGGATACGCGTTGCGCGCGCAAGCAGTTAGACATCGCCTTATTCGCCAAAGAGGGGATCAACACATCTATGTAGGCACCTAGATGCCTAGGCATCTTGTTAGGGTCAACCCGTTAATGCATTTGAATGTAAGTGACGTGCACCATTGTTGATTTGTTTCCTAATTTATTCCATGCAAGACTATCCATATATGAGATAGCATTAAGTGTTTGATTCTTTTTCCTAGTTTACTTGCACTCTCTCTACGGTGACACTTTTCACGCATTTAAGAGACTAAGCCGGCATATCATCTTGAGATTTACAAAGTCACAGTAGGCACCTCGTCATCGATGGAAACGTCAGCTCCCACTGAAAGCGCATCGCCGAAAATCCGGAATAAATCAAGGAATAATGTGAGCAGCGGGACATGAACCTGGTGGGCTAGGGATACCACTGTCCCTCTAACCATCCAACCACAGGTTAGTTCACACCTTCCTATTTTTTGCTTTCTCCCACTTGCATGGTCCATATATTTCACAATAAATTAAATAGCAACATTTGTTTCATTGAATTTCATACCATTTTTGTCTACTTGAATCTACGTGTTTGCAATTTATTTTTACATAATAAAAACATTTGTTGGTACATACATACCTGACACCCATGTGTACATATTGTTAGACCGTGATACCAGTTGATGGGTATTCTATCTAATCAAAATATGCACATGTTGGTGTTGGTATTATCCGTATTGAAAATGTACACATACCTAATTATTTTTGTAATGAAAAATATACATATACCCGTGGTATTATACCTAATAAATATTTTTATGGGTGGTGTTATACCTAGAAAATATTTACGTGTTTGGTACATATTATTAGACTGCGGTACCAATTGTTGGGTATCATACCCAATTATTTGCAACTATGTACTTAAAAAATATGCAGATATAATACCTACGTATTTTTGGCGTATTTACTTATGCATTTCACATCGGGGTTTGTAGTTATAAAAAAAATACAATGAGTATGCGCATACCTAAAAATATATTGACTACTTTCAATTTTGCATATCCATATATATTTCATGTATGTAGTTGTTTGGTATTATACCTAATGAAAATATTTATGTGTGGGTGTTATACCTAATCAAAATATACACATACTTGGGTATTTATCCAATAAAATATACACATACTCAAGATACGTTTGTGTATGTGTCGGTAATTCAGTCAAAATACGAAACGTGCATACCGTACTAACTACAAATAGTTTTCTTATATTCCTAATGAGTACCATATACCTTCATCTGTGAAACATGACAAGTAATATGAGACAATTAATCATGACACATTAATTTCTAATTTCTGTTTCAAACAACACACATCTAAAGGCATCAGAAGGCGTACTCTCATGATGTGCTTGTCCAAACAGAGGCCTTGGGCCTCCTACATAAAAAAACATCCAGTCTAACAGGCCAACAACCTAACACAGAAGGTTTCAAAGGCAAAAGACTACACCCGACGCGTTGTTCTTCTAAAAAAAAAAGAGGCAAAAGCCTACACCCATGTTCTCTATTTTAGTCCCGCTCAAGATTCCCATCTCAACTATCATACAATCTAGATAATAAACCCAAAATCAAGCATACCCGGCGCTTAGTTGACATGGATAGCTGGAAATTTTCCCATGCTCATAGCCTCTTTAACTAATTCTCCGTAGTAACATTCATACCATAATCAAAAATCACATTATCATAATTTCTAATTACTCAAAATATCAGAACCAGACGATCACTCATGCGAGGATAGAACATAACTATTACTATGATTGTAATTTTTAATTACTGGAATAACATTATCCATAGTATCAGACGAAGACAAATCAATCCGTACTAATAAAGAGATCCATGCTTGTGCCTATCCGTCGTGCGGTTTTGCATAAACCCCTTGCTATTTCAAGAAATCAACCCACGATTCTTTTTTTTTCCGGGAAATATTCCGATCTATTCATCTTCAATCATGGCAGTACAACGAATACCAAAAATAATATAAAATTACATCCAGATCCGTAGACCACCTAGCGACGACTACAAGCAATGAAGCGAGCCGAAGGCGCGCCGCCGTCATCGCCCCTCCATCGTCAGAGTCGGGCACAATTTGAAAAAGTTTAAGTGAGTAGAAAAACGTTTTGCATGATTTGCAGACCCCCCCCCCCCCACACACACACACACATTGTTTCATGAAGTCAACCCACGGTCCATATTTAAGTGAGAAAAATGTTTTGTGTGATTTGCAGAAAACACCCCGCCGTTCATGAAATCAGTCCACATTCCATATTTAAGTGATGCTTCAATGTTTGCAAAATACCCCTTGGTATTTGGGTTAATCAACCTACAGTCCACATCAAATGTTTTTAAAAATATCAATATCTTTCAAAATCCTAACTTCAATTTTAACATTTCATACATGTAAAATTTGATTAGAAAAATATGTAGAATCTAAATATGATATTGTTTACATGTTAACCATTTTTAAAATACTATTTAGGGTGCAACCTTAATCAATGGTGCATGATCTGTATTTTAAAAATCTTCCACGTGTATGCATATATACGTACATCACGAAATATGTACTCAGATATTGTCTACGTATGATGTAAAGCTTGCAAATTAACGAAGTCACAAAACTTTATTTGATAAAAAAATTATTCATATATAAAATTTAGAATTACAAGTTAGGGGAGAATAGCATCTATTTTCATACAAATTTAGTATGTAACTCACAAAAAAATGTAAATATAAGGGTAATAGAATTATACTCACCTTTTGACCTAATGTTAAAACTTAGGATAACACTAAAACTGATTATGTGATATATTTCTCCCTCTCTCTATTTCAACTTATAAACAGAAAGCATTGATAAGGATCTTTCATTTGTCTATATGCTGATATGATCTTGACGAGAATTGGGAAGTTCAATCTAGAAACCGGGGAGAGCGACGAGGAAGATGTGTAATCCTCGCTCTGGTCACCCTCCTCCTAAGTACCTCTATCCCCTCGTCGTCGTCAGCGTGGACCACCGTCGCCTAGCTTCCTGACACCGGCAATGCCATCACCACCGCCGCCGCATCTTCTGCATCCGGGCTTGTGCGTGTGACTGATAGGCCATCCAGCACGCCCACACTGATCTGGTTTATATTAGCCGACTCCATCTCCATCATGGCCCACTACATGATCTCGACCGGGAAAGCACCATCGTCGATCATCATGAGTCGCTCCTCCTTTGTTGTTTCCAAAACCACCCGGATTGCCTCATTCTAGGGTCATGTATGTGTGTAGCGGTGAGATCATGTCAGCCGGTATCTCTCGGCATTGAGCAACAGGTTACACATTTAGTCCAGTTTTACCCGGATAGCTAGCACCAACAAAAATAAAAGTTAAGGTTGGCTTACCAATCACTGTACGTGCCATAATACCCTCGCCTCAACCCTCAAGTCGAATCCATAGACACGTTGAGTATACATTACGCCGTGATGGATTCAAACCCGGGTCTAGCTCCGCGATGAATACGACACGAGCACGATAGACATCTCCCGAGTCCGCCCTAGGAACCGCCTCAGCGGCCCCAATAAATATCCCCGGTTCCCCACCCCAGCCCAGCGCGTACGCAAAGAGTTTCCTGTGTCTTTCGTTCGCTCTTCCGCCGCCGCGTCTTGTTGCTAGGGTTTCGTTTCGCCTCCCAATCATCCGATCGATGGCGGCCGAGGAAGGTGAGAAGAAGACGATCACGCTCAAGAGCTCCGACGGTGAGGAATTTCAGGTCGAGGAGGCGGTCGCCATGGAGTCGCAGACCATCCGCCACATGATCGAGGACGACTGCGCCGACAAAGGCATCCCGCTCCCCAACGTCGACTCCAAGATCCTCTCCAAGGTCATCGAGTACTGCAAGAAGCACGTACCGGCCGACTCCGGCGCCGCCGCCGACGCCAGCTCCTCCACCTCTACTGCAGCCGCCGCCCCCGCCGAGGACCTCAAGAGCTTTGACGCCGAGTTCGTCAAGGTCGACCAGGCCACCCTCTTCGACCTCATCCTGGCTGCAAACTACCTCAACATCAAGGGATTGCTCGACCTTACTTGCCAGACTGTTGCAGACATGATCAAGGGAAAGACTCCAGAGGAGATCCGCAAGACTTTTAACATCAAGAATGACTTCACACCCGAGGAGGAGGCTGAGATCCGTAGGGAGAACCAGTGGGCTTTTGAGTAGAAAAGAGAATGCTTAGTATTTGTGTTTTTTTTAGACTTCGTATCAGCGCTGCCTTTTCTATGTCGTCCTAGTGCTAGTGGTCGTAATTATTCTGGAGTTAGAACATCGTTTATTCCTGTAAGAAAAACCCTATCGTGGCCAGTGGTCATTACCTGTGAAACTGAATTATTATTAATTGTCAAGTGGACGTTTTGCTTCGTAACATCATCCTTAGCTGTGATTTATGCGTGTGATTTGAGATATTTTTGGCTATCTTGAAATAGCCATATTGTTTCCGATTTTAATTATATCTACAGATTTGCTAAAGTTCTGTCGACATGATTTTATTGGAATCTCAGCACGCAGCAGCATTTGGCCATCGCGCGGAGCGGGTTTCCCCTTTGTTTTGGTGAAGCAAAGGGACTTGATTTGTTGGTTGTAGCGACATGATGCTTTCTGTGTAGAGATCGGTGGTGTATAGATCGGTCCCTTTCCTTTGGGATGGAAGTGATTCTACCTTTATTTCGCGTTTCCTGATTGTTCAGTATTATTTAGTCATTAAATTTCAGGCATAAGCCGGCAGGCAGATTCATATTCATCTATGCATACATCTTGTTTGATTAATTTATACCATCTGATTGCCATAATTGATCTGATATGCTTGTACAGATGCACTAAATTTTCTTGGAACTCAGTCGATCTGATCTGACATTGGCTTATGCTATCTTTCAGAGGGTGAGGATTACCAAAGGGAGGCAACTTTGGTGGAGGCCGGGGCAGGGGCCAAGGCTACTACGGTGGCAGAGGCCGTGGAAGGGGGCGTGGCACCGGAGTCAATCGTGTCTTTACGGATGCCAACGGTGGCCGTTTCTATCACGAGTTCACGACGGCTATCAACTTGTCTGTCTCACCGACCGTCCATACTATGCCAATGGCAATCATGGCAACCGTGACTACAACAATGCCAATGGCAATGGCAACCGTGACTACAACAATAGCAACGAAGGTGGCTACAACCAAGCCCTCGACTCTAACTTCCGCAATGGCGGTGAGGGCCAGAGGTACAGCAAGGATGATAGGCAGTACAGGAGGGAGAACCTACAGTACAGCCGTAAGAGCAAGCCATCCTCTGTGGCTGCTTCTGATGTCGATCAGAATTCCAAAGGGAAGGTGGAGCCTGCTGCTGAGGAAAAAGCAGGTGGAAGCCCCTGCTGAGTAGCCGTCCCTGCTTCTGAATCTGACAAGTCTACAGGGTATGTTCTACAGAGCCATTACCTTTTACTTTCTGTTGGTAAAACATAACCATTATCCTTCAAGTTAACCTTATCGATGTTTGAAACTGATGCAGGGATGTGCAAAAACATGATTCTAAGAAGGAAGAGGGAGACGGTGCCGAAAAGAAGCCAGAGGGAGAAGGCGCCGATAAGGAGGGAGATGGCGCCGAGAAGAAGGAGAAGACCAATAAGGCCAAATGCATCAGTGGCTCTGTCAATAGGAAGCTGAAGAAGCAAATGCTTAAGAAGGAAGACTCTAATGGGTTGCTCCTATTGAGACCATTGCTGAGAAACAACAGGAGGCTCCCATTGAACAAGAGAAAATTGTACTTCGCTACACTTGCCTATACTTGCCTCACGTACAGACCCTTTTGCTACTGATGTTCTAATTTGGAGCAGGAGATGACCCTTGAAGAATATGAAAGATGCAAGAAAAGAAGAAGTCTCTGGAGGCCTCTAAACCTGAGGAGATGAGGGTTGCTGCTGTATATTTTGAGGGTCTCCAGCTCTTGGAGAAGAAGAAGATCGAGGATGATGCTAAACTGAAGGCAGAAAATGCTCGCAAGGAAAAGGGCGCGTTTTTTTTTTTTCGTTACAGGTCTCCACTGGTCTTGACGCCGACCAGGTCCCCAAGATCCCGTGTCACTTCGTCGTTTTTGCGCGTGTTTTTTTTTTTGGTTACGGGTCTCAACTGGTCTTGACGCCGACCAGGTCGCCAAGATCCCGTGTCACTTTGTTGTTTTAGCTAGAGCCCTGCGAGAGGAGGCAGCGAGAGACTGGGTATGGCGACCTTTTGCCCCCGACGTCCGTGCGCAGCGTCACCGGGATCGTTGTCCCATCCCAGTGCACCGCCCTCACAAGCGAGCGCCATCGATTTCCTCCAATGTTTTCGCTCCGCGATAGAAATCCTGCCCCGAAACACCTACGCACACGAGCGGAGTGGCATTTTTGTGCACTTAATTTTCTTTAGTGGGTTTTAGAGGCCACCGTTCATTTATTCAGTGTTGTGCGTAATTTTTGGGTGTTTTCCTCAATGTTGTTAGCAGCGGAAACTAGGTTTACGAGTGCATGGGGGCATTCGGCAGAAAAATGATTTTTGCACGGGGGGATGCTATTAGTGTTCTTCAGTCCTGATTGTCTGCGTCAATTTTGCTAGGCAAATGGGAGCTGCTGCACTGCTAAATTAGGCTGCCATTTTGAGCGTAGTTGCTTCTAGATATTCAATCAAAATCATGTTCCAAAATAACTGACCAGTACTACATAGTACATACATATAGTGTGGATATTACATGGTGACTAGTTTGGTCAAGGACATGTTTTGGAGGAGTGATTGGTCGTGGACAAGTTTTAGTTCGATTTTCTGAATAATACCTCTTGTTTCTCATCAGCAGTCCTTCACATTGGAGCCACATCTCTGTATGATTTTTCAGTTTATCATATAATTGTTTGTTCGCGGACTATGGTTGCATCATTTTTCAATCGTACTAATTTTTAAGGGCAGAACTAAACACACCAGGCCCTCTCTTAGTTTCTTTTTCTTAAGCCTCTCGGCTCCCTAAGTTTTATGTTTAAGTTTGTCCTTATTCCTCAGTACTTTTATTCTTCTCGTGTAATCAGTGTTCTTTCTTCGGTTTTATGTTCAGGCTCCCTAAGTTTCCATTCAGTGTTCTTTCTTCTTTATAGTAGGGCAAAAAGAATTTGATTATCTCAGTCTTTTCATTGTTTGGTGTCATTGCTTTCAGAAGGTTCAGTAATTTCAATTTTAGTTGCCATTTTCAGTTTGGTCCTTCATTCTTCAGTTTTTCTTTTCTGCTATGCTTAGTCCTTACTTTGTTAATCAGTTATTGTTCAGTTCCTCGGTGATTCTTCTTCAGTCCCTCTTTGCAAAAAAAAATTATCAGTCCTTGGTCTTCAATCTTTTTCTTTAGTTAATTTTTTCCTTCGGTCTTTTTATCCAAGCATTAGGTTTTACGTGCATACATGCTCACATTACTCTTTAGTTTTAATTCTTCTTTGTTCACTTTTCAGTCATGTTCTTTTAGTCTTTAACCGTGTCATTGCTTCCTGCCTTCAGTCTGTAGTTTTGTTTTTCCCTATTTGCAATTTTATTTTTTTTACTTTTGCAGACAGTCTATATAAGTTATAAGTCATCCGCGTGGGCGACTCGTGTGGCGACTCGATCCACTTTTCTCACAGCCATCCCTGTGTCCCTTCCCCTCGCCACCGCCGGACTTGCCCGCATGGCTGACGGCGGCGGTGTACATGCAGCGACTGGAGGTTGTGAAGGTGGAGTTATCAACGACGCCGTCAATCCAAATGGGCCTGGGTCCAGCTAGAGCTTTGCGGGGGTGACCAGATTGGCACCATAGTACCTGCCACCGATGCTCATGGACACTAAGGAGTGCCATCTCCCGCTCCCAGCACCATCAATTTCCTTGACAGGATCATAGGAGCCACTACCCTATTCCCTTGCAGGAGTGTAAGTCTGCTCCTATTGGATGCTCCTCAGCCGTACGACGCCACCCATGGAGCCCAAGTGGTTGAGGCGGTGGCCTAACATAGTTTGGCCGTCGCCGGCGGTCTTGGTGGTCCTTCACCCGGGCTCAGGTGTAAGGTCAGATGTCGCTGTAAATCTTGCCAGTAAGTTGTTGGGCGGTCATCGGTCAGACGACAATCATCTAAGGAAGTAAGGAATGTTGACCTATATGAGGATCGTAGAGCGACGGTAGCTCTGCCACTTGTGAGGATGGTAACACACCTCCAAAGTTTATGAATATAGACCAAATGCCCCCCCCCCCCCCCCCCCAACCAAAATGAATAAAGAGGGGTGCACCCAGAAAAGAAAAGAGAGGATCAAAGGTTTTCCCCAAGAAAAAAAGAATAAAGAGGGGAGCCAATCCAAGTAGTAAATCAATTTGTAAATACAATTTTAGCCAACCCAAAATTTACAAGAAACTTTAGTGTACTAAGAAGTAGCACTGCAAAATAATAAACTAAAGGAAAGAAAATTATACACTATTGTTTTTTTTAGTTTAACTTTTTTAAATATAATGATAGCATAAGAAACAAGTGTATCCAAAAAGTATAACTACAAAAAAAATAAAGAAAAGAAAAGAAAAGCATGGATCATACATTAGTTGTATTTGGACTAAAAAGGAAAATTGAAAAGGGTCATGACAGGATAAACGTTGCGCTGAAATAACAAATGCTGAGATACGGGAAAAAAGCGTGTGACCAGTCACACAGCCCAGCGAACAGAAAGAAAGAAAAGCCCATAAGTTCGCTCCCCCCTCGTTGATCGAATAATAAGCACCGGCACTTGTCTCAAAAAAAAAAAAAAAAGCACCGGCACAACAAAAGGCAGCCCTAGATGCATAAATATCCAATGATAATGCAGGTGAATAAGATTTTGCTAAATATCAGTCGGCAGAGATTTAGCTGGTGTCTGATATAAATATCTTATAGTACGTACATACAAATAATGCATTAGGAAAAAAAATATTCGTCAAATCTTGAAAGAAGAAAAATAAATGCATCCACGATCATTTCCATTAATACTAGATCCGAGTATACATGTTGGAGGATTTGGTAGTTTACCGATTAATGTTTCATATACTATCACATTTTTTGATTTTGCTCAAATAATTGAAAATCTTCCTTTAAATAAGACAAATCGACAAATGTGATAGCAAGCCATCACTTGAGGAATCAAACGGAAGCCATCACTTGAGGAATCGACTAGTGTTCCAATTTGCTGTTCTTGTGATCTTCTGTAGTGTCAAGAAGTTGAGCAACACCCTTGGCACGGGGAACCATCGTAGCCACCATTCTGGTGCTGCTTCTGGCTATTTGCTGCACAACCACCCTCGTCCATGGCAAGGAGTGGATCGTCGGCGACGACAAGGGGTGGACCATTGGTATCTCCGGCTGGGAGAATGGAAAGCGCTTCCAGTCTGGTGACGTGCTCGGTGAGAGCTCTAAATAGCAAGATATATTGTACTCCCTCCGTTCCTAAATATAAGTTTTTTTAGACATTTCAAATGAACTACAAATATATGAATGTATGTAGACATGTTTTAGAGTATAGATTCGCTCATTTTGTTTTGTATGTAGTCACTTGTTGGAATCTCTAGAAAGACTTATATTTAGAAACGGAGGGAGTACTATATAGATATATAGATATATTTTCTAATCTCTAATTTAATATTTAACTCATGCATGTGGAGTGTTCAAGTACGAATCAGCGATGCACAACCTGGTCCAAGTGGAAGAACGCGACTACAACTCGTGCTCAGTCTTCGGCCCGTCAAAGTTCTACGACTCTGGCAATGACCACATCCAACTCGCCGGCGGCAAAGCCTTCTTTCTCTGCAGCGGTATGCGTCATTGCGAGCAAGGCATGAAGATGGCCGTCACCGTCGAATAGATAGTACATGCGCCCATTAGGTATCACGCATATGCGTGCCTTTTATGCTGCATGCTCTCATGGTGAATCGGTGATAGAAGAAATAAGTTTGTCTCAGCAGTGTGCCTTCATCATGTTTTAATGACACAATGTTAAACCAACTTCTATTTGGAAAAGCTTAGTATACGACTACACGTTTCCACCATTAATTCTTCCAAAGCATCCTCCTAATGGAATACACGAGGTCTTTCCCGTAGTAGCATGCAAAATATGAACCGTCTATCTAAGTTAGAGCATCTCTAGTAGATACACTGTAATCGGTCAAACCTCTAAATCTATAGTATAGATCCCGTAAAACGCACTGTATAGATCCCGTAAAACGGCTGACCCCTAAAAAATATTATAGGTCCCCATATATTATCCCCTACATACCTCAAATTTGCAATTTTTGAGCCGTTTGGCAAGTCTCCGTATATTAAAACTATAAACCGGTCAACGCCGGTGCAGGCGGAGGAGCTTGGCAGCAGACGGCCGGAGCATCGTTGGAGCAGGTTGTGGAGCTCGGCGGCGGCCACCGTAGCGTCACCAGAGTAGGCGGAGGGCCGGAGCATCGGCGGAGCAGGCGGAGGAGCTTGGCAGCAGCTGCCCGAGTGTCGCCGGAGTAAGCGGACGGCCAGAGTGTTGCTGGACTAGGTGGAGGAGCTCGACAGCGGCCACCGGAGCATCGCTGGAGTAGGTGGACTGCAGGAGCCTTGCCGGTTTTTTTGTGAGGCAAAACTCATAGATTTTGCACAATAAAATTTTACGTGCTAATTTTAGAAGAAAAAAGAGATTTCCATGGCAGTGTAAAATAAAAAAAGGCATGGTCTAAATAACAATAAATTTGCCATTGACAATGGAAAATATCATTTTCCATTAGAACAATCTTGGAATGTTGTATGAAACTTAAGTTTGCCTATGGCTAAAACATGAGAATGTTTTCCATGGGTAATTTGCCGCTGTTATCTAATCTAATTAATATAATTGACATGGTCTAAATACTAAGACCGTGATGCTACATACAGTAAAATTACGATGGTCAAATTTGCCATGATAATGAAAAGAATTTTGCCATGATACATAAAGTAAATTTGCCATGATGTGTGAAACAAATTTTCCATGTTTCAAAAAGATAAATGGCCATGTTCTAAAATGTATTCACCATGGTCCACCAAGTACAAAGCCATAGTACAAAAAGTAAATTTGCTGTGGTCCAAATATATAAAAAAAAATCATGGGAACAAAAATAAATTTCCATGGCCAAAATAAAATTTTGTTGTGATAAAAAATGAAACTTTCCATGGTTTGTGAAACTAATTTTCCATGTTCCACACTTTTCTACCACGGTAACATATATGACATGTTCCATTTTTTGCTATGCACAATTTTTTTTACCATGGCAAATTATTAACCATGGTCCACCAAGTAAAAATCCATGCTACAAAAAATGAATTTGGCATTGTCCAAAATATAAAATTTTCCATTGTAACAAAAATAAATTTGGCATGGTCAAAACCTAAGTTCCCGTGACAAATCATCATGAGTGGATGATATGTCAAATACATAGAATTGCTTAATAATCCCGACTGATTTTTTTTACAAAACATGAGGGCGATCATTTGTCTACTACAGTGGTAACTATGAAGTTAAAATATTAGCCATGGTCCAGAAACTAAATTTGCAATGTTGCAGAAAGCAAACTTGCCATGACCCAAAAAGTAAATTTGCCATGGTTAAGTGAGAAAAATAATCCTAAAGCTTGTCATGGGAGTGTTGCAAAAAGATCTAAAATTGCCATGTATGGGAGACAAAAAATGTTATGAATTTGCCATGTGAAAATTTAGAAATACTTCTAAGTTTGCCACGGGTAGTAAAACATGATTATAATGATCTCCATACATGATTCTGTTTTTTTCTTCATATTTTGTCGTGAATTAAATTTCATATTTCTAAGTTTGGGGACATGACAACTTTGGGAATCTGTAATAAATACATGGATAATTTATGAGTTTTTTCTAGGGATTTAGTTATCCGAAACACATGGTAAATTTAGTTCACAAGGCAAATTTAGGTGAGAAGGCAAATTTAGTTCTTTGAAAAAACGCCAAATTAGGACATGTGTAATGTACCCTGAAGAAGATACAAGCATAGCAGATAAAAAATGATTGGTTGACCGATTGATTACAGCAGCAGCGAAACTAAATAGAAACATGGCAAATTTAGTTGAAATAGCGAAATTCTGGTGAGATTGAAAATTTAGTTCTCTGAAACCATGGCAACTTTGGAATATCTGTAATGTACCCTGAAGAAGACACAAATTAAAACTGATTGGTTGACCTAAAATTGACTGATTAAAGCAGCAGCAAGCAAGCCAGCAACACTAAATTGACCTGAGACGGGAGCGAGAAGAGGCACTCACGGCCGACGAGGGACTCAAGCGTCTAGCCGAGCGAACGTGGTGCTCCTCCACGCGCGGTGATGGAGCGGGCAACCGCCTCCATGCATGGACACCGCAGACACTCCCGTGGTCCTCCTCGTGCGGCTGCCGCGGACTGCCTCTGCTCCTCCACGCGGCGACGGAGCGGGCATCCGCGATGGCTCCAGATAGGGCTGGACGTACGAGCGAGCATTTTAGCTCGGCTGGAAGCTCGCTCTAGCTCGGCCCGACTGGGCTCGGCCCGACAACTAAAAAGGACGAGCCGAGCTGGAAATATAGGCCCGTTCAGCGACCAAGCCGAGCCTGTTTTCGCTCGGTCCAGCTCGGTGGCCCGTTTCATCGCACACTCAAATTTTAATATTCCGCAGCCCAGCGCTACACGAGCAGGCCAAGCCCAATACGAAGCAAACCACTTTTCTCTGACCTACACGAGCAGCCCACGCACCCCATCCAGCACCATCCCCGCCGCCGCCACCGCACACATCGGACGCCCCCATCCTTCCTCCTTGCAATCTCTTCTTCTTGCCGACGCCATACATCGATCTGCCATTCTCTTTCCAAGCAAGATGAGGAGGGGGTGACGTTGCGGCAGCGTTGGGCAACATGCTGCAGGGCGGCAGGGGCACCTGGGGCAGGACAACGCGACCACGCTGGACGCCGCGCCTACGCATGCCGTCGTCGGCGCGCACACACGCAGGCATGACATCGCTGCCGAGCGCACGCCCGCACGCCGGTGCTCGCGCGCTACCCACCCACGTCCTTCTCTGCTCCTAGTCCTCCCCAACGTCGGCCGCTGCGTTCCCGAAGCCGCGCCGCCACACTGCCCACTGTTGACGTATAATGTGCTGCCTAGTCTCTTCCATCAGATCGGTCTTTTGGTTGCATTGGCTAGAGCATGCACTTCTACATGGTATCAGAGCCAAGAGGTCTTGAGTTCAAGACCCGGCTGGCGCAATTAAATTGCAGCCCAATTTTGGTCCACGTTTAGGCCTGAGGAAGCCACACGTGAGGGGGAGTGTTGACGTATAATGTGCTGCCTAGTCTCTTCCATCACATCGGTCTTCACGAGCCGCTCGGGCTGGACCGAGTCAGTGAAAAAACGAGCCAAGCCACCCATATGCAGCTCGTTGGTTTCACGAGCCGAGCCGAGCCGAGCCGCTCCAGAGCGAGCTAAAGCGTGGCTCGGACCTAACTCGGCTCGGCTCGGCTTGTGTCCAGCCCTAGCTCTAGATAGCGCGCGGCGGCATTTGGCCGTGACCACGCAGCTCCGTCCGATGGGCTGACTTCTTTCTCTGCGAAGATGGAAACGGGAAGTACTCTCCTGGCCCTACTCGAGTCGTATCCTCCTGGCGAAGATGAATACGAAACGAGCACGACCCCGACTCCCCGAGTCCACCTAGGCACCGTCTCCCGGCCCCAATAAATATCCCCGGTTCCCCACCCTATCCCAACACTTACGCAAAGAAGCTCCTGTGTCTTTCGTTCGCTCTTCCGCGCCGCGTCTTGTTGCTAGGGTTTCGTTTCGACTCCCAATCGTCCGATCGATGGCGACCGAGGAAGGTGAGAAGAAGATGATCACGCTCAAGAGCTCGGAAGGTGAGGAATTTCAGGTCGAGGAGGCGGTCGCCATGGAGTCCCAGACCATCCGCCACATGATCGAGGACGACTGCGCCGACAACGGCATCCCGCTGCCCAACGTCGACTCCAAGATCCTTTCCAAGGTCATCGAGTACTGCAAGAAGCACGTCCATGCCAGCCCCAAACCGGCCGAGTCCGGCACCAGCTCCTCCACCTCTACTGCAGCCGCCGCCCCCGCCGAGGACCTCAAGAGCTTTGACGCCGAGTTCGTCAAGGTCGACCAGGCCACCCTCTTCGACCTCATCCTGGCTGCAAACTACCTCAACATCAAGGGATTGCTCGACCTTACTTGCCAGACTGTTGCAGACATGATCAAGGGAAAGACTCCGGAGGAGATCCGCAAGACTTTTAACATCAAGAATGACTTCACACCCGAGGAGGAGGTGGAGATCCGGAGGGAGAACCAGTGGGCTTTTGAGTAGAAAAGAAGTAACACCTAGGTAGGCACTGTTTCGATGAATTACTGCTTACTATTTTTCTTTCTTTTTTAGACTTCATATTATGCAAGAAGAAACCTATCGTGGTACTCGTGAAACGGAATTGTTATTTGTCAAGTGGATGTTTTGATTGGTAACGTCATCCTTAGCTGATTTATGCGTGTGATTTGAGATATTTTTGGCTATCTTGAAATAGCCTTAATTGTTTTTGATTTTATATCTACATATTTGCTAAAGATCTGTCGATATGATTTTCATTTGGCTTCAAATCGAATTTAGTGACCTTTGGATCGTTAACGCGCAGCAGCATCATTTGTTCGTCGTGCGGAGCAGGCGCGCGTTTTAGTTGACACTATGCCCACGAGCTGAAGTTGTGTTTTTTTGCGCTTTTTTTGTCTTTAGTGGTTGTTTAGATATCAATGGTTATACTTGAGATTTCCGAAAACCAGTTTGTGAACGATTTTTAGGAAAACCAGTCTTGGTTAGTTTTTATGTTACAACAAGTACATACAATTCCTTGTTTGGCTCGGAAAAGACAAGGAAACGCAATTATACGGTCCATCCAATGGCAATTATTTGTTTCATAGCAACGAGAGATTGGTTGAGGTGATTTGGAGGAGTGATTTGGTCGTGGACACGTTGGTTTAGTTCGATTTTCTAGATACATGCTTGTTTCTCATCAGTAGTCCTTCGCTTTGGATCCCCTCGATGGATAATCATAGAAAAAGAGTAAATTTAAGTATTGGTAAAAAAAGGAACAATTAGCGCTTAGTTGGCTAAGAATTCATCGATTTTACAATTATGTCCATACACATTAAGAAAAAGTCATTGTGCTATCATTTAAGTGTTTGTTCACTGACTATGGTCGCATCATTCGGTCATAATACTTTTTAATGGCGGAACTAAACAAAACACACTGTCTTCGCGTGAACAAAAGAAAAAAAGGGCTCACCATGTTCTATCTATGTATTCCTCAAACACAAGAAAACAGAAGATGTAAGAGAATCTCCAAAGTGTACCCTTAAATCTTCACTATATGTCCGGACAGTAGTGTCCGGACCACTTTTGCCATTCAATGGGGATCTGTATATGTGTGCTTTGCAGTTTGGATGTACAGATTCCAGTATCCTTGAGACAAACGTGGAGACTTTGCCGGAGTCTGACATGCATTTGACCAATCACATGCATGATCCTCTATTCTCTCTCCTCCCAACCACATATGATGTTCACTCTCTTCTCTCTTTTCTCCCAACGAGACATCAAAATACAAATATCCCCTCATATGCGTGGTTCTGACCTACTTTTTCTCCTTCTAAACAGATACTTTGTGATTAGCATTGGATGGTTCCCTCCCACATCATGTCTACGGACCATGTCCAGACATAAAAACGAATATATACCAAAGATATTTGCGGATCAGCTTTGGAGATGCCCTAACCCAATAAGAAAAAAGGTTTGACGGACATATAACACGTACATCTTCTCGGAATAAAAAGAATGGTACATCGTGCAGAAAAAAGAAAAAAGAACTAGTATGTATTTATTTTTTGAACTAGTATGTATTTAATTTTTTACCTATTTTTTAAATTTTATTGTTCATCCAGGATCACTGGAGCTCGGGATCACATACTCCACGTCCCAAGTGTGTGCAGTGTTTCCATATCCCTATGTAGGAGAATCAGCGGTTTTTGCTGTACAATGTGCTAGATAGATTGCCGGATGTGAACAATAATTTTGGAATGCGGTGTTTTAGTTGTCCTCGGATCTTTGACGATTTTTTGCGTCAATGTGTATTTGAAGTAGTACTGTTTATAGTGCTTATATACAAGTGCGCCGCCACCATCACATATCGTCCCAGTAAAATTGGAGGATTGCGTCCCGGCCTCTGTGTGAGCCTCTAGTTACAATCTTACAGATCGGAAGAACTTAACGTCAGAATCGAGGCGTACGTCTAAATCATCTCAAAATAAAAGAAAAATAGAGACGCCAGATTACCGCATCCATTTTAATGGGAGTACCTAAAACTCATCTAGATAAGATATAATTTGGTCTCATTCACATGGAAAACAAGAACAGATACAACACACGTTAGCACACACGCATCTTATAGCATCACATTCAATGGCTATAAAAGATGAATGAGACCAAAATATATCTCATCTAGATGAGTTTTAGCAAAACTGCATTTTAATACCCTGCTTTCAAGGTTGCAATCAAAATCCACAGCTGAAAACCACTGTGACACCGAACAACATGCAACATTATATTCATCGAACACCAATATCAGAATAACCCGAATTTTAATAAACAGCAACAACTTGTCATCATCCCTTGATCCATCCAGGATTCAACACACACACACGCACGCACGCTGACTGAAAAGTTAAACCTAACCAGTAGCCATTGCATGGAGCCATGAACAGACAATCAGAGCCTAACCATAACCGAGAACTACTACTAAGTACCAACTAATTAGAGAGAAGTTGAACGTAACCATTGCATGGATTTGGCACAACCAAACAGATAACAGAGCAAGCAGTCTGCACCCCGCATCCGTCAGGTCAGGGTCAGGCCGACGCCGCCGGGAAAAAAAATTATATGAGACCAGGTCTCACGGATTAGCAGGTGAGACCCATCCTGATGGATGACACGTGACATCCACAAATCACAAAGGACTGGAAGAGACGCACGTAGCGTCCCCGGGCGTTGTAGGAATGCGCGCAGTTCCAAACCTTGACGATCTGGACGGGGACAATGCTGGAGGAGTCGTCAAACATGTAGCCGATCCGGAGCTCGCGCGGGATCTCTCGAGGGTGCCCGAGCTCAACGACGACGCGGACCGTGGAGAGGTCGGCCGCCGTGAAGCAGGCCGGGTCGATCTCGCGCAGGAACCCGAAGCGCCGGCAGTTGTCCTCGATGTCCTCGGCGGTCCGCTGCTCGACCGGGTAGTCGTGCAGGGCGACGTGGGCCATGCAGTCGATCTCGGGGACGTTGGGGACGTTGGGGACGCTCTCGGTATCCCGCAGGAGCTTCACCGTGACGCCGTCGACCTCGAACGGCTGCCTGCGCATGGCCGCCTCCCGCTCGGCGGGCGTGCGGAAGCGGAGCGTGGCGTCGCCGTACCCGCAGCTTGGGAAGACCTCGAAGGTCTGCGGCAGGTCGGGGGCCAGGGCGCGGAAGACGCGGCGGATGAAGGGCGCCGTCTCCGTCTCCGTCCCCGGGGTGATGTACGCGTACGCGAAGCGCTTCGCGTAGAGCACCTCCTCCGGGCTGCGGCGCAGCGTAACGTACGCGAGCTCCGGACGGGACCGAGGCGTCTGCGACGGCGGAACGGCCAAGCGGACGGCGGTGGCGGCCGGCAAGACATCGTACCCCTTGAAGATGTCGTAGAAGGCCGGGCGGTCGGTGGGAATCCGCAACGCCGTCGCCCCCTCCGGGAGCAAGGGGACGGTGGTGCGGGCAGCCATCTCCTCGTCTCCGGGAGCAGTAGAGCAGTGGAGCGAATGGGATGGGAGGAGTGTTGCGAGGAAGAGTGTGGAGTGCCTGTCCGTCTTTAAGGTCCTCGGGACATCGACCACAGACCACTAGAGGAGGGAGAGGTTGGTGCTGGTGCAGTAATGGCAGCGTGAACCGGCGAGTTGGAAGATGGCGTGCCTTGCGGGTTTTGGCGCGTGGGAAGTCAGGGTCGGCGTGATGGCATGCATCTCGCGCGCACCTCGAGGCTTCGAACGAAATTGCTTCATGCACGATCCCGGATGGATAGTAAAATTCAACAAAAAAAAGTAAACAAATTCAAAAAAGTCTAGTTTTTTTTTGGCAAGAAACATTGATGGATAAAAATCTCACGTTGTAACTTTAGAGTGGAATCTTAGGTTACATGTATATGACATTTTCACCCCGCGGCGCTCCCACCCAGGGCGACTTGGGGCCTCCCCAAACCCTAGCCGTCGGGCGTCATCTCCGTCCTCCTCTCCCTCCGTCGTCGTCAGAGGACGCCATAGGGCTAAGCAAGATGGCTGACAGCGGTGGCGGGGGATCCCCTCCCTGACTCGCGGTGGAGTAGGTGGGGCGGAATCTCTTTGCGCGAGGAGGCGCATACGCGATCTGGATCTTGGCGGCACGTCGGCTTGCTCCGGGCGGTGGCCTTGGGCGACGACGTTTTCATCTGGTGGCAGGCCGGTGGCGGCGGCGTGGAGAGGACACCGTGGAGGACCGGGTAGATCATGCTGAGTGCATGCGGCAGTGGCCTCCAGTCATGGCCTGGCTGGGGTGGTCGCGTCGTTGCGCGGTGGCGGGTGCCTGGGCGGCGACCTGTGAGGCCCAAGTCGTCCCCGGCTGCACAACGTGGAGTTACCCATGTCCAAGGCGGAGTTTCTCTGATGGTCCAGTGGCTTTGACCCCGGTTCCGTGTAGTACATAGACGGTGAAGAGCGTGCTCGGGATTCATCCTAGCATCTCTTCTGGCATGGTGCGATGGGTTGGCAGGCCTCCCTCCATGCTCTAGTGGTGGCGCCCTTCGGGAGTGGCTGAAGCGTCGGGATACACCGCGGTGGCAGTGTGGCTGTGGATGATCGTCGGATTTGGGCGGACAGACTCGAGACTTTTAAGACGGTTTTGCAGATGCACCGCTGTCGGTTGGAGTCTCGTGCGGCAGATCCAGGTGAAGATCTTGTCTTCGGCAATTTAGCGGCTGGCCGAAACTGGTGATGATGACACAATGGCGTCGTTTCCTTCTTGAAGGCATTACCGAGGTGAAGCTACCAACTCCTTCCACTACCTCCGGGGGAAACCCAAGATCAGTTGATCGGATGACGACGGCGCCCTTGTGTCATTCCCTCCTTGGGGGTGTCATTTTTGGAGGTGTACATTGGCTTGAGGGACCATTGGACGGTTCCAGCAGTGGAGCAACGTTCCATGTTACCAATCGATGACGTGGAGTCTCAACGGTGTGGTGCGGCAGGGTCTCGGCGATGGATGTGTGATGATGGACACACGTAGGGAGGAGGCATTGTCTGGCACCGTGGGGGCGCGACGGCAGGCATGACAAGGTCGATGCGTCAGTACCGGCTCTGAAGATAGATCAGTGGAAGACGACGGCGATGACCTATGAAAGTGTGTCTGGCCGGTGTATGCCGACCCAGCATGTGGCTTGGTTGGGGCCTCCGGCTTTTGATGTTAGGCTTAGGTGAGAGGACTGTGTATTCAGCTTAGATCGTCTGCACCCCTTCATCAAGTGGATAGGAGTAGCGATAGATGTTGCTAAGATGGCTAACGGTGTCCTGGAAAAGGGGGTACTAACCTAGTCAGACCGTATTCCTCGGACTGGGCCAGTGGGCCCTCATTCCTCTCAAGAGGGACTCAGGAAGCCGCACGCTGGAGGCAAGGTCAAGACTATATCTATCGAAGACTTGACCTGTACTCGAAGACCTCTCCTGCTGCCTCCACATCTAGATATTGACCTTGTAACCCTAGATACCATACTTGGCGTGTATATAAGCCGTACGGTTTAGTCCGTAGAGGCGACTTCAACACAATCGCATTCATCTAGCCCTAGAGTCAGAACACATCTCACGATCTCGAGGTAGATCAACTCTGTACTCGATACATCTCCATTGATATAAACAAGAGCAGGATGTAGGGTTTTACCTCAATCAAGAGGGCCCGAACTTGGGTAAACATCGTCTCCCTTATTCATGTTACCATCTATCCGAGATCCATAGCTCAAGACCCCTTACCCCGAGGTCTACCGGTTTTCACACTGACAATGGCTGCTTCAGACATATTTGATGTATTATTTTGTAAGTTCTTCATGAATAATTAATAAAATGGATGCACACATCGTGCAGATGCAGAAGCCAGGGGTCGACCTACTTTTCCAAAAAAGAGATTTTCACAAATAAAATAACAAACGCAATATAGCAAAACACGTGATATCTAAAATCTTAGGCGATTTGAGTTTCATATATCGGTAAACAATTCAGTCAGGGACACAGGGTACCATCATGTAGGCAATAATTTGACAGGAGCGGTAATTTTTTTTGGTGACTTAGAAATAGTTATATATAAGTAACCATTTATAGCCGATTGATGAGGACCTTCATACCCTTTTTGTATTTGTATGAATCTCAATGCTCTCAGATCATTCTTAGTGCGAAACTAAAACTAGTTATTTTTCAATCACCCAAGTAATAGCAAACCTGGAATTTATATTGCTACTTTAAATCATAAAAACAAATATCACCTGTAGGAGATGGAAAATTAGCAATAAAATCTTGGAGACCAAACAGACGAGCAATTCAACATATAGAATGCAAAAGTGTAAAATACTCGAGATACTAACACAATTTGTATAATTTTGGGATGACTATGCTATGAACTTCTATAATAAGTTCTAGAAAACTTAGCAGTACAGTCATTGTATAATCCACATGTACATACTTAAAAAATGTAAGCAAATAAAGGTGCTCTTTGTGCATATGTAGGATCAATTTGGGAATTCTTTGATCATATGTTTAATTAATGGAGGTTTTCTTATATAAAAATATATTTGTTTTGAAATATTTGTATAACTAACTATTTTTTGGCCCAACCTGCAAATGAATTCCTCATATGCAATTAAGTTACAATAATAGAAGTTTTCAAAACATAAATATTTATTTAAAATAACATATATAATCCAATTCAAGCCGCGCAAATGCGTGGGTAACACCGCTAGTTACTATATATCCCAACATGGAAGTAATGTATGATGTTGAAAGAAAGGACTTGGTACTAATTAATTACTTGTCACACCCAATATGCGACCCTATCCTAAAGGAACTCGAAGGTCCCACCAAGGATAGAAGTGCATATTGGAGACGCTTTTTGATGTCTACTACACAACCTTCTTTTTGTAGACGTTGTTGCGCCTGCAAGTGCACAGGTTTGTAGAACAGTAGCAATTTTCCCTCAAGTGGATGACCTACGGTTTATCAATCCGTGGGAGGCGTAGGATGAAGATGGTCTCTCTCAAGCAAACCTGCAACCAAATAACAAAGAGTCTCTTGTGTCCCCAACACACCCAATACAATGGTAAATTGTATAGGTGCACTAGTTCGGCAAAGAGATGGTGATACAAGTGCAATATGGATAGTAGATATAGGTTTTTGTAATCTGAAATTATAAAAACAGCAAGGTAACTAATGATAAAAGTGAGCGTAAACGGTATTGCAATGATAGGAAACAAGGCCGAGGGTTCATACTTTCACTAGTGCAAGTTCTCTCAACAATAATAACATAGATAGATCATATAACAAGCTCTCAACATGCAACAAAGAGTCACTCCAAAGCCACTAATAGCGGAGAAAAAACGTAGAGATTATGGTAGGGTACGAAACCACCTCAAAGTTATTCTTTCGGATCAATCTATTCAAGAGTTCGTACTAGAATAACACCTTAAGACACAAACCAACCAAAACCCTAATGTCACCTAGATACTCCATTGTCACCTCAAGTATCCGTGGGCATGATTATACGATATGCATCACACAATCTCGGATTCATCCAACCAACACAAAGTACTTCAAAGAGTGCCCCAATGTTTCTACCGGAGAGTCAAGAAAACGTGTGCCAACCCCTATGCATAGGTTTCATGGGCGGAACCCGCAAGTTGGTCACCAAGACATACATCAAGTGGCACGTGATATCCCATTGTCACCACAGATAAACACGGCAAGACATACATCAAGTGTTCTCAAAGTAAAGACTCAATCCGATAAGATAACTTCAAGAGGGAAACTCAATTCATCACAAGAGAGTAGAGGGGGAGAAACATCATAAGATCCAACTATAATAGCAAAGCTCACGATACATCAAGATCGTTCCATAGAGAGAACACGAGAGAGAGAGATCAAACACATAGCTTGTTGGGGAACGTAGTAATTTCAAAAAATTTCCCACGCACACGCAAGATCATGGTGATGGCATAGCAACGAGAGGGGAGAGTATTGTCCTTGTACCCTCGTAGACCGTAAGCGGAAGCGTTATGACAACGCGGTTGATGTAGTCGTACGTCTTCACGATCCGACCGATCCAAGTACCGAACGTACGGCACCTCCGAGTTCAGCACACGTTCAGCTCGATGACGTCCCCCGGGCTTCAATCCAGCAAAGCGTCGGGGACGAGTTCCGTTAGCACGACGGCGTGGTGACGATGATGATGTTCTACCGGCGCAGGGCTTCGCCTAAACTCCGCGACGATATGACCGAGGTGGAATATGGTGGAGGGAGGCACCGCACACGGCTAAGGAACGATCCGTAGATCAACTTGTGTCTCTATGGGGTGCCCCTGCCCCCGTATATAAAGGAGTGGAGGAGGGGAGGGCCGGCCCTCTCTATGGCGCGCCCTAGGGGAGTCCTACTCCCACCGGGAGTAGGATTCCCCCTTTCCTAGTCCAACTAGGAGCCCTTCCATGTAGTAGGAGTAGGAGAGAAGGAAAGGGAAGAGAGAAGGAGAAGGAAGGAAGGGGGCGCCCCCCTCCCTAGTCCAATTCGGACTAGTCCATGGGAGGGGTGCGGCCACCCTTTTGGCCCTTTCTCTCCTTTCCCATATGGCCCATTAAGGCCCAATACGAATTCCCGTAACTCTCCGGTACTCTGAAAAATACCTGAATCACTCGGAACCTTTCCGATGTCCGAATATAGTCGTCCAATATATCGATCTTTACGTCTCGACCATTTCGAGACTCCTCGTCATGTCCCCGATCTCATCCGGGACTCCGAACTCCTTCAGTACATCAAAACTCATAATAAAATTGTCATCGTAATGTTAAGCGTGCGGACCCTACGGGTTCGAGAACTATGTAGACATGAGCTAGAACTGTTTCCGGTCAATAACCAATAGTGAAACCTGGATGTTCATATTGGCTCCTACATATTCTACGAAGATCTTTATCGGTCAAACCGCATAACAACATACATTGTTCCCTTTGTCATCGGTATGTTACTTGCCCGAGATTCGATCGTCGGTATCCAATACCTAGTTCAATCTCATTACCGGCAAGTCTCTTTACTCATTCCGTAACTAACTCATTAGTTACAATGCTTGCAAGGCTTAAGTGATGTGTATTACCGAGTGGGCCTAGAGATACCTCTCCGACAATAGGAGTGACAAAACCTAATCTCGAATTATGCCAACCCAACATGTACCTTTGGAGACACCTGTAGAGCACCTTTATAATCACCCAATTACGTTGTGACGTTTGGTAGCACCCAAAGTGTTCCTCCGATAAACGGGAGTTGCATAATCTCATAGTTACAGGAACATGTATAAGTCATGAAGAAAGCAATAGCAACATACTAGACGATCAAGTGCTAGGCTAACGGAATGGGTCAAGTCAATCACATCATTCTCCTAATGATGTGACCCTGTTAATCAAATGACAACTCATGTCCATGGCTAGGAAACTTAACCATCTTTGATTCACGAGCTAGTCAAGTAGAGGCATACTAGTGACACTATGTTTGTCTATGTATTCACACATGTATCAAGTTTCCGGTTAATACAATTCTAGCATGAATAATAAACATTTATCATGAAATAAGGAAATAAATAATAACTTTATTATTGCCTCTAGGGCATATTTCCTTCAATCTCCCACTTGCACTAGAGTCAATAATCTAGTTCACATCGCCATGTGATTTAACACCAATATTCATATCTGTATATGATTAACACCCATAGTTCACATCATCATGTGACCAACACCCAAAGGGTTTACTAGAGTCAATAATCTAGTTCACATCGCTATGTGATTAATACTCAAAGAGTACTAAGGTGTGATCATGTTTTGCTTGTGAGAGAAGCTTAGTCAATGGGTCTGTCACATTCAGAGCCGTATGTATTTTGCAAATATTCTATGTCTACAATGCTCTCACGGAGCTACTCTAGCTAATTGCTCCCACTTTCAATATGTATCCAGATTGAGACTTAGAGTCATCTGGATCAGTGTGAAAACTTGCACCGAGGTAACTTTTTATGACAGGCTCTTTTATCACCTCCATAATCGAGAAATATTTCCTTAGTCCTCACTAAGGATATTCTTGACCAATGTCCAGTGATCTACTCCTAGATCACTATTGTACTCCCTTGCCAAATACAGTGTAGGGTATACAATAGATCTGGTACATAGCATGGCATGCTTTATAGAACCTATGGCTGAGGCATAGGGAATGACTTTCATTCTCTTTCTATCTTCTGCCGTGGTCGGGTTTTGAGTCTTACTCAATTTCACACCTTGTAACATAGGCAAGAAACTCTTTCTTTGACTGTTCTATTTTGAACTATTTCAAAAATTTATCAAGGTATGTACTCATTGAAAAAACTTATCAAGCGTCTTGATCTATCTCAATAGATTTTGATGCTCAATATGTAAGAAGCTTTACTGAGGTCTTTATTTTATATAACTCCTTTCAAACACTCCTTTATGCTTTGCAGAATAATTCTACATTATTTCCGATCAACAATATGTCATTCACATATACTTATCAGAAATGTTGTAGTGCTCCCACTCACTTTCTTGTAAATACAGGCTTCACCATAAGTCTGTACAAAACTATATGCTTTGATTAACTTATCAAAGCGTATATTCCAACTCTTAGATACTTGCACCAGTCCATAGATGGATAGCTGGAGTTTGCACATTTTATTAGCACCTTTAGGATTGACAAAACCTTCTGGTTGCATCATATACAACTCTTCTTTAAGAAAACCATTAAGGAATGCAGTTTTGACATCCATTTGCCAGATTTCATGAAATGTGGCAATTGCTAACATGATTTGGACAGACTTAAGCATCGCTACAGTTGAGAAAATCTCATTGTAGTCAACACCTTGAACTTGTCGAAAACCTTTTTGCGATAGGTCGAGCTTTGTAGATAGTAACACTACTATCAGCATCTGTCTTCCTCTTGAAGATCCATTTATACAATATGGCTTGCCGATCATCGGGCAACTCCACCAAAGTCCACACTTTGTTCTCATACATGGACCCCATCTCAGATTTCATGGCCTCAAGCCATTTCGCGGAATCTGGGCTCATCATCGCTTCCTCATAGTTCGTAGGTTCATCATGGTCTAGTAACATGACTTCCAGAATAGGATTACCGTACCACTCTGGTGCGGACCGTACTCTGGAAGACCTACGAGGTTATGTAGTAACTTGATCTGAAGTTTCATGATCATCATCATTAGCTTCCTCACTAATTGGTGTAGGAATCATTGGAACTGATTTTTGTGATGAACTACTTTTCAATTCGGGAGAAGGTACAAATTACCTTATCAAGCTCTACTTTCCTCCCACTCACTTCTTTCGAGAGAAACTCCTTCTCTAGAAAGGATCCATTTTTAGCAACGAATATCTTGCCTTCGGATCTGTGATAGAAGGTGTACCCAACAATTTCATTTGGGTATTCTATGAAGACACACTTCTCCGATTTGGGTTCGAGCTTATCAGGATGAAACTTTTTCACATAAGCATCGCAGCCCCAAACTTTAAGAAACGACAACTTGGGTTTCTTGCTAAACCACAGTTCATATGTTGTCGTCTCAACGGATTTAGATGGTGCCCTTTTAATGTGAATGCAGCTGTCTCTAATGCATAAACCCAAAACAATATTGGTAAATCAGTAAGAGACATCATAGATCGCACCATATCCAATAAAGTGCGGTTACGACGTTCGGACACACCATAACATTGTGGTGTTCCAGGTGGCGTGAGCTGTGAAACTATTCCACATTGTTTTAATTGAAGACCAAACTCGTAACTCAAATATTCGTCTCCGTGATCAGATCGCAGAAACTTTATTTTCTTGTTACGATGATTTTTCCACTTCACTCTGAAATTCTTTGAACCTTTCAACTATTTCAGACTTATGTTTCATCAAGTAGATATACCCATATCTGCTCAAATCATCTTGTGAAGGTCACAAAAAACGATACTTGCCACGAGCCTTCATACTCATTGGTCTGCATACATCAGTATGTATTATTTCCAATAAGTCAGTAGCTCGTTCCATTATTCCGAAGAACGGAGTTTTAGTCATCTTGCCCAAAAGGCATGGTTCGCAAGCATCAAATGATTCATAACCAAGTGATTCTGAAAATCCATCTTTATGGAGTTTCTTCATGCGCTTTACACCGATATGACCCAAATGGCAGTGCCACAAATAAGTTGCACTATCATTATTAACTTTGCATCTTTTGGCCTCAATATTATGAATATGTGTATCACTACGATCGAGATCCAACAAACTATTTTCATTGGGTGTATAACCATCGAAGGTCTTATTCATGTAAATAGAATAACAATTATTCTCTAACTTTAAATGAATAACCGTATCGCAATAAACATGATCAAATCATATTCATGCTTAACGCAAACGCCAAATAACATTTATTTAGGTTTAACACTAATCTCGAAAGTATAAAGAGTTTGTGATGATGATCATATCAATCTTGGAACTACTTCCAACACTCATCGTCACTTCCCCTTCAACTAGTCTCTGTTTATTCTGTAACTCCTGTTTCGAGTTACTAATCTTAGCAACCGAACAAGTATCAAATACTCAGGGGCTACTATAAACACTAGTAAGGTACACATAAATAACCTGTATATCAAATATATCCTTGTTCACTCTGCCATCCTTCTTGTCCACCAAATACTTGGGGTGGTTCCGCTTCTAGTGACCAGTCCCTTTGTAGTATAAGCACTTAGTCTCAGGCTTAGGTCCAGACTTGGGCTTTTTCACTTTGAGCAGCAACTTGCTTGCCATTCTTCTTGAAGTTCCCCTTCTATCCCTTTGCCCTTTTCTTGAAACTAGTGGTATTGTTAACCATCAACACTTGATGTTTTTTCTTGATTTCTACCTTCGTCGATTTTAGCATAACGAAGAGCTTGGGAATCACTTACGTCATCCCTTGCATATTATAGTTCATCACGAAGTTCTACTAACTTGGTGATGGTGACTAGAGAATTCTGTCAATCACTATTTTATCTGGAAGATTAACTCCCACTCGATTCAAGTGATTGTAGTACCCAGACAATCTGAGCACATGCGCACTAGTTGAGCGATTCTCCTTCATCTTTTAGCTATAGAACTTGTTGGAGACTTCATATCTCTCAACTCAGGTATTTGCTTGAAATATTAACTTCAATTCCTGGATCATCTCATATGGTCCATGACGTTCTAAACGTCTTTGAAGTCCCGATTCTAAGCCGTTAAGCATGGTGCACTAAACTATCAAGTAGTCATCATATTGAGCTAGCCAAATGTTCATAACGTCTGCATCTGCTCCTGCAATAGGTCTGTCACCTAGCGGTGCATTAAGTACATAATTCTTCTGTGCAGCAATGAGGATAAACCTCAGATCACGGATCCAATCCGCATCATTGCTACTAACATCTTTCAACACAGTTTTCTCTAGGAACATATCAAAATAAACATATGAAAGCAACAACGCAAGCTATTGATCTACAATATAATTTGCAAAATACTACCAGGACTAAGTTCATGATAAATTTAAGTTCAATTAATCATATTACTTAAGAACTTGCACTTAGACAGACATCTCTTCAGTCATCTAAGTGATCACGTGATCCAAATCAACTAAACCATAACCGATCATCACATGAGATGGAGTAGTTTTCAATGGTGAACATCACTATGTTGATCATATCTACAATATGATTCACGCTCGACCTTTCGGTCTCTGTGTTCCGAGGCCATATCTGCATATGCTAGGCTCGTCAAGTTTAACCTGAGTATTCTGCGTGTGCAAAACTGGCTTGCACCCGTTGTAGATGGACACAGAGCTTATTACACCCGATCATCACGTGGTGTCTGGGCACGACGAACTTTGTCAACGGTGCATACTTAGGGAGAACACCTCTTGATAATTTTTTAGTGAGAGATCATCTTAAAATGCTACCGTCAATCAAAGCAAGATAAGATGCATAAAGGATAAACATCACATGCAATCAATATAAGTGATATGATATGGCCATCATCATCTTGTGCTTGTGATCTCCATCTCCGAAGCACCGTCGTGATCACCATCGTCACCGGCGCGACACCTTGATCTCCATCATAGCATCGTTGTCGTTTACGCCATCTATTGCTTCTACGACTATCGCTACCGCTTAGTGATAAAGTAAAGCAATTACAGGGCGTTTGCATTTCATACAATAAAGCGACAACCATATGGCTCCTGCCAGTTGCCGATAACTTCAGTTACAAAACATGACCATCTCATACAATAAAATATAGCATCACGTCTTGACCATATCACATCACAACATGCCCTGCAAAAACAAGTTAGACATCCTCTACTTTGTTGTTGCAAGTTTTACGTGGCTGCTACGGGCTTAGCAAGAACCGTTCTTACCTACGCATCAAAAACCACAACGATAGTTCGTCAAGTTGGTGCTGTTTTAACCTTCGCAAGGACCGGGAGTAGCCACACTCGGTTCAACTAAAGTTGGAGAAACTGACACCCGCCAGCCACCTGTGTGCAAAGCACGTCGGTAGAACCAGTCTCGCGTAAGCGTACATTACGGTCCGGGACGCTTCATCCAACAATACCGCCAAACCAAAGTATGACATGCTGGTAAGCAGTATGACTTGTATCGCCCACAACTCACTTGTGTTCTACTCGTGCATATAACATCAACGCATAAAACCTAGGCTCGGATGCCACTGTTGGGGAACGTAGTAATTTCAAAAAATTTCCTACGCACACGCAAGATCATGGTGATGGCATAGCAACGAGAGGGGAGAGTATTGTCCACGTACCCTCGTAGACCGTAAGCGGAAGCGTTATGACAACGCGGTTGATGTAGTCGTACACCTTCACGATCCGACCGATCCAAGTACCGAGCGTACGACACCTCCGAGTTCAGCACACGTTCAGCTCGATGACGTCCCCCGGGCTTCAATCCAGCAAAGCGTCAGGGACGAGTTCTGTCAGCACGACGGCGTGGTGACGATGATGATGTTCTACCGGCGCAAGGCTTCGCCTAAACTCCGCGATGATATGACCGAGGTGGAATATGGTGGAGGGGGGCACCGCACACGGCTAAGGAACGATCCGTAGATCAACTTGTGTCTCTATGGGGTGCCCCCTGCCCGCGTATATAAAGGAGTGGAGGAGGGGAGGGCCGGCCCTCTCTATGGCGCGCCCTAGGGGAGTCCTACTCCCACCGGGAGTAGGATTCCCCCTTTCCTAGTCCAACTAGGAGCCCTTCCATGTAGTAGGAGTAGGAGAGAAGGAAAGGGAAGAGAGAAGGAGAAGGAAGGAAGGGGGCGCCCCCCTCCCTAGTCCAATTCGGACTAGTCCGTGGGGAGGGGTGCGGCCACCCTTTTGGCCCTTTCTCTCCTTTCCCGTATGGCCCATTAAGGCCCAATACGAATTCCCGTAACTCTTCGGTACTCCGAAAAATACCCGAATCACTCGGAACCTTTCCGATGTCCGAATATAGTCGTCCAATATATCGATCTTTCCATCTCGACCATTTCGAGACTCCTCGTCATGTCTCCGATCTCATCCGGGACTCCGAACTCCTTTGGTACATCAAAACTCATAAACTCATTATAAAACTGTCATCGTAATGTTAAGCGTGCGGACCCTACGGGTTCGAGAACTATGTAGACATGACCTAGAACTATTTCCGGTCAATAACCAATAGTGGAACCTGGATGTTCATATTGGCTCCTACATATTCTATGAAGATCTTTATCGGTCAAACCGCATAACAACATACATTGTTCCCTTTGTCATCGGTATGTTACTTGCCTGAGATTCGATCGTCGGTATCCAATACCTAGTTCAATCTCGTTACCGGCAAGTCTCTTTACTCGTTCCGTAATACATCATTCTATAACTAACTCATTAGTTACAATGCTTGCAAGGCTTAAGTGATGTGTATTACCGAGTGGGCCCAGAGATACCTCTGTGACAATCGGATTGACAAAACCTAATCTCGAATTATGCCAACCCAAGATGTACCTTTGGAGACACCTGTAGAGCACCTTTATAATCACCCAATTACGTTGTGACGTTTGGTAGCACCCAAAGTGTTCCTCCGGTAAACGGGAGTTGCATAATCTCATAGTTACAGGAACATGTATAAGTCATGAAGAAAGCAATAGCAACATACTAAACGATCAAGTGCTAGGCTAACGGAATGGGTCAAGTCAATCACATCATTCTCCTAATGATGTGACCCCGTTAATCAAATGACAACTCATGTCCATGGCTAGGAAACTTAACCATCTTTGATTCACGAGCTAGTCAAGTAGAGGCATACTAGTGACACTATGTTTGTCTATGTATTCACACATGTATCAAGTTTCTAGTTAATACAATTCTAGCATGAATAATAAAAATTTATCATGAAATAAGGAAATAAATAATAACTTTATTATTGCCTCTAGGGCATATTTCCTTCATAGCTACTGGTACATACCCTCAGCCCCGAGGGTGAACTACTCCCTCCTTTTTCATGGATAGCGCCAGGATGATGAAGATGGCCACCGGTGAGGGATCCCCCCTTCGGCAGGGTGCCGGAACGGACTCCCGAGAGGTTTTTGGTGGCTACAGAGGCTTGCGGCGGCGGAACTCCCGATCTATCTTGATATTCGATGGTTTTAGGGTACGCAGGGTTATATAGGCGAAAGAAGTCGGTCGGGGGGGGGGGGGAGGGGTGCTCGAGGGGTCCACGAGATAGGGGGGCGCGCCCTGTAGGGGGGGGGGCGCCCCCTATCTCCTGGGCTCCTCGAGTATCTTCTGACTTGACCTCCAAGTCTCCAGGATGATAATCTTCCAAAAAATCACGTTGCCGAAGGTTTCATTCCGTTTTGACTCCGTCTGATATTCCTTTTCTTCGAAATACTGAAACATGCAATAAAACAACAATATGGGCCGGGCCTCCGGTTAATAGGTTTGTCCCAAAAGTAATATAAAAGTGTATAATAAAGCCCGTAATCATTCAAAATAGATAATAAAATAGCATGAATGCTTCATAAATTATAGATATGTTGGAGACGTATTAGCATCCCCAAGCTTAATTCCTACTCGTCCTCGAGTAGGTAAATGATAAAAGAAAGAATTTATGAAGTGTGAATGCTAGAAGGTGCACAAGTTTGATCAATGATAATTTCAATCACCTTTTCTAGCATGATAATATGTCATAACAGTAGTTCATCTCAAAAAACTTATCACGATAAAGCAACAAGCAATTCACATGTTAAAGCATAGACCATAAACTTTCTTGAAAACTAGCAAACTTCATTCTCAGTCATCAAACAATCGCAATTCATCTTATTTTGAGGAATAACAAACTCCACATACTCAACTATCATATAGTCTTCTACAATTGCTAACACTCACGCAATACTAATGGTTATGGAGTTTCAATCGGACAATGAGAAAGATAGGGGCTTATAGTATTGCCTCCCAACGTATTCACCTTTGGGTGATGTCAACAATAATAGTTCATGCTAACTTACATCCAATTGGATATATATATCAGGATCACCCCTACACAAGGTGCTTGCCAAAGGATAAAAATGAAAAAGGGAAAGGTGAAGATCACCTTGACTCTTGCATAAAGTAAAATACATAAAGTAAAAGATAGGCCCATTCGCAGAGGGAAGCAGAGGTTGTCATGCGCTTTTAGGGTTGGATACACAAAATCTTAATGCGAAAGAACGTCACTTTATATTGCCCCTTGTATATGGACCTTTATTATGTAGTCCGTCGCTTTTCTTGCTTCCATAACAAGATCGTACAAAGCTTGCTAACCTTCAATAAATTTACAAACTCTACCTCTTAGATGTGAAGTCATAACTCCCATGGGATAAGCAAATGAGACATATATAATTTCAGATTTATGACATTCAACTCATTCAACCATTTACTCATAAGATATAAGTGAAGCACATGAGTAAATGACAAACTACTCCAAAAAGATATAAGTGAAGATCAATGAGTAGCTTAATAATTATGCAACTATGTGAAGACTCTCTCTCATTAAAGAGTTTCAGATCTTGGTATTGTATTCAAACAGAAAGCAAAACAAAATAAAATGACATTGCAAGGATAGCACAACTCATGTGAAGAAGCAAAAAACTTAGGCTCAACCGATACTAACCGATAGTTGTTGAAGAAGAAAGGTGGGATGCCTAACGGGGCATCCCCAAGCTTAGATGCTTGAGACTTCTTGATATATTATCTTGGGGTGCCTTGGGCATCCCCAAGCTTGAACTTTTGTGTCTCCTTAATTCCTCTCATGTCATGGTTTCTCTTTTTATCAAAAGCTTCATCCACAACAAACTCAACAAGAACTCGTGAGATAGGTTAGTATAAACCAATGCAAAACCTTATCATTTTCTACTGTGGAAAATCACTAAAATTATTATTCAACATTTCATACTAAATGCCTCTGCATATTTTAGTACTTCTATCCTCAAATAGAATCATTAAACAAGCAAACATATGCAAACAATGCAACCATAACAGCAATCTGTGAAAACAGTATAGTCTGTAAAGAATGCAAGATTCATCATACTTCCCTAACTCCAAAAATTATGAAATAAAATTCCCACTGTAGTATAATTATCAGAGCTCAATATGCAAAAAAATTCAACATTATACCATTCTCTGACTTTTCTAGGGAATTTTTGCAACAGCGGTAAATTTTCTGTTTTCAAACAGCAACATGTATACTAGCAAAATAAGCATGGTAAAGGCTATCCTTGACTTTTTTTATTGAAACTAAAGATGAAAAACATTATTCTAAATAACAGAAAGCTAATAATAACAAAATAAAATGACGCTCCAAGCAAAACACATATCATGTGGCGAATAAAAATATAGCTCCAAGTAAAGTTACCGATGAACGAAGACGAAAGAGGGGATGCCTTCCGGGGCATCCCCAAGATTAGGCTCTTGGTTGTCCTTGAATATTACCTTGGCGTGCCTTGGGCATCCCCAAGCTTAGGCTCTTGCCACTCCTTATTCCATAGTCCATCGAATCTTTACCCAAAACTTGAAAACTCCACAACACAAAACTCAACAGAAAACTCGTAAGCTCCGTTAGTATAAGAAAATAAAACCACCACTTAGGTACTGTAATGAACTCATTCTAAATTCATATTGGTGTAATATCTACTGTATTCTAACTTCTCTATGGTTCATACCCTCCGGTACTACTCATAGATTCATCAAAATAAGAAAACAACACATAGAAAACAGAATCTGTCAAAAACAGAACAGTCTGTAGTAATCTGTATCAAACGTATACTTATGGAACTCCAAAAATCCTACCAAATTAGTAAGTCCTAAGAAATTTGTTTACCAATCCAGATCAAAAAGAATCATATGAAGATCACGTTTCTGTGAATTCACAAAACTAATTTACTGGGTGCAAAAGTTTCTGATTTTCAGCAGGATCAACACAACTATCACCGTAAGCTATCCTAAAGGTCTTACTTGGCACTTTATTGAAACAAAAGCTATAAAACATGATTACTACAGTAGCATAATCATGTGAACACACAAAAATAGTAAGGTTAAATATTGGGTTGTCTCCCAACAAGTGCTTTTCTTTAATGCCTTTCTAGCTAGGCATGATAATGACAATGATGCTCACATAAAAGATAAGAATTGAAACATAACGGGAGCATCATGAAGCATATGACTAGCACATTTAAGCTTAACCCACTTCCTATGCATAGGGGTTTTGTGAGAAAACAACTTACGGGAACAATAATCAACTAGCATAGGAAGGTAAAACAAGCATAGCTTCAAGACTTGAAGCACATAGAGAGGAAACTTGACATTATTGCAATTCCTACAAGCATATATTCCTCCCTCATAATAATTTTCAGTAGCATCATGAATGAATTCAACAATATAACCAGCACCTAAAGCATTCTTTTCATGTTCTACTTGCATAGAAATTTTACTACTCTCCACATAAGCAAAATTCTTCTCATTCGGAATAGTGGAAGTATCATAAAAGACTTGAACACTAAAAATTGTTTCCACATTAAAAGAGTAATGTTCAGAAAAAGGGTAATCATAATCATGACAAGTCTTATAAATATAATCATCACTACTTTTTATAGCATAAGTTTCATCACAATAATCATCATAAGTAGCAACTTCGTTCTCATCATAATCGATTGAAACCTCTCCCAAGATAGTGGAATCATCACTAAATAAAGTTGACACTCTTCCAAATCCACTTTCATATTCATCACAATAAGATTCAACATCCTCCAAAATAGTGGTATAACTACTTCCTAAAGTTCACACTCTTCCAAACCCACTTTCATCAATATAATCATCATAGGTAGGAGGCATGCTATCATCATAACAACTTTGCATATCAAAACTTGGGATGCTAAAAATATCATCTTCATTAAACATAGCATCCCCAAGCTTGGGACAAATATTAATTCCAGCAAATATATTTTCAAATATTTCATTCTCATCAAACATAGCTTCCCCAAGCTTGGCCCCTTTCACATCATAAGCATAATCACTCTCATCATTAAAAATATTGATAGCACCAATAGTATAGCAATTATCATCATCACAATGAGTAGTAGGAGCAACATCATTTGGGAGGGATACCTTTCTACCTTTGTTACTCCTTCTTTTCTTTTTCTTCTTCACATTATGTGTGGTTTCAACCTTCCTTTTTGAGCTCCTTATTGACGAGATTGGTTGAATAGAAAGCTCCTCCTCGTTACCTGATTCATCATAAGAAATAATAGGAGGATATTGGGAAGTCTCTTCCCTTTCATTAGTATTCTCATAATCTTCTATTTGCTTTCTTTTCTTTAGGTAATTGGCAATATAAGGATTTTCAATGCAATTCACTGCACAATACAAATAAATCTTCTCTAGATCAATATCAAGGAATTTCTTATGGGCAAATTCTGGAAGGTCATTGAGTAAACGTTTCAATTCTTCATAACCCAAAAGCAAACGAAGTTCATTATAATGAGCAAGGGAGATCAAATCATCACAATTTTTGGACACGATTCGATCATGAAACAATTTTCATAGGAGATGTAAATGACCACGTTCATTGCAAAGTTCACAAGTACGGCAAAGGAAATTCAAATTTTCAGCACTCACATTTAGCCTTTCTTGCAACCATTTAGTTTATAAATGCTTATGCCTCTTGCAATATATATCTTCTCTATTTGGTGTGTTCATGCAAACATGCACTCCACAAAAGTTGACATGCTCATAAGATATATTTTCATCATGACTAGAGCAATCATCATTAGTACTATGGATATTCAAGGAGTTTATACTAACAACATTGCAATCATGCTCATCATTCAAAGATTCAGTACCAAGCATTTTAATGTACTCTTCTTCTAGCACTTGAGCACAATTTTCCTTTTCATCATACTCACGAAAGATATTAAAAATATGAAGCGTATGAGACAAACTCAATTCCATTTTTTTGTAGTTTTCTTTTATGGACTAAACTAGTGATAAAACAAGAAATAAAAAGATTCGATTGCAAGATCTAAAGATATACCTTCAAGCACTCACCTCCCCTGCAACGGCGCCTGAAAAGAGCTTGATGTCTACTACACAACCTTCTTCTTGTAGACGTTGTTGGGCCTGCAAGTGCACAGGTTTGTAGGACAGTAGAAAATTTCCCTCAAGTGGATGACCTAAGATTTATCAATTCGTGGGAGGCGTAGGCTGAAGATGGTCTCTCTCAAGCAACCCTACAACAAAATAACAAATAGTCTCTTGTGTCCCCAACACACCCAATACAATGGTAAATTGTATAGGTGCACTAGTTCGGCGAAGAGATGGTGATACAAGTGCAATATGGATAGTAGATATAGGTTTTTGTAATCTGAAATTATAAAAACAGCAAGGTAACTAATGATAAAAGCGAGCGTAAACGGTATTGCAATGATAGGAAACAAGGCCGAGGGTTCATAATTTCACTAGTGCAAGTTCTCTCAACAATAATAACATAGATAGATCATATAATAAGCCCTCAACATGCAACAAAGAGTCACTCCAAAGCCACTAATAGCGGAGAAAAAACATAGAGATTATGGTAGGGTACGAAACCACCTCAAAGTTATTCTTTCGGATCAATCTATTCAAGAGTTCGTACTAGAATAACACCTTAAGACACAAATCAACCAAAACCCTAATGTCACCTAGATACTCCATTGTCACCTCAAGTATCCGTGGGCATGATTATACGATATGCATCACACAATCTCAGATTCATCCAACCAACACAAAGTACTTCAAAGAGTGCCCCAAAGTTTCTACCGGAGAGTCAAGAAAATGTGTGCCAACCCCTATGCATAGGTTCATGGGCGGAACCCGCAAGTTGGTCACCAAAACATACATCAAGTGGCACATAGATAAACACGGCAATACATACATCAAGTGTGCTCAAAGTAAAGACTCAATCCGATAAGATAACTTCAAGAGGGAAACTCAATTCATCACAAGAGAGTAGAGGGGGAGAAACATCATAAGATCCAACTATAATAGCAAAGCTCGCGATACGTCAAGATCGGGCCATAGAGAGAACACAAGAGAGAGAGATCAAACACATAGCTACTGGTACATACCCTCAGCCCCGAGGGTGAACTACTCCCTCCTCGTCATGGATAGCACCGGGATGATGAAAATGGCCACAGGTGAGGGATCCCCCCTCCGACAGGGTGCCAGAACAGCCTCCCGAGAGGTTTTTGGTGGCTAAAGAGGCTTGCGGCAGCGGATCTCCCGATCCATCTTGTTATTCGATGGTTTTAGGGTACGTAGGGTTATATAGGCGAAATAAGTCGGTCGGGGGGTGATACGTCTCCAACGTATCTATAATTTTTGATTTTTCCATGCTATTATATTACCTCTTTTGGATGTTTATGGGCTTTATTTTACACATTTATATCATTTTTGGGACTAACCTACTAACCGGAGGCCCAGCCCATATTGCTGTTTTTTTTGCCTATTTCAGTATTTCGAAGAAAAGGAATATCAAACGGAGTCCAAACGGAATGAAACGTTCGGGAGCATGATTTTTGGAACAAACATGATCCGGAGAGCTTGGAGTGCAAGTCAAGAAGCTTCTGAGGAAGCCATGAGATAGGAGGCCGCCCCCCCTGTAGGGCGCGCCCCCTGTCTCGTGGGCCCCTCAGGCGGCCACCGACGTACTTCTTCCTCCTATATATACCTACATACCCCGAAAACATCCAGGAGCACCACGAAACACAATTTCCACCGCCGAACCTTCTGTATCCGCGAGATCTCATCTTGGAGCTTTCGCCGGCACTCTGCCGGAGGGGGAATCAACCATGGAGGGCCTCTACATCAACATCCTTGCCCCTCCGATGAGTTGTGAGTAGTTTACCACAGATCTACGGGTCCATAGTTATTAGCTAGATGGTTTCTTCTCTCTTTTTGGATCTCAATGCAATGTTCTCCCCCTCTCTTGTGGAGATCTATTCGATTGAAACTCTTTTTGCGGTGTGTTTGTCGAGATCCGATGAATTGTGAGTTTATGATCGAGTTTATCTATGAATAATATTTGAATCTTCTCTGAATTCTTTTATGTATGATTGAGTTATCTTTGCAAGTCTCTTCGAATTATCAGTTTGGTTTGGCCTATTAGATTTGTCTTTCTTGCCATGGGAGAAGTGCTTAGCTTTGGGTTCAATCTTGCGGTGTCCTTACCCAGTGATAGAAAGGGTTGCAAGGCACGTATTGTATTGTTGCCATCGAGGATAACAAGATGGGGTTTATATCATATTGCATGAGTTTATCCCTCTACATCATGTCATCTTGGTTAATGCGTTACTCTGTTCTTATGAACTTAATACTCTAGATGCAGGCAGGAGTTGGTCGATGTGTGGAGTAATAGTAGTAGATGTAGGCAGGAGTCGGTCTACTTGTTTTGGACGTGATGCCTATATACATGATCATACCTAGATAATCTCATAACTATGCGCTTTTCTATCAATTGCTCGACAGTAATTTGTTCACCCACCGTAATACTTATGCTTTCTTGAAAAGAAGCCTCTAGTGAAACCTATGGCCCCCGGGTCTATCTCTTATCATATTTGCTTTCAATCTACTTTTATTTGCATCTATATTATAAAATACCAAAAATATATCTATCTTATCTTACTATCTTTATTAGATCTCACTTTCGCAAGTGGCCGTGAAGGGATTGACAAGCCCTTTATTGCGTTGGTTGCGAGTTCTTAGTTTGTTTGTGTAGGTGCGTGGGACTTTTGAGGAGTCTCCTACTGGATTGATACCTTGGTTCTCAAAACTGAGGGAAATACTTACGCTACACTTGCTGCATCACCCTTTCCTCTTCGAGGAAAACCAACGCAAGCTCAAGACGTAGCAAGAAGGATTTCTGGCACCATTGCCGGGGAGGTCTGCGCTCAAGTCAAGACATACCAAGTACCCATCACAAACCTATCTCCCTCGCATTTACATTATTTGCCATTTGCCTCTCGTTTTCCTCTCCCCCACTTCACCCTTGCCGTTTTATTAGCCCTCTCTTTCCCAATCTCCTCCTCTCTTTTCGCTTGCCTTCTTTTGTGTGCTTGTGTGCTTGTTTGACCTTATGGCTTCACCTAAGGGTCATGACCACCTTCTCAGAAGGATGGATGAGATTGAATCAAATATTAGAAGCTTTATGAATTTGCAGTTTGAGCATAATAATTTTTTTAGAAAAGAACTTAAGGAACAAAAAAGTTTTTTGGGGTTTATGAACAAAGAGCTTGATGATATGAATAAAGAATTTTATGGTGTTAACGCTCAAATTACCCGGCTTGAAAATGCTATAGCCAAAATTTCTGACAAGCAAGCCACCTTAGTCAATAAGATGGCTGCTAAACTAGAAAAATTACATGAAAATAAAGATGAGGATCTTAAAGTTATTGATGTGTCTCTGATTAGATCTATGTTTTTCAATATTAATTTTGATGATTATGGGACTGATGATGAATCAACTTTGCCTAGAAGGCGTTCCAAGAATTCGGAATCTTTAGATCTTGATGCTAAGTTTGGTAAAAGTGAGATTGGAGAATCCTCAACTTCTAATAATATTGAACCTTCTATCTTGGATTTCAAGGAATTTGATTATGATATTTTTTCTTTAAAAGGGTGTATTTCCTTGTTGCAATCCGTTGTTAACTTTCCTCATGCTTATAGCCAAAATAAAGCTTTTACCAAACATATTGTTGATGCCTTGATGCAATCTTATGATGAAAAACTTAATTTGGAAGTTTCTATACCTAGAAAACTTAATGATGAGTGAGAACCTACTATAAAGATTAGAATTAAAGATTATGAGTTTTTTGCTTTGTGTGATTTGGGTGCTAGTGTTTCCACGATTCTGAAAACTTTATGTGATATTCTAGGTTTCCATGATCTTGATGATTGCTCTTTAAATTTGCACCTTGCGAATTCCACCATTAAAAAGCCTATGGGAAGGATCAATGATGTTCTTATTGTTGCAAATAGAAATTTGGTGCCCGTAGATTTTATCGTTCTTGATATAGATTGTAATCTTTCTTGCCCTATTACTCTTGGTAGACCTTTCCTTAGAATGATTGGTGCAATTATTGATATGAAGGAAGGGAACATTAGATTCCAATTTCCATTAAAGAAAGGCATGGAGCACTTTCCAAGAAAGAAATTCAAATTACCTTATGAATCTATCATGTGGGCTACTTATGAATTTAGTGCCAAATATGGCACTCGTTAGATCTATCTTTGCTTTTATGCCTAGCTAGGGGCGTTAAACGATAGCGCTAGTTGGGAGGCAACCCAATTTTTCTTTATGTTTTTTTTGTTTTTGCTCCTGTTTAGTAATAAATCTGACATCTACCTTCTGCTTAAGATGTGTTTTTATCTTTTAATTAGTGGTTGTGCCAAGTAGAACCTATAGGATAACCTACGATGATAGTTGATTTGATTCTGCTGAAAAACAGAAACTTTGCACGCACGAATATAATTTTGTTAAATCACAGGAACGTGCTTTTGCGTTGATTCTTTTTGCTGCTGTTCAATAAACAAATTGTCCAGGACTTCCTAGTTTGGTAGGATTTTTAGAGTTCCAGAAGTTTGCGTTAGTTACAGATTTCTACAGACTGTTCTGTTTTTGACAGATTCTGTTTTTCGTAAATTAGTTTATAAAACATAAGGAAGTTGGAATACAGTAGGTTTAACACCAAAATAAATAAATAATGAGTTCATTGCATTATCTTATGTGGTGGTTTTCTTTTCTTTCACTAACGGAGCTTATAAGATTTCCTGTTGAGTTTTGTGTTGTGAAGTTTTCAAGTTTTGGGTAAAGCTTTTATGGACTATGGAATAAAGGGTGGCAAGAGCCTAAGCTTGGGGATGCCCAAGGCACCCCATGATATTCAAGAATAGCCAAAAGCCTAAGCTTGGGGATGCCCCGGGAAGGCATCCCCTCTTTCGTCTTCGTTCATTGGTAACTTTACTTGGAGCTATATTTTCATTCGCCACATGATATGTGTTTTGCTTGGAGTGTCGTGTATTATATTAGTCTTTGCTTTTTAGTTTACCACAATCATCCTTTCTGTACACACCTTTTGGGAGAAGCCTATTTGATTAGAATTTGCTAGAATACTCTATGTGTTTCACTTATATCTTTTGAGCTTGATAGTTTTTGCTCTAGTACTTCACTTATATCTTTTAGAGCACGGTGGTGTCTTAATTTTGAACAAATTGCTAGTTTCTCATGCTTCACTTATTTTATTTTGAGAGTCTTTTAGAACAGCATGGTATTTGCTATGGTTATAAAATTGGTCCTAGAATGGTAGGCATCCAAGTTGGGTATAATAAAAACTATCATAGGAAGTGAATTGGATGCTATGATCAATTTGATACTTGATAATTGTTTTGAGATATGGAGGTAGTGATATTAAAGTCATGCTAGTTGGGTGATTATGAATTTAAAGAATTCTTGTGTTGAAGTTAGCAAGTCCCGTAGCATGCACGTATTGTTAAAGTTGTGTAACAAATTTGAAACATGAAGTGTACCTGGCTTGTGCATCCTTATGAGTGGCGGTCGGGGACGAGCGATGGTCTTTTCCTACCAATCTATCCCCCTAGCAGCATGTGCATAGTACTTGGTTTTTGATGACTTCTAAATTTTTTCAATAAGTATTTGAGTTCTTTTTACTAATGTTGAGTCCATGGATTATACACACTTTTACCTTTCCACCTTTGCTAGCCTCTTCGGTACCGTGCATTGTCCTTTCTCACCTTGAGAGTTGGTGCAAACTTCGCCGGTGCATCCAAACCCCGTGATATGATACGCTCTATCACACACAAACCTTCCTATATCTTCCTCAAAACAGCCACCATACCTACCTATTATGGCATTTCCATAGCCATTCCGAGATATATTGCCATGCAACTTTCCACTGTTCCGTTCATCATCATCATGACATACTTTACTTTTGTCATATTGCCATTGCATGATCATGTAGTTGACATCGTATTTTTGGCAAAGCCACCATGCATTATTTTTCATACATGTCACTCTTGATTCATTGCACCATCCCGGTACACCGCCGGAGGCATTCATATAGAGTCATATCTTGTTCTAGTTTCGAGTTGTAATTCATATGTTGTAATCAATAGAAGTGTGATGATCATCATTATTAGAGCATTGCCCAAAGAAAAAGAAAGAAAGAAGAAAGGAAAAAAAAGGCCCAAAAAAAAGAAAGAAAAAGAAAAAAAGAAAAAAAAAGAAAAAGAAAAAATAAATAAATAAAAAGGCAATGTTACTATCTCTTTTTCCACACTTGTGCTTCAAAGTAGCACCTTGTTCTTCATGTAGTGAGTCTCATATATTGTGCTTCAAAGTAGCACCATGTGTTTTCATATAGTGAGTCTCATAAGTTGTCTTTTTCATACTAGTGGGAATTTTTCATTATAGAACTTGGCTTGTATATTCCTACGATGGGCTTCCTCAAATGTCCTAGGTCTTCGTGAGCAAGCAAGTTGGATGCACACTCACTAGTTTTCTTTTGTTGAGCATTCATTTATAGCTCTAGTGCATCTGTTGCATGGCAATCCCTACTCCTCATGTTGACATCAATCGATGGACATCTCCATAGCCCGTTGATTATCCTCGTCAATGTGAGACTTTCTCTTTTTTTGTCTTCTCCACACAATCCCCATCATCATACTCTATTCCACCCATAGTGCTATATCCATGGCTCACGCTCATGTATTGCGTGAAGGTTGAAAAAGTTTGAGATTATTTAAGTATGAAACAATTGCTTGGCTTGTCATCGGGGGTATAGATGTTGGGAACATCTTTGTGTGACGAAAATGAAGCATAGCCTAACTATATGATTTTGTAGGGATGAACTTTCTTTTGCCATGCTATTTTGAGAAGACATGATTACTTTGATTAGTATGCTTGAAGTGTTACCATTTCTTTTCTCAATATGAACTTTTATTTTGAATCATTTGGATCTGTACATTCATGCCACAATAAAGAAAATTACATTATGAATTATGCTAGGTAGCATTCCACATCAAAAATTCCTTTTTTATCATTTACCTACTCGAGGACGAGCAGGAATTAAGCTTGGGGATGCTTGATACGTCTCCAACGTATCTATAATTTTTGATTGTTCCATGATATTATATTATCTCTTTTGGATGTTTATGGGCTTTATTTTACACATTTATATCATTTTTGGGACTAACCTACTAACCGGAGGCCCAACCCATATTGCTGTTTTTTTGCCTATTTCAGTATTTCGAAGAAAAGGAATATCAAACGGAGTCCAAACGGAATGAAACCTTCGGGAGCGTGATTTTTGGAACAAACATGATCTAGAGAGCTTGGAGTGCAAGTCAAGAAGCTTCCGAGGAAGCCACGAGATAGGAGGCCGTGCCCTCCCCTGTAGGGCACGCCCCCTGTCTCGTGGGCCCCTCGGGCGGCCACTGACATACTTCTTCCTCCTATATATACCTACGTACCTCGAAAACATCCAGGAGCACCACGAAACACAATTTCCAATGCCGTAACCTTCTGTATCCGCGAGATCTCATCTTGAAGCCTTCGCCGACACTCTGCCGGAGGGGGAATCAACCACGGAGGGCCTCTACATCAACATCCTTTCCCCTCCGATGAGTTGTGAGTAGTTTACCACAGACCTACGGGTCCATAGTTATTAGCTAGATGGCTTCTTCTCTCTTTTTGGATCTCAATACAATGTTCTCCCCCTCTCTTGTGGAGATCTATTCGATGTAAACTCTTTTTAAGGTGTGTTTGTCGAGATCCGATGAATTGTGGGTTTATGATCAAGTTTATCTATGAATAATATTTGATTCTTCTTTGAATTCTTTTATGTATGATTGAGTTATCTTTGCAAGTCTCTTCGAACTATCAGTTTGGTTTGGCCTACTAGATTGGTCTTTCTTGCCATGGGAGAAGTGCTTAGCTTTGGGTTGAATCTTGCGGTGTCCTTACCCAGTGACAGAAAGGGTTGCAAGGCACATATTGTATTGTTTCCATCGAGGATAACAAGATGGGGTTTATATCATATTGCATGAGTTTATCCCTCTACATCATGTCATCTTGCTTAATGCGTTACTCTGTTCTTATGAACTTAATACTCTAGATGCAGGCAGGACTCAGTCGATGTGTGGAGTAATAGTAGTAGATGCAGGTAGGAGTCGGTCTACTTGATATGGACGTGATGCCTATATACATGATCATGCCTAGATAATCTCATAACTATGCGCTTTTCCATCAATTGCTCGACAGTAATTTGTTCACCCACCGTAATACTTATTCTCGAGAGAAGCCTCTAGTGAAACCTATGGCCCCCGGGTCTATCTCTTATCATATTTGCTTTCAGTCTACTTTTATTTGCATCTGTATTATAAAATACCAAAAATATATCTATCTTATCTTACTATCTTTATTAGATCTCACTTTCGCAAGTGGCCGTGAAGGGATTGACAACCCTCTTATTGCGTTCGTTGCGAGTTCTCAGTTTTTTTGTGTAGGTGCGTGGGACTTTTGAGGAGCCTCCTACTGGATCGATACCTTGGTTCTCAAAACTGAGGGAAATACTTACGCTACACTTGCTGCATCACCCTCTCCTCTTCGAGGAAAACCAACGCAAGCTCAAGACGTAGCAGGGGGTGCTCGAGGGGTCCACGAGACAGGGGGGCGCGCCCTGTAGGGGGGGCCCTATCTCCTGGGCTCCTCGAGTATCTTCTGACTTGACCTCCAAGTCTCAAGGATGATAATCTTCAAAAAAATCACGTTGCCGAAGGTTTCATTCCGTTTGGACTCCGTTTGATATTCCTTTTCTTTGAAATACTAAAACAGGCAATAAAACAGCAATATGGGCTGGGCCTCCGGTTAATAGGTTAGTCCCAAAAGTAATATAAAAGTGTATAATAAAGCCCGTAATCATTAAAAACAGATAATAAAATAGCATGAATGCTTCATAAATTATAGATACGTTGGAGACGTATCACTTTTGCAAGGTGGATATCATTACATCGTACCATTACATAATAGATGGGGATTCATACAAAGGGCATACAAATGCCACATGAATACATCAAGCATCATACAGAGAACAACATCCGACTACGGATGAAACACAAATAGAAACTCAAACGACATCCACCCTGCTAGCCCAGGCTGCCGACCAGGAACCTATCCCCTAAATGACGAAATAGAAGATGAATTTAAAACAAGAAAGCATCACTCTCGCGTCTTGAACATCACAACCTGTACCTGCAACTGTTGTTGTAGTAATCTGTGAGCCACAAGGACTCAACAATCCCATTACCATGGGTATCAAGACTAGCAAAAGCTTAATGGGTAAGGAATGGATAGTGGTGAGGTTGCAACAAGCGACTAAACATGTGTGGTGGCTACCTTACGAATACAAGAATAAGATGAGAAGCTACGCAAACGGTCGCAAACTAGTAATGATCAAGAAGTTATCCTGAACTACTTACGTTCAAACATAACACCACCACGTTCTCTTCTCGACCCACTTGAAAAGAGACCATGACGGTCACACACGCGGTTGGGTATTTTAATTCAAGTCTGTTGTCAAGTCTTCTACAACCAGATATTAACAAATCCCCCTCTACCACATAACCGCGGGCACGGCTCTCGAAAGTTTATATCCTGCAGGGGTGTTCCAACTTAGCCCATTATAAGCTCACGATCTGCGGAGACAATCCTCCATCGCGGGACATCCGATCAGACTCGGGATCCCGGTGCACAAGACATTTTGACAATGGTAAAACAAAACCAGCAAGACCGCCCAAATGTGCCGACAAATCCCGATAGGAGCCGCGCGTATCTCGTTCTCAGGGCACACCGTATTGTCCAAAATTTCGGTATGCCAAATCCAGAGTTGCCCCTGGCAGTCACCGGCGGTTGACGGTTTGGACCAACACTCAGAGAAGCACTGGCCCGGGGGGTTGATTAAAAATACTAGGGATCCAGAGAAAATCCCCTATTTAAGTTTTAGTTGTTATTAGGCAAATGGTAAAACCAATGTTGGGCCTTGCTGGAAGAGTTTTATGCAAAGTGAACTGTCAAGAGGGTCCCATACCCCTCACCGTGTTAGGGACACAAAATCAAGGAACATAGCACCGGTATGACAGAAACTAGGGCGGCAAGAGTGGAACAAAACACCAGGCATAAGACCGAGCCTTCCACCCTTTACCAAGTATATAGATGCATTAATTAAATAAGAGATATTGTGATATCCCAACATAATCATGTTCCAACATGGTGCAATCTTCAACTTCACCTACAACTAACAACGCTATAAGAGGGGCTGAGCAAAAGCGGTAACATAGCCAAACAATGGTTTGTTAGGAAGGGTGAAAAAGGTTAGAGGCTGACATGGCAATTTGGGAGGCTTGATAAACAAGTGGTAGGAAGCGCGACATAGCGATAGCATCGAGGCAACTAGCATAACAATGATAGTAGTGAGATCCAGGGTAACGGTCATCTTTCCTGAAATCCCGCTAGGAAGAAGAACGAGTCCATGAAGAAGACGAACGGGCGAAGACGAACCAAGCGTAGACGAACGAATCCTCACGATTGCAACGAAACAGGAACTATCGAGAAGAAGCACAACCGAAAAGAAGCAAACAACATGGTAAACACACAACACATAAACATGGCATGATGCTCAACCAAGTATGATGCTTGACAAGGCTATATGATTCTACTCATGGCAAGAGATGATGCAAACAAGAACAACACATCAAAGCAAGTTTAAATGAGGCCGAAAATAACATATAACCAATCCGGTAAGTCCTCATATACAAATTTGGAAATTGGTCCAGATCTTAATAAACCTTATGCTCAAGTTGTTAAACATCAAGTTAAGGTGCACCAAGATGATCTGCGCAAAAATCTAGTCAAGTTACCTATAAAGTTCATTTAATTCGGAGCTACGGCCTAGAAGATATGAGCAAAACAAGTTAAACATGACATTGATGCAAAATGCATACAAACATCATGCAAACACACTAGAAACAAGGATTCAATATGACATGATGAAACTACATGCAATTCTAAGCAAGTTTCATATAGAGCATGCTCAAAACAGAGCAACGGTGCAACACACTCCAAACAAGATATAACAACAATCTGCCCAAAACAGCAACTAGGCACTTTGCAAACATCAAAACAACATGCTACAAGAACCATATGAGCACAAACTTGACATGAACTTGAAGTAAAGATAACGAACTTCAAATATTATTTAAGATTAAGGTTCATAGGCATCAAAATTAAACCAATATGATCAATGCAAAATGCAACTTTATAACACAGGAGCATATACATGAGCAGAGTTAATATGATGGCATGTTGGAGGCATGAAACAAAGATGCTACAACAACTATACATAGAAAACAAGGACATGGAATCAAAGTACACATAACAAAGAGAAAATAACATCCAGGCATCATATACATATGGCTCATGGATTAGTGGGAACCAACAAGACAAGATTGAATGTTGAAACAGTTTCAGCAAGTGTAAAACAGCAACATTATGATAGCATGTTTGCAGGCAAGGAACATAGGCATATGATAACTAAAATTAACTACCATGACATGTGAACAATTTAATCATGGCATACTTCAAAACATGTAACTGGAGCATCTCCAGAATAGGCATGGATCAATCAATAACAAGCTAACAACAAGGCACCATGAAGTTAACAGAAAACTGGAACAACATATAGGCATGTTCATGGCAATGAAAACATATGCTAGAGGACATATATAGGGCATAAAAAGGCATCGCATGATAGAGCATATCATGGACAACAAAACATGTCAACTAAGCATCTCCAGATTATGCATGGATTAATTGATAGCATCAAGCAAACATGGCATCATGATATGGAAGATAGACTTGACAGAAAGTTAACAGCAAGTAGTCCACTTCACAATCTTGATGCACTCACTACAGGGAATATAAAAATACATGGGTTGCACCACAAAAAATATGGCATAATTATGATCCTAAAACATGTAGATATGATGCTCAAAAGAAAATCACTCAAAATGATATAAAAAAGACAAATATGCAAGTTATAACAGTTTCCAGCAGTTAACAACAACATGCACTTTTGCAACAGGGATTAATATGTCAATATGCACTCTAACATGAATTCAAAGTACACCAGCATGTAGAGCATGAATAGCAGAACATGTGCATATCAAGATCATCATCATAGGATCAACAAGGACAAAGTTATAACACTCACAAGACGCATACATGATGTTAACAATCAGCAGATTCCATCAGTTTATATCACATAGCAGTTTTGCAACGAAGATTAAGGCATCAATATGAATAGAAACATGCATAGAAACTACTCCATCGTGAAGAACACTCTGAGATGAACATTTTGACATATCAGACACTCAAAACCGAGCTACAGGCAAGAAGTTACAAGCAATCAAAAATGCACACATGCTGTTGATTTTTCCCAGACTTGGCAAAAAAAAAACGGGTCAGAGCGCGGGATAACTAAATGATGCATGGGGCGGGATTTTGTGGGTTCTCACCATGGGCTCGGACCAGGACTTGGAGAGGAGGCAGGCTGGGCCTGGCATGCACAGTCAAGGCCCACGGGGCGTCCTCCTCCTCCCGACTGCCTGGATCGTGGGAGGCAGGGGCAGTGGCGCCCTTGGGGGCTCCGGCGATGCCGGCAGGGCGGCCGAGAGCACCAGAGACGGCGGCGGGGCGACGGGGTAGACGGATCTCGGCCGGATCTGGCCGCGGGGGAGTCCAAGTGATGTCCGGCGGCGGCAGGCAGCGATGGGCAGAGCTCCAGCGAGACACAGACGCAGGGAACGGCGGGGCGGCACTCGGGGTAGCGAGGCAGCGGTGGAGGGAGTCTCCTGAGAGGGCCGACGTGGGAGGCGAGGTAGAGGGGCTCTCCGACGAGCAACTCCGGCAAGGCGAGCTCGCGAGGGACGGTGGCGGCGATGGCGAACGGGCGGCAGCGAGCGGAGGCGAGGTGCGGGAGGTGCACGGGCCAGCGGGCGGCAGCGGACGGGCCTCGTGGGTCCGCGACGGGCTCGGAGGGCCTCGGTGGTGTGAGGAGCCGGGGAGGACACGTGGCAGCGGTGGATTGGTCTGGGGCGGCGACAGACATGTCCAGCGGCGGCGCATATGCATTCGGTGGCGCGGATGGGGGTTTGATCTAGGGTTAGGGTAGGGTTTTGCCCGAAATTTCGGGGGAGTGGGTGTTTATATAGGTAGAGGGAGCTAGGAGAGTCCAAATGAGGTGCGGTTTTTCCCCACACGATTGTGATCCAACGACGGAGAGCATGGAGGAGGTTTAGATGGGCTAACGGGCTGTTGTGGAGGGGTGCCGGGCTGCAAAAAGAAGGGGGTTTCGGTTAACTCGGTTAACCGTTGGGGCATTAAACGACCTCCAAATAGAACGAAATTTGACAGGCGGTAACACGGTGATATACCCCAAGGTCACTCGGCAAATCTCGGCCCATTCCGAGAACGTTTTTATGCCACTTATAAAATAATATTTCGGAGGTGCCACAGGCGCGTGCGGGTGTGGTTAGGCTCAGAGCGGACAACAGAGAGACCTGGGAGGACCGGGATGGATGCAAGTTCTGAAAAACATGCAGATGAAATGCACATGATGACATGGTGAAGTGCAACACGCAAGCAAATGACATGGCAACGACGACGAATAACTGGAAGACACCTGGCGCATCGGTCTTGGGGCGTTACATTACTGGACTGAACTTGAGGACTTACTGCACCTGCTTTTGCTTTTGGGTGTATGCCATGTGGACATGTTGGGTCCACATGTCATACCCCAAAAGGTAGATGCTCGGGACCTCTTCCTTGTTTGGCTGCCGATTGTCTGCCTCCCTCAGATTTAATGCCATCGACACAGCTAGGAACAAGATCCTAAAATCCTTTTGGTGATCCCTGTTCCATCCCCCACACTCTTCTTTTCTTTTCACGGCAGCCTAGGATCCTCCTTATCATGCCCTTGATCTTGTTCTCCACAACCATGGTATAAATCGTTTCTGGTCGAGACGGCAAACACTATTGGTGGCGGCACAACGATTTGGTGTTGAGGTTCCGCCATCATCACCATTGTGACCTCGATCCTATGGAAGAAATAATGTGGCATCCTCCACCAGCCTCTCCACCAAGGGTGCCACTGTCTCTCACGCCTCACGCCTCGACCGTTAGGTTGGTTCCTCTGTTCCTCAGTACAAAGGCACCCACCATCACAAATCATAGCTTTGCGTTAGTCCTCCATCCAAGGAACTATTCCCCGTGAAGCGATGGCACCAACACCATGTTTGGCAATCAATCTGGTCACTTTGGTGAGGTCTCCATCTAACGATTATCTTTTGTTGTTTTCATCTAGCAATTACATTCAAACCAGAGCGTACTATGGCCTATAACTTTGTAAATAATCATACTTCTGTTTTTTGTGGACATGTTTTAGAAAAGTATTAGCTAGGATATTGTAGGGTTGTCAATATTTGTGTGAGGAGATAATTCTCTTGAGTAAATCTAAAGAGAATTCACTTAGAAGGACAAGCAAAGTTCTAAATTTTCCTGAATGTGTGATAACAATTTTCTTTTAAACTCATACATTAGACATGCCTCTATGGTTCTTTACATGCTAATTTTACTCCCTCGCTGTTATACAATTTGGGTGTGCATATTAGTGACTATATACAGAGAAATTCATCAACAATGGGCTATTGTAGTAGCCAACCAAAGTCTGCTCAAAGGAAGTGATAAATATAATTTTTGCTAAGATTTCTTTTTCTAAGTCATGCTAAATGATCTACAAAACATAGCTACCTACCATCATTACTTTTAGGTGGATGAATGTAGTGTCAAACCTGGGAGAGAGAAAAATTAAGGTAGCCTAGTAAGAATAGCTTATTTAGACTAAAATTTGCAATTTGCAGTAGATGGAAATTCCTCATATTGAAATGCTATTGAAATATAAATTGAAAGCTTAATGGAGCCCATATATTTATGCATTGCAGTAATAGAAGAGAACAAGTGCCTAGATCAAATTTGTGCCACTGCTTGTGCCAGGGCACCATGTTTCGTGTCCTCTGGCTGGTAGTTTACTCTTCATTCAGAGAAGGTTACTCTTCGTTCTTGTTCCCCCGATACAAATGTGTAGACTAAAATGTTGTAGAGTATCCATAATTGTCGAGAAAATATATAAATCGATTCCCCCTTTTGCAAGTTTCCTCTAAATTTCATATCCTAGCTTGTAGCCTTGAGTATTCATGGGGTAGGGATTTATATAACCCTGGTGGTGTAGGTGGCACCACGGATTAGGCCATGCGGAGGTATATTGCAAGTTGCCATGCCCCTAAAAATGTTGCATGAATGTTGTCTCCACGATGTTGACAACCTGCCATTTGATTTGTCCTCGTAGATGTCATTCTTGCCATCCCCTATTTTACATTGGTTTGATCCTTTTTGTGCTTTCTTGGAGTGGAAAACATGTGTGAGAATAGAAGAAGGGAGATGGGATTAAGGTGGAGAGCTAGATGCAAAGGGTTGTTTGATCTGACTATTGTGATACACTATTTTCTTATTTTGAGAATGTATGTTACATAATATAAGATGAGTTGAATTGTTATCATCATATTCTTGGAAGATTGAGCATTTGCATATGATATGGTACCTTACTACATAGATTTTACATGAAACAAGTTCTCTAGATACTACATTTGTTTTTCTTTACTTTATGTGGGTCAAAATCATTGTTGTAATGCAACATTAAATTAACACTCTGTATTAAACAATACGACGACCAAACAATGAGATCAAAAAGAATATTATGATTCGATAAAGAAATATAATCTACAGAAGTACAAATTTTGTAGAAGATGGATTAGACTTTAGACATGACAACAAGACTGAAAGTGAAGGAGGGGGAGGGGTGGATTGAAATATATTTGCTCTGTCTTCTTGCAAGGAGAGGGTGGTGCCAAAAATGAAATGAGTGGGAGAGAGAATCAATTTGTGCAAAAGGAATGAAAACATTAACTCATATCCACTTTGGAACAATTATATTGATCACTGTGATTTTTCATTGTTCCGTGGCAAAACATGGACATTTCGGTACTTCCTACCTCTGTCCTGGTTTACTGGTCCCCTTTGTATTTTGCGCCAAATTTTGACCATAGATTTAACTAACAAAATGTTAATGCATGTTACCAAAAATTACATTGTTGGATTCGTATTTGAACATAGTTTCCGATGATATTATTTATGTTGTGTATAACCTATATTTTATTAGTTAAAATCATACTCAAAATATGACACTAAATACGAGGGGGACTAATAAACCAGGACGGAGGTAGTACTATAGGGTGTTTGTGTGGCTTCTTGTGTAGGTGCAACGCATCACAGGTAGATAGAAAAAGAGTGAAATTCCGTTTTGAAAAAGAAAAGAAAAATAAATTGCAACAATCATGTCCTATCAGCTGCTAACATGGATGCCCACCTTAGGTGCAACACGGGAAAATGATGGAAACTAACTTATGTTTATGACTTTTTTTAACACAACCAATGAACAAACATCACTGAAAAGTCTGACATAAATCCAGGAAATGCAAACGTCTGTGCCATGTCTAGAACTTGAACTCTGATGGGTTGGTTCCACCACAACGGCCCCAACCATCTGAGCTACGCTCAGTTCACACACTTGTTCAGGCCAAGTCTATGCTTAGTATTTAAATCTTGAAGGCATGCAAAACCAAAATCATATTTGTTCGATAAAATATTTTCTTAGACCACGGAGCCCCTCACTCCGGATTTTCATTTCAGAAAACCCATAACACAAAATCCGCTGACGAGGTTCAGGATCAACACCAAAATAAACAAGGAAAAATGTTAGTTCAGGAACACAAAATAAATGCAAAAAAATCCAAGAGATGCCAAACTTTGGCAATGTGCATTGCCCTCGGGTTTCATACAAAAAAAAACAGTCACAAACCAGTTTTGGTGGACCATAAGTGAAACTCCTAAGATCCCAAAACACGACAAAGGGTTCTGTCACGTGATCGTATCGGCGCTCATATCAAGCGGTTGAGGGGGAATAAAATTTAGGTTTTTGCTTGGGAACCACCAATAATGTGTTTAGCATGGAAGATATCGAAAACCCTCTGTCATGATATTGACAGGAAAAGCACACCTCTTAAAATGTATTCATCTATATTTTAACCTTCGGGCTTTGTCGGTGTACTAGAGTAGGGGTACCCTAGTATCCCGAACTTGTGCACGGGCAGTCGCAGCACCCCGCGGCAAGGCTTGCCGGGCGACCGCCAAGGTCCTCCGTGGTTCCCTTTGGAGCCATTCAAGAACAAAGTGTCCAAGGCCCCGGCAAGAGGAGCTTGCCGGGAAGGAGACAAGACCCCGGCAAGAGGAGCTTGCCGGGAAGGCCAACCAAGGCATCTCAAGGAACTTGCCGCGACGCGCCTCGCATCCCGGCAAGGTCCGGTGAGCGACAAGCTTCCGGGCGCGGCAAGGCACTTGCCGCGACAGGCCACCTCTCTGTGCCCACGCTCCAGCGCATCCGTCGACGTGTCGCCCTGAGGCCGTTCCAGGCGCGCGTGGCGAGAGGCTGTCCAGCCAAGCGGTGCGAGGTGGCAAGCGACGCTGACAAGATCGCCATCGTGGCGAACGGTGGCGCTCCTAACGGTCACTTTTCTGCACTATTTGGGCGAAGCGGACGGGCATTTAATGCCTTTGCCCCCTGCTATCAGAGTTAGGTATGATACACTGTGCAAGTAGGTGTACCAACCACAGTTCTTTTACACTTTTACCCTTGCATGCGTTGCCACCTGTCGGTGACCCCTTTAGCATATAAAAGCAGGCCCATGCGCAATGTAGAGGGGGGTTCGAAACCAGAAACACTCACGCTCGGTCTCACAGCTAGGGTACTGTAGCGTTCATCGCTCTCGAGCAAGAACATAATACAAATCAGACAAGCAGCAGTAGGAGTTTTATCTCTCCGGAGAGCTCCGAAGCTGGGTAAAATCGCTCGTGTGCTCGCCTCGATCCGCTCTTCGTGCGGCCTCCGCCCCCCCGCCGAACCGAAAAGGGGCTCCGGTCCCATAGGTGTTCGTTCCCACGACATCTAATGGCGCGCCAGGTAGGGGGCGTCGAGGTCGTGTGAATCCGATCCGGCGTCCACGCGGGCCAGATCTTCATCTTCTTCAGCATCTTCATCGACATGCCACCGAAGAGGAAGGCTTCGGAGGTGGCTGCTCCGTCCACGTCGATCCCACCGCCACCGGAGCAAATGGGTGGTGGGATTGACGCCGGCGGAGGAACGGGTGCCGACGAGGGAGCTCATGGTGCTGCCAGGTCCAAGGACAAGGCTGCACAGACCTCGGCGTCCGTACACGCACCGCGCCCATCTCAGGAGGTGCGAGACCGACAGCGTCATGGTACTCGCAGTACCATACGCTTGTTGGACCGAGATCGGGCTGGAGGGTCTCGGGACGCTCAAGACCAGCATGCGCGCCCACATGCTGGCACGAGCAAGACGCGGTCGCCTGGACGGGATCCTGCTCCTTCTAACATAGTTAGAAGTCCAAGCATATCCCGCTCCTCGCACCGTTCGCCACCACCACCCAAAACTTCGGAAGAAGCTTTGGCACGAGCTCAACTGCTCCTGGACTACCCTCCAACGGCGGACAAGATCGACGAATGGAGGGCCACCATTCAGAGTCTCATCGGCTTCGCCAACGGTGACACTCGACGGCAGCCGAATGCATCGCAGCCGCGGCAAGCTTGCCAGGCGCGAGCCGATGGCGACAAGACCGGTGGGGGTGCAACTACCGTGCACTCTCCGCCCTGAAGGCCAAGATCGCTGACTCGCCGGGTCAACCTCGACACCGATTCCACCGCGTCGTCGGATCCACGAGCTCGTCGCGATCAGCGCCAAGTTCTTGACGAACGGCAGCAAGAAGACGCTCGTACTCGCATCGAGCGCCGAAGAGAAGCGTGGCGTCAATCAGACCAGCGCGCTGGGCCACTGTCGACATGCATGCGCCAGGGGAACCAGGCGACTTGCCGTACGCGGTAGGTTGCCCTGCATTCACTCGTGAGCTGCGGCAAGTCCAGTGGCCCAGTACGAAGAACTTCAAGCCAGATGTACCAAAGAAGTACGACGGCAAGTTGCATCCGTCGGAGTTCCTCAGCATCTACACCATCGCGGTGCAAGCTGCCGGGGGACGCGACGACAAGATCCTTGCCAACTACTTCCGCTGGTGCTCAAGCCCAACGTCAGATCCTGGCTCATGCACTTGCCGGACAACTCCATATCCTCATGGGCGGATCTGTGCCATCAGTTTGTCGGCGCCTTCACAGGCGGCCACAAGCCTCATGGCGAAGAGAGCGACCTTCATCTGCTTGCCCAGAAGGAAGGAGAGCCCCTGCGCAAGTATATTCAGAGATTCAGCCAAGTGCAGCGCAACATCCCAGATGTCCACCCTGCCGCGGTCATCAGCGCGTTCCATCAGAACGTGCGTAACCGCAGGATGCGGGAGGAGATGGCGATGTGCAAGATCAGGGACGTCAGTGAGCTATATGCCCTGGCCGACAAGTGTGCACATGCTGAAGAGGGGAGGAAACTCCCCGGAGAGAATGCAGGAGCGGGAGGATCTGACAGCGATGATGCTGCCCCGGCAAGGAAAAACCGGCGGCGGAACAACAAGAAAAAGAAAGGCAAAGATGTGCTAGTCGTTGAGCAGTCCGGCAACGAAGGTGGCGCCAAGCAAGCCGAAGCTGTGGCGGCCGCCGACAAGAAGGACGGCTCCGACAAGCAGTACTGCAAGATTCACCGCACCAAGGGCCGTGATCTCCAGAGCTGCAAGAAGGTCGAACAGCTTGTCGAGTAGCAGAAAGCTGAGTACGAGCGACGCGACAAGGAGAAGGCCCAGGAAGGTACTGGTGGATCCGGCAAGAAGCGCCCCGGCCGGGGAGGACGCCGTGGCAAGGCCAAGCAGCGGCAAGGAGACAGACCTCCCCGCGGCCGCGACAAGGATGAAGATGACGACGAAGACGAAGACATGGATGATGACGAGGCCGATGAGCAGGAGTTTCAGAAAGCCACAGATGTCCTTTGCGTTGACGGTGGTGCTTCTTTGCATACTTTGCACCGCCAACTCAAGCAGTGGGTGCGGGAAGTCAATGCGGCAGAACCACCCGTCGAGTCACGCAAGCCTCTGAAATGGTCTAGAACGCCTATCATCTTTGATATTGAGGACCACCCTGATCGCATAAATGCGGTCGGGTGCTTGCCAATGTTGGTTTCACCAACTATCCGCAACCTCAAGGTCACTAAGATGCTAGTTGACGGTCGGGCCAGCTTGAACTTGATCTCCTCTGCGGTACTCCGGAAACTCCAGATCCCTGACAGCGAGCTTGAAGAGACCGACACATTCCAAGGAATCAACCCGGGAAGGAGCACGCTGAAAGGGAAGATCACGTTGCCGGTAACATTTGGCAGCGAGTTGAGCTTCAGGACTGAGAGGATCACTTTTGACGTTGCTGATTTTCCATTGCCTTACGATGGGATACTCGGCCGTCCAGCGCTCGCCAAGTTCATGGCAGCCTCTCACTATGCCTACAACGTGCTCAAGATGCCAGGCCCGATAAGTGTCATCTCTGTCCCTGGCGACAAGAAGGATGCTCTTATCTGCGCCGACAAGATTTATCGGGAAGCAGCAGCCGCAGCTGAACGCAAGGCACTTGCCGCTGAAGCTCCCTGGGGGAAGAAGAAGACCAAGTCCGGCAAGAGCTCTGATGCCCACTCCGACAAGCGCACCTCTTCGGAGTGCTGCGCTACCGTCGAGGACGCACCATCGAGCTCCACCGGCAAGTGTAAGAAGACGAAGGCAGCTCCACCAGAGACCAAGAAGGTGTCCGCCAAGGAGGACGACACTGGTGGTACCTTCATCATCAGTGCCACGCTCGACCCTAAATAGGAAAGCGCGCTCGTTGCTTTCCTGCGGGAGAACGTCGACGTGTTTGCATGGCAACCGTCTGACATCCCCGGTGTTCCCAGGAAAGTAATTGAGCACCACCTTGCTGTCTGTCCTCATGCGCGGCCCGTCAAGTAGAAAGTCAGAAAACAAGCAGTGGAGCGCCAAGAGTTCATTGCAGAAGAAATCAAGAAACTGGAAACAACAGGCCTTGTCAGAGGAGTGCGCCATCCCACGTGGTTGGCCAATCCTGTAGTCGTGCGCAAGGCAAACGGGAAATGGAGGCTTTGTATCGACTTTACCGATGTTAATAAAGCTTGTCCCAAAGACCCATTTCCCTTGCCGCGCATTGACCAGATTGTTGACTCCAGGGCCGGATGTGACTTGCTTTCATTTCTTGATGCATACTCAGGATATCATCAGATCTTCATGGCAGAAGAGGATGAGGAGAAGACCGCATTCATTACTCCGTGTGGCATGTACTGTTTTGTATGGATGCCTTTCGGTTTGAAGAATGCTGGTTCAACATTTGCAAGAGTAGTCCATGATGCTTTTGAGCCACAAATACACAGAAATGTAGAAGCCTACATGGATGACATAGTGGTCAAGAGCAAGGACAAGGCAACCCTGATTCAGGATTTAGATGAAACCTTTGTAAATCTGCGCAAGATCAACCTCAAGCTCAATCCCGAGAAGTGTGTGTTTGGAGTTCCTTCCGGCAAGCTTCTCGGGTTCTTCGTGTCTCAGTGGGGAATTGAAGCCAACCCCGACAGGATCAAGGCGTGAGCAGATTGAAGCACCGAAGCGCGTCAAGGATGTACGAAGGATTGCTGGTTGCGTGGCTGCTCTCAGCAGGTTTATTTCTAAGTCTGCTGAGCGCGCCCTACCATTTTTCAAAATATTGAAAAAGGCAGGTCCAATGAAATGGACTCCGGAAGCGGAGGCTGCGCTACAGGACTTGAAGAGGTACCTGTCCTCCACTCCAATACTTGTCGCACCTAAGCCACAAGAGAAGTTGCTGCTGTATTTAGCGGCAACCAATCAAGTGGTTAGTGCTGCGTTAGTAGCGGAGAGGGAGGCGGATGATGAGCCAGCAACCGCGGCAAGTGAATCCAGCGACAAGTAGGGGGCTTCCCCGACAAGCTCTGGTCCCGACAAGGACGGATCTGCGCAGGGGCAGGAGGAGAAACAGAAGAAAATGGTGCAGCGCCCGGTTTACTTTGTCAGTTCCCTTCTGCAGGGGGCTAGGTCAAGGTACTCTGGTGTGCAGAAATTGCTTTTCGGCCTTCTCATGGCCTCGAGAAAGCTGCGCCATTACTTCCAAGCACATGAGATCACAGTTGTCACTCGCTTTCCGCTGAAGAGGATACTGCAGAATCCAGAAGCAACAGGCAGGATTGTCGAGTGGGCACTGGAACTGTCAAGCTTTGGCCTCAAGTTTGAAAGCACTTCAACGATCCAAAGTAGAGCATTGGCAGAGTTCATAGCAGAGTGGACACCAACACCGGATGAAGAAATTCCAGAGACGAGCATCCCCGTCAAGGAAGCCAGCAAAGAGTGGCTGATGTACTTTGATGGTGCCTTCTCGCTGCAAGGCGCCGGTGTGGGCGTGCTGCTTGTCGCACCCACCGGAGAGCACCTCAAGTACATAGTCGAGATGCACTTTCCCAAGGAGCAAGCAACAAACAATACTACAGAGTATGAAGGTTTGCTTGCCGGTCTTAGGATCGCAGTAGACCTTCGGATTAAGAGGCTCATTGTCAGGGTGACTCATAGCTTGTCGTCCGCCAAGTGAACAAGGATTGTCAGAGTCCATTGATGGAAGCATACATTGACGAAGTGAGAAAATTGGAAGAGCACTTTGACGGCCTGCAGATGGAACATGTTTCGAGAGCTCAGAATGATATTGCCGATGGCCTGTCAAAGTGCGCCGCACTTAAGTTACCTGTGGAACCAGGAATTTTCGTGCTCAAACTGACTCAACCAACTGTAACGCCATCAGCTGGACAGAGCAAGAAGAGGAAGTTGGTTTCCGGCGACTACTTTCCGGCAGATCTTCCCGAAGACGCCGCCAAGAAGGTCCCCAAGATCAACACCAAGAATGCTGAGGAGCAGTCTGCTCCAACAAGCTCTAGGGTTTGTTTCGTTGAAGCAGACGCTCCCGACAAGTATTGCTCCGACAAGCTTGCCGGGGAACATCAAGCTCTGGCTGAGCCGCAGGTTCTCACCGTAGAAGCGGATGCTCCCGCAGCAGCATATGTGCCTTTAGTCCTTGTTGTCGAGCCGCAAGCTCCAGCATGGGCGCAGCAAATTGTCCGTTTCCTTCAGACAGGAGAACTTCCCAAAGAGCAAGAAGAAGCAGAAAGAGTAGCCCGGCAATCAAGTATGTACCAGTTTGTCGACAACACACTGTACAGAAGAAGATTCAACGGTGTGAAATTGAAGTGAATTCACCGGGAAGATGGACAGAAGCTGTTGGCAGAGATACATGGAGGCATATGTGGTCACCACATTGGCGCAAGAACACTTGCCGGCAAAGCATTCCGGCAAGGTTTCTTTTGGCCGACAGCCCTCCAGGATGCAACTGCACAAGTAACCAAGTGTGAAGCGTGCCAGTTCCATTCCAAGCAGATACACCAGCCAGCTCAAGCTCTCCAGACGATCCCTTTATCCTGGCCATTTTCGGTCTGGGGGCTCGACATCCTCGGCCCTTTTCCCCGAGCTGTCGGGGGCTTGAGTACTTGTACGTTGCAATCGACAAGTTCACAAAGTGGCCGGAAGTGGAAGCAGTGAGGAAGGTGACAGCACAGTCAGCGGTCAAGTTCTTCAGGTCGATTGTTTGCCGTTTCGGGGTCCCTAACAGGATCATCACCGACAACGGCACGCAGTTCACGAGCCGCACCTTCATGCAGTACGTCCAAGATCTTGGCGCCAAGGTCTGCTTTGCTTCTGTTGCTCACCCGAGAAGCAACGGTCAAGCAGAGAGGGCAAATGTTGAAGTGCTGCATGGGCTCAAGACCAGGACTTTTGACAGGCTGCACAAGTGCGGAAAGAACTGGATCGAGGAGCTGCTGGTGGTTCTTTGGTCGATCAGGACGACGCCAAATCGAGCCACTGGCCAGACACCTTTTGCTCTAGTCTATGGAGCAGAGGCAGTTCTCCCCACGGAACTCGTATATGGGTCGCCTCGAGTGCTCGCTTATGATGAGCTTGAGCAAGAGCAGCTGCGACAAGATGATGCGCTGCTCCTTGAGGAAGACCGTCTCCAGGCTGCTGTACGAGCTGCTCGATACCAGCAAGCTTTGCGCCGCTACCATAGCCGCAAGGTTAATGCCAGGAGTCTCGAGGAAGGCGATCTTGTTCTTCGGCGCGTTCACTCCGCCAAGAATTCCAACAAGTTGACGCCGAAGTGGGAAGGCCCTTACCGGGTTAAACGAGTCACTAGGCCCGGCGCCGTCCGCCTTGAGACCGAAGATGGCTTTCCGGTGAGCAACTCCTGGAACATTGAGCATCTTCGCAAGTTTTACCCATAAGGCGCGGTTGCCGGAACCTGTTCCGACAACCACCTTTTGTACAAGCCTTGCCGCTGTTGCATGTAACCCTTTGTACAAAGCCGGGCGCAGATCCCGTGCATAAATAAAGCTCATGTGCTTCGCACATCTTGTCAATTTCATGCTTTCTATTTTTTGCATATGTTATCTGACATCTTGTGCAGCACCTACCCCCGGTAAGCAATAACGAGCCATAAGGCTCCATATCTTTATTTTCTCTTCTTTCTTTTTCTCAAGAAAAGGGAAGGTTCCCTCGCACACAAGTTTTCTGGGGGGGGGGGGGGGAGGAGAAGATAATGGTGTGGACCGGGCGTCGTTCAAGAAAGTTTCGCCTTACCGGGACGCAAACGACAGAAAAGCTAAGTTGCCAAAGTTTGAGCAATCTGTTTAAAATTTTTTTAAGTTATCTTCCTTGAACGATCGTACTTTGTATGGAAAACCTGTGCGCGGAGGAACCAACTCATAGCTAGTTGCGCCCTTACTTTGTTTCGAGTCCGCTCAACAACTTAAGTGTGCTGCGACTAGCTGCGACAAGGTTTCTTGTCGGTAGTGGCACCGCCAGCAGGCTGCTGACGTTCCGCACTCAGCGCTCGCGGCAAGGGTGCCTGCGCCAGCAAGTTCCCTAAAAGCGTAGGGTAAAAACATACAAAGGAAGGAATCAAGTAAAGGAAATAACATAGCGATCGATACCCAGAATAAAAGTTATATTACAAAAGATAACTTGTCGCAGCTCTAATAGTTTGTTCTCGTAACATGACTAGCAGCGGCAAGAAAAGGAGAAAACAGGCGGCCTAATCTACGCGATCGCCGTCAACTCTCTTGACTTCATTCACCTTGTCCACAATGGGTGCGACAAGGGCCTTGAGCTCTTCCAGATCGGCATCCGTCGGCAGCTTCTTGAGGACGTTGGTGAGGTTGAGGCCTGGGTTGCGGAAGGCCACCTTCACCAACACCTTTTGCAGAACCCTGGCACAGATCGTGCGCGACTCGTCAGCCAGCTGTTTTGGGATCCTTTCTCGGAGTCGCTGGGGAGCCGTCGCCACGCCCTTGAAGAACAAAGTGAGCTTGGCGCTGGGCTGGAGGTTCTCATCGGAGGAATACCCAAAGTCCACCAACCCCAACTGCTCCAGCTCCTTGTCGATGACTGCAGCGATATTCACGAGGCCCTCTGTCCAGAGTTCCACAGTCTCCCTGAGGGTGTTGTGGGTGGTGGCGGCACTCGCCAGCAGCTCCTCGTTGGCCTTGATCTCCTTCTTCAAGGCCGCCTCCTGCTCTTTGGCGCCGTCCAGCGTCTTGGTCAAAGTAGCCAACTTCAACTCAATATCAGCATTGGAGTCCTTGGCGCCGCTCAGCTCCTTGCCCTTCTCGACGAGGCGACCCTGCAGCTCACCGTGGGTGAGGGCGTCCTTCTCACGCTCACGCTGGAGCGCGGCAAGCTTTTCATCCCTCGCCTTGAGATCGGCCTCTAGCTGTGTCACCTTCGCCTCCAGCTCCTCCTTGGCGGCCTCAGCAGCTGCGGCAGCATCCTTTGCCTCCTTGAGGGCCCCGCCAAAAGTTTGCTCCCGCGCGGCAAGCTCCTCCTCGTGGCTGTCGAGGTTGACTTTCCGCTGCGTCAACTCGCCTTCCCGCGCGGCAAGCTCCTCTGCGGCAAGCCTCTGATGCTCCTCAGCTTCAGCCTTCTCGAGAAGAAAGGCTTTCCGCGCCTCCACAAGCTGCGCCCGCTCCTCTGCAATGGACCGGAGGGCTTCCTGGTTGCGGCTCCGCAGCTCCTCCGCATGCTTCTCAATGTCCACTCCCGCCTGCGCGACAAGCGCTTCCCGGGATTCCAGTTTGGCTTGTCGGGCGCGGTAGAGTGACACCAGCTTCCGCAGCAGCTGTTCCTCCTCAGACTCGCCGCTGCTGCTGCTTGGCGCGTCGACCAGCGTCAGCCCAGCGGAGGCGAGCACCTCTCCATCGAAAGCTTCTCCTTCGACTGGCACCCTGGAGCTTGATGCCCAGGGCAGGTTGATGAAGACACCATCACCAGCCTTGAGATAGGCGCCGGGCTAGGGCTCTTCGGAGCCTGATGCTGCGGCAGCGGCGGAGGGATCGGCGGTCGGTGTAGCGCCTTGCGCTCCTGCGGCCTCGGGGCCGTCAGTGCGATCGCAGCCAGCTCCTGCGGCGGCTTTGGCGGCCTCCTCCTCACCGGTAGGATCATCGGCGCTCGCTTCCTCCTCGGTGGCAGTGGCGTCGTTGGTGTTGCCGCGCGTGTCCTCCTCGCCGGTGGCCTCGGTCTCCATCGGCTCCATGGAAGGTGGATCTGAAGGCCGGAAGAGGGAGAAAAGTCAAGCAAATATTCAAAAAGAAAAATCAGAAGAAGAACCCAAGGGAAGTTTTCAAGCAAGGAGGATTACCTGTGCTGGGCTCTTCGGCCATGGGCTCCACCACCGGGGGATCGCTGGTGTCGCCCCTTGCCGGAGACTCCTCCCTTGCCGGAGAACGCTCCCTTGCCGGGGAATCCTCCCTTGGCGGCGTAGTTGAAGCAGATAGCATCTCGGGGGCGGCTTCCGGTTGCTCCTGATGAGGCTGTTCTGCTCCTACACAAATCAACATTCAGATATCAGCAATAGAAAGAACACCTATGCGCACCAAATAGCGGGAAGTAAACCAGACACTTACGCTGGGGGCTGCGCTGGGGGCTGCTTCGAGGAGTAGTTGCCGGGTCCGGCAAGGTGGTCTCGGGCGCGCCCCCTGCTGTCTGAGTGGGCTCGTCCTCGATGACAATCACCGGCGCCTTGGCTCTCTTCGCCGCCCTCTGGGCCAGGGTCCTGAAAAGGGAATAAGTTCAGAGTAAAGTAGATCAGATACAAGACAAAAACAGCAAGAACTAAAGAACTATAAATACAACAAGGGATCTTACTCTTCCTCTTCCTCGTCGGAGCTGAGTGTGGAGAGGTCGAAGTCCAGCCCTCCTCCGGCACGACGAGGCGGAGGAGTGAGTTCCCTTGACCGCTTGGCAGGGGCAGCGGCAGGCCCAGAAGCGGCGGTCCGAGAGGACCCTGCTCCAGTTGTCGCGACGGAGCGTGTTGCGCGGCGCGACGGCTGTTGACCCGTCTGCCGCCCTGCTACGTCTCCGGTCCTGCGGAGACGCCTTCTTGGCTGCGCTGGGGGCTGCGCTGGGAGCTCCGCCTGCGGCAAGCCGCTTGAAGATGGCGGGCCACTCGCACCCTCGGCGGGCTCGCTCGACTAGGCCTCGGGCCCGGCGAGCTCTCCCTCGCCGGCAAGCTCTCCGGCAAGCTCATCTCGATCGGCAAGGCTTGCCACCTCGGCTGCCTCTGCCTCCTCCACGGTGAACCCAAACTCGCCCGCGGCGGCGGCTGCCGCCGCCTCTTCCGCCCTGGTGGCGATGCGCCGCATCTCCTCGTCGGTGGTGTCGCGGGTGAGGCTCTTCTGTTCGTCGGCATGGACCGCCACTTCCACAAGGCCGTCGAAGAACTGCTGCACAACATCGTCGGCAGGCTCTTGCCAGGTTGGTACAACCCCATGTGAGTCGCACAATGGCATCATTGCACGGATGCGGTCGAGCGAGGAGTTGTTGCACAACGGAACGACCCCCTGCGGCAGCCTGAACCATTCGGGATGATTGGGGTCGTGCTTGAACACCTCCTTGAGCATCGCATCCAGCTCCAAGACTGTGAAATTGAAGTTGAGGCCCGGGCGCAGCCTCATGATGTCCGCCGGACCACCGAACAGCCAGGCGGGTCTCCCCCTCTCCTGCAGAGGGGCGATGCAGCGGCGAAGAAAGTCCGCGCCAACAGCGCCTATAGTGAGCCCGGCAAGCCTGAGCCACAAGATCCGGGTGGTGGCGATCTTCAGCTTACCGTCGTCCGCGGCCAAGGCGCTCCAATCGTTGCCGCGCACTGCTGGGGTTTGGCGCAAGGCAGTAAACGGCTGCGGGTTCTCCTCAACGATCCAGCACCATTCCGCTCTCCACTCATCCCATTTGCTGCGGAGCTCCCCCTCCAGATAAGCCTCTTTCTTGCCGTTTCTCGAGATCCAGGCGATTCCGCCAGCTAACGGCTCTCCTCTCTCTACCCGGGGCATGAAGAAGTGGCAGAAGAGAGCTACGTTTGGGTGGACTCCAACAAAGTTTTCGCAGAGATGTGCAAAAACTGCCATGGTCAGAACGGCGTTGGGGGTGAAATCAAGGAGGTGGAACCCGTAGGTGTTCATGATATCGCAGAAGAAATCAGAGAAGGGCGGGCAGAGCCCGCAGTAGAAGAACAGCGTGAAAAATGGGTATCCGTTTGGAGCCTGTTTCGAAGCGGCGGCGGAGAGTACCTTCGTGCGCGGATGCGCTCGTGTCTCCGTCGACCAGAAGAGATAGTACCATTCCCTCAGCTCCTTCGCGGCGAGCTCAAGGGCGAAGGTTGCCCGCTCCTTCCGTAGCGCCTCGAGCCGCAGCGCCTCGGCCGACTTTGCACCCTTCCCGGCTTTCGGAGCCATGGCGGAGGTGGTGGGGGAGATCGACGGTGTTGGTGGCAACGGTGGCAATGGGGGGCGGAGCGCTGCTCTCTTTCGGCTCTTAAAGAAGGGGGGAGCGGCGGAGATTTCTGAGGCTGGAAACGATGGATGGCGAGATGGGGGAACCGCCCCTGTTTCCCCTGCTTATAAAGAGGGACAAGGCGAACGTTACGCTTTTCCGAATAAAGAACCACCCATGATCTCTCCCACGATGCCGCATTCGATGCGTGCTGTTTGGGGAGGGCGCGGTGGATACGGAGCAGGATACGGTGTGTCCCAGGCCGCGCGTGCCCGTGCACTGTTTTGGGCCTGGCCCAACAGCGCTCGGGACCGTGTGTGGCCCAGGCCCCGGGGCTCCTGTCGGTGTACTAGAGTAGGGGTACCCTAGTATCCCGAACTTGTGCACGGGCAGTCGCAGCACCCCGCGGCAAGGCTTGCCGGGCGACCGCCAAGGTCCTCCGTGGTTCCCTTTGGAGCCATTCAAGAACAAAGTGTCCAAGGCCCCGGCAAGAGGAGCATGCCGGGAAGGAGACAAGACCCCGGCAGGAGGAGCTTGCCGGGAAGGCCAACCAAGGCATCTCATAGGAACTTGCCGCGACGCGCCTCGCGTCCCGGCAAGGCCCGATGAGCGACAAGCTTCCGGGCGCGGCAAGACAACGACCGCGGCAAGGCACTTGCCGCGACATGCCACCTCTCTGTGCCCATGCTCCAGCGCATCCGTCGACGTGTCGCCCTGAGGCCGTTCCAGGCGCGCGTGGCGAGAGGCTGTGCAGCCAAGCGGTGCGAGGTGGCTAGCGACGCTGACAAGATCGCCATCGTGGCGAACGGTGGTGCTCCTAACGGTCACTTTTCTGCACTGTTGGGGCAAAGCGGATGGGCATTTAATGCCTTTGTCCCCTGCCGTTAGAGTTAGGTATGATACACTGTGCAAGTAGGTGTACCAACCACAGTTCTTTTACACTTTTACATTTGCATGCGTTGCCACCGGTTGGTGACCCCTTTAGCATATAAAAGGAGGCCCATGCGCAATGTAGAGGGGGGTTCGAAACCAGAAACACTCACGCTCGGTCTCACAGCTAGGGTACTATAGCGTTCATCGCTCTCGAGCAAGAACATAATACAAATCAGACAAGCAGCAGTAGGAGTTTTATCTCTCCCGAGAGCTCCAAAGCTGGGTAAAATCGCTCGTGTGCTCGCCTCGATCCGCTCTTCGTGCGGCCTCCGCCCCCCCGCCAAACCGAAAAGGGGCTCCGGTCCCATAGGTGTTCGTTCCCACGACAGGCTTGGATACCTCTGCAAACCCCTGCTTCCCTCGGCAAAGGGCCTATCTACTTACTTTCATGTTATTCAATTTATTGTTGAGTCATCACCTTCTCATTTAAAGCATCAATCCTGAGAGTGCTATTGTGATTCTTATGCATTGAGTCGAGTCAATGTTGGATGTGACCATGACTGGATCTCTTCTACCCTGAATTATAATGTTCAGTCACAGCTTGAACCTCAGAGGTGCTCTGCATTTATGTTTTGAAGTCTCAGAAAGGTCTAACGAGATAAGGTGTTGTCATATTATATCATAATTTGTCGGGGAGGCTACTGACCCATGAACACCTATGGGGCCGACGGACCGGGCCCCTTTCGGTTCGGCGGGGGGCGGAGATCGCACGAAGAGCGGATCGAGGCGAAGCACACGAGCGATTTACCCAGCTTCGGAGCTCTCCGGAGAGATAATACTCCTACTGCTGCATGTCTGAGTATATTGAGTTCTTTCTCGGGAGCGCTGAGTGCTACAGTACACACCAGCTGCTAACGAGACCGAGCGTGAGTGTTTTTCTGGTGTCCAACCCCCCTCTACGTTGTGCATGGGCCTCCTTTTATATGCTCAAGGGTTCACCGACAGGTGGCAACATAGACAAGGGCAAAAATGGAAAGGGTGTTGCGGTTGGTACAACTACTTGTACAGTGTATCATACCTAACCCTGACGGCAGGGGACAAAGGCATTAAACGCCCGTCTGCGTCGCCCAAACAATGCAAAAAGGGACCGTCAGGGGCGCCACCGCTTGCCACGATGGCAATCTTATCAGCGTCGCTTGCCACCTCGCACCGCTGGCTGCACAGCCTCTTGCCACGCGCACCTGGAAAGGTCCCAGGGCGACACGTTGGTGGTTGTGCTGGAGCGCGGGTACAGAGTGGTAGCTTGCCGCGGCAAGCGCCTTGCCACGGTCGTTGTCTTGTCGCGTCCGGAAGCTTGCCGCTCACCGGGTCTTGCCGGGACGCGTGGCGCGTCGCGGCAAGTTCCTTGAAATGCCTTGGTTGGCCTTCCCGGCAAGCTCCTCTTGCCGGGGCCTTGTCTTCTTGGCTTGAACACTTTGTTCTTGAATGGCTCCAAATGAACTACGGAGGACCTTGGCGGTCACCCGACAAGCCTTGCCGCGGGGTGCTGCGACTGCCCGTGCACAAGTTCGGGATACTAGGGTACCCCTACTCTAGTACACCGACATAATTATTTTTAAAAAATGTTGGAATCCGAGATATCTTATTATTGCTCGTTAGTTGGTTATGCTATTGTCATGAGTAAAAACGAGACCTAAGTGTTGTCATTCATGTGGTTAGTTCATAATCTTTACTGAAAACTTGAACTCTAGTTAAGCATATATACAACAACGAGAACAAAAGAGTTTGTAGAAGTTTTTCTTTATCACTTTCAGTTTGTCAACTGAATTTCTTGAGGACAAGCAATGACATAAGCTTGGGGAGTTGATACATCCCAAATGTATCTACTTTTGCAAATACTTTTACTCTTTTTTTGGACTCTAATTTGCAAGATTTGAATGAAACTAACCCGGATTGACGCTGTTTTTAGCAGAATCGCCATGGTGTTATTTTTGTGCAGAAATAAAAGCTCTTGGATTGGGCTGAATGAAAATATTGGCGAAGAGACCTACTAGAGGGGGCCATCCAGGAACCATGAGCTCAGGGGGCGCGCCCACCCACTACCCCCCAGAGTGCATCGTGTGAGCTCGTGGGCCCCACAAGCCTCCGTTTGCCCTAATTCCAACTCCATAAATATCATCTAATAGAGAGAAAAATCAGAGAGAAAGTTTTATCATGTTTTGCGAGACGAATCCGCCGCCACCTCATGTTCTTCATCGGGAGGGCCGATCTAGAGTCCATTCGGGGATCCGGAGAGGGGGATTCATCGCCGTCATCATCATCAACAATTCCATGATGCTCACCAATGGGAGTGAGTAATTCCTTTGTAGGTTTGCTGGGACGGTGATGGAGTTGGATGAGATTTGTCATGCAATCGAGTCAATTTGTTAGGGCTTGATCCCTAGTTCCACTATGTTCCGAGATTGATGTTTATATGACTTTGATATGCTTAATGCTTGTCAATAGGGCCCGAGTGCTATGCTTTTAACTTCGAAACCACTATGTTTTCATGAATATAATTGAGTTCCTGATCCTATATGCTAGTTATATACACTTGTTATTGCTTTGATCCATAGACCCCAAAGTGACAATAATTGGGATACTCTTCGGAAATGACTGTAATTCGAGGAATTCGTGTAATAGCCATGTGTTAATGCTTTGTTTCAGTTCTCTATTGTAAGGAGGCCGTAATATCTCTTAGTTTCCTTAAGGACCCCGCTGCCACGGGAGTGTAGAACAAAAGATGTCATGCAATTTTTTATTATAAGCACGTAGGACTATATACGAAATACATGCCTATTACATTGATAAATTGGAGCTATTGTGTACCACTCTATGTTGTGACTGTTATATGATGAGTGTCATCCAACACAAACATCCATTGCTGACACAATGCTTATGCTTTTCACATATTGGTCTTTGCTAAGTTACTATTGCTGTTGTTGTTACAATCTTCACAAACTACGACTGTTACTGTTACCGTTACTATTGCTACTGTTACCACTACTATCAAAAATATCAAACTACAGTGTTACTAAACACTTTGCTACAGAAATATAATTTCCCAGGTGTGGTTGGATTGACAACTCAACTCCTAAGGCTCATAAATATTCTTTGCCTCCCCTTTTGTCAAATCAATAAATTTGGGTGAAATACTACCCTTGAAGACTACCACGATCCCCTATACTTGTGGATTATCAGTAGGTCATTCCAGTTTGTGCCAGGATGGTTAGTTTAGGGCTAATTTCGTCGATCAGGAGTAGTTGCAGAGTTTTCATGGGGGGCGCCCTTGAGGTCATAATTTTCCGCCCCAAGTGGCTACAAGTTCTTGGCAAGTCTCACAAATTTTCCAGTCAATTAGATCCTTCCAAATCTCACCGGGTTTACTGCTTGTTAGCCAAATGGGGTTCTTTTATTTTACAATTGTTCCATTAACCTAGCCTAAAATTCTTATATGAACCCAATGCATTAAATTTTCCAACTTATGGCATTTATTTGAACTCCATTTATTGAAAATATTCTTGCCAATTTCAAGTTATTTGAGACTAAACAATCGCAAATCGTGGCCTCCAATCAGTTTAGCAACTATGGTTGAAAAGTCAAGATTAGGAACTTCTCCTTATAAAAAATAATTTTGTATTTTAAAAATTTCTTAGTACGATTATATCATCTAATACTAGTATAGATAAATATATGATATACAAATAATGCATCCAGGAAAAATAAATATTTACTAAATCTTGAAAGTAGGAAATAAATGCATCCTTGTTCATTTCCATTAAACCAAATCAGATTATATAAGTTGGAGGATTTGGTAGCATATACTAACTAATGTTGGATATCACAATTGTTTATTTGTCTCATTTAAGGCAAGATTCTCATTTTTTAGTACATTAAAACAATGATTTTGGCTGACTGCCTATATATATCGTACGAGGAGACCGAACGCAAGCCATCACTTGAGGAATCAACAACTATTTCATTTTTTTTCTTATGATCTTCGGTAGCAACAAGAAGTCAAGAGCAACACCATCCATGGCACGGGGAACCATGGTACCCACCCTTTTGGTGCTGCTTCTGGCTGTTTGTTGTGCAACCACTGTCGTCCATGGCAAGGAGTGGACCGTTGGAGACAACAAGGGATGGAGCTTTGGCGTCTCCGGATGGGAGAGTGGCAAGCACATCCAATCCGGCGACGTGCTTGGTGAGAACTCTAAAGATCAAGTGATTCGTTGTTCTTGATGTATATACTGTGTTCTGATCCGTATTCTAGTGTTAACTAATGCACGTAGTGTTCAAGTACAACCCGAGAATGCACAACGTGGTGCAGGTGGGAGAAGAAGACTACAACTCGTGCATTGTCTCGAGCCCGTCGAGGACCTACACCTCCGGCAATGACCACATCCAGCTCGCCCGCGGAGGGAAAGCGTCCTTCATCTGCAACCATCCGGGTTACTGTCAGCAAGGCATGAAGATCACCGTCACTGCTTAATAGATCTCGCACATATGTGTGTCTTTTGTGTTTGTATTTTTTTACCAGGTATTTATGGTGTGCTAGCTCATGATGATTTGGTGATAGATAGAAGAAATAAAATGATCCTAGTGTATTGTCTGCATCATGTTTTCATGGAACCTTGATAAACCAACATCTATTTGGACTAGCTACTGCAAATATACGAGTAGACATAAGTTTCTACCATTGAACCAACCATACTTTGAACATTAAGGGGAAATGGTGATGAATGTCTATCACAGTCAATTGAATTCGAAGTCTTTTTTAAAAATAATTCACCAAAAGTACAAAGCATCCCAAATATAACAAAAAAATACATAGACGTTCTTGGACCATCAAACGGACACTACCGCCAGAACGATTCGCTCACGTGGCTGCTTGTCGGAGCCGGCCTGACCTTGTCGATTACAGCCGACAAGACTTCATACACACCCCTTAAGGACTAGTGTCCCGGAGCCCTATTCATCGAGTCAATTTAATAAACTAGATCCACCAATCTAGTAACACGATCGACCTTCACATATAGGATATGCTCCTGGCTGGTTCTTGTCGGATTGAGGGTAGGCTTTAATTAGACTACTCCAGATTTCAGTAGAGTTGTTTCAAACACCTCAACTTCAATTTCTTTGTGGATTGGAGCTGGAGTACCATCTAGTTCATTTTACTGGAGCAGAGAAATGGTTGCTTCACCTGCTCCACTTCACCCACCATACCCATCTGCCCTTAGAGTTCCTTTGAAACTACCCAATATACCATCTTATTAACAAACACTATGAGCATCTCTAGTCAACCTCTTATAATTTAGTCCCTCCATTCCTTTATGTAAGGTGTTTAATTTTTGTCACGGTGACCAAGGCACATATATAATTATAGACAAGTTAGAAAAAATATTAACCTTTGGTAAATCATGGATTAGTGGTAAGTAAATCATTTAGGCTAGAAAAGTAAGAGAAACGCATAATCCGGAGAGATACTTTCCAAATCAGAAAAGGAAATCGCGGGAGAAATGATTTCGCGGCGGTCTCTCCCAGTAGCTATAGCAGCGCCATAGCGGGAAATCGCGGCAAATAGCAGAAAATTTTCTGGTGGATGAGATGATTTCTGGAGGGTTTTGCTAATTTTTAAGCCATTTAGAGGGATATGTGGAGGTTTTCACGGCAGCAGCCATAGCGTAGCGGCGAGGTCCCATGCAGCTATAGCGCAGCTATCGTGGCTATTTCGCGAGCTATTTTAATCTTTGCTCCTAACATGGATGCCCACCTTTGGTGCAATGTTAACACAGGAAAATGATGGAAACTAACTTATGTTTACGACTTTTTTAACACAACCAATGAACAAACATCACTGATATGTCTCACATAAATCCAAGAAATGCAAACATCGGTGCCAAGTCTAGAACTTCAACTCTGGTGGGTTGGTTCCACCACAAGAGACCTAACCATCTAAGCTACGCTTAGTTCGCACACTTGTTTATACAACTAAAAGAAATGTAAGTTGCTCATACTTTCCAAATAGAGAATACCAAGCCATCAATTAAGTATTTAAATCTTGAAGGCATGCAAAACCAAAATCATATTTGTTTGATAAAATATTTTCCTGGACCAAGGAGCCCCTCACTCCAGATTTTTATTTCATAAAACCCATAACACAGAATCCGCTACTGAGGTTCAGGAACAACACAAAAATAAACAGGCCAAAAACACCGTTCAGGAACACAAAAACAAGTGAAAGAATACCCAAGAGATGCCAAACTTTGGCAATGTGCATTTCCCTCGGGTTTTATACATAAACAAACTAGTCATAAAAAAGTTGGAGTGGACAATAAGTGAAACTCCTAAGATCCCAAAAACACGATAAAGGGTTCTGTCACGTGATCGTATTGGCGCTCATATCAATTGGTTGAGGGGGAGTAAACTTTAGCTTTTTGCTTGGAAACTACCAATAATGTGTTTAGCATGGAAGATATTGAAAATCCATTGTCGTGAAATTGACAGAAAAAGCACACCTTTCAAAATGTATTCATCTCTATTTTAAGCTTCGGGTTGTGATACCTCTACAAATCCTTACTTCCCTCTGCGAAGGGCCTATCTACTTACTTTCATGTTATTCCCTTTTATTGTTGAGTCATCACCTTCTCATTTAAAGCACCAGTCTTGAGAGTGCTATTGTCATTCTTATGCATTGAGTTGAGTCAATGTTGGATGTGACCATGGATGGATCTCTTCTACCCTGGATTATAATGTTTAGTCATTGCTTGATCCTCAGAGGTGCTCTGCATTTATGTTTTAAGGTCTCAGAAAGGTCTAACGAGATACATTATTAGCATATCATAAATTCATAATTATTTTGACAAATTGTTAGCATCCAAGATATCTTATTATTGCTCGTTAGTTAGTTATGCTACTGTCATGAGTATAAATGAGACGTAAGTGTCATCATTCATGTGGTTAATTCATAAACTTTGTTGAAAACTTGAACACTAGTTAAGTATATATACAACAGGGAGAACAAAAGAGTTTCTAGAAGTTTTCCTTTATCACTTTCAGTTTTTCAACTAAATTGCTTGAGGATAAGAATTGAGATACGCTTGGGGAGTTGATACATCCCAAATGTATCTACTTCTCTAAATAGTTTTACCCTTGTTTTGGACTCAAATTTGCATGATTTGAATGAAACTAACCCAGATTGACATTGTTTTTAGCAGAGTTGCCATGATGTTATGTTTGTGTAGAAATAAAAGCTCTCTAATTGGGATAAAAATTTACGGAGATTATTTCTAAAAAAATATGAAAAATATTATCGAGGAGACCTACTGGAGGGGGCCACCCAGGAACCATGAGCTCAGGAGCGCGCCCACCCACTCCCCCAAGGCATGCCCTGGGAGCTCGTGGGCCCCGCGAGCCTCCATTTACCCTAATTCCAACTCCATAAATATCGTCTCACGGACAAAAAAATCGGAGAAAGTTTCATCATGTTTTGCAAGACGGTGCCGCCACCACCTCCCGTTCTTCATCGGGAGGGCTGATCTAGAGTCCGTTCGAGGCTCCGGAGAGGAGGATTCATGCTTGTCACTAGGGCCCAAGTACCATGTTTTTAGATCTGAACCCTCTATTTTTTCACGAATATATTTGAGTTCCTGATCCTATTTGCTAGTTATATGCACTTGTTATTGTTCTGATCCGTAGACCCCAATGTGACAATAATTGGGATACTCTCTGGGAATGGTTGTAAATCGAGGAGTGTCGGTGTCAAAACTGGTGGATCTCGGGTAGGGGGTCTCCAACTGCGCGTCTAAGGTCGATGGTAATAGGAGGCAAGGTACACGATGTTTACCCAGGTTCGGGCCCTCTCTATGGAGGTAATACCCTACTTCCTGATTGATTGATCTTGATGAATATGAGTATTACAAGAGTTGATCTACCACGAAATCATAATGACTAAACCCGAGAAGTCTAGCCTATATGATTATGATTGTCCTCGCCTCTATGGACTAAGCACTCCGATTTATATAGACACCGGAGGGGACTAGGGTTGTACAAAGTCGGTTACAGAGAAAGGAATCTTCATATCCGGGCACCAAGCTTACCTTCCATGCCAAGGAGAGTCCTATCCGGACATGGGTGAGAATCTTCGGTCTTGTATCTTCACAACCCATCAGTCTGGCTCATGTCAACAGGTCGGATGCCCGAGGACCCCTCAATCTAGGACTCCCTCAGTAGCCCCTGAACCAGGCTTCAATGACGACGTGTCCAGCGTGCAGATTGTCTTCGGCATTGCAAGGCGGGTTCCTCCTCCGAACACTCCAAAATAGTCTTTGAACATAGAAAACGTATCTGGCTCTACAAAACAAATTCCACACACAACCACAGAGAGTATAATATTTCAAGAGTCCAATCTGCTGACAAATTTTTGTAGCGTGACATCACGTCGCCACCCGACCATAATTTCAAACCGTTTTTAGCCTGCCGCCCCATATTTCAAGATGCGGTTTCATTGGCACGTCTTGTCAAAGCAGAGATGTTGTCCCCTTATTGCGGGATTCTCATCAACACGGGCGTGGGTAACCTAACCGTTCTTTTGGCATGATTCCTTGGGAATAGGCACGTTTTAAGGCCAAAGATAGGGCGCTTAATATTCATCGCCTTTATAAAGGGGCTAAGACTCGTCCTTTTTCCTTTACGCCAAGCCTTTCCTCAACCTCTCCCACCTCGAGTTCCAGCACCCAAGGTTCACCTTAATCGCTTCGCGCTTCCCAGGCATGTCCGGACCTAGCCCTCAAGGCCGGTGGGTGGCTTCCTCTGTCACAGAGGAGGATATCGCGAAGCTCCGGGAGGCGAGATACCTGACCGCGGAAATCCCCCACAGGCTTCCTGCTCAAGGGCAGGTTATTCCTACTCCCATATCCGGCGAGAGGGTCGTATTCATCTCCCACTTCCTCCGAGGGCTAGGGTTCACTCTTCATCCAGGGCTAGGGTTCACCCTTCATCCCTTCGTTCGAGGGCTCATGTTCTATTACGGGCTAGATTTTCATGATCTAGCTCCGGACTCCTTTCTTCACGTATCGGCGTTCATTATCACGTGCGAGGCCTTCCTCCGTATTCCCCACACTTTGGCTTGTGGCTCAAGACCTTCTATGTGAAGCCTAAGGTAGTCGATGGGTAACAAGCGGACTGCAGTGGTGCTGCAGTGAGCAAACTTACCTATACCCCTTGGCCAAAGGGCTCCTTCACAGAAACTTCCGACCTATGGTAGCAGGAGTGGTTTTACATCACTGAACCCCGTGGTACCAAGTGGGCAGCTACACATGCATTCCGATCTGGCCCTCCGTCACAGCTTGCATCATGGATTAATAAGGGGCTAGACTGGGGATCCGTTGATGAAGTGCAGACGCTGCAAAGCCGCATTCGGAGCCTCATCGAAAAGGACACCAGTCTCATCAACGTAATCCAAGTAATGCTAGTCCGTCGGGTCCTACCGTGCCAGCGTCAGCCTCTCCGAATGTGGGAGTTTGATCCGGAAGGACCACGAACCCTTCAGCACTTCTCCGGCACGACGCTCAGAGGAATGTGGAAATTATTCTTTGGGACACGAAAATAGTGGCCGGATACTACGGAAGACATCGTCCTTGACTACAATCATCCAGATACCTCGGTAAGCACTCGACTCCCGAACACAGTTTAGTCAAATTCGTCATAACAATATACTGAGAAAATTATACTCGGCCAGGGCTGGATAAAGACGGCGGAGATAATTAGGTGTTCGACCCCTCTTACCAAAGACTCAGCTGATCCGGTGTTAACTAGGATGCTGGCTCTGGCACCATATCAAGTGACGGCGAGGGAAGACAAGGAGGAGAGAAAGAAGGCCCAAGGTGGCCCCCATTCTAGAGGCACACCAGACAGCTCGCCCCGGGAGATTGGAACTCCCTCTTCTGAAGATGAAAGGAAAGGAGAAACTGACATCCCTTCTCCCCATGGGAAGAAGAGGACCGCCTTCGAAGACTTGAAGATAGAGACTTCTAAGCGAGGGAAAATATCCCTGTCAGGGGGTTCTGGTTCGGGAGGTGATGTTGACACGCAGTTCCTCCGTAAGGACAGGCCCTTAGCTGAATCATAAGTGAACAAGGGTGTTTTAAACATATCCCTTTCTTTCCTGGTTGCAAGGGTAACATTTAAAATATATGTTGGAAGTCCGGCATGCAGCCTTCTTCAACAGTCCTCCTTCTCGGGGGATATTCTTCCGGAGATGATGGAGAGTGAGACGCCTCCACAGATCTCCTCGCCCAATAAGGTAGACGACACCGAGGTGTCGTCCCGGAGGATATCTCAAGATCAACAAGCGGTGCGAGTAATTCCTTTGTAGGCTTGCTGGGATGATGATGGAGTTGGATGAGATTTGTCATGTAATCGAGTCAATTTGTTAGGGCTTGATCCCTAGTTGCACTATGTTTCGAGATTGATGTTTATATGACTTTGATATGCTTAATGCTTGTTAGTAGGGCCCGAGTGCTATGATTTTAACTTCGAACCCTCTATGTTTTCATGAATATAATTGAGTTCCTAATCCTATATGCTAGTTATATACACTTGTTATTGCTTTGATCCATAGACCCCAAAGTGGCAATAATTGGGATACTCTTCGGGAATGACTGTAATTCGAGGAATTCGTGTACTCACCATGTGTTAATGCTTTGTTTCAGTTCTCTATTGTAAGGAGGCCTTAACATCTCTTAGTTTCCTTAAGGACCCCGCTGCCACGGGAGTGTAGAACAAAAGATGTCATGCAATTTTTTATTATAAGCACGTAGGACTATATACGAAATACATGCCTATATTACATTGATAAATTGGAGCTATTGTGTACCACTCTATGTTGTGACTGTTATATGATGATTGTCATCCAACACAAATATCCATCACTGACACAATGCTTATGCTTTTCACATATTGGTCTTTGCTAAGTTACTATTGCTGCTGTTGTTACAATCATCACAAACTGCTATTGTTACTGTTACTGTTACTATTGCTACTGTTACCACTACTATCAAAACTATCAAACTACCGTGTTACTAAACACTTTGCTACAGAAATATAATTTCCCAGGTGTGGTTGGATTGACAACTCAACTCCTAAGGCTCATAAATATTCTTTGGCTCCCCTTGTGTCAAATCAATAAATTTGGGTGAAATACTACCCGTGAAGACTACCGCGATCCCCTATACTTGTGGGTTATTAGTAGGTCATTCCAGTTTGTGCCAGGGTGGTTAGTTTAGGGCTAATTTCGTCGATCAGGAGTAGTTGTAGAGTTTTCATGGGGGGCGCCCTTGAGGTCATAATTTTCCGTCCCAAGTGGCTACAAGTTCTTGGCAAGTCTCACAAATTTTCCTCTCAATTAGATCCTTCCAAATCTCACCGGGTTTACTGCTTGTTAGCCAAACGGGGTTCTTTTATTTTACAATTGTTCCATTAACCTAGCCTAATATTCTTATATGAACCCAATGCATTAAATTTTCCAACTTATGGCATTTATTTGAACTCCATTTATTGAAAATATTCTTGCCAATTTCGAGTTATTTGAGACTAAACAATCGCAAATCATGGCCTCCAATCAGTTTAGCAGCTATGGTTGAAAAGTCAAGATTAGGAACTTCTCCTTATAAAAAATAATTTTGTATTTTAAAAATTTCTTAGTACAATTATATCATCTAATACTAGTATAGATAAATATATGATATACAACTAATGCATCCAGGAAAAATAAATATTTACTAAATCTTGAAAGTAGGAAATAAATGCATCCTTGTTCATTTACATTAAACCAAATCAGATTGTATAAGTTGGAGGGTTTGGTAGCATATACTAACTAATGTTGGCTATCACAATTGTTTATTTGTCTCATTTAAGGCAAGATTCTCATTTTTTTAGTACATTAAAACAATGATTTTAGCTGACTGGCTATATATATCATACGAGAAGGAGACCGAACGCAAGCCATCACTTGAGGAATCAACCACTATTTCATTTTTTGTTCTTGTGATCTTCGGTAGCAACAAGAAGTCAAGAGCAACACCGTCGATGGCACGGGGAACCATGGTACCCACCCTTTTGGTGCTGCTTCTGGCTGTTTGTTGTGCAACCACTGTCGTCCATGGCAAGGAGTGGACCGTTGGCGACAACAAGGGATGGAGCTTTGGCGTCTCCGGATGGGAGAGTGGCAAGCACATCCAGTCCGGCGACATGCTTGGTGAGAACTCTAAAGATCAAGTGATTCGTTGTTCTTGATGTATATACTATGTTCTGATCCGTATTCTTGTGTTAACAAATGCACGTAGTGTTCAAGTACAACCCGAGAATGCACAACGTGGTGCAGGTGGGAGAAGAAGACTACGACTCGTGCATTGTCTCGAGCCCATCGAGGACCTACACCTCCGGCAATGACCACATCCAGCTCGCCCGCGGAGGCAAAGCGTTCTTCATCTGCAACCGTCCGGGTCACTGCCAGCAAGGCATGAAGATCGCCGTCACTGCTTAATAGATCTCGTGCATATGTGTGTCTTTTGTGTTTGTATTTTTTTACCAGGTCTTTATGGTATGCTAGCTCATGATGATTTGGTGATAGATAGAAGAAATAAAATGATCCTAGTGTATTGTCTGCATCATGTTTTCATGGAACCTTGATAAACCAACATCTATTTGGACTAGTTACTGCAAATATATGAGTAGACATAAGTTTCTACCATTGAACCAACCATACTTTGAACATTAAGGGAAAACGGTGATGAATGTCTATCACAGTCAATTCATTTCGAAGTCTTTTTTATAAATAATTCACTAAAAGTACAAAGCATCCCAAATATAACAAAAATTACATAGACGTTCTTGGACCATCAAACGACCACTACCGCCAGAACGATTCGCTCACGTGCTGCTTGTCGGAGCCGGCCTAACCTTGTCGATTACAGCCGACAAGACTTCATACACACTCCTTAAGGACTAGTGCCCCCGAGCCCTAGTCATCGAGTCAATTTAATAAACTAGATCCACCAATCTAGTAACACGGTCGACCTTCACATATAGGATATGCTCCTGGCTGGTTCTTGTCGGATTGAGGGTAGGCTTTAATTAGACTACTCCAGATTTCAGTAGAGTTGTTTCAAACACCTCAACTTCAATTTATTTGTGGATTGGAGCTAGAGTACCATCTAGTTCATTTTACTGGAGCAGAGAAATGGTTGCTTCACCTGCTCCACTTCACCCACCATACCCATTGTCGGGGGTTGGGTGCGACATATGCCAAATGATGGCTTATCATGGTGGGGGCGAGTAGAACGTCGCCGGTGCCTGGAAACGGGATGAGGCGAAGACATGCACGCCGGCGGATCTTACCCAGCTTCGGGGCTCTCCGTGGAGATAACACCCCTACTGCTGCTCTGCGGGGTCTCCGCATGGTCACTAAGGCAAAGTGAGTACAAGGTTGCTCCTTGAGCTGTTTCTGGAGGTAGGAGAAGGCAAGGCTAGCTTTCTCCTCCTTGTATGATCTGGTCTAGTGCTAATGGATTCGAACCCCTTGCATGGGTGCCCTGGGGGGTTTATATAGGCCTACCCCCCAGGGGTACAATGGTGAAACCGGCTGGGCGCGGGTCCCAGCCGTCTGTCTCTTAGACCGCCGTCTTCTCTACCGATTACTGGGCCCGCCGACTGGCCTGGTACGGGGGCGTCAGCCCTTGTCCGCCGCGGGCGGGTCTTGCCGGCTGCAGATTACTGTAGCCGTGCTTCTAATGATGCTGGCTTGGTCAGGGGGTCATGGCAACAGTGCCGCCGCCGGACGGGCGATCACTGTCGCCATTCCCCGCCGTGTCTGGTTAATGGCACGTGGGACCCGTGGGAGGGGCCGGCCGACTCCTGGGGGCCGACTCCCAATGGGTCCGGCTCGTGGCGCTCTTGCCGTCTTCAGTTCTCCCGTTGACTGGTGGGTCCCGCCGTCTTTGGGTCGTACAGACAGGCCGTCGTGGGCACAAGGCTCCGCCCCTAAGGGCTGATGTCAGGGCCGGCATGGCAACAGTGCCGCGCCGGACCGAGATCTCTGTGGGTACGGCGCACTGTGGCCATGCCTGCCCTTGATTAATAGGGTGGTTGGAGTCGCAGGCCGACTTCCTATAGCCGGCCTCTCTGGAAGTCGCTGGACAGGAGTCGGCTCATCTTGGGGTCGCCTCTGGGACTCGGCTCGTCTTGGAGTCGCCTTTGGGACTCGGCTTATCTTGGAGTCGCCTCTCGGACTCGGCTTATCTTGGAGTCGGCTCTGGGACTCGGCTTATCTTGGAGTCGCCTTCTGGGAATCGGCTTGACTTGGAATCGCCTCTGGGACTTGAGGGGCGCAGCCTGCCCTGATGTCTTGAAAGGTTCTGGGACTCGGGTTAGCCTACCCGTGGCCCATTACTCCGACAGTAGTCCCCGAAGCTGGTGAGGCTCCGAGGGTGACACGTCGTGGGGCATCAACAGTTTCATTCTTCCGGTGGTGGAATTTAGGCCTTGCTTGCCGTCTTCCTTCAAGCCGACTAGCTGGAGCAGGACTCGCAGAGGGCCGTCTTGCCCCCTAGGGAGTTTTGAAAGTCGCAGCGGGAACCGGGCGGCGTGCCTGATACGCTTCCCCGCAGCCGCTCGCCGCGGACCCGTCGTGCGGCGCCACGCGGCGGGGGCAGTCTGCCCACCCACGCACGCGATGGGACAGGCCGTCGGGCGGGGCCTGCCACTACCGCGCCTTGGCCCGCGAACGGATCCGTTGCGGCTGCGCGGACGGTTGGGTTCCCCACGTTGTTACCGCGCGCAGTAACTTTGTGGGGTAAATCGTGGGGGGGGGGGCATGGGGTCCCGCACGCAGTTAATCCCACGCCCGTCCCATCGGCTTCTCAGCCTATGGGCCTATAAGTAGGCGGAGGGAGCGGGACGGCGAAGCATGCGCACCCATTCCTCTCTGCTCCCCCGCTTCCTCTTGCCTCTTCTTCTTCTTGCCATCGTCGCACCAAACCGGGCCGCGCCCGCAGCGATGAGTTCTTCCTCCGCCGCCGCGGCTCCTGCCGTGCGCTCCGGCGTGTGGGGCGGCTCTGAGGTGGACGACGACCTCATCGAGCTCCTCCGCAAGAGGCGTCGGCTCCCCGGCGCGAACCTGGTGCGAGCCCGCGCCGCGCCGGTGGGGGAATTAAGGCCAGCGTCGGAGGAGGGCGAGCGGGTCATATTCCGCTCGCACCTAATGCGCGGCCTGGGGCTGCCGGCGAGCGGTTTCTTCCGCTCCTTCTTGGAGTTCAACGGGCTCCAGCCGCACCACCTTACTCCGAACACAGTGGTGCTGCTGGCCACCTTCGCCACCCTGTGCGAGGTTTTTTTTGGCGTTCTCCCCACCATCGAGCTGTAGGGAGAGTTCTTCCAATCCAAGCTCGGCACACACGTCGCTGGCGTGCCGGCTCAGTGCGGCGCCTTCATCGTGATGCGAAGGTCGACCGCCGACAATCCATTCCCCTCCATCACGCTGATTAAGTCGGTGAAGATGTGACAGCGGTCATACTTCTACGTGAAGAACGTCGCTCCGGAAGGCGACTGGGTCAACCTGCCGCCCTACGAAGCCGGCGCGCCAGCTGGGAGGCTTCCCAGCTGGTCCCACCGGGTCAAGACGCTGACTCCCGCAGGTGCCGCCGCCATCGCGCGACTCCGAGTGGTGACGCAGTTGGAAGGCTTGGTTGGAGCCGACTTGCTGGCCGCCTTCGTGGCGCGCCGAGTCCTCCCACTCCAAGGCCGACCTCATCTGATCTGTCAGATGAGCGACCACAGCCGAGCCGGATGTGCACCAGGGACATGCCCCACGCGGAGGTGGCGAACATGGTGAACCACATCGCGAACTGCGAGCTCGCGGCGGATTGGCAGTTCGGCAAAGAGCCATACTCGCGCGCCAACCCCCTGACAGTGGTAAGTCGTATATTTTGTTCTTCTATTTTTCTTCTGCAGCCGAATCCGACTTCTGATCCTCTTGGTTTTTTTGAGTCAGAACCCCCTCATCCAGCCGGCAGCCGGCGCCTCGGGACTGCCCCATGAATTCGTCCCCGACCGAGCGGAGAGCGACGTCGACGACCCCGATTTGGGGGTGGCGGCGATGGAGGCCGACGCCGAAGGCGGAGGAGGAGGAGCGGAAGGCGGCTTCAGGCCCTCGGCTACCTTCGCCGACTAGCCAGAAGACGACGACGCCGAAGGGGAAGTCGCCCCGCGCCACCAATCGAAAGCCGGCCATCCAGGCGCGAGTTCCTCCGCCGGCTTGGCCGGTCAAGTCGGCGCGAAGAAGCGCCGGGCCGGGCCGAATTCGCTCGGCGGCCGGCCGAAGAAGTTCAAGGGGGCGGCCGCCGCGACCAAGCAAGAGGAGGCGGTCGCGAAGGCCAACCGCTTCCGCAAGGAAGTGAAGAGGCCGCCGCTAGTCTCTGCGTAAGTGTTTTCTGCCTTCGTCTTGTTTTCTTTGGATGAATCTTTTCCGAGTCTTTTATATTCCTTCTTTGCTTCAGGGCCCCCCTTTCCCTTGAGAGGGTCGCTGTCCCTTCCGTCATGGGGTCGGACGAGACGTCCGCCAACACTCGACGGATTGACCCCGCCGCCGATCTCCAGGAGGCAACGGAGCGAAACTCGCGGGAGAAGTGCGACGAGGAGGAGGCCGACCGCCTGGAGAAGGCAGAAGCCGAGAAAGCGGCGACCTCCGCCCAGAAGAAACCAGAGGAGGCCGAAGCCGCCGTCACGGCAAGACATCGGGCTGAGGAGACCGCGCACCGCTAATCGGCGTTGCTTGTCATCCCGCTGAACTCCGCATCGCCCCCCCCCGGAGTTCACGGGGCAGACTGGAGAAGCCGGCGGGGAGAATCCCATCATGGAGAAGGACGGTGGCGAGGCCTCCGCGTCGGGCATGGCCACGCCGCCACCGCCGCCTCCGCCGCCATCGGGGAGTGCGCATGGTAAGCAGTCGGCAGGCCCGCTAGTGCCGCCCACTGAAGACGAGGCAGTGGCGAGGCTGCTCCTTCAAGTTGCCTCACCAGCGTGTCGTGGCCTTGAGAAGGAAATTTCGGCGCCACGCCCCTTGGAGGCCGGCGCCGCCAGCTCGGCCATCCCAGATGCCGAGGCGACAAGCGCCGTGCCTACTGGGTGGGTGCGAGGAGGCGGCGACGGTCCGCTGAACCAGGCGCTCCTGGACGTCCAGGCGAAGCTGGGGGCTGAGGGCGAGGCCATCCAGGGCTGCACCAAGGCACATCTGGCTTCGCGAGCAGCTATTCGGGTATGCTTTTTTTTCTTTGACTTTGTTTTTTCTCGTTCTTCTCTGTGGGGGCGCGCCAGCGCACCCACTGGGTGTAGTCCCCGAGTTTCGGGCCGGTGGCTGAGCAGGCGGCCCGGAACTCCATCTGGCGAGTTCCGGATATTCACCTTTGTCTGATTGTTTATCACAGGAGTATCACAACCTCCACATCACTGCCTTCAACCGCAACGTTGAGCAGCTGGGGAAGCAGACTGCCGACTTGTCGGAGAGCCGGAGTGAGTCCTTTCTCTTTTTCGCGGGGGCGCGCTAGCACACCCGCGGGCTGTAGTCCCCGAGATTCGGGCCGACTGCTGAGCAGTCGGGCCGGATCTTCCCGGTGACCTTCTTTGTTGATGACTTAATGTCCTTTCCCTTTTGTTCTTCAGAGTCCAATGCCGCTCTTCAGGAACAGTTGGGCGAAGTCAGCACTGCCCTACGCGCCAAGGAGGAGGAGTGCAGCAAGCTGGCCACAGAGCGCGACCTGCTGGCCGCGCAGTTGGCGGAGTAGAAGGAGCTGCTCAAGAAGGCGCAGGACGAGGCGGAGAAGAGAGAGACCGCTCTCCTGGCCGAGTTTGAAAGCGAGCGCTCCTCCTGGACAGACAAGGAGGCGATGCTGACCTCCGGCTTCCATGAGATCGAAGACATCGTCGACGGTGAGTTTCTTTGCTTTCTTTCTTTGAGCCGCCGACTATAAGTCAGGCCGACTCCTGACTCTTTCTCTTGCTTCTTTTTGTTTTGGCAGACTTCTTCCCTGGCCACTCGCAGGCGGTCACCCGAGCCATGTGGCTAATCGCGAGGCGCGGAGGGCAAATGGCGCAGAGATCGCCGCCAACGCCCCCCTGACCATCGACGAGCAGCTCCTGAGCATCAAGACTCGTCTGCGGCTGGCCCATCAGTTGCTGCACCGGCTTCAACGTGTCGGGGCCCAGGCGATTGCCGCCCTGTGGCCAGACATGCCGGCTCTGCGCACTCCCAGACGGACTGCCGACTGGCTGGAGGTTGCAGCTGGCCGTCTTGAGGCTTGGAAGGGTTCCTCGGCCCGGGCTGGAGCGCGTCGGGCCTTGGAATTCGTCAAGGCTTGATATCCGGGGCTAGACCTGGACCGGCTGGCCGCGTTCCGGTCAGAGGCCCAGGCAGAGCTGGTGGCTGTGGAAGGCGCCCTCATCGAGCGTGCGGCGGCGATTGCCGATTACACAGACACCAGCATCTTCATCCCTGATCGGGCCGCAAACGGCGAGGAGGTGCCGCCGGAGTAGTTCGGGATGAACCCGGACTACGATGAGGACTCGGCGGAGGTGATCGGCTCCAGCGCCGAGGAAGAAGACGAGGCGGAGGACGAAGGTGAGACGGAGGCGCCAGAAGACGGAGCAGGCGACCAGCCTCAGCTCGAGAGCGCCTCCAGCAATGAGCCGCGTCCGACCGGGCCGGCTGCCGCCGGAGACGATCAAGCTGAGACTACCCAGCCGGCCGCCCCGGCGCCTGACACCGCCGTCTCCTCTGACCCTCCGAACCCGTCTGCCGCTTCTTAGGCTGTCGTCTTGCCTTTATTTTATCTGCTTTAGTAGTCTTTGAAAAAACTTGTTAATTTGCACAATTCCACCTGCGGGGTGTATTTTGAACTTGGCCAGGGGCCTATGTTATGTAAATATTTATCCGACTTCTATCTTTCCTTGGTTATTGCTCTTTTGGCCTTTTCCTTTGCTGCCTTCCCTCAGTCGCCGTCTTGCCAGACGGACAACCGCTTTGCGGACTGCCACTGGGTCAAATGCTTGCCTACCTTAGGGAAGGCAAGTACTTGGCCTTTAGAGTTTTTTAACAAGTTGGATAGAAGGCGGCAAGCCGACTACTCCAGAGTCAGCTTTGCGAAGAGAGGCTGGAAACCGGCTTGAGCTATGTTTATGCTTTGAGTCCATAGCCATTTTCGTGTGGGCGCCCATTCTTCCTTACTCAATGCCCACCAACAGTCGCTCTGTGAACTGCGGCTTCTGACAGGAGACGGCTTAAGCCCCGCACACTACTTGTCCGACTGGAGGAAGCATTTCATAGCGCAAGGCGGCGAGTCCCCGGGCCGACTAGTCGAACCCGGTGCCAAGCGGCGTAATAAAGAATAGCATACTCGAAGGCATAATTCTTATCATACAGATAACAAAAAGGGCAGTCCCCGAGCTCATCTTGGGGGGCCCGAAGTCTCGGTACTTTAATACAAAGGATAGCGTGGTACATACTGCATCAACTGTAAAATCTTCGGAGAAGATTCGCATTCCATATTCATTCCGACTCTCTGCCGGAGTCGTCTCTCTTGCGTGCTCGGGGCTTCTAGGCATCGATCAGGTAGTAGGAGTCGTTGCCCAGTACTTTGCTGATGATGAAGGGGCCTTCCCAAGGCGCCAATAGCTTGTGCTGGCCGGCTGTTCGCTGAATCAGCCGGAGCACAAGGTCGCCCTCTTGGAAAGATCTCGGCCTGACCTTCCTGTTGTAGTATCGGCGCAGGCTCTACTGGTAGATGCTGGACCGGCTGAGTGCCAACAGCCGGCCCTCTTCCAGCAGATCGACGCTGTCTTGACGTGCTTCTTCTGCTTCCTCCTTGGTGTACATGGTGACTCGCGAAGAGTCAAACTCTATGTCCGTCGGGATGACGGCTTCATCACCGTAGACGAGGAAGAAAGGCGTGAAGCCGGTTGACTTGTTTGGAGTCGTGCGCAGACTCTAGAGGACGGCTGACAGCTCCTCAAGCCAACAGCCGGCCGAACGCTCAAGTGGTTCGACCAGTCGAGGCTTGATGCCAGATAGGATGAGGCCGTTTGCTCGCTCCACCTGGCCGTTTGACTGCAGATGGGCAACGGACGCTAAGTCCAGTCGGATGCCCAGCGTCGCGCAGAAACGGGCCAAGGCGCCTTTGGCAAAATTTGTGCCGTTGTCGGTGATGATGCTGTGCGGTATGCCGCACCGAACCGTGGTGTCGGCGATGAAAGTCACTGCAGTCGGACCGTTCAAGTTCTTGATGGGCTTTGCTTCTATCCACTTGGTGAACTTGTCCACTACGACGAGTAAATGAGTTAGGCCGCCTCGGGCCGTCTTGAATGGTCCCACCATATCCAGGCCCCAGACCGCAAAGGGCCAGGCGATGGGGATGGTCTTGAGTGCAGAAGCCGGCTGAAGCGGCTTGGAGCGGAACTTCTGGCACCCCTTGCATTTTTGGACTAATTCCTTGGCCTCTTCTAGGGCAGTTGGCCAGAAGAAACCGTGCCGAAAGGCTTTGGCGACGAGTGCCCTTGAAGCCGCATGGTGGCCGCACTCGCCTTGATGGATGTCTCTGAGAATTGCTTGGCCTTGCTCTGGCTTGACGCAGCGCTGGCAGACACCAGTGACACTGTGCCTGACCAGCTCTCTGTTGATTATGGTGTAGGCTGCCGCTCGGCGTTGCACTTGCCGAGCTAAGATTTCAGCAGTTGGTAGCTCTTTGTTCACTAGAAACTTGAGGATGGGCTGCGCCCATGAGGGTGCTGCTATTTCTTCAATCGACACCACTGCGACTTGGACAAGGGTGGCTGGGCTGGGAGGCGGCGGGCTGGAGTCTACGGCCGCTTGCTGGATTGACGAAGTCCCCGGCCGACTGGCGCAGTCCCCGGACCGGGTTCCGAAGTCCCCGGGCCGGCTTCGATTGCGATTTTCTTGGAGCCGTCTGCTTGGGCTCTTGAGTTGGATCCAACTTCTTCGGGGGGAGCCGACACAAAGATGGAGTCTGATTCTAGTGAAGGCTTGATAGACGGCTTGAGGAGGTGCTGAAGAGCAACGCCGGATGGTATCGCTTGGCGGGTGGAGCCGACTCGTGCCAAGGCGTCTGCTTGGTCGTTGTCTTTTCTGGGCACGTGAAGGAACTCGCACCCTTTGAAGTATTCGCTGAGTTGCTGCACCAGGAAATGGTAGCTCGCCATGTTTGCATCTTTGGCGTCCCAGTCGCCAGATGACTGCTGGACCACCAAATCGGAGTCGCCATAGCACAGGATCCTGCGAATGCCGAGTTCTTTGGCAAGCCGGAGCCCGTGAATGAGCGCTTCGTATTCGGCGACATTGTTGGAGGCAGCGAAATGGATCTGCAGCGCGTACTTGAGCTTGTCGCCTTTAGGGGAAGTGAGGACAACGTCGGCTCCCAAGCCGGTGCGCATCTTGGAGCCGTCAAAATGCATCCGTCAATGGGTGGAGTCGGGCACTGGCGGCAGGTACTGGGTCTCGGCCCAGTCGACGAGGAAGTCGGCTAGTGCTTGCGACTTGATGGCGGTGCGGGGTTGGTAGTAGATGGTGTAGGGAGCCAACTCTATGGCCCATTTGGCCACTCGGCCAGAAATGTCTCGGCTCCCGATGATCTCGGCCAGCGGGGTTGTGCACACCACAGTGATTGGATGCTCTTGGAAGTAAGGCTTCAACTTCTTGGCGGCAAAGTGCACGCCGTAGCACATCTTCTAGTAGTAGGGGTAGTTCTGCTTGGAGGTCGGCAGTACCTCGCTCAGGTAATATATCGGTCTCTGGATAGGGAGCGCCTTGCCTTCCTCTTTGCGCTCGACTACAATGACTGTGCTGACTACTCGGCTGGTGGCGGCAATGTATAGGAGCATGGGCTCTTTAGGAGTCGGAGCCGCCAGCACAGGGGGAGTAGTCAACATCCTCTTCAACTGGAGGAATGCTTCATCCGCCTTGTGGTTCCACTTGAAAAAGGTGGTCTTCTTTATCAGTTGGTACAAAGGGAGAGCCTTCTCGCCCAGCTGGCTGATGAATTGGCTGATGGACTCCAAACAGCCGGTGAACTTTGCACATCAAGCAGTCGGCTGGGTACCTCCATCCTTTCGATGGGCTTGATCTTCACGGGGTTGCACTCTATGCCGCGTGCAGAGACCAGGAAGCCAAGGAGTTGGCCGGTTGGTACTCCGAAGACGCACTTTTCAGGGTTAAGCTTGATCTGGAATCGGCGCAGGTTCTCGAAGGTTTCTTTGAGGTCTTCTAGCAGTATCCCACGCCTTTCCGTCTTCACCACCACATTGTCTACGTAGACGTGGGCGTTTCTGCCGAGTTGCTTGAGGAGGCACTTCTGCATGCAACGCTGAAAGGTGGCGCCAGCATTCCTCAAGCCGAACGTCATGGTCAGGTAGCAGAAGGCTCCGAACGGCGTGATGAAGGCGGTCTTCAGTCTGTCTGCCGGGTTCAGCTTGATCTAGTGATATCTTGAGTATGCATCTAAGAAACTCAACAGCTCGCATCCGGCTGTGGAGTCTATCACCTGATGAATTCTCGGCAGAGCAAATGGGTCCTTGGGGCACGCTTTGTTGAGGCTTGTGTAGTCAATACACATCCGCCACTGCTTGTTCTTCTTCAGCACCAAGACCAGGTTTGCCAACCACTCTAGAAAAAACACCTCCATAATGAAGCCGGCCGCCAGGAGCTGGGCTATCTCTTATCCAACAACTCTTCTCTTCTCTTCTGACAAGCGGCGCAAAGGCTGCCTGACGGGCTTCACATTAGGTCTGACATGTAACTTGTGCCCGGCGAATTCCATCGGTACACCTGGCATGTCTTTAGGGGACCATGCAAAGATGTCTCGATTCTCACGGAGGAAATCGACGAGCTCGCCTTCCTATCTGTTGTCAAGGTTTGCACCTATAATAGCATACCTCTTTGGGTGCTCTGGGTCCAAGGGTATCGTCTTGGTTTCTTTGGCCGGCTTGAACGAGCCCTCGGCTTCCGACTCCTTGGGGTCGGGCGACATCTCTGGCTACTTGCCGGCCATCGCCACAACCCGATCAAGAAGCCGCTTCTCAGCTGCGATCACCAGGGACTCAGCCACCCGACTGCTCTCAGCTGCGCAAGCAGATGACTTCTTGTAGTCGCCGGCTACGGTTAGAATTCCCTTAGAACTTGGCATCTTCATCTTGAGGTAGGCATAGTGGGGGACTGCCATGAACTTGGCCAGAGCAGGTCGGCCAAGCAACACATGGTACAGGCTTTCAAGGTCCACCACCTCAAACCAAACTGGCTCTCGGCGGAAGTGATCTTTGCCTCCGAAGAGGACGTCTATCAGGATCTTGCCGATTGGTGAGCAGGAAAGGCCAGGTACAATGCCGTGGAACACAGTCCGGCTGCTCCGCAGCTGTCCTTGCTTGATTCCTAACTTCTCCACGGTATCCTTGTACAGGATGTTGATGCTACTGCCTCCATCTATCAGCACTCGCGAGAAGCGAGCGGCCCACCTATCAGTGGCCAAGGTGGCACTCAAAACCAGGGCGTAGGAGCCTGGGTTCGGCATGACCTCTGGTTGATCAGATCTGCTCCAATTGATAGGCTTCTCGGACCAATGCATAAACTCCGGGGCTTCTGATGCTACTGCATTTACTTCTTACTGCTGCAGCCGCCTGCTGCCTCGATCATCAGCCACACTGGTGAACACCACATAGGCTCCGTGCTCTTCCGGGTACTCATCTCGTACTGGGGCGGCGGTGGAGGCGGCGGCCCAGCAGGCGGAGGAGGAAGGAGGCCATCTCCCTTGGCGATTCTGGTGAGCCAGTGGCATTTTTGGGTGGTGTGGTTTGACGGCTTCGCGCCACTGTGGAACGTGCAGGGACCATCTAGAGTCTGCTCGTAAGAGAAGGCCGGCAACTAGTTGGACTTGCCGCCTTTCTGTCGCTTGGTCGGAGGCTGCCCCTCCGGCTGTTGATCTTCGACTGTCGCAACCTGCCAACTGCTGGAAGTCGGATGTGGGGCCTTGCGCTTGTTGTCGTTCTGTTGTTGTCGCCGACTGGGGTCTCCAGCCGGAGTTCTGGGAGCCTGAGGGGCCACTTTGCCAGTCGCGTTAACTTGAATATCCGTATTCATGGAGGAGTCGACTGTGGCGTACTTGTCTGCTATGATCAGCAGCTCGTCGAGGGTTTCCGGCTTGTCGTAGAGGAGCTTGTGCTTGAGGAGGGTGCCTTCTCTACACCCGGCGGTTAAGTATTCGATAGCTTGCACCTCGTGCACGCCCTCGCAGGAGTTCCGAAGCTCGGCCCAACGCGTGAGGTAGCCGCGTGTTGATTCGTCGGGGCCTTGCATGCACAAAGAAAGCTGGCGAGGCTTGGGAGGTCGCTTGTACATGCTCGTGAAGTTGCGGATGAAGGCCTCGGTGAAGTCGACCCAACTGTTGATGTTGCGAGGCTTCAGGCTGTTCAACCATGTCTGGGCCGTGCCCCGGAGCATGAGTAGAACATATTTCACGGCAACGCGCTTGTTGCCGTTCGCTATGCTGACAGCTGTGGAGTAGTCAACTAGCCAGTCTTCCGGCTTCACGGAGCCGGTATACTTGGGTGTGTCTCGAGGAGCGTGAACCCTTTGGGAAAAGTCTCGTCTCGGATGCGGGGTCCGAAGCATGGCGGACCCAACTTGTCTTCTTCTTCCAGCGCCAGGGATCGGTGGAGTCGGTCGATCCGGTGGAGGGCGTCATTTTCTCCGACTCCTTCTCGGCGGCCAAGGCGGCCATCGAGAGTCGGATGCTCAACAGGCGGTGGGGAAACTCGCATTTCTCTTCTCGGTGGGGGAGGCAGATAGTCGCCCTGCCGTTCCACTGCTCTTGGGCGGCCGTCTTGGTCGCGCTCGATGGTGATGCGAGTCTGACTATGGCTGACAGCCGGCTCTTTGTCTTTTCTTCCGTGGACTCCACCAGTCGGCGTCCGAGATGTCGCGCCTTGATCTCGGCGGGGAGGCAGGTCGTCGTTTGGTTGCTGCGGCGCCTCCGTGCGGCCCCCGGCTGCATTCTGCGCGGAAACCGCGTCGAGGAGCTGCTGGACTCACTCCGTCATCATGCGGTGCTCTTTGCCTTCAAAGTTCTTCAGCTCGTCAGTCGCCGCCTGGGCGGCGCAGATATTCTCCGCTGGCGTGGCGTATACGGGGCGATTGGCCCCGAACAGGTTGGTGATGGTCGCGCCGTGCTGTCGGACCGCGCCTAGGCGGTTAGGCCCAATCGGAGCCGGCGAGCCGCCCACAGCACGATCCATCTCGCGCTGGTAGGCTTCTGACAAGCGCCTCATGCTTGCCAGCTTCTTGGCGCCTTCGATGATCTGAAGGCGGCGTGCCTCCAGTGTCTCGGCGTCTGCGTCTTCTAGGATAGGCGCAGTCAGGTCTTGCAGAGCCGCGTTGAGTGGGTCATGAGCTCCCTCACCGGAACGCTCATCATGACTGATGACAAGCACCTCCGTGACGGAGCTTCCGTCGCTCTCCTCGTGAGGGAGTGGCTCGTCATAGACCACCAAGTTGGTGGGGAAAGCGTCAAGCGACGCAGCGTCGGAGTCGACCAGCATCGGGTCGGTGGAGCCTACGGACTCCAAGTCCACGGCAGGCTCGCCGGTGACGTGGAGTTGGTCGAGGAGGCCCGCGAGGAGGTTCTCGGGGCCGCCCGTGCCTGCGTCGGATGCAGGCTCATCGGAGAGGCGAACCTCGCCGACAAGTTCGGCGAGGCAGCTTGCTGCGCAGGCGGCCTCAGCGCCGCGCCGCGCGTCGATGCAGACTCCGTCTGGCGAGCCTACCTGGCTGCGCTCGCCAGGGAGGAAAAGGGTTCCCGTCCAGAACAGATCTCCGGACGATGGTGCACCTCGCCCCACGGTGGGCGCCAAATGTCGAGGGTTGGGTGCGACATATGCCAAAGGATGGCTTATCATGGTGGGGGCGAGTAGAACGTCGCCGGTGCCTGGAAACGGGATGAGGCAAAGACATGCACGCCGGCGGATCTTACCCAGCTTCGGGGCTCTCCGTGGAGATAGCACCCCTACTGCTGCTCTGCAGGGTCTTCGCATGGTCACTAAGGCAAAGTGAGTACAAGGTTGCTCCTTGAGCTGTTTCTGGAGGTAGGAGAAGGCAAGGCTAGATTTCTCCTCCTTCTATGATCTGGTCTAGTGCTAATGGATTCGAACCGTTTGCATGGGTGCCTTGGGGGGTTTATATAGGCCTACACCCCAGGGGTACAATGGTGAAACCGGCTGGACGCGGGTCCCAGCCGTCTGTCTCTCAGACCGTCGTCTTCTCTGCCGACTACTGGGGCCCGCCGACTGGCCTGGTACGGGGGCGTCAGCCCTTGTCCGCTGCGGGCGGGTCTTGCCAGCTGCAGATTACTGTAGCCGTGCTTCTGCCGTCTTCAGTTCTCCCGTTGATTGGTGGGTCCCGCCGTCTCTGGGTCGTACAGACAGGCCGTTGTGGGCACAGGGCTCCGCCCCTAAAGGCTGATGTCAAGGCCGGCATGGCAACAGTGCCGCGCTGGACGGAGATCTCCGTGGGTACGACGCACTGTGGCCATGCCTTCCCTTGATTAATAGGGTGGTTGGAGTCGCATGCCGACTTCCTATAGCCGGCCTCTCTGGAAGTCGCTGGACAGGAGTCGGCTCATCTTGGGGTCGCCTCTGGGACTCGGCTTGTCTTGGAGTCGCCTCTGAGACTCGGCTTATCTTGAAGTCGCCTTTGGGACTCGGCTTATCTTGGAGTCGCCTCTGGGACTCGGCTTATCTTGGAGTTGCCTTCTGGGACTCGGCTTGACTTGGAATCGCCTCTGGGACTTGAGGGGCGCAGCCTGCCCCGATGTCTGGAAAGGTTCTGGGACTCGGGTTAGCCTACTCGTGGCCCATTACTCCGACACCCATCCGCCCTTAGAGTTCCTTTGAAACTACCCAATATACCATCTTATTAACAAACACTATGAGCATCTCTAGTCAACCTCTTATAATTTAGTCCCTCCATTACTTTATGTAAGGTGTATAATTTTTGTCACGGTGACCAAGGCACATATATAATTATAGACAAGTTAGAAAAATATTAACCTTGGGTAAATCATTGATTAGTGGTAAGTAAATCATTTAGACTAGAAAAGTAAGAGAAATGCGCAATCCGGAGAGATACTTTCCAAATCAAAAAAAGAAATCACAGGAGAAATGATTTCGCGGCGGTCTCTCCTAGTAGCTATAGCAGCGCCATAGCGGGAAATCGAGGCAAATAGCGGAAAATTTTCTGGTGGATGAGATGATTTCTGGAGGGTTTTGCTAATATTTAAGCCATTTAGAGGGATATGTGGAGGTTTTCGCGGCAGCCGCCATAGCGTAGCGGCGAGGCTCCCACGCAGCTATAGCGTAGCTATCGCGGCTATTTCACGGGCTATTTTAATTTTGCTCCTAACATGGATGCCCACCTTTGGTGCAATGTTAACACAGGAAAATGATGGAAACTAACTTATGTTTACGACTTTTTAACACAACCAATGAACAAACATCACTGAAAAGTCTCACATAAATCCAAGAAATGCAAACATCGGTGCCAAGTCTAGAACTTCAACTCTGATGGGTTGGTTCCACCACAAGAGACCTAACCATCTAAGCTACGCTTAGTTCGCACACTTGTTTATACAACTAAAAGAAATGTAAGTTGCTCATACTTTCCAAATAGAGAATACCAAGCCATCAATTAAGTATTTAAATCTTGAAGGCATGCAAAACGAAAATCATATTTGTTTGATAAAATATTTTCTTGGACCAAGGAGCCCCTCATTCCAGATTTTTATTTCAGAAAACCCATAACACAGAATCCGTTGCCGAGGTTCAGGAACAACACAAAAATTAACAGGCCAAAAACATCGTTCAGGAACACAAAAACAAGTGAAAGAAATCCCAAGAGATGCCAAACTTTGGCAATGTGCATTGCCCTCAGGTTTTATACATAAAAAAACTAGTCATAAAAAAGTTGGAGTGGACCATAAGAGAAACTCCTAAGATCCCAAAAACACGATAAAGGGTTCTATCGCATGATCGTATTGGCGCTCATATCAATCGGTTGTGGGGGAGTAAACTTTAGCTTTTTGCTTGGAAACTACCAATAATGTGTTTAGCATGGAAGATATTGAAAACCCTTTATCGTGAAATTGACAGGAAAAGCACACCTTTCAAAATGTATTCATCTCTGTTTTAAGCTTCGGGTTGTGATACCTCTACAAATCCCTGCTTCCCTCTGCGAAGGGCCTATCTACTTAATTTCATGTTATTCCCTTTTATTGTTGAGTCATCACCTTCTCATTTAAAGCACCAGTCTTGAGAGTGCTATTGTCATTCTTATGCATTGAGTTGAGTCAATGTTGGATGTGACCATGGCTGGATCTCTTCTACCCTGGATTATAATGTTTAGTCATTGCTTGATCCTTAGAGGTGCTCTGCATTTATGTTTTAAGGTCTCAGAAAGGTCTAACGAGATACAGTGTTAGCATATCATAAATTCGTAATTATTTTGACAAATTGTTGGCATCCAAGATATCTTACTATTGCTTGTTAGTTAGTTATGCTACTGTCATGAGTATAAATGAGACGTAAGTGTCATCATTCATGTGGTTAATTCATAAACTTTGCTGAAAACTTGAACACTAGTTAAGCATATATACAACAACGAGAACAAAAGAGTTTCTAGAAGTTTTCATTTATCACTTTCAGTTTTTCAACTGAATTGCTTGAGTATAAGCATTGAGATAAGCTTGGGGAGTTGATGCATCCCAAATGTATCTACTTTTCTAAATAGTTTTACCCTTGTTTTGGACTCAAATTTGCATGATTTGAATGAAACTAACCCGGATTGACATTGTTTTCAGTAGAATTGCCATGATGTTATGTTTGTGTAGAAATAAAAGCTCTCTAATTGGGCTAAAAGTTTACGGAGATTATTTCTAAAAAAATATGAAAAATGTTGTCGAAGAGATCTACTGGAGGGGGCCACGCAGGAACCATGAGCTGAGGGGCGCGCCCACCCACTCCCCCAGGGCGTGCCCTGCGAGCTCGTGGGCCCTGCGAGCCTCCATTTACCCTAATTCCAACTCCATAAATATCATCTCACGGACAAAAAAATCAAATAGAAAGTTTCATCATGTTTTGCGAGATGGTGCCACCACCACCTCCTGTTCTTCATTGGAAGGGCTGATCTGGAGTCCGTTCGGGGCTCCGGAGAGAGGGATTCATGCTTGTCACTAGGGCCCGAGTACCATGATTTTAGATTTGAACCCTCTCTGTTTTCACGAATATATTTGAGTTCCTGATCCTATTTGCTTGTTATATGCACTTGTTATTGTTCTGATACGTAGACCCCAATCTGACAATAATTGGGATACTCTCCGGGAATGGATGTAAATCGAGGAGTGTCATTGTCAAAACTGGCGGATCTCGGGTAGGGGGTCTCGAACAAGGTTCGGGCCTTCTCTATGGAGGTAATACCCTACTTCCTGCTTGATTGATCTTGATGAATATGAGTATTACAAGAGTTGATCTACCACGGGATCGTAATGACTAAACCCTAGAAGTCTAGCCTATATGATTATGATTGTCCTCGCCTCTACGGACTAAGCCCTCCGGTTTATATAGACACCGGAGGGGACTAGGGTTGTACAAAGTCGGTTACAGAGAAAGGAATCTTCATATCCGGGCACCAAGCTTGCCTACCACGCCAAGGAGAGTCCTATCCGGACACAGGTGAGAGTCTTCGGTCTTGTATCTTCACAGCCCATCAGTCCGGCTCATTTCAACAGGCCGGACGCCCGAGGACCCCTTAATCTAGGACTCCCTCAGTAGCCCCTGAACCAGGCTTCAATGAGGAGGTGTCCGGCGCGCAGATTGTCTTCGGCATTGCAAGGCGGGTTCCTCCTCTGAATACTCCAAAATAGTCTTCGAACACAGAAAACGTGTCCGGCTCTGCAAAACAAATTCCACACACAACCGCAGAGAGTATAATATTTCACGAGTCCAATATGCTAACAAATTTTTGTAGCGTGACATCACGTCGCCGCCCGGCCATAATTTCGAACCGTTTTTTAGCCTGCCGCCCCATATTTCATGATGCGGTTTCATTGGCACGTCTTGTCAATGCAGAGATCATGTCCCCTTATTACGGGATTCTCAACAACACGGGCGTGGATAACCCAACCATTCTTTTGACATAATTCCTTGGGAATAGGCACGTTTTAAGGCCAAAGAAGGGGCATTTAATATTCATTGCCTTTATAAAGGGGCTAAGACTCGTCCTTTTTCCTTTACGCCAAGCCTTTCCTCAACCTCTCCCACCTCGAGTTCCAACACCCAAGGTTCACCTTAATCTCTTTGAGCTTCCCAGGCATGTCCGGACCTTGCCCTCAAGGCCGGTGTGGGTGGCTTCCTCTGTCACAGAGGAGGATATCGCGAAGCTCCGGGAGGCGAGATACCTGACCGCGGAAATCCTCCATAGGCTTCCTGCTCAAGGGCAGGTTATTCCTACTCCCAGATTCGGCGAGAGGGTCGTATTCATCTCCCACTTCCTTCGAGGGCTAGGGTTCGCTCTTCATCCCTTCATTCGAGGGCTCATGTTCTATTATGGGCTAGATTTTCACGATCTAGCTCTGGACTACTTTCTTCACGTCTTGGCGTTCATTATCACGTGCGAGGCCTTCCTCCGTATTCCCCCACACTTTGGATTGTGGCTCAAGACCTTTTATGTGAAGCCTAAGGTAGTCGATGGGAAACAAGCAGAGTGCGGTGGTGCTGCAGTGAGCAAACTTGCCTATACTCCTTGGCAAAAGGGCTCCTTCACAAAAACTTCAACCTATGGCAGCGGGAGTGGTTTTACATCACTGAACCCCGTGGTACCAAGTGGGCAGCGACACCCGCGTTCCTATCTGGCCCTCCGTTACAGCTTGCATCATGTATTAATAAGGAGCTGGACTGGGGATCCGTTGATGAAGTACAGACGCTGCAAAGCCGCATTCGGAGCCTCATCGAAAAGGACACCGGTCTCATCCACGTAATCCAAGTAATGCTAGTCCGTCGGGTCCTACCATGCCAGCGACAGCCTCTCCGAATGTGGGAGTTCGATCCGGAAGGACCACGAACCCTTCAACACTTTTCCGGCATGATGCTCAGAGGAATGTGGAAATTATTCTTTGGGACACGAAAACAGGGGCCAGATACTACAGAAGACATCATCCTTGACTGCAATCATCCAAATAACTCGGTAAGCACTCGACTCCCGAACACAGTTTAGTCAAATTCCTCATAACAATATACTGAGAAAATCATACTCGACCAGGACTGGTTAAAGAAGGCAGAGATAATTAGGTGTTTGGCCCCTCTTCCCAAAGACTCAGCTGATCCGGTGTTAACAAGGATGCTGGCTCCGGCACCATATCAAGTGCCGGCGAGGGAAAACAAGGAGGAGAGCAAGAAGGCCCAAGGTGGCCCCCATTCTAGAGGCACACCAGACACCTCATCCGGGGAGATTGTAACTCCCTCTTATGAAGATGAAAGGGAAGGATAAACTAACATCCCTTCTCCCCATGGGAAGAAGAGGACCGCCTCCGGAGACTTGAAGATAGAGACTTCTAAGCAAGGGAAGATATCCCTGTCAGGGGGTTCTGGTTCGGGATGTGACGTTGACACGCCGTTCCTCCGTAAGGACAGGTCCTTAGCTGAATCATAAGTGAAAAAGGGTGTTTTAAACATATCCCATTCTCTCCTGATTGCAAGGGTAACATTTAAAATATATGTTTGCAGTCTGGCATGCAGCCTTCCTCAACAGTCCTCCTCGTCGGGGGATCTTCCTCCGGAGATGATGGAGAGCGAGATGCCTCCACAGATCTCCCCGCCCAATAAGGCAGACGACACCGAGGTGTCGTCCTGGAGGATCTCTCCCGATCAACAAGTAGTGCGAGGGACAATGAAGACTAGGCCCGAAGGTGACACTTCGGCCGTCCAGGGTCCGGGGTGTGCGGCCCCTACGAGGATCGACAATAAAGGCCCCAGACTATCTGATTTACAGTAGAGATGACTCTAAGGTCGAATAAACATATTCCTTTGAAGGGAGTTCGTGCCTCTTCAGCTGCTTCCAGGGATCCGGATGCGCCGGATACATTGTCGGACATATTGCGACGTGCGGCCGTCTCAGAGGAACATCACACCTTGATGGGCACGGTGGTTGAGAGGGTTCTGTCCGTGAAAAGCGGATTGAATGAAGCCTTTACGAGCCTGCTAAGAGGCTTCGAGGTATGTAATGTAATATCTTCAATTTTGCTATAAATGCAAAATGCGCCTGTGTATAGATAGTAGCCCCTGAGACTCTAGTTGGCGTCCAAAGGGAGGCGATCAAAGGATCAAGAAAGATATGCCGAGGAAATAATCTGACTAATTGGAACACAGGCTGTTACATCCCTGGCGACTGCCCAAGCTATAGAGGTTGCAGATCTGAAGCAGAAACTTGATGTGGTGGATGGTGACATCACGCTTATTAAGAGGCGGCTCGACGGGGCGCAAGCTATGTTTTTTGGGGCAATCAGTTTATGCAAGTACTATAATATGAGCATGACGCTGAGAACTGTATACTGAGACATGCATAACTGCAGATAGTGCCGCCGCAGTTGATACCCTTTGGACTGAGCTTGCCCGGGCCAAGGAGCAAGCCAGGATGAGTAATGCGGCTGCCGAAAAGGCAGCTGCTGAATTAAAGGCCGAACAGGCTGCTCGGCGCCAGTGCGAGGAGAGAATATCTACTATGGCGCTTGAGCTAAAGGATGCCACGAGCCAATGCGAATTTCTCGAGAAAGATAACAAAACCAGAGTGGCTGATCTTAACAAGGCCTTACAAGAGGCGAGGGAAGCACGGTCCGAGTCTAGAGCGGCTCGGGAGGAGATCCGACAAAATGGAGAAATCGCGGCTGGTAAGCCCTTCTTATTACAAACTAAATTCGGCGATCCGAGGTATGCCCTGCTTAATCAAATGTGGAGTTCTCCTGACGCATTTTTGGACTTGCCGAAGAGTGTCTCTGATGCGACGTAGTTTTTCCAAGCACAAGAAGGACATGCGACGGAAAATCTTTTCTGGTCGCAGTTCAGCATGACAAAGCATCCGCTGTTGCTGAACGAACAGATGGCCCAGTGGGCCGATCTCCACAAGATATCCGGATCTTCCATGTAGGACGTCGTGGTCCGGATGTGGCCGACTGAGCCCATTCTGAATAGTTATTTTGGTTTGGTGCGGCGACTTGTTGATGCGGTGCCGCGTATCAACACTGTTAAGCGGTCAACGTGCATAGAAGGTGCACGGATGACCCTTGCCCGCGTCAAGACATACTGAGCATAGATGAAGGCCACCGATTTTCCAGCGAAAAGTCCACCCGAGGGCAAGGACCATCACATGCCAGAGCATTATTTTGAGGATGTCCTAGAGGGTGCCCGCTTGATAGAGGGTCAGTGCTCGAAAGATATTATGTTCGAGTGAAGTGGACCCAAATTGTAAAAATAATATTATGATATATTTAAGGCTATGTTTTTTATACTTTTGCCTAAAAAGTTTTTGGTGCCTCCTGTGTGGCTGTTTTTTATATAATCTGAAAGTTTGCCAGTCGTGGCTTCTGCCTCCTCGCGTATAATGCGGGGGTGTTCGGAAAAGCACTTGATCACTCTTGACCCAACGTCTTGGTCCATTAAGAAGGTGTCAATGCGGCGAACTAGGCAATCGGACTATAGGGCTTTAACACTTTCACTTAGCTATAGGAGTTTGACGGTGGGTCTATGATATAGCCCCTGGTACGTACGCAGTATCCGAATACGGTGCATTGACATACGTGACCAGAAGAACAGTCCTTCGTGTAATACAGAGGGAATCACGAAGATTCTGGTGAGTCATCGAGTGGTTGACCAGATCTCGCCGCATCATGACAGTCAGTTTTCAACTTTCTCTACTGAGGTGCTCATCCGGACGAACCAGGACACAATCGCAGTAGTTCTCCCTTTACTACCCTAGCCGATAGAGCAGAACGTAAGGTAGTAAGCACAAGAGCCGGGCAATCCAACTATTGACCAAAGACATGATTCGGAGCTGATGCATATAAGGCAAACTCGTGACGCCGAAGTGTGCTATAAAGCTATTCAGACTTGTCGGCAACTCATATGTTGCCATATTGATTCCCTGGCAATATATGCTGAGGGTAGAAAGCTGAGCAAAAGGTCACTTTACAGGTTTAGAATAAAGAGTGCGGTCAACAAAAACTTTTGGACCTCCTGTGGCACGTCTGCGCTGCCTTGCCTTGGTTAAAGGACTTCTCAACAAGTATAGTCACCCGTGGTAAAAGATAAAAAGTGGTTAGAAAAAGAAAAATAAAATGAGAGTACAGATGGTATTATAGGCCTGTCCGCATTGTCCCTCCGCCGGTGACCAGTGTATTTTAAGTGTATAATTATGTGCGAGAGACAGACTTCGCGGCTATATGGTGCGGACGACGGAGGCCGAACTGCTAATTCAGCTCTGAGATTGATTGGTCCTGTCTAACAGGGACCGGCGGCTTGATGGCCGATAGAATGTGCGGCTTGATAAGCCCATTTTGTACTTCGGTCGCAGTAGCCGTAGTGTGATCCTCTGTACGGAGGGAGCATTCTGTATTTCTGTTTATCGTGATAGTGCCGCGTGGACCGGGCATCTTACGTTGGAGATAGGTGTAATGTGGGACCGCATTAAAACGAGCAAAAGCGGTACACCCAAGTAGTGCATGGCAGCTACTGCGGAGCGGGACAATATCGAAGGTCAAGCCTTCACTTCGAAAGTTGTTCGGCGAGCCAAAAACGACTTCCAATGTAATCGAGCCCGTGCAGTGAGCTTCTTCGCCGGATACTGTTCCCTTGAAGGTAGTTGTTGTGGGCCTGATTCTTGAAGGATCAATGCCCATTTTGCGGACAGTGTCTTGGTAGAGTAGATTAAGGCTACTGCGCTGTCCAGAAGGACTTTCGTGAGATGGAACCCATCGATAATTGGATCGAGGATGAGAGCTGCGGACCTTCATGAAGGATACTGGCTGGGTGGTCCTTGCGATCAAAAGTGATAGAGCAGGCCGCCCGTTGGCTTAATTTTGGGGCGGCTGGCTCTATGACGCTGGCGTCTCGTAGCGCGCGCTTGCAGCCCCTATAGGGGTGCATGTCTGTCGGTGGGAAACGACATCTATGGGATCACTGGAATCCCTTCTATGGTTGCGGGGCGCGGGGATTGTGAGGAGAGCAGGGCTAGCAGACAACACAAGGGGGATTTACCCAGGTTCGGGCCGGAAAGATGCGTAAGATCATACGATCCTGCTTTGGTGGATGTATTTAGTGTTCTTGAGCTCTTGAACTAGCTCTAGGTGCTGTGGGGTTCGAAAGAACTGAATCCTTTCCCCGTATGCCATTTGCCTCCTTTTATAGGCGAAAGAGGCTGACACAGCAGCACACAGGAGGTGGAAAGTGCAACAGCGTTGCAAGCTTATCGCTGGTATTCCAGGACAAAGCGCATTTAATGCGAGGCTTAGGTGTCCCTTCGCTTTATTGGGGACGGGGGTGAGGCCCGGCCCGTACGTCACCGCTCCTCTTCGCTTCGACACGCGCCCTGGACAGCGATGCATGCGGTGCCTGCCTAGCTGGCTGGATCGGCAGCTGCATGCAAACAGCGGCGAAGACTTGGCGGGCCCGGGCCTGGCAGTGGCCCTGTCGGTGCGCTTGGCGAGGGTCTTGCCGGGTGGCCCGGCAAGGGTCTTGCCGTGGCGCGCTGGCTTCCCCGACAAGGATCTTGCCGTGGGTCTTGTGGGTTTCTTCGGTGACGATGGTTGCCTTCCTATCCTCATTTGATCTTGTCTATTCTTTGTCTTCACAAAGATCCGCATGCCACCACAGAGGTGCCTCCGAGCCTTGTCCCAATGCGTTTGTCGAGCGTTGGTGGCCTCAAGGGTGGCTCACTTCGGCTGGCGTGGGCGAGCTGCCCCGGCAAGGGTCTTGCCGGGGTTGCTGAGGCTGCCTCGGCAAGGGTCCTTGCCGGGAAAACCTGCTACACCTATCTGGTCTTTGTGGCCTTGGTCCTTGTTGTTGCTTCATTTGTCCTGTGCCTTCGGCTTCTCTCCAGCTTCCCTTTCCTGCCCTGTTACGCGTGGTCGTGGCGCGAGGCTCTGACTGCCCGCGCACAAGTAAAGGGGTCAAAAGGAGAGCCCCTACTTCTGTACACCGATAGGAGCCCCCGGGCCTGGGTCATATATAAGCGCAACACATTGTAGGGCCATGCCCAGAACGGTGCGCGGGCAGTTGGGGCGGATTTTTACTGCGGCCACTGTTCCGTCTGCTACGCTTCCCCACGACCCGTGTTGAACGCGTGACGTGGGGGTCGTGCGCGCGCGCATGACAGAAGCATGCCGGCGTCACCTTGTCGTGGACAGTAAAGTGGCGGCTTGCGTGTCTCTTTGAGACCGCAGGGCCGCCTCCCATTTACTGCCCTTGCTCGGGAACCGTCGTTCCACGCATCCCACTGCGCCCGCCCCTTGCTCCACGTTCGCTGCATGCATAACACAAAGCGAATGACAGGCGCATGGGACGTGGGTAGTCGCGCGCGTGCGGGTCGATTCCCACGCGCCTTCAATGGAGCGGGGAGGGAGGTCGAGGCCCCACGTGCTGTCACCCGGATTGGCCGAGAGGGGGCGGCCGAGCCTCGCCCCCGCCCCTTTATAAAGAGGGGAGTGGGAGGAACGGTGCCCCTCAACCTTTCACCATATGCCTCTCCCCATTCCTGCTTCCTTTCTTCTTCTGCCATGGCGAGGGGGCGTCATGACGCTTCATCGGTGGCGGCGAGGGTTTCGGCCAGAGAGCGCATCGCTCCTCCCCAAGAGCTCGTAGCGGCGGAGCCGGCCGCTAGAGGAAGGGGGAGGGGGCGAGGTCGAGGCCGTCGTGGTGCCCGAGGGAGAGGAGGACGGGGCGGCAGATCAGCCTTGCCTCCTCCAGCTGCCCCTCCTCCGATGGAGGGCCACGCCGGGGACAACCCCTGCGAATTCTTCGTCAGGCTGTGCCATCCACCGCGTCGTCGCCTTCGCCTCCCGACTCCATTTGCACGGGAGATGGAGTTGGATCCGCCGCAGGTGCTGCAGCTGCACATGAGGGGTTGTGGGAGCAGTGGCACATGGGCCGACGTCGAGTTCCCCGCCCCTCACGTCATGTATCTTCACCGGGGGTGGAAGACCTTCGCTCGCCTCCACAGCTTGACGGATGGGCTCGCTCTCCATTTCAAACTAATGGAGGGTGGCCTCCTCTCCGTCAAGATCTTCGGGCACTTCGTGACCCGCATGAGGTGCTGCGTGGAGAGCTCCTCCAATGATGAAGACTCCTCCTCAAGTGAGAGTGGCGAGGAAGACAACGACAGCGACGACAAGGTCAGCGGCCCGTAGGATGACGGGTCCGACTAGGTGTCGGGCGCCGCTCCGAGCGTCGCCGGCGACCTCATCATCCGTGTCGCCGGCTCCTTGAACTTCTCGGGGTCGTCTCCTTGGTTGGCTGGCGTTGGGAGGCTACGGAAGAAGAAGAGGGCAGGCGGCAAGGCCATCAAGTCAGAGTACGCGGGCACCGACGCCTTCATCGCGTATTGACGTCCTACCACCTCGGCTTCGAGCTCTGCCTCCGGCGCCGCCATCACCATCCAGCCCTTGGACGGCCACCGAGATGTTCTCTTGGTGTCTTCTGCCACTCGTAACTTGCCTAGGCGCCCCTTTTGCCCTTCTGCTTTCTTGTTCCATTTCCTGAGGAGAGGGACAAGAAAGGGATTACGGGCACCTTATATCTTTTTAGTCTTGTAAGCCTTCGGGCCTTTGTCAATTTTAGAACTCGTAATCCCCTTGTTCATGTTTTTCATTTCGTATGAACTGTACCTGTACTGGATGTTTTTTTAATGAAAAAGGGATGTTTGCTGGGATTTTTGTTCACGGGAGAAACCCGCGACAAGGGGTGAATCCTTGTTATCTTTAAGACAAACGTTTTTTCGCTCGGAAATAGACCTTGCTGTTTCCCCACCTTGCTCGACCTTTCTCGCGCTCTTGGCGGAGGCAGGGATGAGGTGGGCTTAGGCTCCTCATTCCCCTTCTTTGTTGTCGCGTCTACGACCAAATTCGGACCCAGGGGATAATCCTCGGGTGCCGAAAAAGGGGGAGCACTGCAGCTTAGAGATAGAACGGGGTTTCACGTATCCCAGTCCATAACAAAATGCATGATAGAGGATAAAGGATTTATCTGGATCTGCAGCCCCCGGCGACCTTGGCTTGCTGCGGAGGGATCCTTGTTCTTGCACCCCCCGGCAACTCTGGCTTGCCGGGGTCCGGGCGCTGGTCCGTTCCCTTTCTTCCAGAACAGCTCGGCAAGAATACTTACGTGCCCTACGAACCAAAGAAGACAGAGAGAAATAGAGAGACGCGCACTCGACCTCTAAGCTAGGGGTTAGCCGTCGCTAAGCACTATCAACCCTAACTAAGGAAGAGACTCAACCTAGCATGCATGCTATAACTTAGGGCGCCAGCGCTTCATTTATTTATGCTCAGGGTCTGCACCTGGCTTTGTACAAAGGGTTACATGCCTTGCCGGCAAGGCTTGTACAAAAGGGGGGCTTACCGGGAGGCCTGGCAGCCGCGCCTTATGGGTAAAACTTGCGTAGGTGCTTAATGTTCCAGGAGTTGCTCACTGGAACGACATCATTCGGTCTCCAGCCAGACTGCGCCGGGCCTGGTGACTCGTGTTACCCGATAAGGGCCTTCCCACTTCGGCGTCAACTTTTTGGAATTCTTGGCCGACTGAACGTGCCGAAGAACAAGGTCGCCTTCCTCAGAGCTCTGGGCATGAACCTTGCGGCTATGGTAGCGGTGCAAGGCTTCCTGGTAGCGTGTTGCTCTCACAGCTGCCCAGAGACGATCTTCCTCAAGGAGCGTCGCGTCATCTTGCCGCAATCACTCTTGGACAAGCTCATCATAAGCGAGCACTCGAGGTGACCCGTATATGAGTTCTGTGGGGAGAAATGCTTCTGCCCCGTAAACCAGGGCAAAGGGTGTCTGGCCGGTGGCTTGATTTGGCGTCGTTCTGATCGACCAAAGAACCGTCGGCAACTGCCTGTCAAAAGTCTTCGTCCTTATGCCTCGCAGGACTTCAGCATTTGCTCTCTCCGCTTGGCCGTTGCTCCGTGGGTGTGCCACGGAAGCAAAACAGACCTTGCTGCCGAGATCTTCAATGTATTGCATGAAGGCACGGCTTGTGAATTGTGTGCCGTTGTCGGTGATGATCCTGTTGGGCACCCCAAAATGGCACACTAGCCCCTTGAAGAACTTGATGGCTGACTGCGCTGTCACCTTCCTCACTGCTTCCACCTCTAGCCACTTTGTGAACTTGTCGATTGCGACGTACAAGTACTCAAAGCCCCCGACAGCACGGCGGAAAGGGCCCAGTATGTCGAGCCCCCAGACCGAGAAGGGTCAGGAGAGAGGGATAGTTTGAAGGGCTTGAGCTGGTTGATGGAGATTCCTTGAATGGAACTGGCACGCTTCACACTTGGTTACTAGCGCCGTTGCATCCTGGAAGGCAGTGGGCCAGAAGAAACCTTGCCGGAAAGCCTTGCCGGCAAGGGCTCTTGACCCTATGTGGGATCCATATATACCTCCATGTATCTCTGCCAACAGCTTTAGTCCTTCTTCCCGGGAGATGCACATCAATTTCACCCCATTCGGTCTTCTTATGTACAATACGTTATCAACGAATTGGTACAGAGCAGACCGGCGGGCTACTCTTTCTGCCTCTTCCTGCTCCTCAGGAAGCTCTCCTTTTTGAAGGAATTGAATGGTGTGCTGTGCCCATGCCGGAGCCTGTGGCTCGACGACAAGGACCAAAGGCATCTCTTCTGCCACGGGAGCGGCCGCCTCCACGGCCATGACCTGAGGTCCTGCCGGAGTCGGTTGCCTCGTGGCAGGATCGGCATCCGCGGCAACATCTTCGCCGGCAGCTCCGAGGAGCTCGGTGGGGAAGTGCTTGCCAGGGCCTAGCTTCCTCCGCTTGTTCTGCCCGATCGAAGGCTCAACTTATGGTTGGGTTAACTGAAGCACAAAAGTACCTAGTTCCACAGGTAGCTTGAGGGCAGCGTGCTTTGACAGGTAGTCGGTGATGTCGTTCTCCGCTCGAGGGACATGCTCCGCTTGTATACCATCAAAGCGCTCCTCCAGTTTCCTCACCTCATCTACGTAAGCTTCCATCAACGGGCTTTGATAATCTTTGTTGATCTGCCTGACGACGAGCCGTGAGTCGCCCCTGACGATGAGCTTTTTAACTCCGAGGTCTGCCGTGATCCTGAGCCCGGCAAGCAAACCCTCGTACTAGGCGGTGTTGTTGGTTGACATCTCCCAGGGGAAGTGCATTTGGATGACATACATGAGGTGCTCTCCGGTGGGTGCGACAAGCAGCACACCAGCACCGGCGCCTTGCAGCGAGAAGGCACCATCAAAGTACATGATCCAGTTGCAACTCGTTTCCTTGCCGGGGAGAGTGGTCTCCTGTACCTCTTCCTTGGGCGTCGAGGTCCATTCTGCAACAAACTCCGCCAAGACTCTACTCTGAATTGTCGAGGTACTCTCGAACTTCAAACCGAAACTTGATAGCTCCAGGGCCCATTCCACAATCCTTCCCGTTGCATCTGGGTTATGCAGTATCCGTTGCAACGGGAGGCGGGTGACCACCATGATCTCGTGCGCTTGGAAGTAATGGCGCAACTTCCTCGAAGCCATAAGGAGGCCGAAAAGCAGCTTTTGCACACCTGAGTACCTCGACCTAGCCCCCTGCAAGAGGGAGCTGACGAAGTAAACTGGGTGCTGTACCATTTTCTTGTTTTGCGCCTCTTCACCCGATCGCATGGGTCCTGTCGTACTGGCGCCAGTCTTGCTGGGACCGAGCCTTGCCGGGGACTCAATCTCGTTGGGACTGAGCCCTGCCGGGGAGGGTTTCGGCCCGCCAACCGTTGACTCTGCCGCTGCTGCTGCCTCCTCATCAACCTCCCTCTGTGCCACTAGTGCGGTGCTAACCACCTGATTTGTTGCCGTTAGGTAAAGCAGCAACGGTTCTTGTGGTTTGGGCGCAACTAGCACTGGGGTAGAGGAGAGGTATTTCTTCAAATCTTGCAGCGCTGCCTCGGCCTCCGGGGTCCACTCCATCGGCCCTACCTTCTTCAAGATCTTGAAAAAAGGAAGGGCACGCTCCACGGACTTGGAGATGAACCGGCTCATGGCAGCAACACAGCCAGTGAGCCGACGCACGTCCTTGATCCATTTGGGTGCCTCGATCTGCTTTATGGCTTTGATCTTATCTGGGTTTGCTTCAATCCCGCGTTGGGACACAAAGAACCCGAGAAGCTTGCCGGACGGGACGCCGAAGACACACTTCTCAGGGTTCAATTTGAGGTTGATCTTGTGCAGGTTTGCAAATGTTTCCTCCAGATCTTGCACAAGGGTTGCTTTGTCCTTGGTTTTGACCACTATGTCATCCATGTAAGCTTCCATATTTCTATGTAGCTGGGACTCAAAACCAATTTGGACTGCGCTTGCACAGGTTGAGCTAGCACTCTTCAACCCAAAAGGCATCCGTAAAAAGCAATACGTACCACATGGGGTGATAAATGCTGTCTTTTCCTCGTCTTCCTTTGTCATGAAGATCTGGTGGTATCTTGAGTAGGCGTCGAGGAACGATAAGAGGTCACACCCAGCCGTGGAGTCAACAATCTCGTCAATGCGCGGTAACGGGACAGGGTCCTTTGGACAGGCCTTATTGATGTCTGTGTAGTCAATACACAGCCTCCATTTCCCATTTGCCTTGCGCACCACTATCGGATTGGCCAACCACGTTGGATGGAGTACTCCCTTCGCCAAGCCTGCCGCCTCTAGATTTCTGATTTCCTCCGTGATGAACTCTTGCCTCTCCAGAGCTTGCTTCCTGACCTTCTGCTTGACGGGCTGCGCATGAGGACAGACAGCAAGGTGGTGCTCAATCACCTCCTTGGGAACGCCGGGGATGTCGGAGGCTTGCCATGCAAACACATCAACATTCGCCTGCAAGAAGGTGACGAGCTCGCTTTCCTATTTGCCGTCGAGGGTGGAGCTTATGGTAAAAGCTCCTCCCGTGCCGTCCTCCTTGACGGGCACCTTCTTGGTTTCTGGTGGTGTAGCCCTGGACTTCTTGCTCTTGTCGGCGGAGCTCTCCGGCACGTTCTCAACGGAAGCGCAACACCCCGCAGAGGTGCGCTTACTGGAGTGGGTGCAAGGGGTATCGCCGGTCTTCTTGGCTCCGTCGGCAGGAGCAGGTGCCTTAGCGGCAGCTGCTGTAACCGCTTCCCGATAGAGTTGATTGGCGCAGATCAACACATCTTTCTTGTCGGAGGGTACGGTGATTATGTTCATCGGCCTGGGCAACTTCAGCATGTTGTAGGCATAGTGTGAGGCCACCATGAAGTTGGCTAGTGCCGGGCGGCCGAGGATCCTGTTGTAAGGCAAGGGGATCTCGGCTACATCGAAAACAATCCTCTCCGTCCTGTGATTTAGCTCGCCTCTGAATGTCACAGGCAGCGTGATCTTTCCCTTTGGCTGGATCCTCCCTGAGTTAACCCCTTGGAACGTGCCCGTCTCCTCGAGGTCTCTATCAGGGATCTGTAGCCTTTTGACCACAACAGGCGAGATCAAGTTCAGGCCGGCCCCGCCGTCAACCAACATCTTCATCACCTTGAGGTTGCGGATTGTTGGTGAAACCAAAAATGGCAAGCACCCGACCGCAGTGGTGCGGTCAGGGTGGTCCTCGGTGTCGAAGATGATGGGAGTGCTGGAGCATTTCAGCGGCTTCCATGCATTGAATAATGGCTCCACTGCTGTGACCTCACGCGCCCACTGCTTGAGTTGGCGGTGAGATGCTTGCAACGAGGCGCCACCATCGACGCACATGGCCTTTGTGGCTTTCTGAAACTCGTGGTCGCCGGACTCGTCGTCCTTGTCATGATCATCGTCTTCCTTCTTCTTGTTGCGGCCCCGGGTGGGCCTCTCTTGCTGATTCTCCTTGCCGCGGCAGCCTCCTTGGCCGCCACGTTTCTTGCCGGATCCCTCAGCACCATCTGGGCCTTTCTCCTTTTCCCGCCGCTCATACTCGGCTTTCTGATTCTCGGCGAGCAGCCTACCTGCCGGCAATTTTGGAGATCATGGCCCTTGGTGCGGTGGATCTTGCAGTACTGCTTCTCGGAGCCTCCTGGCTTGTCGGCAGCCGCCAAGGCCCGGCAAGCGTCACACCCGGCAACCTCCTTGCTGGGGTCGCTCGCCTTGGTCTTCTTGGTGGTGCCGGTGTCTTCGGATCCCACAACGGCAAGCACGGCCTTGCCCTTGCGCTTCCTGTTACGACGTCGGCCCTTCTTCACTAGGGTGGCGGTGTCGCCAGTGGAGTCGGTTTCCGCACCGGCATCTTCACCGGGGTACTTCCTTCCCTCCTCAGCACGAGCGCATCGATCAGCCAGAACATAGAGCTCGGCCACATCCTTAACCTTGTTCATCGCCAGTTCTTCACGCATCTTGCGATTGCACATGTTCTGATGGAACGCACTGATCATGGCGGCGGGATGAACATCGGGGATGTTGTACTGCACCCGGCTGAACCTTTGGATTTACTTGCGCAGGTTTTCTCCTTCCTTCTGGGGGATGATGTGTAAATCACTTGCCTGGCCATGAGCTTGGTGACCTCCGGTAAAGGCGCCAACAAACTCATGGCACAGATCCGCTGAAGAAGAGATGGAATCCACCGGCAAGTGCATCAACCATGACATAACATTACGCTTGAGTGCCAACGGGAAGTAGTTGGCAAGCACCTTATCGCCGCGGGCCCCAGCAGCTTGCATCGTGATGGTGTAGATGCTAAGGAACTCTGACGGGCGAGTCTTGCCGTTGTACTTCTCGCCAACGTCGGGCTTGAACGTACGGTGGGAGGGCCACTGGAACTGCCGCAGCTCACGGGTGAAAGCCGGACAACCCACCTCGTAAGGTAGGCCACCGTAGCCTCCCGGCGCTGGGTGGTCCGTAGTGGGCCCCGCCTGCCTGTCCGATTGGTGGCGCGCGTCCCGTCGGTGCTCGATCGTAGTTCGAGCATCCTCATGAGCCCGCTCCCGAAGGACTTGACGCTGATAACGGTTGGTTCGCAGGTCGAACGACACGACGGAGATATCATCACGAGTGTCGCCACGACGGACCGACTCCCGGGACGGTCGGGATGGAGGTGGGGATTACACCGTGGCCGCATCGCCACCGGCATGGCCTCTGCTGGCACGTGGTAGCCCGGCGGAGCGACGGCCTACGGGTCCTGCCGATCGCAATTCATCGTTATTAGCGATGCCGACGAGGCTCTGGACGGTGGCCCTCCATTCGTCAAGCTTCTCCGCAGCGGGAGGAAAATCGAGGAGCAGCTGCGCGCGTGCTAGGGCTTCCGCTAGCATGGGTGGCGGCGAGAGTTGGGCGGACCGCGATGCACCTCGACTTCTAACCATGTTAGAAGGAGCTGCATCATGGCCCCACATCCGTCCGCCACCACTGCCAGCACCTCAGCGCGCATCCTGGCCCTCCTCATCATGTGATGGGCGCACGGGACTCTTCCCAGGGCGGCGCGCAGGATCACCAGCAGGGTGACGCTGCTTATCGTGCACAACCTGGGAAGAGCGCGCCGTGGGCGCCGGTGTTGTTGTCTTGGAGGCTGCCGTGCCGCTGTCTGGTGGGACGACGGTGTCCCTGGAGGGCCCCGCACCGCCTGCGGGGGGCCCGACCCCGTTTTGGAGCCCGCAACTGCTGGCTCGTCGCCTGGCGCGCGAACGGCGCCACTCCCCAGGCATGAACTGCCAGGGTGGTGTGGATGTTCGCGGGCCGCGCCACGGGTTCTCTCCGCGACTGGCCCGCTACTGGTCTGCAACAGTGCTGGTAACTTGGTCCCGGATGAACCAATCGCTGTGGTCGCCTTCTTCTTAGGAGCCATGGTGATGAAGAACAGCTAGGTCAACTGCTAGACCAGATTCTGACAATTGCGCGCCCCTACCTGGTACGCCAAATATGTCGGTGGGAAACGACACCTATGGGATCACTGGAATCCCTTCTACGGTTGCGGGGCACGGGGATCATGAGGAGATCGGGGCTAGCAGACAACACAAGGGGGATTTACCCAGGTTCGGGCCGCAAAGATGCGTAAAACCCTACGATCCTGCTTTGGTGGATGTATCTAGTGTTCTTGAGCTCTTGAACTAGATATAGGTGCTGTGGGGTTCGAAAGAGCCGAATCCTTTCCCCGTATTCCATGGGCCTCCTTTTGTAGGCGAAAGGGGCTGCCACAGCGGCACACAGTAGGTGGAAAGTGCTACAGCGTTGCAAGCTTATCGCTGGTATTCCAGGACAAAGCGCATTTAATGCAAGGCTTAGGTGTCCCTTCGCTTTATCGGGGATGGGGGCGAGCCCGTCCCGTCCGTCGCCGCTCCTCTTCGCTTCGACACGCGCCCTGGCCAGCGATGCATGCAGTGCCATGTAGGCAGGCAGGCAGCTGAGGTGGCACGATGGTGGAGCCTCCACGAAGAGGTGCATGTTGACACGCAGGTGCCTGCCCAGCTGGCTGGTTCGGTAGCTGCATGCGAACGGCGGCGAAGACTTGGCTGGCCCGGGCCTGGAAGTGGCCCTGCCAGTGCGCTTGGCGAGGGTCTTGCCGGGTGGCCCGGCAAGGGTCTTGCCGTGGCGCGCTGGCTTCCCCGGCAAGGATCTTGCCAGGGGTCTTGTGGGTTTCTTCGGTGAGGATGGCTGCCTTCCTATCCTCATTTGATATTGTCTCTTCTTTGTCTTCACAAAGATCTGCATGCCACCACAGAGGTGCCTCCTGAGCCTTGTCCCAATGCGTTTGTCGAGCGTTCGTGGGCTCAAGGGTGGCTCAATTCGGCTGGCGTGGGCGAGCTGCCCTGGCAAGGGTCTTGCCGGGGCTGCTGAGGCTGCCCCGGCAATGGTCCTTGCCGGGGAAACCTGCTACGCCTATCTGATCTTTGTGGCATTGGTCCTTGTTGTTGCTTCGTTTGTCCTGTGCCTTCGGCTTCTCTCTGGCTTCCCTTTCCTGCCCTGTTACACGTGGCCGTGGCGGGAGGCTCTGACTGCCCGTGCACAAGTAAAGGGGTCAAAAGGAGGGCCCCTACTTTTGTACACCAACAACGTCACGTATACCATGTTCACTGTCTTAACTTCAGGTGGGAATTGCTTCTGACCCCCGGTGTTTGGTTGGCGAGTCTCTTCGTCATCGCTGTCACTGGGTGGCCCCTTCGCATTGTGTTCGGCATTAATCTTGCCGACTTGTTTAAAAACCCAATATCTCCTATTGGTGTGATTGGCTGGTTTAACGGGGGTGCCATGAATCTGGCAGGGCCGATCCAGTATCTTGTCTAAATTAAATGGTATGTCTCTATTTGCCTTGAATGGCTTTTTCCGTCGACCGGGTTTGGAACCACTAAATCTTGCGTTGATCGTCGTGTCTTGCATTCCTTTAGTGTTATTGCGACGTTTGTGTTTATTGTGTCGTGGCTTGCCGTTGCCGTCTTGAACTTCGGAAGTACCCGAATCATCGGTGCGGTTGCTTCTACGAGCGAGCCAGCTGTCTTCTCTCGTGCAAAACTGGGTCATCAGAGTGGTAAGGGCAGCCATAGATCTTGGTTTTTCTTGACCGAGGTGGCGGGCGAGCCACTCATCTTGGGCGCTATGTTTAAAGGCCGCGAGGGCTTCGGTGTCCGGACAATCAACAATTTGGTTCTTTTTTCTCAAGAACCTAGTCCAAAACTTCTTGGCAGACTCCCCGAGCTGCTGGATAATGTGACTGAGGTCATCGGCGTCCGGAGGCCGAATATATGTACCTTGGAAGTTATTGCGGAAGGCGTCTTCCAAGTCTTCCCAACTGCCGATGGAGTTCTTAGGGACGCTGTTCAGCCAGTGCCGTGCAGGCCCCTTTAGTTTTAGCGGGAGGTATTTGACGGCATGGATGTCAGCCCCGTGATACTAGTGGATATGAAGGAGGAAATCTTCAATCCATACTACGGGGTATGTTGTTCCATCGTATGATTCGATATTCATGGGTCTAAACCCTTCCAGGAATTCATGTTCCATTACTTCATCGGTGAAGCAAAGGGGGTGTCCAGCGCCTCTATGTCAGGCCATGTCGCGTCGTTGCTCAGATGGAGTCCGTATGCGGTGCTCGGCCTAGGTGTTATTGCATTTGTCACGTCCGGCTAGATGGCCGTCGTTGCATGTCTGGGCATGTTCCCGTGATCTGTAGATCAATCTTGTCTGACCTGCTCTGTCGTCTAGGTCCTGCCGTGGGTCATATGTATGATCCCGAGCTACCGTGTCTATGTTTTTACGACGAGGTAGTGTGGGCTGGTGTTTGGCTTGAGTTGCCTCTTTGTCCCGGCCACGTGGTGGTCGTTCAGCCGCATTACGCACTGGTAGGACGGGCTCCAGCGCCTCGTCATCGAATTGGGGTAACAATTCGCGTTTCAGGTAACTTTTGGTTAGGCGCTCAAGGCCGTATTCTTCGGCTCCTAGGACATTAGTCCATCTATTGTTGAGCAGATCTTGATCAGCTTGAAGCTGTTGCTGCTTCTTTTTTAGGCTCCTTGCAGTAGCTATTAGCTGGAGCTTAAAGCGCTCCTGCTCGAGAGGTTCCTCAAGCACGATAAAATCCTCGTTGCCGAGTATCACCTCGTCCTCGGAGAGCGTCAAGTAGTCACTGTCCTTCGAGTCTTCGTTCATGGCCTGTTTATCAGGGCTAACTCGCCCATCTTCTCGTTCAACCTGTTCGGAGGTTGGCTCAACGGGGTCTTCGTTGTCTTCGGCATCGTCCGGAGTATTATTTTCTCTCATGCGGATATTGCTGTTTTTTCCACGGCGTGGTTTAGAGCGGCGTGATAACCCGCAAGTATAGGGGATCAATTGTAGCCTCTTTCTATAAGTAAGAGTGTCAAACCCAATGAGGAGCTAAAGGTAGAACAAATATTCTCTCAAGTCCTAGCTGCCACTGATACGACCATACGCACGCTTAGTGTTTGCTTTAGCTAGAACAAGTATGAAACTGGAAGTACTTTGTAGGTGTTGTTGGATAGGTTTGCAAGAAAATAAAAAACTCGTAAATAAAAAGTAGGGGCTGTTTAGATAAAAAAACAATAAAGTAAATATAGCGAGTGTGGAAAAGTGGTGGTAGGAGTTGTGAAATTGTCCCTAAGCAATTGACTACGTTACTAGACCGGTAATCACTATTGCAATTCTATTTGTGGAAGAGGCATAAGCTAACATACTTTCTCTTCTTGGATCATATGCACTTATGATTGGAACTCTAGCAAGCATCCGCAACTACTAAAGATCATTAAGGTAAAACCCAACCATAGCATTAAAGTATCAAGTCCCCGTTATCCCATACGCAAACATCCTACTTACTCGGGTCTATGCTTCTGTCACTCACACCACCCACCATAAGCAACTCATGAACATATTGCAAACCCTACAGCGGGGATCCCGCACGCTTGCGTGACATGAAGAGCACCATAGGACAGCACCAATAATAAAATATGCAACTCAAACCAATCATAGCAATTCATTAATCACCGGTAGAACAACGAAAATCTACTCAGACATCATAGGATGGCAACACATCATTGGATAATAATGTGAAGCATAAAGCACCATGTTCAAGTAGAGGGTACAACGGGTTGCGGGAGAGTGGACTGCTGGATATAGATGGGGGAAGGTGATGGAGATATTGGTGAAGATGATGGAGGTGTTGGTGAAGATCGCGGTGATGATGATGGCTCCCGGCAGCGCTCCAGCGCCACCGGAAGCAAGGGGAAGAGAGAGCCCCCTTCTTCTTCTTCTTCCTTGACCTTCTCCCTAGATGGGAGAAGGGTTTCTCCTCTGGTCCTTGGCTCCCATGGCATGGGAGGGGCGAGAGCCCCTCCGAGATTGGATCTATCTCTCCGTCTCTCTCTGTTTCCGCGTTCTGGGATTCTGCCCTGGCACCGTTTCTTTTATATCCGGAGATCCGTAACTCCAATTGGATTGAAACCTTCGCCCAGATCTTTTTCCAAAAATTAGCTTTCTTGTGGCCAAAGAAGGGAATCAACCGCCTTACGAGGGGCCCAGGAGGGTGGGGGGCGCACCCACCTGGAGTGGGTGTGGGCCCCTGTCTCCTGGCCACCTCGGGCACCGTCTCGCGTTGATTTTACTTCCCAAAAATCACAAATATTCCAAAATAATTCTACGTCCGTTTTTATCCCGTTTGGACTCCGTTTGATATGGGCTCTCTGCGAAATATAAAACATGCAATAGACAGGAACTGCCACTGGGCACTGGATCAATATGTTAGTCCCAAAAATAATAGAAAAAGGTGCCAAAAGTATATGAAAGTTGAATAATATTGGCATGGAACAATCAAAAATTATAGATACGACAGAGACGTATCAGCATCCCCAAGCTTAATTCCTGCTCGTCCTCGAGTAGGTAAATGATAAATAGGATAATGTTTGATGTGGAATGCTACCTAGCATAATCTTGATCATATGTCTAATCATGGCATGAATATTAAGACACGAGTGATTAAAGGCAATAGTCTGTCATTTGACATAAAAACAATAATACTTAGGGCATCCCAAAAAACAATCATGTCTTTCAAAATATCAATGCTTCCAGAACGTTATCCCTACAAAATCATATAGTCTTGTATGCTCCCTTTTCTTAACACAAGGTACCCCTCATGCCTATCCCGGTGTCAGCCAAGCAATTGTTTCATACTTTAGTATTCTCAAACTTTTTCAACTCTCACGCAATACATGAGCGTGAGCCATGGATATAACACTACAGGTGGAATAGAATATGATGGTGGAGGTTATGTGGAGAAGACAAAAAGGGAGAAAGTCTCACATCGATGCGACTAATCAACGGGCTATGGAGATGCCCATCAATTGATGTCAATGCAAGGAGTAGGGATGCCATGCAACGGATGCACTAGAGCTATAAGTGTATGAAAGCTCAAACTGAAAACTAAGTGGGTGTGCATCCAACTTGCTTGCTCATGAAGACCTAGGGCATTTGAGGAAGCCCATCATTGAAATATACAAGCCAAGTTCTATAATGAAAATTCCCACTAGTATATGAAAGTGATAACATAGGAAACTCTCTATATGAAGAACATGGTGCTACTTTGAAGCACAAGTGTGAAAAAGGATAGTAACATTGCCCCTTTTCTTTTTCTTTTTTTCCTTTTTTCTTCTTTTTTTGGGCGGGCTTCTTTGGCCCCCTTTTTTATTTAGGCTTCTTTGGCCTCTCTTTTTTTCTTTTTTTCATGGGGCAATGCTCTATAATGATGATCATCACACTTTTATTTACTTACAACTCAATATTACAACTCGATACTGGAATAAAGATATGACTCTATATGAATATCTCCGGCGGTGTACTGGGATGTGCAATGATCTAGCATGGCAAAGATATCAAAAACGGACAAGCCATGAAAACATCATGCTAGCTATCTTACGATCATGCAAAGCAATATGACAATGAATGATCAAGTCATGTATATGATGATGATGGAAGTTGCATGGCAATATATGTCAGAATGGCTATGGAAATGCCATGATAGGTAGGTATGGTGGCTGTTTTGAGGAAGATATAAGGAGGCTTATGTGTGATAGAGCGTATCGTATCACGGGGTTTGGATGCACCGGCGAAGTTTTCACCAACTCTCGAGGTGAGAAAGGGCAATGCACGGTACCGAAGAGGCTAGCAATGATGGAAAGGTAAAAGTGCGTATAATCCATGGACTCAACATTAGTCATAAAGAACTCACATACTAATTGCAAAAGTTTATTAGCCCTTGAAACAAATTACTACATGCATACTCCTAGGGGCGAGGTTGGTAGGAGTTAACCATCACGCGCGCCCGACCTTCACGCAAAGATAAACAATCAAAATACAATGCGCGCCAATTTGGTTACATATTTAGTAGACCGTACGTGCATGCTTCGGGAATCACAAACCTTAACACCAACATCCTTACTAAACACAACCATCTACTAGTACCTCCCACATATTATCACCTCTATATCGCAAAACTATTGCAAGGAATCAAACATATCATATTCAGTGATCCACAAGTTTTATGTAGGATTTTATGACTAACCATGTGAATGACCAATTCCTGTCATCTCTCTAAATAGATATAAGTGAAGCAAGAGAGTTTAATTCTTTCTACAAAAGATATGTGTAACGCCCCGGATTCGTTGCGCCAGGTGTTTGCCAGTTATTTGCCGTCTTTGCCATGTCATTTGCTTGCGTGTTGCATTTTGTCATGTCATCATGTGCATTTCATTTTGCATACGTGTTCGTCTCATGCATCCGAGCATTTTCCCCGTTGTCCGTTTTGCAATCCGGCACTCCTATGTCCTCCGGGGTCCCCTTCTTGACTCTTTTCGTGTGCGGGTGTTAAACTTTCTCGGAATGGCCCGAGGTTTGCCAAGCGGCCTTGGTATAGCACCGGTAGACCGCCTGTCAAGTTTCGTGCCATTTGGAGGTCGTTTGGTACTCCAACGGTTAACCGGGTAACCGCAAAGCCTCTTTTGTTTGCAGCCCAACACCCCCTCCAAAGTGGCCCAAAACCCATCTAACTCCCCTCCATGCTCTCAGTCGTTCGATCACGATCGCTTGGCCGAAAACCGCTCCTCATTTGGACTCTCCTAGCTCCCTCTACCTATAAATATGCCCTCCCCCTCCCAATTCGCGGTCTAACCCTAGCCTTCCTCTTCCTCGCGCCGCCGGACACGTCCGCCCGCGCCGGACATGTCCGCCGGACGCGTCGCTCCGGCCAATCCCGTCGTGCCACGTCAGCAACCCCGCCATCTCAGCCACTCGGGTGCCGCCACCTCACCCTCTCTCTCTCCACCCCGCCGCCAGGCCCGCCGAGGCCCATCGCGATCCCGCCCCGGGCCGCCCGGCCAGTCCGCGCTGCCGCCGTGCACCCGAGGCGCCCGCGCCCCCTCCCCGACCTCGATTCCTCGCCGCAGCCGCCAGCCCGCAGAGCGCCGCCGCCGCCCATTCGTCGGCTCCTCCGCGCGCCCCGCCGCCATGAAAGCCGCCGCCGTCGAAGCTTCCTCGCTGCCGCCTCGGCAGAAGCTCGCCGGAGCTCGAGCTCCGCGCCCACGTCGCCCGCACGCCGCCCGGAGCCGCGCCGCGCCCGGATCCGGCAGTCGCCGCCGGGATCCGGTCCCTGTCGCCGTCCTTCGCCGCCCTCGCCTCGCATTAGCTCCGCCCCTCTTCGTTGGGCCTCGCCGCGCCGCCATCGGTCCTCTTCGGCCCTTCCTTCCCCGATCCAGGAGGGATCGGGAGGAGAGGGAGGCGCCGCCGTGGGCCCCGCAAGCCGGCCCACTCCCCAGGGCCCAGCGCCCCGGCCCACGCAGCAGCGCCGGCCTGCTCCACTGACCTGGGCCATAGCCCACAAGGTGAGCGTCCCCGTCAGCCTAACCCTCGCCTGCGGCGCTCTTTAGCTAATCTGCGCTCACTCCGTTTTTTTCCTGAAAAATGCCTAAGTCCCGAAATATTTGACATAATCATGCCATGTTCATCGCATTGTATCTATGCATCCGTAGCTCCGTTTCATGCGTGTAATATGTCAAATTTTTCGCCTCGACGAGTATTTCATTTCATTCCATTGCACCATTTTCATTTGAGCTCATCTTGATGCCCGAAATTTTGTTGATAGAGTGCATGTTGATGTTAATCTGCTGAAACTATTATAACTTGCTCATTTATCATTTTTGCCATGATTGATGTGTGCATCCTATGAGGTTGATGTCTACATGTATGTTGATCTATGCCATGCCATCTTTCCAGAGGTGTGTGCTGAGTGCATCGAGCTTGTTAAGTAGGGTAGTTGCTGTTGCTGTTTTCCTGGCAGATTCTGTTATATTTTGTTGCTATGTTAACATGCTTCTACTAATCATTCTATGCATAATCTGGAGATGTTATATAAACATGTTTTGATCTACATGTCTTGCTCTATCCATTCATGCCCTTGGTTGCAATTATAGCCTACTGTAGCTTATTCATATCTTGCTCCAAAGTTGCTTGAAAATGTTGCTGTCAACCTGTTAACATGAAGTTCACTTGTTCCCATGTGTTTTGCTAGTGATCCATGTACCCTATGAACTTGTTCTTGCCATGCTTAGCTTCACAAACATGCCTTCTTACTGTTGGTTGCCTTGCCATGCCATGTATTGCTCTGTGGTGAGTGGTTCAAGCTCACGAACATGCCTACTTATTGTAGTTCCTGCCATGTATGAATCTGTAATATAACTTGCTATGTTTACGTGGGTGCCATCATATTTTCTATGCCCTTTTGGCTCGTGGTCAGTAAGGGTCTTTTGATCTATGCTATTAGTGGATTCATGCCATGCCTTTGTTTGCCATGATAAGTTCCTGTAACATGTTGTTTGCTTGCTCTAAACATTGCAACCTGATGTTATTTCTGCTAAAGTCTGGAACTGTTATTATTTGCAATATCTCCATGTCTTTTTGAGCATGATCCATTGATTTCTGGAGATAGCTCAGTGTTCATGTTTTGTTATGCTTTACCTGTACTTCATGCCCATGCCTTTTGTTATTTTGTTGGGGTGCTGTAGCATGTTGTTTTGATGCTTGCAATATGCCTAGTTGCTGTTTTGGACAGATTGTTCCTATGACTTGTATAGAGTGTATGTGTTGCACCGTTGCTCCATTTTGAGTGTGCTCTATATGAAACTTGCTTGATTTTGCATGTAGCTTCATATTATCATGTTGCATCCTTGTTTTGGTGTGTTTGCTTGATGTTTGGGTGCATTTTGCATCGATGCCATGCTTAACTTGTTTTGCTCATATCTTCTAAGCCGTAGCTCCGAATCTAATGAACTTTATATGTAACTTGACTAGAATTTCGTGTAGATCATCTTGGTGATCTTTAACTTGCTGTTTAACAACTTGAACATAAGGTTTATTCAGTTCTGGACCAATTTCTAAATTTGCATATGAGGACTTACCGGAATTGTTATATGTTGTTTCCGGCCTCATTTAAACTTGCCTTGATGTGTTGTTCTTGTTTGCATCATCTCTTGCCATGAGTAGCTTCATATAGCCTTTTCATGCATCATGCTTGTTGTGCATCATGTCTTGTCTATGTGTGGTGTGTTTACCTATGTTGTGTGCTTCTTCTTGTTAGTTCCTGTTTCGTTGCGATCGTGAGGATTCGTTCATCTACGGTTGGTTCGGCTTCATCCGTTCGTCTTCTTCATGGACTCGTTCTTCTTCCTTGCGGGATTTCAGGCAAGATGACCGCTACCCTGGATCTCACTACTATCATTGCTATGCTAGTTGCTTCGATCTATCGCTATGCTGCGTTACCTATCTTTTGCTCCTCAAGCCTCCCCAAATTGCCAAGAACCTCTAACCTTTGACACCATTCCTAGCAAACCATTGTTTGGCTATGTTACCGCTTTGCTCAGCCCTCTTATAGCGTTGCTAGCTGCAGGTGAAGTTGAAGATTTCTCCATGGCGGACAGGGTTTATGTTGGGATATCACAATATCTCTTATATTATTAATGCATCTATATATTTGGTAAAGGGTGGAAGGCTCTACCTTATGCCTAGTGTTTTGTTCCACTCTTGCCGCCCTAGTTTCCGTCATACCGGTGTTATGTTCCCGGATTTTGCGTTCCTAACGCGGTCGGGTGATTTATGGGACCCCCCTGACAGTTCGCTTTGAATAAAACTTGTCCAGCAAGGCCCAACCTTGGTTTTACCATTTGCCTCACCACCTCCTACCTTTCCCTTGGGAGTAATTAACCCAAGGGTCATCTTTATTTTAGCCCCCCCGGGCCAATGCTTGTCTAAGTGTTGGTCCAAACTAGAGCACCGTGCGGGACCATTCCTTGGCAACTTGGATTCGTCGGTACCTGTACGCTTAGCTCATCCGGTCGTGGCCTGAGACGAGATACGCGCGGCTACTATCAGGATGTCGGCACGCCGGGAGGTTTTGCTGGTCTTGTTTTACCATTGTCGAAATGTCTTGTAAACTGGGATTCCGAGACTGATCGGGTCTTCCTGGGAGAAGGTCTATTCCTTCGTTGATCGCGAGAGCTTGTCATGGGCTAAGTTGGGACACCCCTTCAGGGTTTAAATTTTCGAGAGCCGTGCCCGCGGTTATGTGGCAGATGGGAATTTGTTAATGTCCGGTTGTAGATAACTTGACACCAGATCCGAATTAAAACGCATCAACCGAGTGTGTAGCCGTGATGGTCTCTTCTCGGCGGAGTCCGGGAAGTGAACATGGTTTCTGTGTTATGTTTGACGTAAGTAGGTGTTTAGGATCACCTCTTGATCATTGCTAGCTTCACAACCGTTCCGCTTGCTCTCTTCTCACTCTTATTTGCGTATGTTAGCCACCATATATGCTTAGTCGCTGCTGCAACCTCACCACTTTACCCCTTCCTTACCCATTAAGCTTTGCTAGTCTTGATACCCATGGTAATGGGATTGCTGAGTCCTCGTGGCTCACAGATTACTACAACAACAGTTGCAGGTACAGGTTTTGCGACGATCTTGACGTGAGAGCGATGTTCCTTGTTTTGGAGTTCTTCTTCTGCTTCTTCGATCAGGGGATAGGTTCCAGGTCGGCAGCCTGGGCTGGCAGGGTGGATGTCGTTTGAGCTTCTGTTTGTGTTTCATCCGTAGTCGGATGGCGCTATGATGTATTGTATTGTTGTATTCGTGTGGCATTGTATGCCTCTTGTATGTATCCCCATCTATTATGTAATGTTGATGTAATGATATCCACCTTGCAAAAGCGTTCCAATATGCGGGTCTATCCTTGGTGGGACCTTTGAGTTCCTTTTGGATAGGGTCGCATATTGGGCGTGACAATATGTCCATGATCTAACAAATATAAGTGAAGCAAAAGAGCATTCTACAAATGGCGGTTTCCTATGTGAAGAGAAACAGGCAATCGAAACTTCAAATGATATAAGTGAAGCACGTGAAGCATTCTATAAAGCCATACTCAAAAGATATAAGTGTGGTGTAATGAGCTTTCTATAAATCAACCAAGGACTATCTCATACCAGCATGGTGCATAAAAGAAAAATGAAAATAATGCAAACGACGCTCCAAGACTTGCACATATCCCATGAACGAAACGAATCCGAAAACATACCGATACTTGTTGAAGAAAGAGGGGATGCCTTCCAGGGCATCCCCAAGCTTAGACACTTGTGTATTCTTGAATATTTACTTGGGGTGACTTGGGCATCCCCAAGCTTGAGGTCTTGCCTCTCTTCCTTTTACACATATCGAGACCTCCTCGATTAGACACTTGATCCACACAAAACTTCAACAGAAAACTCGGTAAGATCCGTTAGTATAATAAAGCAAATCACTACTATAAGTACTGTTGCAAACCAATTCATATTTTATTTTTGCATTGTATCTACTGTAATATATCTTTTCCATGGTTTAATCCACTGATATAAATTGATAGATTCATCAAAACAAGCAAACTATGCATCAAAAACAGAATCTGTCAAAAACAGAACAGTCTGTAGCGATCTGAACATTCATCATACTTCTGGTACCCCCAAAATTCTACCAAAATTAGTAAAAATAAACACTTTGTACGGAAACACAGTGCAAAAGGAATCAGAACCATTTGGCATCCCAGTTAAAAATGTAAAATCGCGCACTACAGCCAAAGTTTCTGTCCTGCACCGTGCAAACCAACAAGCATTGTAAACATCCTAAAGGCAAACCTTGGCACATTATTTTTATAATACAATGGAATTGTACAAGGGGATAATTATATTTTTTGAAAAGTTTCTGTAATCAAGATTCACAAAGTTTCTATGAGCATGAACAAAGTTCAAGGCTAGCTCCCACTTCAACAATGCTTGTCTCTCTCACTTTCACTTTCCTTTTTGAAAAGTTTTCGGTTCCCCTCTTTATTTTTTTTGTTTTTAAACTGTACAAAAGCACACAACAGAAATAAATGACTCTCTAAAACTTCCAAGTTGTCTCCCTGGCATCGCTTTCTTTAAAGCCATTAAGCTAGGCATATAGTGCTCAAGTGATGAATCCACCCGGATCCCAAGGTATATCAAAGACAATTTTAATTAACAATGGTTTGTGATTTAGTAGTGAGCACAAAGTAACATATATAATGAAACAACAAAGTCTAACTCTCTTCCTATGCATCGGCATGTCATAAAAGAACAATTCATGCACACATAGTTAAGGCCAATGCATAGTATAAGCAGTTTCTTGCAATTTTATCATATTGGAAACATAGAGAGGTGGAGATATAGTTCCTCACTCATAATAATTGCAAGTAGGAGCAGCAAGAACATGCATATTATATCTATCAAAATCATCATGTGCAATGGTAAAAGGCAACCCATCAATATAATCCTTAATAAGCACAAACTTCTCTGATATAGTGTAGTAGGGAGAATTCAAAAGGATAATAGGACTATCATGCGTGGGTGCAATAGCAACAATTTCATGTTTAACATAAGGAACTATAGCAAGTTCATCTCCATAATCATAATTCATATTGGCATCTTGGCCACAAGCATAGCAAGCATCATCAAAAAGGGATATTTCAAATGGGACCATAGAAATCATCATAGCAATCATCCTTCGGTAAGCACGAAGGGGAATTAAACAATGTATGAGTTGAAGAGTTACTCTCATTAGAAGGTGGGCATGGGTAGCTAATCCGCTCTTCCTCCTTTTGTTCTTCGCTCTCCTCATCATCTTTTTCATCCAATGAGCTCATAGTTTCATCAATTTCTTCTTCCATATACTTCTGCAAAATATTAGTCTCTTCTTGGACAGCGGAGACTTTCTCAATAAATGCATCAATATTGTAGTTGTATTCATAATTTTTATAGCAATATCTAAGTATAGAAAAATTTTCAGGTCTATAAACTGAATCATCAAACTCTTTAAACATAGATTCAATCTCATAAGCACCCATAAAAGCAACAAATTCTTCGATTTGTTCCACATCATAGTAATCATATACACCATTACCATAAGAAGCTAAGGTTTTATTATCATTGAATTTGCATGAAAAGGGAAGGTGTGGAGCCTTCATCCTAGAGCAACAGGTATAATCATATATCAAGCATAGTTGACGAGCATACCAACATAACATATGAATTTGATACCATAATAGTTTCCCTTTTTGTGTCAAGCGATAATCCCTAAAGTATTCACGTTGATCCAACGTGTCTCCCATAACATATTTGAATGGGGTTTTCCCAGGATTATCAAAGTAGTACATAATATCTTTCACATAACCAGCATCGAGGGTTTTAGGAGGTTCCCCATCTCCATGAGTAGCAAGTACACCTAATTTTTTTGGTATTTCGTGTTCCATATCCATAACTAAAGATAGAGAACAACTTAGAACAGCAAATAAAAATTACTTAGTGATAAAGCAAACAAGCACACATGAGAATATTCACCCCACGTTATGACTCCCCGGCAATGGCGCCAGAAAAAGGTAATGATAACCCGCAAGTATAGGGGATCAATTGTAGCCTCTTTCGATAAGTAAGAGTGTCGAACCCAACGAGGAGCTAAAGGTAGAACAAATATTCTCTCAACTCCTATCTGCCACCGATACGACTCTACGCACGCTTAGTGTTCACTTTAGCTACAACAAGTATCAAACTAGATGTACTTTGTAGGTGTTGTTGGATAGGTTTGCAAGAAAATAAAGAACACGTAAATAAAAAGTAGTGGTTGTTTAGATAAAGAAACAATAAAGTAAATATAGAGAGTGTGGAAAAGTGGTGGTAGGAGTTGTGAAATTTTCAATAAGCAATTGACTACGTTACTAGACCGATAATCACTATTGCAATTCTATTTGAGGGAGAGGCATAAGCTAACATACTTTCTCTTCTTTGATCATATGCACTTAACATTGGAACTCTAGCAAGCATCCGCAAATACTAAAGATCATTAAGGTAAAACCCAACCATAGCATTAAAGTATCAAGTCCCCTTTATCCCATACGCAAACAACCTACTTACTCGGGTATGTGCTTCTGTCACTCATGCCACCCACCATAAGCAAATCATGAACATATTGCAAACCCTACAGCGGGGATCCCTCACGCTTGCGCGACACGGAGAGCACCATAGGACAGCACGAATAATAAAACATGCAACTCAAACCAATCATAGCAATTCATCAATCACCGGTAAGACAACGAAAATCTACTCAGACATCATAGGATGGCAACACATCATTGGATAATAATATGAAGCATAAAGCACCATGTTCAAGTAGAGGGTACAGCGGGTTGCAGGAGAGTGGACCACTGGATATAGATTGGGAAGGTGATGGAGATGTTGGTGAAGATGATGGAGGTGTTGGTGAAGTTCGCGGTGATGATGATGGCTCCCGGCAGCGCTCCGGCGCCACCGGAAGCAAGGGGGAGAGAGCACCCCTTCTTCTTTTTCTTCCTTGACCTTCTCCCTAGATGGGAGAAGGGTTTCCCCTCTTGTCCTTTGCTCCTATGGCGTGGGAGGGGCGAGAGCCCCTCCGAGATTGGATCTATCTCTCTGTCTCTCTCTGTTTCTGCATTCTGGGATTCTGCCCTGGCACTGTTTCTTTTATATCCGGAGATCCGTCACTCCGATTTGATTGAAACCTTTGCCCAGATCTTTTTCCAAAAATTAGCTTTCTTGTGGCCAAAGAAGGGCATCAACCGCTTTACGAGGGGCCCAGGAGGGTGGGGGGCGCGCCCACCTGGAGTGGGCGTGGGCCCCTGTGTCGTGGCCACCTCGGGCACCGTCTCGCGCTGATTTTACTTCCCAAAAATCAAAAATATTCCAAAATAATTCTCCGTCTGTTTTTATCCCGTTTGGACTCCGTTTGATATGGGGTTTCTGCGAAACATAAAACATGCAACAGACAGGAACTGGCACTGGGCACTGGATCAATATGTTAGTCCCAAAAATAATATAAAAAGTTGCCAAAAGTATATGAAAGTTGAATAATATTGGCATGGAACAATAAAAAATTATAGATACGACAGAGACGTACCACGGCGCCGTTGATGCCGACGCTTTGGCTGTATCTCAAGAGTATTATCCTCGACTGGATCCTTTTCATTGTCGCCATTACTCTCTTTGGGTGCATCCACCATGTACACATCATATAAAGAGATGACCGTCCCATGTCCGGTAAGAGGCGGATTTTTGGTTTCCTCTTCTCAGACATCGTCGTCCATACCGTCGATGTCTTCGGAGTCATAATCGAGTATGTCTGTTAAGTCCTTGACATTGGCTATAAAGTGGGTGGTGGGTGGGACTAAAATCCCCTGCCCTCAGCCCCTAGTCCGGGCTGAGCATAGTTCGGACATTGCTCCTCTCTAATGACAAGGGATCGCATCAAGTCCAGGGCCTCGCTTAAAGGCGAGGTTTTGCCCGAGAGAAGGGAGTCCATGGAGTGCGGCTAGAAGGAGACTCCTTGGCCCAAATCGCACAGTGTTGACTTTGAAGATTTGGAGCCAGTATCCAGAGGAGGGTTTGGCTTCATGATGGTTGCCAGCAACACTACTTCCTCCGGCTCTCCCACGATGGTCCTAGAGGCCGCAGATAGCCCGGCGAGCTCAGGGAGCTCGTCTTCGGACCTAGCGATGCGCTCCGGATCTAAGGCCAGAGCGGAGGTTGGCTTGAGAATCCTTGGAAGATCAAGTCTCCTCGAATATCAGCGACATAGTCCAGATTCCCAAAACTAATCTGGTGACCTGGGGCGTAGCTGTCGATCTGCTCTAGGCAGCCGAGTGAGTTGGTCTGCAGTGCGAAGCCGCCGAACACAAAGATCTGTCCGGGAGGAAAATCTCCCTCGGGGAAGCATTGTTGTGACGGAGCCATCAAACCTTTTTGGTGACGACGCAGCGGAACTCTCAATGAAAGCACCAATGTCGGTGTCAGAACCAGCGGATCTCGGGTAGGGGGTCCCGAACTGCGCGTCTAAGGTCGATGGTAACAGGAGGTGGGGGACACGATGTTTACCCAGGTTTGGGCCCTCTCTATGGAGGTAATACCCTAATTCCTGCTTGATTGATCTTGATGAATATGAGTATTACAAGAGTTGATCTACCATGAGATCGTGATGACTAAATCCTAGAAGTCTAGCCTACATGATTATGATTGTCCTCACCTCTACGGGCTAAGCCCTCCGGTTTATATAGACACTTGAGGGGACTAGGGTTGTACAAAGTCGGTTACAGAGAAAGGAATCTTCATATCCGGGCACCAAGCTTGCCTTCCACGCCAAGGAGAGTTCTATCCGGACACGGGTGAGATTCTTCGGTCTTGTATCTTCACAGCCCATCAGTCCGGCTCATGTCAATAGGCCGGATGCCTAAGGACCCCTTAATCCAGGACTCCCTCAAGGAGTTCATGTATTCACCATGTGTTAATGCTTTGTTTCGATTCTCGATTGTAAGGATGCCATAATTTGTCTTAGTTTCCTTAAGGACCCCGCTGGCAAGGGAGGGTAGGACAAAATATGTCATGCAATTTCTTATTATAAACAAGTAGACTATATACGGAATACATGCCTACATTACATTGATGAATTGGAGCTATTGTGTACCACTCTAGGTTGTGACTGTTATATGATATCCAGCACAAATATCCATCGCTGACCAAATGCCTACTGTTTTCTCATATCGCTGTTGTTGTTAAAATCATCACAAACTGCTATTGTTACTGTTCCTGTTACTATCAAAACTATCAAACTCCTGTGTTACTAAACACTTTGTTGTAGAAATATAATTTCCCAGGTGTGGTTGAATTTACAAATCAATTGCTAAGGCTCATAAATATTCTTTGGCTCCCCTTGTGTCAAATCAATAAATTTGGGTGAAATACTATCCTTGAAGACTATCACCATCCCCTATACTTGTGGGTTATCAGTAGGTCATTCTAGTTTGTGCCAGGATGGTTAGTTTAGGGCTAATTTCATTGATCAGGAGTAGTTACAGAGTTTTCACGGGGCCGCCCTTGAGGTCATAATCTCCGTCCCAAGTGGCTACAAGTGCTTGGTAAGTCTCACAAAAATTCTTCTCTATTTGATCCTTCTGAATCTCACCGGTTTACTACTTCTTTAACCATTCAGGGCTCTTTTCTTTTTCAATTGTTCCAAATTAACCTAGCCCAAAATTCCTATATGAACCCAATGCATTAAAATTTCCAACTTCTGAAATTTGTTTGAACTCCATTTATTGAGAATATTCTTGTCACTTTCATATTATTTGAGACTAAACAATCGCAAATCATGGCCTCCAATCGCTTTAGCTGCTATGGTTGAAAAGTCAAGATTAGCGACTTCTCCTTATAAAAACTAATTTTGTATTTTAAAATTTTCTTATTACGATTATGTCATCTAATACTAGTATATATAAATATTTGATATACAACTAATGCATCCAGGAAAAAGAAATATTTATTTACTAAATCTTGAAAGTAGGAAATAAATACATCCTCATTCATTTCCATTAATCCAAGATTAGATTATATGAGTTGGAGGATTTGGTAGCATATACTAACTAATGTTGCATATCACAATTGTATATTTGTGTCATTTAAGGCAAGATTCTGATTACTTGAGCACATTAAAAAATGATTTTAGTTGACTGCCGATATATATCATACGAGAAGGAGAATGAACGCAAACCATCACTTGAGAGATCGACCACTATTTCAATTTTTTTGTTCTTGTGGTCTTCGGTAGCAACAAGAAGTCAAGAGCAACACCATCGATGGCACAACGAACCATGGTACCCACTCTTTTGGTGCTGCTTCTGGCTGTTTGCTGTGCAACCACCATCGTCCATGGCAAGGAGTGGACCGTTGGTGACAATAAGGGATGGAGCTTCGGCGTCTCCAGATGGGAGAGCGGCAAGCACATCCAGTCCGGTGACGTGCTCGGTGAGAACTCTAATTATCAAATGATTGGATGTTCTTGATGTATATACTGTGTTCTCATCTGTATTCTTGTGTTAACTAATGCACACAGTGTTCAAGTACAACCCGAGTATGCACAACGTGGTGCAGGTGGGAGAAGGCGACTACAACTCATGCAGCCTCTCGGGCCCGTCGAGGACCTACACCTCCGGCAATGACCACATCCAGCTCGCCCGTGGAGGCAAAGTGTTCTTCATCTGCAGCCTTCCGGGTCACTGCCAGCAAGGCATGAATATCACCGTCACTGCTTAATAGATATTGCGCATATGTGTGTCTTTGTATTTGTACTTTTTTACCAAGTCTTTATGGTGTGCTGGCTCATGATGAGTTGGTTATAGAAGATATAAAATGATCCTAGTGCAGTGTCTGCATCATGTTTTCATGGAACCTTGATAAACCAACATCTATTTTGACTAACTGCTACAAATATACAAGTAGACATAAGTTTCTACCATTCTACCAACCATACTTTGAACATTAAGGGGAAATGATTATGAAGGTCTATCACAGTCAATTGAATTCGGAGTCTTTTTTGAAAGTAGTTCACCAAAAGTACAAAGCATCCCAATAATAATAATAATTACACAGACATCCTTGGACCATCAAGAAACCACTACCGCCAGAACGAGCCGCTCACGCGCTACTCATCGGAGCTGGCATGAACTTGTCGATACAGCTGGGAAGTCTTCATACACGCGCCCTTAAGGACTAGTGCCCCGGAGCCCTAGTCATCGAGTCAACTTAACAAACTGGATCCACAAATCCAGTAACATGGTCGACCTTCACATATAGGATTTGCTCCTACTTGGTTCTTATCGGATTGAGGGTAGGCTTTGGACTGCTCCAGATTTCAGTAGAGTTGTTTCAAACACCTCAACTTCAATTTCTTATTGGATTGGAGCTGGAGTAGCATCTAGTTCATTTTATTAGAGTAGCGAAATAGTTGCTTCACCTGCTCCACTTCACCCACCATACCCCTCTGCCCTCGGAGTTCCTTTGAAACTACCCAATATGCCATCTAATTAACAAACACTAAGAGCATCTCTACTAAACCTCTTATAATTTACTCCCTCCATTCATTTATGTAAGGTGTATAATTTCGACACGGTGACCAAGGGACATAATTATAGACAAGTTAGCAAAAAATTGACCTTGCCTAAATCATTGATTAGTGGTAAGTAAATCATTTAGGCTAGAAAAGTAATAGATACACGCAATCGGGAGAGGTACTTTCCTTTTTTACAAGGAGAGATACATGCAATCAGGGGAGAGATAGTTTCCTTTTCTAGAGGGCTAAAAATGGATTTTTTGATTAATTAGAAGAAATGCACCTTACATTGTGGAATTTTATCAAAAAACAAATACACCTTATGTAAAGTAACAGAGGGAGTATCTCCTTATATGCCTTTCTAAACTTAACTCCTTCAGATTTAAGGATTTAAATTGTGGCCAAACCTAACCAAACCCTATATTTAACTCCCTAAAATCTTTTTAACTAATTCTTCTATCATTTTTAACATACATTCCAAACAATTGCATGGTATTTCATCAATCATTTGCATGATTTAAATACAACGTACACAACAAATCCACCATAAACATACATATAGTTCGTCCAATCAAACAATTCAATTAAAACACGCATATAGTTCATCCAAAAACCACCATCGATTAAGTTTGATCCAAAAAATCACAACATAGCATGTGTTTTGTCGTGGACCAAGCCCTATCCAGAAAAACACGAACGCAAGCACTTTCGTTCTCATCACCACCAAAGAAATAATTTTCGGGTGCTATGCAGTCTTACCATTTTCGGGTGGAACTTGCTAGTGTGCTACAATAATGAATGAATGATGCATGTCTTTTGTACCACTGGGATCGACATCAGAATAAATAATACATGATGGGATAGCATAGGGTACCTCTTCAATAGAGTACTGTAGTGTTATTTATTTTTATTTGGAAATGTAGAACTCTGTAGAAAATGGAATGAATTTTAGACGCAGAAAATGGAATAGTTTGTACCAACACAGTACTAGCAGGATGAGCCTGGGCCAGGTAATGATTTGTTGTGCTAACTGAAATGCCTTAGGCCCATTTCCGACCCTCTTGATGTCTCCCCCAAATCGCCCAACCTTTGAATTTCTTTGCGTCTAAGTCTTGCATCGAAGTTTTCTTGGTCGTGGTCATTACTGGGCTAGTCCATTTTTGCATAGAGTCTAAAGAAAAATAGAAGGGAAAAGAGGAGCACCAGGGATCGATTATAGGTGTCAAAACCGGCAGACCTCGGGGTAGGGGGTCCCGAGCTATGGATTTTCGGATTAATGGTAACAGGAATGAAGGAGACGATGTTTTACCCAGGTTTGGGCCCTCTGTAAGAGGTAAAACCCTACGTTCGGCTCTTGTTTATATTGATGGAGTATCAAGTACAGAGTTGATCTACCTCAAGATCGTATGTTGTGGTCTAAACCCTAATGGTATGATGATGAATGTCATAATAATCTATTGACTAGCCTAGCCTCGGCTTATATAATGTACCAGAGGCTTAGGATAACAAGAGTCTCATATGTCTCCAACGTATCTATAATTTTGATTGTTCCATGCTATTATATTATCTGTTTTGGATGTATAATGGGCATTAATATGCTATTTTATATTATTTTTGGGACTAACCTATTAACCAAGGGCCCAGTGCCAGTTTTTTTGTGTGCCTATTTTAGAGTTTTGCAGAAAAGGAATACCCAAACAGAGTCCAAACAGAATGAAACCTTCACGATGATCTTTCTTGGACTGAAAGCAAACCAGAAGACTTGGAGATGAAGTCGGAGACGCAACAAGGAAGACACGAGGCAGAAGGGCGAGCCCACACTCCCGTGGGCCCCGCGTTGCTCCCCTGACATAGTTCCTTCGCCTATATATACTTTTATACACTAAAAACATCAGGGGAGCCACGAAACCACTTTTCCACCGCCACAACCTTCTGTACCCATGAGATCCCATCTAGGGGCCTTTTCCGGCGTCCTGCCGGAGGGGGATTCGATCATGCAGGGCTTCTACATCAACACCATTACCTCTCCGATGAAGTGTGGGTAGTTTACCACAGACCTTCAAATCCATAGTTACTAGCTAGTTGGCTTCTTCTCTCTCTTTGATTCTCAATACCATGTTCTCCTCGATGTTCTGGGAGATCTATTCGATGTAATATTCTTTTGCGGTGTGTTTGCCGAGATCCGATGAATTGTGTATTTATGATCAAGATTATCTATGAATATTATTTGGTTCTTCTCTTAATTCTTATATGCATGATTTGATATCTTTGCAAGTCTCTTCGAATTATCGGTTTAGTTTGGCCTACTAGATTGATCTTTCTTACAATGGGGGAAGTTCTTAGCTTTGGGTTCAATCTTGCGGTGTCCTTTCCAGTGACAGTAGGGGCAACAAGGCACATATTGTATTTTTGCTATCGAGGATAACAAGATGGTTTTTTTTATCATACTGCTTGAGTTAATTCCTCTACATCATGTCATCTTGCTTAATGTGTTACTCCATTCTTTATGAACTTAATACTCTAGATGCATGCTGAATAGTGGTCAATGTGTGGACTAATAGTGGTAGATGCAGGCAGGAGTCGGTCTACTTGACACGGACGTGATGCCTATGTTCATGATCATTGCCTTAGATGTCGTCATAATTATGCGCTTTTCTATCAATTGCTCGGCAGTAATTTGTTCACCCACTGTAATATATGCTATCTTGAGAGAAGCCACTAGTGAAAGCTATAGCCCCCGGGTCTCTTTTCCATATGATTGAATCTCGTTTAATTCTTGCTAGTTTCCGACCTACTATTTTTCAATCTTTACTTTCCAATATATAAACCAAAAATACCAAAAATATTTACGTTACCGTTTATATATCTATCAGGTCTCACTTTTGTGAGTGACCGTGAAAGGATTGACAACCCCTTTATCACGTTGGTTGCAAGTTGTTGATTGTTTGTGCAGGTATTTGGTGACTTGTGCATTGTCTCCTACTGGATTGATACCTTGGTTCTCAAAACTGAGGGAAATACTTACGCTACTTTGCTGCATTACCCTTTCCTTTTCAAGGGAAAACCAATGCAAGCTCAAGAGGTAGCTGCTACATCTCCAACATATCTATAATTTTTTTGATTGTTCCATGCTATTATATTATCTGTTTTGGATGTTTAATGGGCTTTAATATGCCCTTTTATATTATTTATGGGACTAACCTATTAACCAGAGGCCGAGTGTCAGTTTTTGTTTTTTTTTGCCTATTTTAGAGTTTTGCAGAAAAGGAATATCAAACGGAGTCCAAACGGAATGAAACCTTCGCGGTGACCTTTCTTGGACCGAAAGCAAACCAGAAGACTTGGAGTTGAAGTCGGAAACGCCATGAGGCATCCGAAAGGCAGGAGGGCGCGCCGAGGGGTAGGAGAGCCCCCCACCCTCGTGGGACCCTCGTAGCTCGACCGACGTACTTCTTTCGCCTATATATACTCTTATACACTAGAAACACCAGGGGGAGCCAAAAAATCACTTTTCCACCGCCACAACCTTCTGTACCCGTGAGATCCCATCTCGGGGCCTTTTTCTGGCGATCTGCCGGAGGGGGAATCGGTCATGGAGGGCTTCTACATCAATACCATTGCCTCTCCGATGAAGCGTGAGTAGTTTACCACAGACCTTCGGGTCCATAGTTATTAGCTAGATGGCTTCTTCTCTCTCTTCGATTCTCAATACAAAGTTCTTCTCGATGTTCTTGGAGATCTATTCGATGTAATACTTTTTTGTGGTGTGTTTTGCCAAGATCCGATGAATTGTGGATTTATGAACAAGATTATCTATGAATATTATTTGGTTCTTCTCTTAATTCTTATATGCATGATTTGATATCTTTGCAAGTCTCTTCGAATTATCGGTTTAGTTTAGCCTACTAGATTGATCTTTCTTACTATGGGATAAGTTCTTAGCTTTGGGTTCAATCTTGCGGTGTCCTTTCCAGTGACAGTAGGGGCAGCAAGGCACGTATTGTATTATTGCCATCGAGGATAACAAGATGGGTTTTTTTATCATACTGCTTGAGTTAATTCCTCTACATCATGTCATCTTGCTTAATGTGTTACTCCATTCTTTATGAACTTAATACTCTAGGTGCATGCTGGATAGCGGTCAATGTGTGGACTAATAGTAGTAGATGCAGGCAGGAGTCGGTCTACTTGACACGGACGTGATGCCTATGTTCATGATCATTGCCTTAGATGTCGTCATAATTATGCACTTTTCTATCAATTGCTCGGCTGTAATTTGTTCACCCACTGTAATATATGCTATCTTGAGAGAAGCCACTAGTGAAAGCTATAGCCCCCGGGTCTCTTTTCCATATGATTGAATCTCGTTTACATCTGGCTAGTTTCCGATCTACTATTTTTCAATCTTTACTTTCCAATCTATAAACCAAAAATACCAAAAATATTTACGTTACCGTTTATATATCTATCAGGTCTCACTTTTGTGAGTGACCGTGAAGGGATTGACAACCCCTTTATCGCGTTGGTTGCAAGTTGTTGATTGTTTGTGCAGGTATTCGGTGACTTGTGCATTGTCTCCTACTGTATTGATACCTTGGTTCTCAAAACTGAGGGAAATACTTACGCTACTTTGCTGCATTAACCTTTCCTTTTCAAGGGAAAACCAACGCAAGCTCAAGAGGTAGCTGCTACATCTCCAACATATCTATAATTTTTTTGATTGTTCCATGCTATTATATTATCTGTTTTGGATGTTTAATGGGCTTTAATATGCCCTTTTATATTATTTATGGGACTAACCTATTAACCGGAGGCCGGGTGTCAGTTTTTGTTTTTTTTCCTATTTTAGAGTTTTGCAGAAAAGGAATATCAAACGGAGTCCAAACGGAATGAAACCTTCGCGATGACCTTTCTTGGACCGAAAGCAAACCAGAAGACTTGGAGTTGAAGTCAGAAACGCCATGAGGCATCTGAAAGGCAGGAGGGCGCGCCCAGGGGTAGGAGCGCTCTCCACCCTCGTGGGACCCTTGTAGCTCGACCGACGTACTTCTTTCGCCTATATATACTCTTATACGCTAGAAACACCAGGGGGGGGCACAAAATCACTTTTCCACCGCCACAACCTTCTGTACCCGTGAGATCCCATCTTGGGGCCTTTTTCTGGCGATCTGTCGGAGGGGGAATCGGTCATGGAGGGCATCTACATCAATACCATTGCCTCTCCGATGAAGCGTGAGTAGTTTACCACAGACCTTCGGGTCCATAGTTATTAGCTAGATGGCTTCTTCTCTCTCTTCGATTCTCAATACAAAGTTCTTCTCGATGTTCTTGGAGATCTATTCGATGTAATACTCTTTTGTGGTGTGTTTTGCCGAGATCTGATGAATTGTCGATTTATGAACAAGATTATCTATGAATATTATTTGGTTCTTCTCTGAATTCTTATATGCATGATTTGATATCTTTGCAAGTCTCTTCGAATTATCGGTTTAGTTTGGCCTACTAGATTGATATTTCTTGCAATGGGAGAAGTGCTTAGCTTTGGGTTCAATCTTGTGGTGTCCTTTCCCAGTGACAGTAGGGGCAGGAAGGCACGTATTGTATTATTGCCATCGAGGATAAAAAGATGGGGTTTATATCATATTGCTTGAGTTTATCCCTCTACATCATGTCATCTTGCTTAATGCGTTACTCTGTTCTTATGAACTTAATACTCTAGATGCATGCTGGATAGCGGTCGATGTGTGGACTAACAGTAGTAGATGCAGAATCATTTCGGTCTACTTCACACAGATGTGATGCCTATGTTCATGATCATTGCCTTAGATGTTTTCATAATTATGCGCTTTTCTATCAATTGTTCGGCAGTAATTTGTTCACCCACCGTAATACATGCTATCTTGAGAGAAGCCACTAGTGAAACCTATGGCCCCCGAGTCTCTTTTCTATTATATCACATCTGTTTTCCATTATATTGCATCTCTTTAAACTCATTTACTATTTTGCAATCTTTGCTTTCCAATCTATACAACAAAAATACCAAAAATATTTACTTTACTATCTCTATCATATCTTACTTTTGCGAGTGACCGTGAAGGGATTGACAACCCCTTTATCGCGTTGGTTGCAAGGTTCTTGATTTTTTGTGCAGGTACTAGGTGACTTGTGTGTCGTCTCCTACTGGATTGATACCTTGGTTCTCAAAATTGAGGGAATTACTTGCTACTTTTTTGCATCACCCTTTCCTCTTCAAGGGAAAAACCAACGCAAGCTCAAGTGGTAGCAAGAAGGATTTCTGGCGCCGTTTCCGGGGAGATCTATGTCAAGCCAAGCCATACCAAGCAACCATCATAAACTCTTCTCCCTCACATTACATTATTTGCCATTCGCCTCTCGTTTTCCTCTTCCCCACTTCTAAAACGATTTTCGAAAACATTTGCCTTTTCTTTGCCCCTCTTTCGTTCGTCTCTTTTTGCTTGCTTCTTGTGTGCTTGTGTGTTGGTGTGCCTGTTTGCTTTGATGGCTTTGTCAAAAAGTGTTGATCCTCACCTTAGGAGGTTGGAAGGAATTGAAAACAACGTTATAAGCTTTATGTCTTTGCAATTTGAGCATAATAATTTTTTCAGAAATGAGCTTAAGGAACAAAAAAGTTTTATGGAATAAATGAATAAAGAGCTCGATGATATGTCTAAGGAATTTTATGGTTTGAAATCTCAGTTTGCTCATCTTGAAAATTTAATAGGCCAAATTTTGGATAAACAAGCCACGTTAGTTAATAAGATGGTCGATAAACTGGAAGATCTACATAATAATGATGAAGATCTAAAAGTGATTGATTTGACTCCTATTAAATCTTTGTTTTCCAATATGAATCTTGGTAAAGATGGCACTAGAGATGAGTCAACTTTAGTTAAAAGGCCTCCCAATGATTCGGAGTTTTTAGATGTAGATGCAAAAATTGATAAAAATGGGATTGAAGAGGTCAAAACTTACCGTAGCAATGAACCCACTATTTTGGATTTCAAGGGATTTAATTATGATAATTTCCCTTTAATAAATTTTAGTTCCTTGTTGCAATCCATGTTAAATTCTCCTCATGCTTATAATCAAAATAAAGCTTTTACTAAACATATCGTTGATGCTTTGATGCAATCCTATGAAGAAAAGCTTGAACTAGAAGTTTCTATCCCTAGAAAAATTTATGATGAGTGGGAACCTACTATTAAAAATTAAGAATAAAGATCATGAATGCTATGCTTTGTGTGATTTGGGTGCTAGTGTTTCCACGATTCCATGCTAGATTCTCCTCATGCTTATAGTCAAAATAAGGCCTTTACCGAACACATTGTTGAAGCCTTGATGCAATCTTATGAAGAAAAACTTGAGTTGAAAGTTTCTATCCCTAGAAAACTCTATGATGAGTGGGAACCTACCATTAAAATTAAAATTAAAGATTATGAGTTTCATGCTTTGTGTGATTTGGGTGCTAGTGTTTCTACTATTCCCAAAACTTTGTGTGATTTGCTAGATTTTCGTGACTTTGATGATTGCTCTCTAAACTTACATCTTGCGGATTCCACTATTAAAAAGCCTATGGGAAGAATTAATGATGTTCTTATTGTTGCAAATAGGAATTATGTTCCCGTAGATTTTATCGTTCTTGATATAGATTGCAATCCTTCATGTCCTATTATTCTTGGTAGACCTTTCCTTAGAACGATTGGTGCAATTATTGATATGAAAGAAGGAAATATTAGATTTCAATTTCTGTTAAGGAAGGGCATGGAACACTTTCCTAGGAATAAAATTAAATTGCCTTATGAATCTGTAATGAGAGCCACTTATGGATTGCATACCAAAGATGACAATACCTAGATCTATTCGTGTTTTTATGCCTAGCTAGGAGCGTTCAACGATAGCGCTTGTTGGGAGGCAACCCAATTTTATTTTTGTTCTTTGCTTTTTTTATCCAGTTTATTAATAAATAATTCATCTAGATTCTGTTTATATATGGTTTAATGCTTTAATTAGTGTTTGTGCCTAGTAGAACCTTCGGGAAGACTTGGGTGATGTCTTTGCGATCTTGCTGTAAAAAACAGAAACTTTTGCGCTCACGAGAATAGCTGTCATTGTTTACAGGATAATTATTTTAGGTTTATTCTTTTTGAAGATGATTAATAGACAAATTCCTCACGTCCACCAATTTATTTAAGAATTTTTAGAGTTACATAAGTATTATAAAGTTACAGATTACTACAGACTGTTCTGTTTTTGACAGAATCTATTTTTCGTGTGTTGTTTGCTTATTTTGATGAATCTATGAGTAATATCGGGGGGTATGAACCATAGAGAAGTTGGAATGCAGTAGGTTTAACACCAATATAAATAAAGAATGAGTTCATTACAGTAACTTAAAGTGGTGGTTTATTTTCTTATACTAATGGAGCTCATGAGATTTTCTGTTGAAGTTTTGTGTTGTGAAGTTTTCAAGTTTTTGGGTAAAGATTTGATGGATTTTGGAATAAGGAGTGGAAAGAGCCTAAGCTTGGGGATTCCCAAGGCACCCCATGGTAAAATTCAAGGACAACCAAAAGCCTAAGCTTGGGGATGCCCCAGAAGGCATCCCCTCTTTCGTCTTCGTCTATCGGTAACTTTACTTGAGGCTATATTTTTATTCACCACTTGATATGTGTTTTTCTTGGAGTGACTTGTATGATTTGAGTCTTTGCTTTTTTAAATTACCACAATCATCCTTGATGTACACATCTTTTGGGAGAGACACGCATAAATCAGAATTTATTAGAATACTCTATGTGCTTCACTTATATCTTTTGAGCTAGATAATATTGCTCAAGTGCTTCGCTTATATCTTTTTAGAGCACGGCGGTGGTTTTATTTTATAGAAATTGTTTATCTCTCATGCTTCACTTATATTATTTTAGGAGTCTTTTAGAACAACATGTTAATTTGCTTTGGTTATAAAATTAGTCCTAATATGATGGGCATCCAAGATGGGTATAATAAAAACTTTCATATAAAGTGCATTGAATACTATGAGAAGTTTGATTCTTTATGATCGTTTTGAGATATGAAGATGGTGATATTAGAGTCATGCTAGTAGAGTAGTTGTGAATTTGAGAGGTACTTGTGTTAAAGTTTGTGATTCCCGTAGCATGCACGTATGGTGAACCGTTATGTGATGAAGTTGGAGCATGATTTATTTATTCATTGTCTTCCTTATGAGTGGCAATCGGGGACGAGCGATGGTCTTTTCCTACCAGTCTATCCCCCTAGGAGCATGCACGTAGTACTTTTTTTTGATGACTAATAGATTTTTGCAATAAGTATGTGAGTTCTTTATGACTAATATTGAGTCCATGGATTATACGCACTCTCACCCTTCCACCATTGCTAGCCTCTCTAGTACCGTGCAACTTTCGCTGGTACCATACACCCACGATATACTGTCGGTGTACTAGAGTAGGGGTACCCTAGTATCCCAAACTTGTGCACGGGCAGTCGCAGCACCCCGCGGCAAGGCTTGCCGGGTGACCGCCAAGGTCATCCGTGGTTCCTTTGGAGCCATTCAAGAACAAAGTATTCAAGCCAAGGAGACAAGGCCCCGGCAAGAGGAGCTTGCCGGGAAGGCCAACCAAGGCATCTCAAGGAACTTGCCGCGACGCGCCACGCGACTCGGCAAGGCCCGGTGAGCGACAAGCTTCCGGACGCGACAAGACAACGACCCCGGCAAGACGCTTGCCGCGGCAAGCTACCACTCTGTACCCACGCTCCAGCACATCCACCAACGTATCGCCCTGGGGCCTTTCTAGGCGCGCGTGGCAGGAGGCTGTGCAGCCAGCGATGCGCGGTGGCAAGCGGTGCTGACAAGATTGCCATCATGGCAAGCGGTGGCGTCCCTGGCGGTCCCTTTTCGCACTATTTGGGCGATGCAGACGGGCATTTAATGCCTTTGTCCCCTGCCGTCAGGGCTAGGTATGATACATTGTACAGGTAGTTGTACCAACCGCAACTCCTTTTCCATTTTTACCCTTGTCTACGTTGCCACCTGTCGGTGACCCCTTGAGCATATAAAAGGAGGCCCATGTGCAACGTAGAGGGGGGTTCGAAGGCAGAAAACACTCACGCTCGGTCTCGTTAGCAGCTAGTGTGTACTGTAGCATTCAACGCTCCCGAGCAAGAACTCAATACACTCAGACATGACATGCAGCAGTAGGAGTATTATCTCTCTGGAGAGCTCCGAAGCTGGGTAAACTGCTCGTGTGCTTCGCCTCGATCTGCTCTTCGTGCGATCTCCGCCCCCCACTGAACCGAAAGGGGCTCGGTCCGCCGGTCCCATAGGTGTTCGTGGATCAGCTTCCCCGACATCTTTGGCGCGCCAGGTAGGGGGCGTCGAGGTTGTGTGAACCCGATCCGGCGTTCACACGAGCTAGATCTTCATCTTCTTCATCGACATGCCACCGAAGAAGAAGGCTTCGAAGGTGGCTGCTCCCTCTGCGTCGATACCACCACCACCGGAGCAAACGGGTGGTGGGGTAGACGCCGGCGGGAGAACGGACGTCGACGAGGGAGCTCATGGTGCTGCCAGGTCCAAGGACAAGGCTGCGCAGACCTCGGCGTCCATACATGCACCGCGCCCATCTCAGGAGGCGGGGGACCGACAGCGTCATGGTACTCACGGTGCCATACGTTTGTTGGACCAAGATCGAGCTGGTGGATCTCGGGGTGCTCAAGACCAGCATGCGCGCCAACATGCTGGCACGAGCGTGGCAAGGTCGCCTGGACGAGATACTGCTCCTTCTGACATAGTTAGAAGTCCGAGCATATCCCGCTCCTCGCACCGTTCGCCACTGCCACCCACCACTCCAGCAGAAGCTTTGGCACGAGCTCAACTGCTCCTGGATTACCCTCCAACGGCAGACAAGATCGATGAATGGAGGGCCACCATTCAGAGTCTCATCGGTTTCGCCAACGGTGACACCCCACGGCAGCCAAGTACATCGCAGCCGCGGCAAGATTGCTAGGCACGAGCCGATGGCGACAAAACCGGTGGGGGTGCAACCACCGTGCACTCTCCACCCCGAAGGCCAAGATCGCCGACTCGCCGGATCTACCTTGACAGCGACTCCACCACATCATCAGATCCACGAGCTCGTCGCGATCAGTGCCAAGTTCTTCATGAACGACAGCAAGAGGATGCTCGTACTCGCATCGAGCGCCAAAGAGAAGCGCGGTGTCAATCAGACCAGCGCGCTGGGCCCTCTGTCGACATGCATGCGCTAGGGAAACCAGGCGACTTGCCGTACGCGGTAGGTTGCCCTGCGTTCACTCGTGAGCTGCGGCAAGTCCAGTGGCCCAGCACGAAGAATTTCAAGCCAGACGTACCGGAGAAGTACGACGGCAATTCGCATCCGTCGGAGTTCCTCGGCATCTACACCATCGCGGTGCAAGCTGCCGGGGGGCGGGACGACAAGATCCTTGCCAACTACTTCCCGCTAGTGCTCAAGCCCAATGTCAGGTCCTGGCTCATGCACTTGCCGAACAACTCCATATCCTCCTGGGCAGACCTATGCCATCAGTTTGTCGGCGCCTTTACAGGCGGCCACAAACCTCATGGCCAAGAGAGCGACCTTCATCTGCTCGCCTAGAAGGAAGGAGAGCCCCTACGCAAGTACATTCAGAGATTCAGCCGTGTACTGCACAACATCCCAGATGTCCACCCTGCCGCGGTCATCAGCGCGTTCCATCAGAACGTGCGTAACCGCAGGATGTGGGACGAGATGGCGATGTGCAAGATCAGAGACGTCAGTGAGCTATATGCCCTGGCCGACAAGTGTGCATGTGCTGAGGAAGGGAGGAAACTCCCCGGAGAGAATACAGGAGCAGGAGGATCTGACAGAGAGGATGCTGCCCCGGCAAAGAAAAACCGGCGGCGGAACAACAGGAAGAAGAAAGGCAAAGATGTGCTAGTTGCTGAGCAGTCCGGCAACGGAGGTGGCGCCGAGAAAGCCGAGGCTGTGGCGGTCGCCGACAAGAAGGACGGCACCAACAAGCAGTACTGCAAGATCCACCGCACCAAGGGCCATGATCTCCAGAGCTGCAAGAAGGTCGAGCAGTTTGTCGAGCAGCAAAAGGCTGAATACGAGCGACGCGACAAGGAGAAAGCCCAAGAAGGTGCTGGAGGATCTGGCAAGAAGCGCCCCGGCCGAGGAGGACGTCGCGGCAAGGCCAAGCAGCGGCAAGGAGACAGACCTCCCCGCGGCCGCGACAAGGATGAAGATGAAGACGACGATGAAGATATGGATGATGACGAGACCGGTGATTAGGAGTTCCAGAAAGCCACGGAGGTCCTGTGCGTTGACGGCGGTGCTTCTCTGCATACTTCACACCGCCAGCTCAAGCAGTGGGTGCGGGAAGTCAATGCGGCAGAACCACCCGTCGAGTCACGCAAGCCTCTGAAATGGTCCAGCACACCTATCATCTTTGATATTGAGGACCACCCTAATCGCATAACTGCGGTCGGGTGCTTGCCGATGTTGGTTTCACCAACTATCCGCAACCTCAAGGTCACTAAGATGCTAGTTGACGGCGGGGCCGGCTTGAACCTGATCTCCTCCGCGGTACTCCAGAAACTCCAGATCCCTGACAGCGAGCTCGAAGAGACCGGCACATTCCAAGGAATCAATCTGGGGAGGAGCAAGCCGAAGGGAAAGATCACGTTGCCGGTGACATTTGGCAGCGAGTTGAACTTCAGGACTGAGAGGGTCACTTTTGACGTTGCTGACTTTCCATTGCCTTACAATGGGATACTCGGCCGTCCAGCACTCGCCAAATTCATGGCAGCCTTTCACTATGCATACAACATGCTGAAGATGCCAGGCCCGATAAGTGTCATCTCTGTCCCTGGCGACAAGAAGGATGCTCTTATCTGCGCCGACAAGATCTACCGGGAAGCAGCAGCCGCAACAGATCGCAAGTCACTTGCCGTTGAAGCTCCCGGGGGGAAGAAGAAGACCAAGTCCGGCAAGAGTTCGGATGCCCACTCTGGCAAGCGCACCTCTTCGGAGTGCTGCGCTACTGTCGAGGACGCACCATCGAGCTCCACCGGCAAGTGTAAGAAGACAATGGCAGCTCCGCCGGAGACCAAGAAGGTGTCCGCCAAGGAGGACGGCACTAGTGGTACCTTCACCATCAGTGCCACTCTCGACCCTAAATAGGAAAGCGCGCTCGTTGCTTTCCTGCGGGCGAACATCGACGTGTTTGCGTGGAAACCGTCTGACATCCTCAGTGTTCCCAGGAAAGTAATCGAGCACCATCTTGCCGTCTGTCCTCATGCGCGGCCCGTCAAGCAGAAGGTCAGGAAACAAGCAGTGGAGCGCCAAGAATTCATCGCAGAAGAAATCAAGAAATTGGAAGCAGCAGGCCTTGTCAGAGGAGTGCTCCATCCTACGTGGTTGGCCAATCCTGTAGTCGTGCTCAAGGCAAACAGGAAATGGAGGCTTTGTATCGACTTTACCGATGTCAATAAAGCTTGTCCCAAAGACCCATTTCCCTTACCGCGCATTGACCAGATTGTTGACTCCACGGCTGGATGTGACTTGCTTTCATTTCTTGACGCATACTCAGGATATCATTAGATCTTCATGGCAGAAGAGGATGAGGAGAAGACCGCATTCATCACTCCATGTGGCACATACTATTTCATACGGATGCCTTTCGGTTTAAAGAATGCTGGTTCAACATTTGCAAGGGTAGTCCATGACGCTTTTGAGCCACAAATACACAGAAATGTGGAAGCCTACATGGATGACATAGTGGTCAAGAGCACGGACAAGGCAACTCTGATTCAAGATTTAGACGAAACCTTCGCAAATCTGCGCAAGATCAACCTCAAGCTTAACCCCGAGAAGTGTGTGTTTGGAGTCCCCTCCGGCAAGCTTCTCTGGTTCTTCGTGTCTCGGCGGGGAATTGAAGCCAATCCCGACAAGATCAAGGCCATTGAGCAGATTGAAGCACCAAAACACGTCAAGGATGTACGAAGACTTGCCGGTTGCGTGGCTGCTCTCAGCAGGTTTATCTCTAGGTCTGCTAAGCGCGCCCTGCCGTTTTTCAAAATATTGAAAAAGGCAGGTCCAATGAAATGGACTCCGAAAGCGGAGGCTGCGCTGCGGGACTTGAAGAGATACCTGTCCTCCACTCCAACACTTGTCGCACCTAAACCACAAGAAAAGTTGCTGATGTATATAGAGGCAACCAATCAAGTGGTTAGTGTTGCGTTAGTAGCGGAGAGGGAGGCGGATGATGAGCCAGCAACCACGGCAGATGCATCCAGCGACAAGCAGGGGACTTCACCGACAAGCTCTAGTCCCGACAAAGATGGATCTGCGCAGGAGCGTGAGGAGATACAGAAGAGAATGGTGCAGCGCCCAGTTTACTTTGTCAGCTCCCTTCTCATGGCCTCGAGAAAGCTGCGCCATTACTTCCAAGCACATGAGATCACAGCTGTCACTCATTTTCCGCTGAAGAGGATACTGCAGAATCCAGAAGCAACAGGCAGGATTGTCGAGTGGGCACTGGAACTGTCAAGCTTTGGCCTCAAGTTTGAGAGCACTTCAACTATCCAAAGCAGAGCATTGGCAGAATTCATAGCAGAATGGACGCCAACACCAGATGAAGAAATTCTAGAAACGAGCATCCCCGTCAAGGAAGCAAGCAAAGAGTGGCTGATGTACTTTGATGGTGCCTTCTCGGTGCAAGGCGCCGGTGTGGGCGTGCTACTTGTTGCGCCCACCGGAGAGCACCTCAAGTACGTAGTCTAGATGCACTTTCCCAAGGAGCAAGCAACAAACAATACCGCAGAGTATGAAGGTTTGCTTGCCGGTCTCAGGATCGCAGTAGACCTTGGGATCAAGAAGCTCATTGTCAAGGGTGACTCGCAGCTTGTCGTCCGCCAAGTGAACAAGAATTATCAGAGTCCGTTGATGGAAGCTTACGTTGATGAAGTGAGAAAGTTAGAAGAGCACTTTGATGGCCTACAGATGGAACATGTTCCGAGAGCTCAGAACGACATTGCCGATGGCCTGTCAAAGTGCGCCGCACTTAAGTTACCTATGGAACCAGGGATCTTTGTGCTCAAACTGACTCAACCGTCTGTAACGCCATCAACTGGACAGAGCAAGAAGAGGAAGTTGATTTCTGGTGACTATTTTCCGGCAGAGCTCCCTGAAGCCGCCGCCAAGACGGTCCCCAAGATCAACAACAAGGGTGCTGAGGAGCAGTCTGCTCTGGCAAGCCCTAGGGTTTATTCCGTTGAAGCAGACGCTCCCGACAAGTTTTGCTCCGGCAAGCTTGCCGGGGAACGTCAAGCTCCGGCTGAGCCACAGGTTCTCGCCGTAGAAGCGGATGTTCCCGAAGCAGCAGATGCGCCTTCAGTCCTTGCTGTCGAGCCGCAAGCTTCAGCATGGGCACAGCAGATTGTCCGTTTCCTTCAGAAAGGATAACTTCCCGAAGAGCAAGAAGAAGCGAAAAGAGTAGCCCGGCAGTAAAGTATGTACCAGTTTGTCGACAACACACTGTACAGAAGAATACTCAACGGTGTGAAATTGAAGTGTATTCACCGGGAAGACGGACAAAAGCTGTTGGCAGAGATACATGGATGCATATGTGGTCACCACATTGGCGCAAGAGCACTTGCCAGCAAAGCATTCCGGCAAGGTTTCTTTTGGCCGACAGCCCTCCAGGATGCAACTGCACAAGTAACCAAGTGTGAAGCGTGCCAGTTCCATTCCAAGCAGATACACCAGCCAGCTCAAGCTCTCCAGACGATCCCTTTATCCTGGCCATTTTCGGTCTGGGGGCTCGACATCCTCGGCCCCTTTCCCCGAGAAGTCGGGGGCTTTGAGTACTTGTACGTCGCAATCGACAAGTTCACAAAGTGGCCGGAAGTGGAAGCAGTGAGGAAGCTGATAGCACAGTCAGCAGTCAAGTTCTTCAGGTCGATTGTTTGCCGTTTCGGGATCCCTAACAGGATCATTACCGACAACGGCACACAATTCACGAGTCGCACCTTCATGCAGTACGTCCAAGATCTTGGCGCCAAGGTCTGCTTCGCTTCTGTTGCTCATCCAAGAAGCAACGGTCAAGCGGAGAGGGCAAATGCTGAAGTGCTGTGCAGGCTCAAGACCAGGACTTTCGACAGGCTGCGCAAGTGCGGAAAGAACTGGATTGAGGAGCTGCCGGTGGTTCTTTGGTCGATCAGGACGACGCCAAATCGAGCCACTGGCCAGACACCTTTCGCTCTAGTCTATGGAGCAGAGGCAGTTCTCCCCACGGAACTCGTATACGGGTCACCTCGAGTGCTCGCCTATGATGAGATTGAGCAAGAGCAGCTGCGACAAGATGACGCGCTGCTCCTTGAGGAGGACCGTCTTCAGGCCGCTGTACGAGCTACTCGATACCAGCAAGCTTTGTGCCGCTACCATAGCCGCAAAGTTAATGCTAGAAGTCTCGAGGAAGGCGACCTTGTTCTTCAGCGCGTTCAGTCTGCCAAGAATTCCAACAAGTTGACGCCGAAGTGGGAAGGCCCTTACCGGGTGAAACGAGTCACTAGGCCTGGCGCTGTCCGCCTGGAGACCGAAGATGGCATTCCAGTGAGCAACTCCTGGAACATTGAGCATCTTCGTAAGTTTTACCCGTAAGGCGCGGTTGCCGGAACCTGTTCCGGCAACCACCTTTTGTACAAGTCTTGCCGATGTTGCATGTAATCCTTTGTACAAAGCCGGGCGCAGATCCTGTGCATAAGTAAAGCTCATGTGCTACGCACATGTTGTCAATTTCATGCTTTCTATTTTTTGCATGTGTTATCTGACACTTTGTGCAGCGCCTACCCCCGGTAAGCAATAACGAGCCGTAAGGCTCCATATCTTTATTTTCTCTTCTTTCTCTTTCTTAAAGAAAGGAAGGTTCCCACGCCCACAAGTTTGCCGAGGGGAAAGGAGAAGATAATGGTGTGGACCAGGCGTCGTTCAAGAAAGTTTCGCCTTACCGGGACGCAAACGACAGAAAAGCTAAGTTGCCAAAGTTTGAGCAATCAGTTTTAAATTTTTAAGTTATCTTCCTCGAACGACCGTGCTTTGTAAGAAAAACCTGTGCGCGGAGGAACCAACTCGTAGCTAGTTGCGCCCTTACTTTGTTTCGAGTCCGCTCAACAACTTAAGTGAGCTGCGACTAGTTGCGACAAGGTTTCTTGTCGGTAGCGGCACCGCCAGCAGGCTGCTGACGTCCCGCACTCAGCGCTCGCGGCCAAGGTGCCTGCGCCGACAAGTTCCCTAAAAGCGTAGGGCAAAAACATACAAAGGAAGGAATCAAGTAAAGGAAATAACATAGCAATCGTTACCCAAAATAGAGTTATATTACAAGATAGCTTGTCGCAGCTCTAACAGATTGTTCTCATAACATGACCAGCAACGACAAGAAAAAGGAGAAAACGGGCGGCCTAATCTACGCGATCGCCCTCAACCCTTGATCTCGCTCACCTTGTCCACAATGGGTGCGACAAGGGTCTTGAGCGCTTCCAGATCAGCTTCCGGCGGCAAGGTCCTAAGGACGTTGGTGAGGTTGAGGCCTGGGTTGTGGAAGGCCACCTTCACCAACACCTTTTGAAGAGCTCCCGCGCAGATCTTGCGCGACTCGTCGGCCAGCTGCTTTGGGATCTTCTCCCGGAGTCGCTGGAGGGCCGTCGCCACGCCTTTGAAGAACAAGCTGAGCTTGGCGCTGGGTTGGATGTTCTCATCAGAGGGATACCCGAAATCCTCCATCCCCAGCTGCGCCAGCTCCCTGTCGATGGCTGCGGCAACATCCACGAGACCCTCCGTCCAATGCTCCACATTCTCCCTGAAAGCGTTCTGGGTGACGGCAGCACTCGCCAGCAGCGCCTCGTCGGCCTTGATCTTCTTCTTCAAGGCCACCTCCTGCTCCCTGGCGCTGTCCAGCGTCTTGGTCAAAGTAGTCAGCTTCAACTCAAGATCCGCGTTGGAGTCCTTGGTGGCGCTAAGCTCCTTGCCCTTCTCGACGAGACGACCCTGCAGCTCGCCAAGGGTGTAGGCGTCCTTCTCGCGCTCACGCTTGAGCGCGGCAAGCTCTTCACCGCTCGTATTGAGATCGGCCTCCAGCTCCGCCACCTTCGTCTCCATCTCCTTCTTGGCGGCCTCGGCAGCTGCGGCAGCATCCTCTGCTTCCTTGAGAGCCCCGCCGAATGTTTGCTCACGCGCGGCAAGCTCCTCCTCGTGGCTGTCAAGGTTGACCTTCCGCTGCGCCAACTCACCCTCCCGCGCAAACAGCTCCTCGGCGGCAAGCCGCTATTGCTCTTCAACTTCGGCCTTCTCGAGGAGGAAGGCTTTCCGCGCCTCGGCGAGTTGCTCCCGCTCCTCTGCCAGGGACCGGAGAGCTTCCTTGTTGAGAACCCGGAGTTCCTCCGTGCGCTTCTCGATGTCCACTCCCGCCTTCGCAGCAAGCGCTTCTCGGGATTCCAGCTTGGCCTGCCGAGCGCGGTAGAGCGACACCAGCTTCCGCAGCAGCTGCTCCTCCTCAGACTCGTCGCTGCTGCTGCTCGGTGCATCAACCAGCGTCAGCCCAGCGGAGGCGAGCACCTCTCCATCAAAGGTTTCTCCTTTGACCGGCGCCCTGGAGCTTGACGCCCAGGGGAGTTTGATGAAGACGCCATCACCGGCCTTCAAGTAGGCGCCGGGCTGGGGCTCTTCGGAGCCTGACGCTGCAGCAGCGGCGGAGGGGTCGGCGGTCGGCGTAGCGCCTGACGCTCCTGCGGCCTCGGGGTCGTCAGTGCGATCGCCAAACCCCTCGCCAACTTTTGCGGCGGCAGCTTTGGCTGCCTCTTCGCCGGCGGGATCATTAGCGCCGGCTTCTTCTTCGGTGGCAGCAGCGTCGTCGGTATCGCCGCGTGCGTTCTCCTCGCCGCCGACCTCGGTCTCCATCAGCTCCGTGGCAGATGGATCTGACGACCGGAAAAGGGAGAAAGTCAAGCAAATATCCAAAAAGAAAATCGGAAGAAGAAGAACCCAAGGGAAGTTTTCAAGCAAGAGGGGTACCTGTACTAGGCTCTACAGTCACGGTCTCCGCCACCGGGGGGTCGTTGGTGCTGCCCCTTGCCAGAGAACTTTCCCTTGCCGGAGACTTCTCCCTTGCCGGAGAATGCTCCCTTGCCGGGGAATCCTCCCTTGGCGGTGTAGTCGAAGCAGATGGCATGTCGGGGGCGGCTTCCGGGCGCTCCTGGTGAGGCTGCTCTGCTCCTACACAAACCAATAGTCAGATGACAGCAAAGAAAGGGCACCCATGCGCGCCTAACAGCGGGAAGTAAACCATATACTTACGCTGGGGGCTGCGCTGGGAGCTGCTTTGGGGAATAGTTGCCGGGTCCGGCAAGGTGGTCTCGGACACGCTCCCTGCTGCCGCGGTGGGATTGTCATCGATGACAAACACCGGCACCTTGGCTCTCTTTGCCGCTCTCTGGGCCAGAGTCCTGAAAAGGAATGGGTTCGGAGTAAAGCAAATCAGATACAAGACAAAACAACAAGAATTGAAGAACTACAAGTACAGCAAAGAATCTTACTCTTCTTCTTCCTCGTCGGAGCTGAGCGCGGAGAGGTCGAAGTCCGGCCCACCTTCGGCGCGATGAGGCGGAGGAGTGGGTTCCCTTAACCGCTTGGCGGGGGCAGCGGCAGGAGCAGAAGCGCTGGTCCGGGAGGACCCCGCTCCAGTTGCCGCAGCGGCGTGAGGTGCTCCCGCGGCAATGGTGCTTGTCCGGTGGAGCGTGTCGCGCGGCGCGGCGGCTATTGACTCGTCTGCTGCCCCGCTACGTCCCCGACCTTGCGGAGACACCTTCTTGGTGGAGCTGGGGGCTTTGCTTGCGGCGAGCTGTCTGAAGATGAGGAGGAAGAGGAGTTGGTCTTCAACGAGCCACTCGCACCCTCGGCGGGCTCGCTCGAGTCGACTTCAGGCCCGGCAAGCTCTCCCTCGCCGGCAAGCTCCTCTCGCTCGGCAAGGTTTGCCGCCTCTGCTGCCTCTGCCTCCTCCACGGTGAATCCAAACTCGCCCGCGGCAGCGGCTGCCACCGCCTCTTCCAGCCTAGTGGCGATGCGCTGCATCTCCGCATCGATGGTGTCGCGGGTGAGGCTTTTCTGCTCATCAGAGCGGACCGGCACTTCTACCAAGCCGTCGAAGAACTCCTGCACGACGTCGTCTGCAGGCTCTTGCCAAGTTGGGACAATTCCATGCGAATCGCACAGCAGCATCATTGCACGGATGCAGTTGAGCGAGGAGTTGTTGCACAGCGGAACGACACCCTGTGGCAACCTGAACCATTCGGGATGTTGAGGGTCATGCTTGAACAGCTCCTTGAGCATCGCGTCCAGTTCCAGGACAGTGAAGTTGAAGTTGAGGCCCGGGCGCAGCCTCATGATGTCCGCCGGACCCCCGAACTCCCAGGCGGGTCTCCTCCTCTCCTGCAGGGGGGCGATGCGGCAGCAAAGAAAATCTGCGCCAACAGCGCCTACAGTGAGCCCGGCAAGCCTGAGGCGTAGGATCCGGGTGACGGCAATCTTCAGCCTATCGTCTTCCGGGGCCACGCTGCTCCAATCGTTGCCGCGCGCTACTAGGGCTTCGCGCTGGGCAGTAAACGGTTGCGGGTTCTCCTCGACAATCCAGCACCAGTCTGCTCTCCATTCCTCCCACTTGCCGCGGAGCTCTCCCTCCAGATAAGCTTCCTTCTTGCCGGCTCTCGAGATCCAGGCGATTCCGCCGGATAAAGGCTCCCCTCTCTCAACTCGGGGCATAAAGAAGTGGCGGAAAAGTGCTACATTTGGGTAGACTCCGACAAAGTTTTTGCAGAGATGTGCGAAAACTGCCATGGTCAGAACGGCATTGGGGGTGAAGTCAAGGAGGTGGAACCCGTAGGTGTTCATGATGTCGCAGAAAAATTCAGAGAAAGGCGGGCAGAGCCCGCAGTAGAAGAACAACGCGAAGAAGGGATATCCATTCGGAGCCCGTTCCGAAGCGGCGGCTGAGAGTACCTTCGTGCACGGATGCGCTCGCGTCTCTGTCGACCAGAAGAGGTAGTAGTACTCCCTCAGCTCCTTCGTGGCGAGCTTGGGGGGGGGAGGGGGAAGGTTGTCCGCTCCTTTCGCAGCACCGTGAGCCGCTGCGCCTCGGTCGACTTCACGGCCTTCCCCTTGCCAGCTTTCGGAGCCATGGCAGAGGTGCTGGGGGACATCGACGGCGTTGGTGGTGCTGGTGGCGATGGGGGGTGGAGCGCTGCTCTCTTTCGGCTTTGGGAAGAAGGGGGAGCGGCGGAAGTTTCTGAGATTGGAATAGCAACCGGCGAGATGGGCGAACTGCCCCTGTTTCCCCTGCTTACAAAGAGGGAGGGGGCGGACGTTCCGTCTTTCCGAATAAAGAAACCGCCCACGATCTCTCCCATGACGTCGCATTCGACACGTGCCGTTCGGGGAGAGCGTGGTGGATGCGGAGTAAGATACGGCGTAACCCAGGCCGTGCATGCCCGTGCCCTGTTTTGGGCCTGGCCCAACAGCGCTCGGCATCTTGTGTGGCCCAGGCCCGGGGGCTCCTGTCGGTGTACTAGAGTAGGGTTACCCTAGTATCCCGAACTTGTGTACGAGCAGTCGCAGCACCCTGCGGCAAGGCTTGCCGGGTGACCGCCAAGGTCCTCCGTGGTTCCTTTGGAGCCATTCAAGAACAAAGTATTCAAGCCAAGGAGACAAGGTCCCAGCAAGAGGAGCTTGCCGGGAAGGCCAACCAAGGCATCTCAAGGAACTTGCCGCGACGCGCCACGCGACCCGGCAAGGCCCGGTGAGCGACAAGCTTCCGGACGCGACAAGACAACGACCCCGGCAAGACGCTTTCCGCGGCAAGCTACCACTCTGTACCCACGCTCCAGCACATCCACCAACGTGTCGCCCTGGGGCCTTTCCAGGCGCGCGTGGCAGGAGGCTGTGCAGCCAGCGGTGCGCGGTGGCAAGCGGCGCTGACAAGATTGCCATCATGGCAAGCGGTGGCGTCCCTGGCGGTCCCTTTTCGCACTATTTGGGCGACGCAGACGGGCATTTAATGCCTTTGTCCCCTGCCGTCAGGGTTAGGTATGATACACTGTATAGGTAGTTGTAGCAACCGCAACTCCTTTTCCATTTTTACCCTTGTCTACGTTGCCACCTGTCGGTGACCCCTTGAGCATATAAAAGGAGGCCCATGCGCAACGTAGAGGGGGGTTCGAAGGCAGAAAACACTCACGCTCGGTCTCGTTAGCAGCTAGTGTGTACTGTAGCATTCAGCGCTCCCGAGCAAGAACTCAATACACTCAGACATGACATGCAGCAGTAGGAGTATTATCTCTCCGGAGAGCTCCGAAGCTGGGGAAACTGCTCGTGTGCTTCGCCTCGATCTGCTCTTCGTGCGATCTCCGCCCCCCGCCAAACCGAAAGGGGCTCGGTCCGCCGGTCCCATAGGTGTTCATGGATCAGCTTCCCCGACATATACCTTCCTCAAAACAGCCATGGTACCTACCTATTATGGCATTTCCATAGGCATTCCGAGATATATTTCCATGAAACTTTCCACCGATCCATTTATTATGACACGCTCCATCATTGTCATATTGCCTTGCATGATCATGTAGTTGACATCGTATTTGTGGCAAAGCCACCGTTCATAATTTTTTCATACATGTCACTCTTCAATCGTTGCACATCCCGGTACACCACTGGAGGCATTCACATAGAGTCATATTTTATTCTAAGTATCGAGTGGTAATTCTTTAGTAGTAAGTAAATAAAAGTGTGATGATCTTCATTATTAGAGGATTGTCCAGTGAGGAAAGGATGATGAAGACTATGATTACCCCACAAGTCTGGATGAGACTCCTGACTAAATTAAAAAAAAAGAGGCCATAAAAAAGAGAAAAGGCCCAAATAAAAAAAATACAAAAATAAAAAATAAAAATGAGAGAAAAAGAGAGAAGGGGCAATGCTACTATCCTTTTACCACACTTGTGCTTCAAAGTAGCACCATGATCTTCATGATAGAGAGTCTCCTATGTTGTCACTTTCATATACTAGTGGGAATTTTTTAATTGTATAAATTGGCTTGTATATTCCAATGATGGGCTTCCTCAAAATGCCCTAGGTCTTCGTGAGCAAGCGAGTTGGATGCACACCCACTTAGTTTCTTTTGTAGAGCTTTCATATACTTATAGCTCAAGTGCATCCGTTGCATGGCAATCCCTACTCACTCGCATTGATATCTATTGATGGGCATCTCCATAGCCCGTTGATACGCCTAGTTGATGTGAGACTATCTTCCCTCTTTTTGTCTTCTCCACAACCACCCTTCTATTCCACATATAGTGCTATATCCATGGCTCACGCTCATGTATTGCGTGAAGATTGAAAAAGTTTTGAGAATGTCATAAGTATGAAACAATTGCTTGGCTTGTCATCGGGGTTGTGCATGATTTAAATATTTTGTGTGGGGAAGATGGAGCATAGCCAGACTATATGATTTTGTAGGGATAACTTTCTTTGGCCATGTTATTTTGAGAAGACATGATTGCTTTGTTAGTATGCTTGAAGTATTATTATTTTTATGTCAATATTAAGCTTTTGTCTTGAATCTTTTGGATCTGAACATTCATGCCACAATAAAGAAAATTACATTGATAAATATGTTAGGTAGAATTCCACATCAAAAATTCTGTTTTTATCATTTACCTACTCGAGGACGAGCAGGAATTAAGCTTGGGGATGCTTGATACGTCTCCAACGTATCTATAATTTTATATTGTACCATGCTATTATATTATCTGTTTTGGATGTTTAATTGGATTTAATTTGCTCTTTTATGTTATTTTTGGGACTAACCTATTAACCGGAGGCCCAGTGCCAGTTTCTTTTTTTTTCCTATTTTAGAGTTTTGTAGAAAAGGAATACCAAACGGAGTCCAAACGGAATGAAACCTTCGCGGTGATCTTTCTTTGACCAAAATTAAACCAGAAGACTTGGAGTTGAAGTCAGAAACGCCACGAGGCATCCACGAGGCAGGAGGGCGTGCCCAGGGGGGTAGGCACGCCCCCACCCTCATGGGCCCCTTGTAGCTTCACCGACGTACTTGTTTCGCCTATATATACTCTTATACCCTAGAAACACCGAGGGGAGCCACGAAACCACTTTTCCACCGCCGCAACCTTCTATACCCGTGAGATCCCATCTTGGGGCCTTTCTCCGGCGATCTGCCGGAGGGGAATCAATCATGGAGGGCTTCTACATCAACACCATTGCCTCTCCGATGAAGCATGAGTTGTTTACCACAGATCTTTGGGTCCATAGTTATTAGCTAGATGGCTTCTTCTCTCTCTTTGATTCTCAATACAAAGTTCTTCTGGATGTTCTTAGAGATCTATTTGATGTAATACTCTTTTGCGGTGTGTTTGCCGAGACCCAATGAATTGTGGATTTATGAACAAGATTATCTATGAATATTATTTGGTTCTTCTCTGAATTCTTATATGCATGATTTGATATCTTTGCAAGTGTCTTCGAATTATTGGTTTAGTTTGGCCTACTAGATTGATCTTTATTGCAATGGGAGAAGTGCTTAGCTTTGGGTTCTGTCAGGGATATACCCCGCGGTATGACCCGAGCGGAGTCTTAACCCGGCTGGGACTTGGTAAACCAGCGGATGATAAACCGGTGGACAGTTAAGACAGAGAGTTAAGACAGATGGCTAAGATAGATGGTAAACCAGCTGGTGGTAAACCGGCAGGAGTAAGTCAGATGTTAACCCGGTAGGTGTTAAGTCAGTTCATAAACCGGCAGGAAGTCATAAACCGGCTAACCATCTTAAACTGGCTGACCATGTTAAACCAGCAGACCATGTTAAACCGGCAGACCATGTTCAACCGGCAGACCATGTTAAACTGGCAGACCATGTTAAACCGGCAGACGGTAATAACTGGGTTGCCATGGTTTATGAAGCCCATGAAGGGAAGTCAAAAATAGTTTAAGTCTTAGTCCGAGATGGACTCTACATGTAACCCGCCCCTTCAACTTATATAAGGAGGGGCAGGGCTCCCCAAAGAGGGACAAGTAAACAACAATCTCTAGGGCTAGACACAATTAGAGGAGAGCCGGTTTACGTTGATTCCCTCGTGATGATAATGACATCCAGCCTCAAACAGCATGTAGGGTTGTTACCGGATGATGTTTCCCAGGGCCCGAAGTTGTCTAAGTCTTTGTCTTGCGTGTTGCGTTTCTCGATTCCGCTCAACCCCTCTCAAGCTACCACATAGATACGTTGGCCTCGCGACTAAGTCCTTCCATTAGGACATCTGACGTGATATTTCCACGACAGTTGGCGCCCACCGTGGGGCTCGCGCACGGTGGTGTTGAGTTCTTGGAGGGATCTCTCCAAGGGATCAAGGAGTTCACAATTTCCCTGATGAAGAAGTGCCAGTTTGAGAGGATTTGCATCAGTTTTTAAGTTCATCAGTCCAGATTCATGGTCTGTGAGATTTAAGGTGGAAGAGAAATTAGGGTTGCTACCAATGCATCGCCACAAAGGATATATGGCGTTTCATCCGTCCAGATCAAATCAATCATAAGTCGCCGAGATCGATATAAGCCTTTCGACGCAGCAAACGTACTGCAGGAGACGTCAGATGTTGGGATTTAACAGCCAGATCCGATTCCTGTTACGCTTCACGTGCACGTCAGATATTTTTTAAGGAAAGACCAAAATCATAAGGCGAAACCTAAGCCTACCACTATCACTTTCGGGCGTAATGACAAACGTCTATTGCAGTACAAGTAAATCCATCGCTATCTCCAAGCCGCCGGTTAAGTGGTCAAATTACCTGCTCTGGATCCACATCTGGTCTACAACCATTTATGGATAAAATACATATGGGTCCAACAGCCAAAAAGACGAGAAAGAAAGATCATGACGGCGGTTTAAATCGCTTTCGCCAAAGTCCTTCAGATACTAGCTACATGTCTCCGGCCTCGTTGCGTCGTCACCAGAGTCGCCTCCCTTGCGGAGCCTCAAGCTGCTACTTCCACCTAGACAAGAAGCCACTAGGACGAGGACAGATTCCGCCTCTGCCTCAGAGTCATTATCGTCGATCATTGCCTCCGCAAAGCGCCCCTTCGCCGCCTCGCCTACCGTTTCACCCGGGCCTCACCTCTACCACGATAAACCAGCCAGGTTGTGTCTCCTCTTGGCCCAAGCAGAAAAGCTGCCCTGCGACTCCGGCCTGAATTCATTGACCCGCCATTAGTTTGTGCCCCGTCAAGCGCGCCGCTGTGAACCGACCACCACGTCAGAACCGTGCCCCTCGAGCGCCTGCACACCTGAAGCATCGAGCCTTTCCGTTCGACGCCGGATCATACCCGCGCCTGCTCTGATCGGCTTATACTTCGAGCGCCTGCCGGTTCGATCCCTCACCCTAGCCTCGCGCTCGCCTCCGGATTACCTCCACTGCTCGCTTCGAGCGCCTTCCGATTCGACCCCGCATTGTAATGAGCCGTAGCAGCCTTGGCCTACCTTTGCTGCAAACCGCCTTGCCGTGGCTTCACCCTGTGTTAATCCCTTGTCGGGTACCTTCAAACCGCCGTCTCGCATGGCTGGATGCCTCCTCAATTACAACCGCTCCAAGCTAACCCGGCGTTGCGGCCTCCAAGTAGTTTCGACGAATCGTCATCACCACCGAGTCACCTGATTCATGGTGAAATGCCGGTCTCCAGGGCACCTCCGCCTCCGCCTTGTCAAACTGCCGGCCTTGCCTTGGTTGCCTCCGTCGTCGCAGCTCCGAAACATGACCCTGCTACACTTGAGGGGCGGGCTTCCCCTGCTACGCTCGAGGAACGAAGAGTTGTTGGCAAGTCGTAGCCTCTCATCTAAGGATGCGATGAACCGCCGGGCAAGTTGCTTCGCCGACTCGCCGGTGTTGCCGCGGTCGCTTTCCTTCATGAGAGGAAAGAAGACAACAAGGATCAGGTACCTAGAATAATAAGGGTCGGAGGGAACGCACATCATCAGATCAACTATGCATCTGCTATCTTTTATCTGACAAGAAGACCAGGTGGTATTGTCGTGGGAACGAACACCTATGGGGCCGGGGGACCGGGCCCCTTTCGGTTCGGTGGGGGGCGGAGATCGCACGAAGAGCGGATCGAGGCGAAGCACGCGAGCGATTTACCCAGCTTTGGAGCTCTCCGGAGAGATAATACTCATACTGCTGCTTTGTGGTTTGTATTGTGTTCTTGCTCGGGAGCGCTGAGAGCTACAGTATGCACCAGCTGCTAACGAGACCGAGCATGAGCGTTTTCTGGTTTCGAACCCCCTCTACGTTGCGCATGGGCCTCCTTTTATATGCTCAAGGGGTCACCGACAGGTGGCAACGTAGACAAGGGTAAAAATGTAAAAGGTGTTGCGGTTGGTACACCTACTTGTACAGTGTATCCTACCTAACCCCGACGGCAGGGGACAAGGGCATTAAACGCCCGTCTGCGTCACCCAAACAGTGCAGAAAAGGGACCGTCAGGGGCGCCACCGCTTGCCACTATGGTGATCTTGTCAGTGTCGCTTGCCACCTCGCACCGCTGGCTGCACAGCCTCTTGCCACGCGCACCTGGAAAGGCCACAGGGCGACACGTTGGTGGATGTGCTGGAGCGCGGGTACAGAGTGGTAGCTTGCCGCGGCAAGCGCCTTGCCGCGGTCATTGTCTTGTCGCGTCCGGAAGCTTGTCGCTCACCGGGCCTTGCCGGGACGCGAGGCGCGTCGCGGCAAGTTCCTTGAGGTGCCTTGGTTGGCCTTCCCGGCAAGCTCCTCTTGCCGGGGCCTTGTCTCCTTGACTTGAACACTTTGTTCTTGAATGGCTCCAAAGGAACCCCGGAGGACCTTGGCGGTCACCCGGCAAGCCTTGCCGCGGGGTGCTGCGACTACCCGTGCACAAGTTCGGGATACTAGGGTAACCCTACTCTAGTACACCGACAGGAGCCCCCGGGCCTGGGCCACACATGTTGCCGAGCACTGTTGGGCCAGGCCCAAAACAGGGCACGGGCACGCGCGGCCTGGGTTACGCCGTATCTTACTCCGTATCCACCGCGCCCTCCCCGAACGGCATGCGTTGAATGCGGCGTCGTGGGAGAGATCGTGGGTGGTTCTTTATTCGAAAAAACGGAACGTCCGCCCCCTCCCTCTTTATAAGCAGAGGAAACAGGGGCAGTTCGCCAATCTCGCCAGTTGCTGTCCCAATCTCAAAAATCTCCGCCGCTCCCCCCCTTCTTCCAAAGCCGAGAGAGAGCAGCGCTCCGCCCCCCATTGCCACCGGTGCCACCAATGCCGTCGATCTCCCCCCACCACCTCCGCCATGGCTCCGAAAGCCGGGAAGGGCATGAATTCGGCCAAGGCGCTGCGGCTCGAGGCGCTGCGAAAGGAGCGGGCAACCTTCCTCCCCGAGCTCGCCGCGAAGGAGCTGAGGGAGTACTACTACCTCTTCTGGTCGACGGAGACGCGAGCGCATCTGCGCACGAAGGTACTCTCCGCCGCCGCCTCGGAACGGGCTCCGAACGGATATCCCTTCTTCGCGCTGTTCTTCTACTGCGGGCTCTGCCTGCCTTTCTCTGAATTCTTTTGCGACATCATGAACACCTACGGGTTCCACCTCCTTGATTTCACCCCCAATGATGTTCTGACCATGGCAGTTGTCGCGCATCTCTGCGAAAACTTTGTCGGAGTCCACCCAAACGTAGCTCTTTTCCGCCACTTCTTTATGCCCCGAGTTGAGAGAGGAGAGCCTTTATCCGGCGGAATCGCCTGGATCTCGAGAGCCGGCAAGAAGGAAGCTTATCTGGAGGGGGAGCTTCACAGCAAATGGGAGGAGTGGAGAGCAGACTGGTGCTGGATCGTCGAGGAGAACCCGTAGCCGTTTACTGCCGAGCGCCAAGCCCCAGCAGTGCGCGGCAACGATTGGAGCAACTTGGCCCCGGAAGACGATAGGCTAAAGATTGCCGTCACCCGGATCCTGCGCCTCAGGCTTGCCGGGCTCACTGTAGGCGCCGTTGGCGCAGATTTTCTTCACCGCCGCATCGCCCCCCTGCAGGAGAGGAGGAGACCCGCCTGGGAATTCGGGGGTCCGGTGGACATTATGAGGCTGCGCCCAGGCCTCAACTTCAACTTCACCGTCCTGGAACTGGACGCCATGCTCAAGGAGCTGTTCAAGCACGACCCTCAACATCCCGAATGGTTCAGGCTGCCGAAGGGCGTCGTCCCGCTGTGCAACAATTCGTCGCTCGATCGCATCCGTGCAATGATGCCTTTGTGTAGGGGTGGAAAGTGGTAGCGGATAATTTGAAATATTCGATATTCGTATCCGAGAAAATACCTATTCATATCCGAAACATCCGCATCCGAACTAAAATGGAAATGGAAATTATCCATATCCGAATTTATTAAACAAATACGAAATAAAATATGGTAGGACATTTTGACACAAATATGGATATGGAAGTGGATATATCCGTATCCGGATAAGATTATGGGAGGTAATTTTCAAAATTCTAGCCCCAATATTCCAATTATCCAACATAAAAGCCAAATTAGTGGTCAAATTTAACTCTTTGTATATTAAACTTAGAAATTATTATGCACTACAATAGTATTTATTCATAAACCTATTTATCATTGACTTATTGTATGTCACAAGTTGATTATTTTATGTTACATAGCTATTGACTAATTTACTTAAGGAATAAGTTAATATTATTCGTATCCATTCTGAATCAAGAAAACATCCGATATGTATCCGTATTTGAATAACATCTGAGCCGCATTCGTATCCGATAACATTCGTATTCGGATTCGTATTCGTTTCGAAAATATGAAAACGGAAGTGGAAAGAGCACTATCCGATCCGCATCCGATCCGTTTCCACCCCTACCTTTGTGCGATTCGCATGGAATTGTTCCAACTTAGCAAGAGCCCACAGACGACGTCGTGCAGGAGTTCTTTGATGGCTTGGTGGAGGTGGCGGTCCGCTCCGATGAACAGAAGAGCCTCAACCGCGACACCACCGATGAGGAGATGCGGCGCATCGCCACTAGGGCGGAAGAGGCGGCGGCAGCCGCTGCCGCGGGCGAGTTTGGATTCACCGTGGAGGAGGCAGAGGCAGCAGAGGTGGCAAGCCTTGCCGATCGAGATGAGCTTTCCGGAGAGCTCGCCGGCGAGGGAGAGCTTGCCGAGCCTGAAGCCGAGTCGAGCGAGCCCGCCGAGGGTGTGAGCGGCCCGCCATCTTCAAGTAGCTTGCCGCAAGCAAAGCCCCCAGCGCAGCCCCCAGCTCCACCAAGAAGGCGTCTCCGCAAGGCCGGGGATGTAGCAGGGCGATAGACGTGTCAACAGCCGTCGCGCCGCTGGACGCGCTCCACCGCGACAAGCACTGTTGCCGCGGGAGCACCTCACGCCGCTGCGGCAACTAGAGCGGGGTCCTCCCGGACCACTGCTTCTGCTTCTACCGCTGCCCCCGCCAAGCGATCAAGGGAACCCACTCCTCCGCCTCGTCGCGCCGAAGTTGTCTGGACTTTGACCTCTCCGCGCTCAGCTCCGACGAGGAAGAAGAAGAGTAATATTCTTTGCTGTACTTGTAGTTCTTCAATTCTTACTATTTTTGTCTTGTATCTGATTTGCTTTACTCTGAACTCATTCCTTTTCAGGACCCTGGCCCAGAGAGCGGCAAAGAGAGCCAAGGCTCCGGTGATTGTCATCGAGGACGAGCCCACCGCGACAGCAGGGGGCGCGCCCGAGACCACCTTGTCGGACCCGGCAACTACTCCCCGAAGCAGCCCCCAGCGTAAGTATATGGTTTACTTCCCGCTGTTAGGTGCGCATGGGTGTTCTTTCTTTGTTGATATCTGACTGTTGGTTTGTGTAGGAGCAGAGCAGCCTCACCAGGAGCACCCGGAAGCCGCCCTCGAGATGCTATCTGCTTCGACTACACCGCCAAGGGAGGATTCCCCGGCAAGGGAGCGTTCTCCGGCAAGGGAGAAGTCTCCGGCAAGGGACAGTTCTCCGGCAAGGGACGGCACCAGCGACCCCCCGGTGGTGGAGCCCATGACTGCAGATCCCAGTACAGGTAACCCTTCTTGCTTGAAAACTTCCCTTGGGTTCTTCTTTTTCTGATTTTCCTTTTGGATATTTGCTTGACTTTTCTCCCTCTTCCGGCCTTCAGATCCACCTTCCACGGAGCCGATGGAGACCGAGGCCACCGGCGAGGAGAGCGCGCACGGCAACACTGATGATGCCGCCGCCACCGAAGAAGAAACCGGCGCTGATGATCCTGCTGGCGAAGAGGCTGCCAAAGTTGCCGCTGCAGGAGCTGGCGAGGGGTTCGGCGATCGCACAGACGACCCTGAGGCCGCAGGAGCGCAAGGCGCTACGCCGACCGCCGATCCCTCTGCCGCTGCCGCAGCATCAGGCCCCGAAGAGCCCCAGCCCGGCGCCTATCTCAAGGCTGGCGATGGCGTCTTCATCAAGCTCCCCTGGGCGTCAAGCTCCAGGGCGCCGGTCGAAGGAGAAACTTTTGATGGAGAGGTGCTCGCCTCCGATGGGCTGACGCTGGTTGACGCGCCAAGCAGCAGCAGCGACGAGACTGAGGAGGAGCGGCTGCTGCGGAAGCTGGTGTCGCTCTACCGCGCCCGACAAGCCAAGCTGGAATCCCGAGAAGCGCTTGTCGCGAGGGCGGGAGTGGACATCGAGAAGCACGCGGAGGAGCTCTGGGGTCGTAACCAGGAAGCCCTCCGGTCCCTGGCAGAGGAACGGGTGCAACTCGCCGAGGAGCGGAAAGCCTTCCTCCTCGAGAAGGCAAAAGCTGCAGAGCAACAGCGGCTTGCCGCCGAGGAGCTATTTGCACGGGAAGGCGAGTTGGCACAGCGGAAGGTCAATCTTGACAGCCATGAGGAGGAGCTTGCCGCGCGAGAGCAGACATTTGGTGGGGCCCTCAAGGAAGCAGAAGATGCTGCCGCAGCTGCCGAGGCCGCCCAGAAGGAGTTGGAGACGAAGGTGGCGCAGCTGGAGGCCGATCTCAAGGCGAGCGGCGAAGAGCTTGCTGCGCTCAAGCGTGAGCGCGAGAAGGACGCCCACGCCCATGGCGAGCTGCAGGGTCGTCTCGTCGAGAAGGGCAAGGAGCTGAGCGCCGCCAAGGACTCCAACGCTGATCTTGAGTTGAAGCTGGCTACTTTGACCAAGACGCTGGACGGCGCCAGGGAGCAGGAGGTGGCCTTGAAGAAGGAGATCAAGGCCAACGAGGAGCTGCTGGCGAGTGCTGCCGCCACCCAGAACACCTTCAGGGAGAATGTGGAGCACTGGACGGAGGGTCTCGTGGATGTTGCCGCAGCCATCGGCAGGGAGCTGGCGCAGCTGGGGATGGAGGATTTCGGGTATTCCTCCAATGAGAACCTCCAGCCCAGCGCCAAGCTCACCTTGTTCTTCAAAGGCGTGGCGACGGCCCTCCAGAGACTCCAGGAAAAGATCCCAAAGCAGCTGGCCGATGAGTCGCGCGCGATCTACGCGAGAGTTCTTCAAAAGGTGTTGGTGAAGGTGGCCTTCCGCAACCCGGGCCTCAACCTCACCAATGTCCTCAAGAAGCTGCCAGCGGATGTTGATCTAGAAGCTCTCAAGGCCCTTGTCGCACCCATTGTGGACAAGGTGAACGAGGTCAAGAGGGTTGATGGCGATCGCGTAGATTAGGCAGCCCGTTTCCTTCTCATCTTGTCGCTGCTGGTCATGTTACGAGAACAATCTATTAGAGCTGCGACAAGCTATCTTGTAATATAACTTTATTTTGGGTATCGACTGCTATGTTATTTCCTTTACTTGATTCCTTCCTTTGTATGTTTTTGAGTTAAAAGCACCAGGAGTCCTACAACTTGCTCTGAATGTGATGGTTTAGTCCTAGAACTTGCAAAATGACCCTACCCAGTCCCACAACTTGCTCCAAATGTGCAAATCTAGTCCTGACCAATCTGAGAGCGCCATGTGGACGTGTGGGTGCACACCCGGTCAGCGCCTGGCATTTTGCAAAGACCCCTGGCATTTTGGTGAATCAACCCGCACTACAACAGCAGCAGAGCACCTGAATTTATTAAGCGCATTTATTCTGTCGAGGGGAACTCATGTGCCTATTGCAACTCATTCTTCTCCATCTTTGTCTCTGTCGGTGCTCGAGCAGCCGTTGCTGACGTCAGCAACAATGGCTGCCTCGCCGGAGCTGTCCGGCGGTCCAGTGCCGCCTCCATCGGCTCATCTTGTCCGGCCGCCATCAGTCTTTCCTCCAGATTATGGTGAGCTCCTCTTCTCTGCACCTCCTCTGCCCTGTTTTGTTTCTTGATTTTGCCGGGCGCAGTACGGCATCGTACGGAAGGCTGATTTGGTTGTTGATTCAAGCTTGTTAGTTGTTTCGATCTTGCAAGGTGGCAATCTTATCACGGGTTATGAGCGATGCATTTACTCTAGGGTTATGAGCTAGGGTTTACTCTTCCTCGTAATGGGTTTGTTGAAGAAGGTGAAGAAGATGGGGTTTTGGCAGTAAGCTAGGGTTGTGAGATATGTTTTATTTCTTGTGTGAGATTGGCATGTTGTGTTCTGTACATTCACTTACCATGTCAATCTGAATGTGTTCAGTTAAGTTTTACTGAATTTTTAACTGAACTTGGGCAGTTCATGTTCAGTTAACTGAATTTTTAACTGAATATCTCTCTTTTCGGTATGCAGTTTGTGACTCAGCAATGGGACAGAGTGTTCACACTCCTTTCTTTACACTTGAGCTGCAACATGGTGGTCTTTTCTGTGGATCTATCAGTGCCCCAGAGTATTATAACTCTTCTTTGGAGGTCCTTGACTATGTTGATGCTTGCACATTTTCATATGCATTCTTAGAAGAACACCTGAAATGGTTGGGATATCCTGCTAATGAGCACATTATTTACTGGTGTTTACCTGAGAAAACACTTTCAGATGGCTTGGTGAGAATTAAGGGTGATGAGGATTTGCAACATCTTATCACAGCTAGTGCTCAGCACAAAGTTCTTGCAATTATGGTTGACCATGCAGACTTCATCAGCAATTTGAGAGAAGATTTGATATTGAAGCTGCCATCTATTGCAAGCCCTGTCATAATGGCCAACTCAATTGTTGGTGCAGGCAGTGCAACATCTGGTCATAGCATTATATCAGTGAATGTTCAAGATCCAATTTCAGAGGTTGCATTTGATGGGACAGAAGAAGATGATGTTCTGACAGATTTGCTTAATTCTGTTGCTGACCCAAATTTGCTGACATATTGTGCAGAGCCAGACCTGTTTAATGGTGCAGAGCAAGAACTCCTTAATGCTGCAGAGCCAGACCAGCTTAATGCTGCAGAGACAAATGTGATGGTTGCTGGTGCAGAGCCAAATTTGCAGTCTGAAAATGTTGAGCTGCCAGATTCAGACTTGAGTGACAGTGATTATGACATAGATGATGGAGATGATGATCTTTATGAAGACAACATTGACTTTGATGTTGATGAAGAGGCTGAGCAAGAGGAGGTAGAGGTTGAGCCTGAATATGTACTTGAAGATGAAGATCTCAACCTCTCCACTGAAGCACAAGACCAACTGAATTACAAATTCAAAGCTTTCAATTCCAAGGTGGACATGAAATCCCCTGTATTTAAATTAGGTATAGTATTTGCTGATGTGGTTGAGTTGAGGAAAGCTCCCAAGGCCTATTCAATAAGGAACAGAGTGCAGATAAAAAAGCTGAAGAATGACAAGATCAGACTGGAGACAGTTTGTCAGGGTGGTGGTTGCCCATGGGTGCTTAAGGCTGGAAATGACAACAGGACTGGAGGTTTTGTCATCAAGAAATATAATGGATTGCATAAGTGCCAGAAGAAGTGGAAGTTAAAGGATATGACAGCAAAATTCCTATGCAATTTTTTCATTGATGAGTTCAGAGATGACCAGAAGATGTCCATTGGAACATTTTCAAGGAAAATAACAAAGGAATTCAATGTTACTCCTAATAGATGGAAGCTTGCTAGGGCTAGGAAGCAAGCACTTAAGGAGATACATGGTGATGAGGAAGAGCAGTTCAGCAGGCTATGGGATTATGGGCATGAGCTAAGGAGCAAAAACCCTGGGTCTACATTCCTGCTAACAACTACACTTGTCAAAGATACAAAATTTCCAATGGGCAGAAAATGTTTGAAAACATTATATTGGTCATATGATGCTTGTAAGAGAGGATGGCTAAAGGGTTGCAGGCCTATTCTCTTTATTGATGGTTGTCACATGAAAACAAGGTTTAAGGGAGTGCTCCTTAGTGCTATAGGAATTGATCCTAATGACTGCATTTTTCCCATTGCAATGGGCTGGGTGGAAGTAGAATGCAAAGGTTCATGGGAGTGCTTTTTGACCACTTTAAAAGATGACCTAAACATTACAAACAGAGCTCCTTTCACAGTTATGAGTGACAAGCAGAAAGGGTTAATAAATGCTGTGCACAAGGTTTGGCCAGATGCAGAACACAGGTTTTGTGTGAGGCATATTTACCAAAATTTTAATGAGAAGTACAAAGGAGAGGTACTGAAGCAAGATCTGTGGGCCATTGCAAGATCACCAAACAAGGTGAAGTGGAGAGAGAACTGTGAGCAAATGGATGATCACTGCCAAGCTGCCTTCCACTGGACTGAGAGGCTTGAGCCAAACACATGGTGCAAGGCATTCTTCAGGGAATTTCCCAAATGTGACATTCTTCTGAACAACAACTCTGAAGTGTTTAACAGCTACATTCTTGATGGCAGAGAGATGGCAGTGCTTAGTATGCTTGAATATATCTTCTACAAGATCATGCACAGGCTAGTGAGTAAACAAAGGGAAGCTATAGAAAAGTGGGTAGAGCAGAGAATATGCCCAAAGATTCAGAAGAAATTGGATAAGAATACAGAGTTTGCTGCAAACTGCCATGTATCTGAAGTTGGCCAACAAATGTTCAAAGTACAGTCTAGTAACAATAGTTACACAGTTGATCTTGCTTTGCACACATGTGATTGCAGAAGATGGCAGTTGTCTGGCGTACCATGTGGTCATTGCATAGCATGTTGCAGGGAGGAGAGGATTGACCCAGTGACAATGGTTCATGATTGCTATACAATTCAGACATATCTCAAGGCATATGGATACACTCTTGTTCCTCTTGCAGACCCAAAGCATTGGGAGAAACAGAATGGGTACAAGGTGCATCCACCAGTGTTTACTAAACAGTTGGGAAGACCCAAGAAGAATAGGAAGAAGGCACCAGAGGAGAAGATCAAGAATGGTGTTAGGGTTCTGAACAGAAAAGGTGTGACAATGCACTGCTCAATCTGTGGCAGAGCTGATCACAACAGAAAGGGGCACTACAAATGGCAGGAAAGTCTCATTCAAGAGGGGATAGAGGTGGTTGATGAAAGCTATGATGACCCTACCTTTCTTCAGGTACATGCATTTGTACTGTTTGTTGAACTTAACTACATAGCAAGCACTTAACTACATAGAACTTAATGTGCTTAAATGAATATGTGCAGAACATTTTCCCAAATAATGTAGACCCTCTGTTGGATCCAATTGATTCACCAACTAGTATGGTTTTCACCATGGCTCAAAGGGAAATTGCTACAAGAGCTCCTCAAAGGGCATATGGCCCATTGCCACAATAGTCTGCCTTTGTTGCTGCTGCTGGTGCTACTATTCCTCAGCCAGTGGTCACCACAGAGATGCTCATTGGTAGGCAGACAAGGGCAAACACAATAGCTCAAAGAGAAGAAGGAAGAGCAAATAAAAGACAAAGAAATGTAGGCAGAGGCAGAGGTGCAGCTCCAGCTCCTGGCAGAGGCAGAGGTGCAGCTCCAAATGCAGGCAGAGGAAGAGGTTCTGCTCCAAATGCAGGAAGAGGAAGAGGTGCTGCTCCAAATGCAGGCAGAGGAAGAGGTGCAGCTACAGCTGCTCCAAATGCAGGAAGAGGAAGAGGTGTTGCTCCAGTTGCAGGGAGAGGAGGTGTTCCAGGTGAGAGGGCATGGTGGCTGTTGTTTGGAGATCAGATTGAGAGCCAAATACCTGATCTCAATGCACCTGCTGAAGATCTGAATGCAACTGCTCCCTGATTAACTTGCTATTGTAAGTGCCATTTTTTGTAAAGGCCAAAAGTGATATAACTTTAAGACTGGCCTGCTAAGTATGCCAAATAGTGGCTTGAAGTGGCAAGATTTGCCTTCTTTTGGTGGCAAAACAGTGGCATTCATTGCCCTTTTTGTAACTTAAGTAAACTTGCTCTAAGAGATAAATGAGCATTCTGTTAATTCCTAAATGTGCATTCTGTTGTAGTTAAAGTAATTTCTGTTGTAGTTAAAAAAACTAAAAAAAATGTTTGGCCTGGGGCTCGAACCCAGGACCTGGGGTTTATAACGCTGCGTGTAATGCCAGTGGGATAGAGCTAGTGATTTGGTCTACTAGCAAATTGGGATGTACATATTGTTTTATTTGTGGTCCTGCTAGTTAAGCGTGCGATACGGCTTCTATCTGACGAACGAGGGTACCATAGCCACCTGCCGTTTCGGTTTCCTCTCTTTAAGACGTGGCGACCTGCCGTTCTCCCTCTCCACTCACCGCTCCCCCATTCACTGTTCCAACCACCCCAAAAACTTCGCCACTCTCCTTCTCGACGACCACGCCACCGCCGCCGCCATGGACCAGAGTCTCGGATGGCAGAAAGCCATCGAAGAGCTGGCCGGCGACAACCCGGAGATTCGCGCGCAGTACAGAGAGATCGCGCGGTGGTTCCCAAGTGTTCGGATGATGACGATCCACTTGCGCGGTCTCGTCAAGGTGATGACGGAGGATGAGAAGCGTCGTGCCCTCCCCGGCGGCATCCACGTTCCTCCGGGCGACCATCCTCCTCTGGGCAATGCGCGAGGTTTAGCGCTCCCCCGACCCCAGGCAGCGCGCCCGCTGGTGGATGTATCGCTCATCCACCATGGCACCGGCCCAGCCGGATGCAGAGCGCGTTGCGTCCAGGACCGAGCACTTCGACGACTTCGTGCTTGCCCTGCCGGCGCCCGTCAACGCCAACTACTGGGACCGTCAAGGTCCATCTGTCCTCCTCGGGCCATACGACGACTCCGACGATGAGTCATCTGATGAGGAGGTGTCGGAGGTGGTCGTGCTGTCAGACGATGAGCCAGAGGTGCAGATGGTTGCGCCGGTCGGGGCCGTCGTGCAGGGTGGCCGCAATGTTCCCATTGAGGTGGACGACCTGCCAGATCTGCCTGAATCCGTTATCATCAAGTAGGAGGCTGAGGAGCAGGAGTTGGCGCCGGTTGTTCAGGAGGTTAAGAAGAAGAAGAGAGCAGCAGCTGTTGTGGAGGTGCGCCGATCCGAGTGCCTGAAGCAGCTCAAGAAGTGAAATATGATCCGAGCGCCTGAAGCTGCTGGGTCTGAAGATGGTGCTGCTTAGGTATGCTGTTATATCACAGCATATAAGTTAGAAATATGATGCAGTTAGGTAGGTATGCTGATATACATGACAGCATATAAGTTAGTAAGATGGGCATGTTAGCTAGGTATGCTGCTATATCATCACAGCATATAAGTTAAAAATCTTTTGGACATGCTATGGTCAGGTGTGAGTTATGTGGTTTGGAAAGTGGACTAAATATGTATGCATGAAGTTGGTATGCAACTGGAGTGCTCTGAATCTTGCAAATGTGTTGTGTTGCAGTGCTGTGCTGCAAATGTTGCATACATTGCTGCTTTATTTGTTTCTTTCTGCATGTGGAGCACTTACTATAAAAAGCATTCTGTACTTACATATGGTACATCATGCAGAAATTCAATTCAGATAAGTTAGATTCAGTTTGGTTAAAATTCAGGTTAACATGCAGTTCAGTTAAGTTAAATTCAGAGTATTAGGTTAAAATGCAGTTAAAATTTGTACAATTGTGCACATTTCACTGAACTGAATACAATTGAGTTGAATTTAGTTGAATTTCACTGAACTGACAATTTAGTTGAGTTTCATTGAACACAAAGTGGGCCTAATAATGGGCTTGTTTATTACTTTTGACACTAACATTTGACTCTAATATTGGGCCTACCTACCACCATAAATCTACTGCCTACCTACCAGCCACCTTTTCTACTATATATAGCACCCCCAAATTGCCACAAACAAAGCCAAACCCAAACACAATACCTTCTCCTCCCCCTAGCCGCCAGAGAAAACCCTAGCATAGATGGATCTTGGAGAGGTCGTCGATGAGGAAGAACAGGCGCCAAGGGTAGCCAGGCGCAGAGAGGCAAGAAGGAGGGAGAGAAGGCACCTGGCTCAGCGGATCCTTGCAGCACGCAACCGCAAGGACATGGAGCAGTTTCTTGAGGCGTTCCCCCAGGGCTCAAACCCTAGTGATGATGATATCATCCGCTGGGCAAGGAGGAGGGCCAATTTCCATCCGTTTCAGGTCACTAGGATGAGGTGGAGTAGGATTCTGTATCCAGATGATTGAGCTGTCATATGATGCAGTATCTAGATCCTCTTTGCTATCTAGATTGATTTCTGTGGGCAGTGCTACCTTAGTATCTATGAGCTTCAGTGTATGCAATGTATGCAATGTGATTCAGTGTATGCAATGTATGCAGTAACTTAATGAAATAATGGATCTACATTTATGTGCAAGCCTGTCCAATGTATGCAATAATGGATCTACATGTATGAAACTTTCGGTTAACTGAACAAAGAACACTGAATCTAGATTGAGATAACTAAATAATAGTTCAGTTAAACAGAAAAGCAATTCAGTTAACTGGCAGAGCATATATAATCCAAATAACATACTGCATATTAGGTAATTGCAGCAAATAGAACAGTGCATCTGCATAGAGGGCATCAAAGATAACCCAAATTAACTAAACAAGTCCACTGATAATCATTAACTAAATTCAATTACAGCACCAATGAATCACTCAAATTCATCTAGCAGGTCCCTAACCTTCCTTATCTTGCACTTGGTGTCCTCTTTATGCTTGAACAGATCACCAATCATATACTCTAGCTTTTTTATCTCTTTTTTCAACTGATCCCTTTCTTCCTTCAATTTGTCCCTCTCTTGCTTCATCTCATCCCTCTCTTTCTCTGCCTTAGCCCTGACCACCTGATGAATGTTGGTAACTGATTTGTCAGCCATTCTCTTCTTCTCAAGTTCTATCTTTAGGTCAGACAGATGAAGCCTTGTGTTGCCCAATTCAGTAATTGCCTGCTCTTTGTCAGCCACCATCTTAGCAAAATCAAGTTTGAAAAACCTTAGGTCTTTTTCCATCCGTTCCTTCTCTTTCACAACCCTCACATTTTCTTCAGCCTGAACAACAGCTTTCCTGATCCTGGTTGTGACCTCCTCTTCATACATGGCCCAGATCCTAGCTAGACTGGTCCTCAATTGTGGAGGCCACTCTGGGTCAACCCAACGAACATAGGGGCATTTAGGCCCAACCTAAATTTTAGGAGGAAATGCATAATTCAGTTAACTGAATAAAAAATAGTAACACTGAATTAAATTTCAGTTAACTGGTCAAAACTAAGTAAAACTAAATCAAAATTCAGTTAACTCACTGAATCAAAATGCAGTTAACTAACAGCACATTCATGCCTATTTTCACACAGCCATTTCAACATTCTTAACAACTAAGTATTTAAACATATAAATAAGCTAAATGGCACAGAACAAAACTATGCACATGCAACAGAAATGGCACAACATAGCAAGTTCAATATGTAAATAAATGGCCAAAGCATGTACAACCATGAACATGTACTACATCACTACCATCTCAATCTACAACAAGGAACATGTACTAACCTTTTGTGCACAACCAAGAAATCTTCTTCCACTGTCAATAGACTCAAATGCAACAAGCTTCTCACACACTGCTTGGTGCTCACACCTATCAGGTAGATCTGCAGCAAGGCCTGCCCAATCGGTGCTCTCAATAGTGCGAGGCCCCTACAACCAAATCTGGTAAGAAATCCCATTTTGACTAACCCTATATGCCAGATAAAGGTTGACAAGATCTCACCGGACTTGTGACCGAGTCGCCACCTGACGAGCACGAGCTGGATCCGGAATCACTCCATGAAACCATGGCCGCTTGCTTCCTTGCCGGCGGCGGCGGCCTGGACAGGGGCGACGAGCTGCGGCGACGAGCAGAGAGCAGAGCAAGAAAAGAGAGAGTGAGTGAGCTGCGACTTGTCTGGATCGGGGGGGCAGAACGTGCGGTAGTTTAATTAATTCAGCTGTTTTCGTGGGTAGTGCGGGTTGATTCACCAAAATGCCAGGGGGGGTCTTTGCAAAATGCCAGGCGCTGACCCGGTGTGCACCTGCACGTCCACATGGCGCTCTCAGATTGGTCAGGACTAGATTTGCACATTTGGAGCAAGTTGTGGGACTGGGTAGGGTCATTTTGCAAGTTCTAGGACTAAACCATCACATTCAGAACAAGTTGTAGGACTCCTGGTGCTTTTAACTCTATGTTTTTGCCCTACGCTTTTAGGGAACTTGTCGGCGCAGGCACCCTTGCCGCGAGCGCTGAGTGCGGGACATCAACAGCCTGTTGGCGGTGCCGCTACCGACAAGAAACCTTGTCACAACTAGTCGCAGCTCACTTAAGTTGTTGAGCGGACTCGCAACAAAGTAAGGGCGCAACTAGCTACGAGTTGGTTCCTCCGCACACAGGTTTTCCATACAAAGCACGGTCGTTCGAGGAAGATAACTTAAAAAATTTAAAACTAATTGCTCAAACTTTGGCAACTTAGCTTTTCTGTCATTTGTGTCCCGGCAAGGCGAAACTTTCTTGAACGACGCCTGGTCCACACCATTATCTCCTCCTTCCCCCCCCCCCCTCCCCCCCCCTGGCAAACTTGTGGGCGAGGGAACCTTCCTTTCTTTGAGAAAGAGAAAGAAGAAAAAATAAAGATATGGAGCCTTAAGGCTCGTTATTGCTTACCGGGGGTAGGTGCTGCACAAAGTGTCAGATAATACATGCAAAAAATAAAAAGCATGAAATTGACAAGATGTGCGGAGCACATGAGCTTTATTTATGCACGGGGTCTGCGCCCAGCTTTGTACAAAGGATTACATGCAACAGCGGCAAGACTTGTACAAAAGGTGGTTGCTGGAATAGGTTCCGGCAACCGCGCCTTACGGGTAAAACTTGCGAAGATGCTCAATGTTCCAGGAGTTGCTCACCGGTAAGCCATCTTCGGTCTCAAGGCGGACAGCGCCGGGCCTAGTGACTCGTTTCACCTGGTAAGGGCCTTCCCACTTTGGCGTCAACTTGTTGGAATTCTTGGCGGACTGAACGCGCCAAAGAACAAGGTCGCCTTCCTCGAGACTCCTGGCATTAACTTTGCGGCTATGGTAGCAGCGCAAAGCTTGCTGGTATCGAGCAGCTCGTATAGCAGCCTAGAGACGGTCTCCCTCAAGGAGCAGCGCATCATCTTGTCGCAGATGCTCTTGCTCGAGCTCATCATAAGCGAGCACTCGAGGCGACCCGTATACGAGTTCCGTGGGGAGAACTGCCTCTGCCCCATAGACTAGAGCGAAAGGTGTCTGGCCAGTGGCTCGATTTGGCGTCGTCCTGATCGACCAAAGAACCACCGGCAGCTCCTCAATCCAGTTCTTTCCGCACTAGCTCAGCCTGTCGAAAGTTCTGGTCTTGAGCCCGCGCAGCACTTCAGCATTTTCCCTCTCTGCTTGACCGTTGCTTCTCGGATGAGCAACAGAAGCGAAGCAGACCTTGGCACCAAGATCTTGGACGTACTGCATGAAGGTGCGGCTCGTGAATTGCGTGCCGTTGTCGGTGATGATCCTGTTAGGGATCCCGAAGCGGCAAACAATCGACCTGAAGAACTTGACTACTGACTGTGCTGTCACCTTCCTCACTGCTTCCACTTCCGGCCACTTTGTGAACTTGTCGATTGCAACGTACAAGTACTCAAAGCCCCCGACAGCTCGGGGAAAGGGGCCGAGGATGTCGAGCCCCCAGACCGAAAATGGCCAGGATAAAGGGATCGTCTGGAGAGCTTGAGCTGGCTGGTGTATCTGCTTGGAATGGAACTGGCACGCTTCACACTTGGTTACTTGTGCGGTTGCATCCTGGAGGGCTGTCGGCCAAAACAAACCTTGCCGGAATGCTTTGCCGGCAAGTGCTCTTGCGCCAATGTGGTGACCACATATGCCTCCATGTATCTCTGCCAACAGCTTATGTCCGTCTTCCCGGTGAATACACTTCAATTTCACACCGTTGAGTCTTCTTCTGTACAGTGTGTTGTCGACAAACTGGTACATACTTGTTTGCCGGGCTACTCTTTCCGCTTCTTCTTGCTCTTCAGGAAGTTCTCCTGTCTAAAGGAAAAGGACAATCTTCTGTGCCCATGCTGGAGCTTGCGGCTCGACAACAAGGACTAAAGGCACATATGCTGCTACGGGAACATCCGCTTCTACGGCGAGAACCTGCGGCTCAGCCGGAGCTTGATGTTCCCCGGCAAGCTTGCCGGAGCAAAACTTGTCGGGAGCGTCTGCTTCAACGGAACAAACCCTAGGGCTTGTCGGAGCAGACTGCTCCTCGGCACTCTTGGTGTTGATCCTGGGGACCTTCTTGGCGGCGGCTTCGGGAAGCTCTGCCGGAAAATAGTCACCAGAAATCAACTTCCTCTTCTTGTTCTGTCCAGTTGATGGCGTTACGGATGGTTGAGTCAGCTTGAGCACAAAGATCCCTGGTTCCACAGGTAACCTAAGTGCGGTGCACTTTGACAGGCCATCGGCAATGTCGTTCTGAGCTCTTGGGACGTGTTCCATCTGTAGGCTGTCAAAGTGTTCTTCCAACTTTCTCACTTCATCAACGTAAGCTTCCATCAACGGACTCTAATAATCTTTGTTCACTTGGCGGACGACAAGCTGCGAGTCACCCCTGACAATGAGCTTCTTGATCCCAAGGTCTGCTGCGATCCTGAGACCGGCAAGCAAACCTTCACACTCTGCAGTATTGTTTGTTGCTTGCTCCTTGGGAAAGTGCATCTGGACTACGTACTTGAGGTGCTCTCCGGTGGGTGCGACAAGCAGCACGCCCGCACTGGCGCCTTGCAGCGAAAAGGCACCATCAAAGTACATGAGCCACTCCTTGCTTGCTTCCTTGACGGGGATGCTCATTTCTGGAATTTCTTCATCTGGTGTTGGTGTCCATTCTGCTATGAATTCTGCCAATGCTCTGCTCTGGATAGTTGAAGTACTCTCAAACTTGAGGCCAGAGCTTGACAGTTCCAGTGCCCACTCGACAATCCTGCCTGTTGCTTCTGGATTCTGCAGTATCCTCTTCAGTGGAAAACGAGTGACAACTGTGATCTCATGTGCTTGGAAGTAATGGCGCAGCTTTCTCGAGGCCATGAGAAGGCCGAAAAGCAATTTCTGCACACCAGAGTACCTTGACCTAGCCCCCTGCAAAAGGGAACTGACAAAGTAAACTGGGCGCTGCACCATTTTCTTCCGCACCTCCTCATGTGCCTGCGCAGATCCATCCTTGTCAGGACCAGAGCTTGTCGGGGAAGCCCCCTGCTTGTCACTGGATGCATCTTCCGTGGTTGATGGCTCATCATCCGCCTCCCTCTCCGCTACTAACGCAGCACTAACCACTTGATTGGTTGCCGCTATATACAGCAGCAACTTCTCTTGTGGCTTAGGTGCGACAAGTGTTGGAGTGGAGGACAGGTATCTCTTTAAGTCCTGCAGCGCAGCCTCCGCTTCTGGAGTCCATTTCATTGGGCCTGCCTTTTTCAATATTTTGAAAAATGGCAGGGCGCGCTCAGCAGACTTAGAGATAAACCTGCTGAGAGCAGCCATGCAACCGGCAAGTCTTCGTACATCCTTGATGCGCTTTGGTGCTTCAATCTGCTCAATGGCCTTGATCTTTTCGGGATTGGCTTCAATTCCCCGTTGAGACACGAAGAACCCGAGAAGCTTGCCGGAGGGGACTCCAAACACACACTTCTCGGGGTTAAGCTTGAGGTTGATCTTGCGCAGATTCACAAAGGTTTCGTCTAAATCCTGAATCAGAGTTGCCTTGACCTTGCTCTTGACCACTATGTCATCCATGTAGGCTTCCACATTTCTATGCATTTGTGGCTCAAAAGCGTCATGTACTACTCTTGCAAATGTTGAACCAGCATTCTTCAAACCGAAAGGCATCCATATGAAACAGTATGTGCCACATGGAGTGATGAATGCGGTCTTCTCCTCATCCTCTTCTGCCATGAAGATCTGATGGTATCCTGAGTATGCATCAAGAAATGAAAGCAGATCACATCCGGCCATGGAGTCAACAATCTGGTCAATGCGCGGCAAGGGAAATGGGTCTTTGGGACAAGCTTTATTAACATTGGTAAAGTCGATACAAAGCCTCCATTTCCCGTTTGCCTTGCACACGACTACAGGATTGGACAACCACGTAGGATGGAGCACTCCTCTGACAAGGCCTGCAGCTTCCAGCTTCTTGATTTCTTGTACAATGAATTCTTGGCGCTCCACTGCTTGTTTCCTGACTTTCTGCTTGACGGGCCGCGCATGAGGACAGACGGCAAGGTGGTGCTCGATTACTTTCCTGGGAACACCGGGGATGTCAGACGGTTGCCATGCAAACACGTCGACGTTCGCCCGCAGGAAAGCAACGAGCGCGCTTTCCTATTTAGGGTCGAGAGTGGCACTGATGGTGAAGGTACCACCAGTGCCGTCCTCCTTGGCGGGCATCTTCTTGGTCTCTGGTGAAGCTGCCATTGCCTTCTTACACTTGCCGGTGGAGCTCGATGGTGCGTCCTCGACGGTAGCGCAACACTCTGAAGAGGTGCGCTTGCCAGAGTGGGCATCAGAACTCTTGCCGGACTTGGTCTTCTTCTTCCCCCTGGGAGCTTCAGCGGCAAGTGACTTGCGTTCTGCTGCGGCTGCTGCTTCCCGGTAAATCTTGTCGGCGCAGATAAGAGCATCCTTCTTGTCGCCAGGGACAGAGATGACACTTATCGGGCCTGGCATCTTCAGCACGTTATATGTGTAGTGAGAGGCGGCCATGAATTTGGCGAGCGCTGGACGGCCGAGTATCCCATTGTAAGGCAATGGAAAATCAGCAACGTCAAAAGTGACCCTCTCAGTCCTGAAGTTCAACTCGCTGCCAAAAATGTCACCGGCAACGCGATCTTTCCCTTCGGCTTGCTCCTTCCCGGATTGATTCCTTGGAATGTGTCGGTCTCTTCGAGCTCGCTGTCAGGGATCTGGAGTTTCTGGAGTACCGCGGAGGAGATCAGGTTCAAGCCGGCCCCACCGTCAACTAGCATCTTAGTGACCTTGAGGTTGCGGATAGTTGGTGAAACCAACATCGGCAAGCACCTGACCGCGGTTACGCGATCAGGGTGGTCCTCAATATCAAAGATGATAGGCGTGCTGGACCATTTCAGAGGCTTGCGTGACTCGACGGGTGGCTCTGCCGCATTGACTTCCCGCACCCACTGCTTGAGCTGGCGGTGTGAAGTATGCAGAGAAGCACCGCCTTCAACGCAAAGGACCTCTGTGGCTTTCTGGAACTCCTGCTCGTCGGCCTCGTCATCATCCATATCTTCGTCGTGGTCATCATCTTCATCCTTGTCGCGGCCGCGGGGAGGCCTGTCTCCTTGCCGCTGCTTGGCCTTGCCGCGGCGTCCTCCCCGGCCGGGACGTTTCTTGCCGGATCCGCTAGTACCTTCTTGGGCCTTCTCCTTGTCGCGCCGCTCGTACTCAGCCTTTTGCTGCTCGACAAGCTGCTCGACCTTCTTGTAGCTCTGGAGATCATGGCCCTTGGTGCGGTGGATCTTGCAGTACTACTTGTCGGTGCCGTCCTACTTGTCGGCGGCCGCCACAGCTTCGGCTTCCTTGGCGCCACCTCCGTTGCCGAACTGCTCAACGACTAGCACATCTTTGCCTTTCTTCTTCCTGTTGTTCCGCCGCCGGTTTTTCTTTGCCGGGGCAACATCCTCACTGTCAGATCCTCCTGCTCCTGTGTTCTCTCCGGGGAGTTTCCTCCCTTCCTCAGCACGTGCACACTTGTCGGCCAGGGCATATAGCTCATTGATGTCTCCGATCTTGCACATCGCCATTTCCTCCCGCATCCTGCGGTTTCGCACGTTCTGATGGAACGCGCTGATGACCGTGGCAGGGTGGACATCTGGGATGTTGCGCTGTACATGGCTGAATCTCTGAATGTACTTGCGCAGGGGCTCTCCTTCCTTTTGTGCGAGTAGATCAAGATTGCTCTCTTGGCCATGAGGCTTGTGGCCGCCTGTAAAGGCGCCGACAAACTGATGGCATAGATCTGCCCAGGAGGATATGGAGTTGTCCGGCAAGTGCATGAGTCAGGACCTGACATTGGGCTTGAGCACCAGTGGGAAGTAGTTGGCAAGGATCTTGTCGTCGCGCCCCCCGGCAGCTTGCACCGCGATGGTGTAGATGCTGAGGAACTCCGACGGATGCAACTTGCCGTCGTACTTCTCTGGTACGTCTGGCTTGAAATTCTTTGTGCTGGGCCACTGGACTTGCCGCAGCTCACGAGTGAACGCAGGGCAACCTACCGCGTACGGCAAGTTGCCTCGTTCCCCTGGCGCATGCTTGTCGACAGTGGGCCCAGCGCGCTGGTCTGATTGACGCCGCGCTTCTCTTTGACGCTCGATGCGAGTACGAGCGTCTTCTTGCTATCGTTCGTGAAGAACTGGGCGCTGATCGCGACGAGCTCGTGGATCTGACGACGCGGTGAAGTCGGTGTTGAGGTTGACCCAACGAGTCGGCGATCTTGGCCTTCGGGGCGGAGAGTGCACGGTGGTTGCACCCCCACCGGTCTTGTCGCCATCGGCTCGCTCCTGGCAATCTTGCCGCGGCTGCGATTTACTCGGCTACCGTGGGGTGTCGCCGTTGGCGAAGCCGATGAGACTATGAATGGTGGCCCTCCAATCGTCGATCTTGTCTGACGTTGGAGGGTAGTCCAGGAGCAGTTGAGCTCGTGCCAAAGCTTCTGCTGGAGTCTTGGGTGGCGGTGGCGAACGGTGCGAGGAGCGGGATATGCTCGAACTTCTAACTATGTTAGAAGGAGCAGCATCTCGTCCAGGCGATCGTGCCACGCTCGTGCCAGCATGTTGGCGCGCATGCTGGTCTTGAGCATCTCGAGATCCACCAGCTCGATCTCGGTCCAACGAACGTATGGTACCGCGAGTACCATGACGCTGTTGGTCCCGCACCTCCTGTGATGGGCGCGGTGCATGTACGGACGCCGAGGTCTGTGCAGCCTTGTCCTTGGACCTGGCAGCACCGTGAGCTCTCTCGTCGACGCCCGTTCTTCCGCCGGCGTCTACCCCACCACCCATTTGTTCCGGCAGCGGTGGGATCGACGTGGACGGAGCAGCCACCTCCGAAGCCTTCTTCTTCGGTGGCATGTCGATGAAGATGATGAAGAAGATGAAGATCTAGCTCGCGTGAACGCCGGATCGGGTTCACACAACCTCGACGCCCCCTACCTGGCGCGCCATAGATGTCGTGGGAACGAACACCTATGGGGCCGGCGGACCGGGCCCCTTTCGGTTTGGCGGGGGGCGGAGATCGCATGAAGAGCGGATCGAGGCGAAGCACGCGAGCGATTTACCCAGCTTCGGAGCTCTCCAGAGAGATAATACTACTACTGCTGCTTTGTGGTTTGTATTGTGTTCTTGCTCGGGAGCGCTGAGAGATACAGTATGCACCAGCTGCTAACGAGACCAAGCGTGAGCGTTTTCTGGTTTCGAACCCCCTCTACGTTGCGCATGGGCCTCCTTTTATATGCTCAAGGGGTCACCGACAGGTGGCAACGTAGACAAGGGTAAAAATGTAAAAGGTGTTGTGGTTGGTACACCTACTTGTACAGTGTATCCTACCTAACCCTAACGGTAGGGGACAAGGACATTAAACGCCCGTCTGCGTCACCCAAACAGTGCAGAAAAGGGACCGTCAGGGGCGCCACCGCTTGCCACGATGGTGATCTTGTCAGCGTCGCTTGCCACCTCGCACCGCTGGCTACACAACCTCTTGCCACGCGCACCTGGAAAGGCCTCAGGGCGACACGTTGGTGGATGTGCTAGAGCGCGGGTACAGAGTGGTAGCTTGCCGCGGCAAGCGCCTTGTCGCGGTCGTTGTCTTGTCGCGTCCGGAAGCTTGTCGCTCACCGGGCCTTGCCGGGACGCGAGGCGCGTCGCGGCAAGTTCCTTGAGATGCCTTGGTTGGCCTTCCCGGCAAGCTCCTCTTGTCGGGGCCTTGTCTCCTTGACTTGAACACTTTGTTCTTGAATGGCTCCAAAGGAACCCCGGAGGACCTTGGCGGTCACCCGGCAAGCCTTGCCGCGGGGTGCTGCGACTGCCCGTGCACAAGTTCGGGATACTAGGGTACCCCTACTCTAGTACACCGACAGGTATCCTTTCAGTTTATTTTTATAAACATATTTATTCTTTCAAGAACAGTACTCTGGCATGTATATTTTAAACGTGCAGCACAAGGATTCACTATAAATGTGACATCATATCACAGGTCAGGAGAGCCCGGCAGCACCATCTTGTGACCAGCATCCATCCACACCGGATCACAATGTCGCAGCCGATTCATCTGTCTGAGGCCACGGCCGACTCAGCCGTGATTGGTTTCCGCTTCACCATGGTGATCATCAACTCCACGGTGGATAACCACGGACATGATATATCAGGTGAAATCCATCCAATATATTTTATATTGCATATTGCCTTCTTTAAAAGAGCAATTACTCCGGCTTGCAAAGTTGTCTAATGCAGGACCCTAAACCGCCATATTGGTGCAAATTTAAAGGCCGTTAGAAAATTTCCGGCTTAAAAAGAAGGATTCCGGTTTAATATCCGGCTTAAGGGAAAGTTATCCCCCACAAAGCTTTGAAGCTCTCAGTATCCGGTTTAAGAATTTCCGGTTCAAGAAGAGTTATCTCTTGCAAAACGTAAAAGGTTGTCAAAGAGGACCTGCTGCCCTAACGCGCGGTTCAAACATGGGTATCCTGCCTTGGGGGCTCATCTTCATATGATCACTTGGGGGCTTCCTGTTCAAACATAGGTGTATTCACCAAAGAGAACATAGCGTTACTACCCTCTTGATGCGGCTATCAAGCCAATATTATCATAAGGGGCCAAAGAGAGTTTGTTGCACAGCACAACTCAAACATAGGCACCCGACGAGCACAGCTCAGAAGCATATCACATGGGGGCTTTTGCTTATAAAGCGGAGTTCCGATTATCCATTAAACCGGCTTATAAAGCCACAATACAGCTTGGGAGCTTCACACCCAAGGGGCCAAAGAGAGTATTATTGTGAAAAGCACAACTCAAACATAGGCACCCATTGAGCACAGCTCACAAAGTTACTTGGGGGCTCTTTGTGTAAAGTAACAAAGAGTTTGAAAGGACCCTTGTAATTGGGTATTGACCCACAGCTTGGAAGCTTGGTGTATTCACCTAAAACCCCGGGTTAACCTGCCTTCATCAAGTAAGCCACTCCTATCCAGGTAATACTGGCATGACCCGCCGAACGTTTGACAAGTTACTCTTATATAGACCCTGAACTTGTCAAAGTTAAAACAACGATTGGTTAGTTGGAGGCCCATCTTAAAAGGCTTTGTCAAATGGTTTAACTCAGCGGCCTGGCAGCCCATGAAAAGCCTCGAATTTGGGCCTGGCAGCCCTTGAAAAGCCTCAACTACACGGTTTTATTTGCCTTTGTCAAGATTTTTCTCTTTTGATAAATTCTATGTTGAACCGGTGTCTATTGACCCAGCATGACTATCAGTCATCAAATTAACCCGGTGTTCATTAACCCGGCTCAACTTTCTACTACAAGTTGTCAGTACATAATCATTTATAATCCGGTGTTTATTGACCCGACCTGGCTTTGGACTATAAGTCACCAGTATATATTTGGATTGCGCCATTGGAATCATGCGCTTATGAATCATTGGGTATATTATTCAAATCTTTAATAGCCAACATGGCTGGATTTTTATTATGGTTATCAATAACCAATATTATGGTTGAGGTTTTCAAAGTCACTTTAGCGCAATGGCTATCATATTATCAATGGATATGATTTATTCTACAAATGGAGGGAATAGTCCCGAGTCGCTGTAGGCTTACGACCCGGCACTTGGGGCTACATTATTCAGCTTAAGATTATATCAAATATGCAAGTCTCATGTCGATGCAAGCATGCACCATGACACTTGGGGGCTAATGCAAAGTCATTTTTATTAGTCTTATTGAACACCCAACTCATCACATCATAATGAGACGGCCCTTGGGGGCTACCAATTGCTCCTGTCAACAATTCAAGGTACACAAATTTTCATCTATTATTGAACGATCCACTGCTCAGTTGGTAAAGCACAAAGCTCTCAACCTTGTGGACATGGGTTCAAGCCCCATGATGTGAGTTCATAATATAATGTTATTCTCAATGAAGTATATATAAAGTCCCAGCTCAATATTATCTTACTGAGCCGGCCCTTGGGGGATACACGTTGCTGTTCAAAGTTTACATGATTATATTTACAAAGTCCCTGCTAATTATTGCATAATGACCCGGCCCTTGGGGGCTACACTGGTTAAAAAATTTATGAGTATCAGGCAATTACAAGTCCCAGGTTGCTGCAAGCATGACAACCCGGCACTTGGGGGCTACATATGTGGAATACTCAGTTCTGACTGGTGATTGAGATGAACAACCTGGATTTCTTCAAGCTTGTGACATTCATATTGAAGCAAATCTTAAGTTGTTACTATGTTACCTTCTTAAGACTTGGGGGCTACAAGTGATAGGCATATAAGAGGTATATTTTCAAGCTTGGTGTTAACTACAGTTATGACCCGGTGCTATCAAAATTTAAAAACCGGCAATCTTAGCAATGATAAACCGGCAAGTTCTACATATTTAAACCGGCTGAAGATCAGATGAGTATTTCAAGGGCAAATATTGTTTTTAAGCATTGGGAGCTGAGTCAAATAAATTATTCTTCATACTGTTTTCTATGACAAACCAATGTCAATTGATTATGAAGCTGGCATATTGGCCAGATTTTCAAGAAGGAAGTGACAAGGACTTAAGGATGATCAGAGTCAGTTTAACATGGATAAATCCGAATTAAACTGGGGGCTAATGTCGGGGATATACCCCGCGGTATGACCTGGCCAGAGTCTTAACCCAGCTGGGACTTGGTAAACTGGCGGATGATAAACCAGCGGACAGTTAAGACAGAGAGTTATGACATATGGCTAAGACAGACGGTAAACCGGCTGGTGGCAAACCGGCAGGAGTCAAGTCAGATGTTAACCCGGCAGGTGTTAAGTCAGTTCATAAACCGGCAGGAAGTCATAAACCGGTTGACCATGTTAAACCGGCAGACCATGTTAAACCGGCAGATGGTAATAACTGGGTTGCCAGGGTTTATGAAGCCCATGAAGGAAAGTCAAAAATAGTTTAAGTCTTAGTCGGAGATGGACTCTACATGTAAACCTCCCCTTCAACTTATATAAGGAGGGGCAGGGCTCCCCAAAGAGGGACAAGAAAACAACAATCTCTAGGGCTAGACACAATTAGAGGAGAGCCAGTTTACGGTGACTCCCTCGTGATGATAATGAGATCTAGCCTCAAACAGCATGTAGGGTTGTTACTGGATGATGTTTCCCGGGGCCCGAAGCTGTCTAAATCTTTGTCTTGCATGTTGCGTTTCTCGATTCCACCCAACCCCTCTCAAGCTACCACATAGATGTGTTCGCCTCACGACTAAGTCCTTCCATTAGGACATCTGATGTGATATTTCCACGACAGGTTCAATCTTGCGGTGTCCTTTCCCAGTGACAGTAGGGGCAGCAAGGCATGTATTGTATTGTTGCCATCGAGGTTAAAAAGATGGGGTTTATATCATATTGCTTGAGTTTATCCCTCTACATCATGTCATCTTGCTTAATGCATTACTCCGTTCTTATGAACTTAATACTCTAGATGCATGCTGGATAGCGGTTGATGTGTGGAGTAATAGTAGTTGATGCAGAATCATTTCGGTCTACTTGACACGGACATGATGCCTATGTTCATGATCATTGCCTTAGATGTCTTCATAATTATGCATTTTTCTTTCAATTGCTCGGCAGTAATTCACTCACCATAATACATGATGTCTTGAGAGAAGCCACTAGTGAAACATATGGCCCCCGGGTCTCTTTTCCATTATATCACATCTCTTTTCCATTATATTGCATCTCTTTAAGTCTCATTTCTATTTTGCAATCTTTACTTTCCAATCTATACACCAAAAATACCAAAAACATTTACTTTACTATCTCTATCAGATCTCACTTTTGCAAGTGACCGTGAAGGGATTGGCAACCCCTTTATCGCATTGGTTGCAAGGTTCTTTATTGTTTGTTTAGGTACTAGGTGACTTGTGCATCGTCTCCTATTGGATTGATACCTTGGTTCTCAAAACTGAGGGAAATACTTACGCTACTTTGCTGCATCACCCTTTCCTCTTCAAGGGAAAAAGCATGCAAGCTCAAGAGGTAGCAGTAGCAAGAAGGATTTTTGGCGCCGTTGCCGGGGAGATCTACGTCAAGTCAAGTGATACGTCTCCGTCGTATCTACTTTTCCAAACACTTTTGCCCTTGTTTTGGACTCTAACTTGTATGATTTGAATGGAACTAACGCGGACTGACGCTATTTTCAGCAGAACTGCCATGGTGTTATTTTTGTGCAGAAGATAAAAATTCTCGGAATGTCCTGAAACTCCACGGAACACCTTAGAAAAAATAAAGAAAAATCCTCGCAAAAGATGAAGACCAGGGGGCCCACACCTTGCTCACGAGGGTGGGGGCGCCCCCTTGGGCGCGCACCCCTACCTCGTGGGCCCCCTGGTGGCCCTCCGACGCCAACTCCAACTCCATATATTGGCTTTCGGGGAGAAAAAATCAGAGAGAAGAAATCATCACGTTTTACGATACGGAGCCGCCGCCATGCCCTAATCTCTCTCGGGAGGGCTGATCTGGAGTCCGTTCGGGGCTTCGGAGAGGGGGATTCGTCGCTATCGTCATCATCAACCATCCTCCATCACCAATTTCATGATGCTCACCGCCGTGCGTGAGTAATTGCATCGTAGGCTTGCTGGACGGTGATGGGTTGGATGAGATTTATCATGTAATCGACTTAGTTTTGTTAGGGTTTGATCCCTAGTATCCATTATGTTCTTAGATTGATGTTGCTATGACTTTGCTATGCTTAATGCTTGTCACTAGGGCCCTAGTGCCATGATTTCAGATCTGAACCTATTATGTTTTCATGAATATATGTGTGTTCTAGATCCTATCTTGCAAGTCTATAGTCACCTACTATGTGTTATGATCCGGCAACCCCGAAGTGACAATAATCGGGACCACTCCCGGTGATGACCATAGTTTGAGGAGTTCATGTATTCACTATGTGCTAATGCTTTGGTCCGGTTCTCTATTAAAAGGAGGCCTTAATATCCCTTAGTTTCCAATAGGACCCCGCTGCCACGGGAGGGTAGGACAAAAGATGTCATGCAAGTTCTTTTCCATAAGCACGTATGACTATATACGGAATACATGCCTACATTACATTGATGAATTGGAGCTATTTCTGTGTCACCCTATGTTATGACTGCTACATGATGAACCACATCCGGCATAATTATCCATCGCTAATCCGGTGCCTACGAGTTTACCATATACTGGTTTACACTTATTTACTTTTCCGTTGCTACTGTTACAATCTCTACAAAATACCAAAACATTACTTTTACTGTCCTTACTTTTGTTACCGTTACCACCACTATCATATTACTTTGCTACTAAACACTTTGCTGCAGATACAAAGTTTCCAGGTGTGGTTGAATTGACAACTCAGCTGCTAATACTTGAGAATATTCTTTGGCTCCCCTTGTGTCGAATCAATAAATTTGGGTTGAATACTCTACCCTCGAAAACTGTTGCGATCCCCTATACTTGTGGGTTATCAAGACTATTTTTTGGCGTCGTTGCCGGGGAACATAGCTCTATTATTTGAGTCACTTGGGATTTATATCTGCTGGACACTATGAAGAACTTGAAAGATGATCGAACTACTATTTCGCCCTCCACTACGAGGGGAGGTAAGGGATTGCCATCTAGCCTTGCACTAGATTCTCCTTCTGTTATGAGTAAGTTTGCGACACCTAAACCTACTACTGCTATTGATTCTGATATGTCGCATGTTATTGATGATGCCACTTCTGCTATGCATGATACTTATGATGAAACTACTTCTATGCTTGATACTACTGTGCCACTTGGTGAATATCTTGATGAGCAAATTGCTAGGTCTAGAGAAAGAGAAATTATTGAAGCTGAACACGATGATGTTAGTGATGATGAACCTATGCCCGCTATTCCTGTGGGTTATCTTTTTGATGCTGAATCTTCTACAGCCATTTTTGCTTGCAAGGATAGACGTGAACTTAAGAGGTTGCTAATTAAATGGAGTAAAGAATCTTTTAGAGGTAGAATGAAACCCAACCCTAATTTTGCTACTTCGCCTATCTGTGTTCCTGATCAGGACTATTATGATTTTTCTGTTGATCCAGATATAATTACTTTGGTTGAATCTGATCCTTTTTATGGCTATGAATCGGAAACTGTTGTGGCACATCTTACTAAGTTAAATGATATAGCTGCCCTGTTTACTAATAATGAGAGATCGCGCTACCTTTGTTTACTTAAGATATTTCCGTTCTCATTAAAGGGTGATGCTAAGATTTGGTATAACTCTCTTGATCCTGGTTGTGTGCAAAGTCCCCAGGATATGATTTATTACTTCTCTGCTAAATATTTCCCTCCTCATAAGAAACAAGCTGCTTTGAGGGAAATATACAATTTTGTGCAAATTGAAGAAGAGAGTCTCCCACAAGCTTGGGGGAGGATTCTCAAGTTACTTAATGCTTTGCCTGATCATCCTCTTAAGAAACCTGAAATATTTGATATCTTTTATAATGGACTAACTGATGTTTCCAGAGATTACCTGGATAGTTGTGCTGGTTCTCTTTTCAGGGAAAGAACACCGGATGACACTGAAATTCTATTGAATAATATGTTGGCTAATGAAAAAAATTGGGCACCTCCCGAGCTACCTCCTGAGCCAGTTCCTGAGCCAATTACTGAGCCTATTCCTAAACCAACTCCGAAGAAGAGAGGTGTTCTATTTCCCAGCCCCAAAGATATGCAAGAGGCAAAGAAATCTATGAAAGAAAAAGGTATTAAAGCTGAAGATGTTAAGAATTTACCTCCTATTGAAGAAATACATGGTCTTGATTTACCTCCTGTTGAAGAAGTATATGATCTCAATTACTTATTTAATGAAGAACCTCCCGATATCCCGACACAGGTAGTAAATGTAAATTCTCTCTATAGATATGATAAAGCTGAAGTCCCTCCTACTAAAATTGCTAGTCAGTGCTTGGATGAGTTTGATGACTTTATGTTTAAGCAAGATGACTTTAATGCTTATTTTGGTAGACAATTAAAACAGAATACCTTTATGATTAAACGCTTGGGTGATTATATGGCTGATATTAGAGGTGAACTTAAACTTGTTAGCAAACATGCTTCTATGGTTACTACTCAAGTAGAACAGGTACTTAAAGCTCAGAAAGAAGTGCTTGATGAAATGAATAGCAAGAAAAATGATTATGCTGTTAGAGTGGCTACTAGAACTGGTAGAATGACTCAGGAACCTTTGTATCCTGAAGGCCACCCCAAGAGAATCGAGCAAGATTCTCAGAGAAACAATATCGATATACCTAGTTCTTCTAAGAGGAAGAAAAAGAAAAATGATAGGACTTTGCAAACTTCTAGTGAACCTATCGCTGAACCACCTGAGAATCCAAATGATATCTCTGTTTCTGATGTTGAAACACAATCAGGTGATGAACATGAACCTAGTGGTAATGTTAATGATAATGTTCATGTTGATGCTCAACCTAGTAATGATAATGATGCAGAAGTTGAACCTGCTGTTGATCTTGATAACCCACAATCAAAGAATCAACGTTATGATAAAAGAGATTTTGTTGCTAGGAAACATGGTAAAGAAAGGGAACCATGGGTTCAGAAACCCATGCCTTTTCCTCCGAAACCATCCAAGAAAAAGGATGATGAGGATTTTGAGCACTTTGCTGAAATGATTAGACCCATCTTTTTGCGTATGCGATTAACTGATGTGCTCAAAACAAATCCTTATGCTAAGTATATGAAGGATATTATTACTAATAAAAGAAAGATACCTGAAGCTGAAATTTCCACCATGCTTGCTAATTATACTTTTAAGGGTGGAATACCAAAGAAACTTGGAGATCCCGGAGTGCCTACTATACCATGCTCCATTAAAAGAAGTTATGTTAGAACTGCTTTATGTGATCTTGGAGCCGGTGTTAGTGTCATGCCTCTCTCTTTATATCATAGACTTGACTTGAATAAGTTGACACCTACTGAAATATCTTTGCAAATGGATGATAAATCAACTGCTATACCTGTTAGTATTTGTGAGGATGTGCCTATTGTAGTTGCGAACGTTACTATTTTAATGGACTTTGTTATTCTTGATATTCCCGAGGATGATAGTATGTCTATTATTCTTGGAAGACCTTTCCTTAATACTGCAGGGGCCGTAATTGATTGCACCAAAGGCAATGTCACTTTTCATGTTAATGGCAATGAGCACATGGTACATTTTCCGAGGAGCCACTAGTGAAACATATGGCCCCCGGGTCTCTTTTCTTTCAATTGCTCGGCAGTAATTCACTCACCATAATACATGATGTCTTGAGAGAAGCCACTAGTGAAACATATGGCCCCCGGGTCTCTTTTCCATTATATCACATCTCTTTTCCATTATATTGCATCTCTTTAAGTCTCATTTCTATTTTGCAATCTTTACTTTCCAATCTATACACCAAAAATACCAAAAACATTTACTTTACTATCTCTATCAGATCTCACTTTTGCAAGTGACCGTGAAGGGATTGGAAACCCCTTTATCGCGTTGGTTGCAAGGTTCTTTATTGTTTGTTTAGGTACTAGGTGACTTGTGCATCGTCTCCTATTGGATTGATACCTTGGTTCTCAAAACTGAGGGAAATACTTACGCTACTTTGCTGCATCACCCTTTCCTCTTCAAGGGAAAAAACATGCAAGCTCAAGAGGTAGCAGTAGCAAGAAGGATTTTTGGCGCCGTTGCCGGGGAGATCTACGTCAAGTCAAGTGATACGTCTCCGTCGTATCTACTTTTCCAAACACTTTTGCCCTTGTTTTGGACTCTAACTTGTATGATTTGAATGGAACTAACGCGGACTGACGCTATTTTCAGCAGAACTGCCATGGTGTTATTTTTGTGCAGAAAATAAAAATTCTCGGAATGTCCTGAAACTCCACGGAACACCTTAGAAAAAATAAAGAAAAATCCTCGCAAAAGATGAAGACTAGGGGGCCCACACCTTGCTCACGAGGGTGGGGGCGCCCCCCTGGGCGCGCACCCCTACCTCGTGGGCCCCCTGGTGGCCCTCCGACGCCAACTCCAACTCCATATATTGGCTTTCGGGGAGAAAAAATCAGAGAGAAGAAATCATCATGTTTTACGATACGGAGCCGCCGCCATGCCCTAATCTCTCTCGGGAGGGCTGATCTGGAGTCCGTTCGGGGCTTCGGAGAGGGGGATTCGTCGCTATCGTCATCATCAACCATCCTCCATCACCAAATTCATGATGCTCACCGCCGTGCGTGAGTAATTGCATCGTAGGCTTGCTGGACGGTGATGGGTTGGATGAGATTTATCATGTAATCGAGTTAGTTTTGTTAGGGTTTGATCCCTAGTATCCATTATGTTCTTAGATTGATGTTGCTATGACTTTGCTATGCTTAATGCTTGTCACTAGGGCCCTAGTGCCATGATTTCAGATCTGAACCTATTATGTTTTCATGAATATATGTGTGTTCTAGATCCTATCTTGCAAGTCTATAGTCACCTACTATGTGTTATGATCCGGCAACCCCGAAGTGACAATAATCGGGACCACTCCCGGCGATGACCATAGTTTGAGGAGTTCATGTATTCACTATGTGCTAATGCTTTGGTCCGGTTCTCTATTAAAAGGAGGCCTTAATATCCCTTAGTTTCCAATAGGACCCCGCTGCCACGGGAGGGTAGGACAAAAGATGTCATGCAAGTTCTTTTCCATAAGCACGTATGACTATATACGGAATACATGCCTACATTACATTGATGAATTGGAGCTAGTTCTGTGTCACCCTATGTTATGACTGCTACATGATGAACCACATCCGGCATAATTATTCATCGCTAATCCGGTGCCTACGAGTTTACCATATACTGGTTTACACTTATTTACTTTTCCGTTGCTACTGTTACAGTCTCTACAAAATACCAAAAACATTACTTTTACTGTCCTTACTTTTGTTACCGTTACCACCACTATCATATTACTTTGCTACTAAACACTTTGTTGCAGATACTAAGTTTCCAGGTGTGGTTGAATTGACAACTCAGCTAATAATACTTGAGAATATTCTTTGGCCTCCCTTGTGTCGAATCAATAAATTTGGGTTGAATACTCTACCCTCGAAAAATGTTGCGATCCCCTATACTTGTGGGTTATCATCAAGCCATACCAAGTACTGATCATAAAATCTTCTCTCTTGTATTACATTATTTGTCATTCACCTCTCGTTTTCCTCTCCCCCACTTCTAAAACGATTTTCAAAAATCTTTGCCTTTTCTTTGCCATTCTTTCCGTTTGATCTTTTGTTTGCTTGTGTTACCATGCGCCTTCTGTTTTTTTGCATCTTTGCTTGATAAAAGTTTAAGGATCCTCGTCCACTTTCTAATTTTTTAAGAGATCCAATTACGATGAACCAATTGCTAGTGAGTTTTGTGCACTAGATTATCTTTATGAAGTTTTGCTTGAAAATCGTGAATATGAAAGTTGTGATGAAGAAATTTATGAAGAGATTCATGATAGCTTCTTGAATCAAAATCATGATTTGATGTTATTACAAATTCTGTTAATGTCAATTGTGCTAATATTATGCAAAACCCTAAGCTTGGGGATGCTAGTTTTGCTATGTCTACTACTTGTTGCAATGATCATTATTGGGGTGATTCTTCTTATGATCTTGAAAATTATTTAAGCCCCATGATGAATATGAGATTGATAGTAGTGTTTACAATAATATTGAAAGTGGGTTTGTAAGAGTGTCAACTTTAGATCCCAAATATTTGGAGAATGTTCAATCTTATGATATTTTTGTAAGTGGGTTTGGAGAGGTCACGACTTTGCATACATGTGGATCGTGTTGAGAATATGTTTTTTCATAGCTATATTGTAGAATTTTCTTATGATCCTACATGTAATTATTATGAGAGAGGAAAATATGGTCATATAAATTTTCATGTTACTAAATTACCTCTCTTCATGTTGAGATTGCTATTGTTTCTTTCCGCTTCCTTGCATATGCTAGTTTTTGCTTGCTATGATAATTTGTTTGCCTATAAGATGCCTATGCATAGGAAGTATGTTAGACTTAGATGTGTTTTTCATGTGTTTCATGATGCTCTCTTTGTGCTTCAATTCTTATCTTTTATGTGAGCATCATTAAAGTTATCTATGCCTAGCTAGGGGCGTTAAACGATAGCGCTTGTTGGGAGGCAACCCAATTTTATTTTTGGTCTTTGATTTTTTATCCTGTTTAGTAATAAATAATTCATATAGCCTCTGGTTAGATGTAGTTTTAAGTTTTAGTTAGTGTTTGTGCCAAGTAGAACCTCTGGGAAGACTTGGGTGAAAGTTAATTTGATCTTGCTGAAAAAACAGAAACTTTTGCGCTCACGAGATTATTTGTCATTTTTAACAGAAGAGTGATTTTGAGTTGATTCTTTTTTAAGAAGATTAATAGACAAATTCCTCACGTCCACCAATTATATTAAGAATTTTTAGATTTACAGAAGTATTCGAGAGTTACAGATTACTACAGACAGTTCTGTTTTTGACAGATTCTGTTTTTCGCGTGTTATTTGCTTATTTAGATCAATCTATGAGTAGTATTGCGGGTTATGAACCATAGAGAAGTTGGAATACAGTAGATTTTACAACAATATAAATAAAGAATGAATTCACAACAGTACCTTAAAGTGCTGATTTATTTTCTTATACTAACGGAGTTCATGAGATTTTCTGTTGAAGTTTTGTGTTGTGAAGTTTTCAAGTTTTGGGTAAGGATTTGTTGGACTTTGAAATAACGAGTGGAAAGAGCCTAAGATTGGGGATGCCAAAGGCACCCCAAGGTAAAATTCAACAACAACCAAAAGCCTAAGCTTGGGGATGCCCCGGAAGGCGTCCCCTCTTTCGTCTTCGTCTATCGGTAACTTTACTTGAGGCTATATTTTTATTCACCACATGATATGTGTTTTGCTTGGAGCGTCTTGTATGATTTGAGTCTTTGCTTTTTAGTTTACCACAATCATCCTTGTTGTACACATATTTTGAGAGAAACACGCATGCATCGTGATTTATTAGAATACTCTATGTGCTTCACTTATATCTTTTGAGCTAGACAATATTGCTCTAGTGATTCACTTATATCTTTTTAGAGCACAGCGGTGGTTTGATTTTATAGAAATTGTAGAACTATCATGATTCACTTATATTATTTTGATAGTCTTTTAGAACAGCATGGTAATTTGCTTTGGTTATAAAATTAGTCCTAATATGATGGGCATCCAAGATGGATATAATAAAAACTTTCATATGAAGTGCATTGAATACTATGAGAAGTTTGATTCTTTATGATTGTTTTGAGATATGAAGATGGCGATATTAGAGTCATTCTAGTAGAGTAGTCGTGAATTTGAGAGATACTTGTGTTAAAGTTTGTGATTCCCGTAGCATGCACGTATGGTGAACCGTTATGTGACGAAGTTGGAGCATGATTTATTTATTGATTGTCTTCCTCATGAGTGGCGGTCGGGGACGAGCGATGGTCTTTTCCTACAAATCTATCCCCCTAGGAGCATGCATGTAGTACTTCGTTTCGATAACTAATAGATTTTTTCAATAAGTATGTGAGTTCTTTATGACTAATGTTGAGTCCATGGATTATACGCACTCTCACCCTTCCACCATTGCTAGCCTCTCTTATGTCGCGCAACTTCCACCGATACCATACACCCACGATATACCTACCTCAAAACATCCACCATACCTACCTATTATGGCATTTCCATAGTCATTCTGAGATATATTGCCATGCAATTTTCCACTGTTCCGTTTATTATGACACGCTCCATCATTGTCATATTGCTTTGCATGATCATGTAGTTGACATCGTATTTGTAGCAAAGCCACCATTCAAAAAAAATGCATACATGTCACTCTTGATTCATTGCACATCCCGGTACTCCGCCTGAGGCATTCACATATAGTCATATTTTTTCTAAGCATTGAGTTGTAATTCTTGAGTTGTAAGTAAATAAAAGTGTGATGAGCTTCATTATTAGAGCATTGTCCCATGTGAGGAAAGGATGATGGAGACTATGATTCCCCCACAAGTCGGGATAAGACTCCAAACAAACAAAAAAGAGGCCATAAACAAAGAGAAGGCCCAAATAAAAAATGAGAGAAAATGAGAGAAGGGGCAATGTTACTATACTTTTTCCACACTTGTGCTTCGAAGTAGCACTATGATCTTCATGATAGAGAGTCTCCTATGTTGTCACTTTCATATACTAGTGGGAATATTCATTATAAGAACTTGGCTTGTATATTACAATGATGGGCTTCCTCAAAGTGCCCTAGGTCTTCGTGAGCAAGCAAGTTGGATGCACACCCACTGTTTCTTTTTGAGCTTTCATACACTTATAGCTCTAGTGCATCCGTTGCATGTCAATCCCTACTCACTCACATTGATATCTATTGATGGGAATCTCCATAGCCCGTTGATACGCCTAGTTGATGTGAGACTATCTTCTCCTTTTTGCCTTCTCCGAAACCACCATTCTATTCCACCTAGAGTGCTATATCCATGGCTCGCGCTCATGTATTGCGTGAAGATTGAAAAAGTTTGAGAACATCAAAAGTATGAAACAATTGCTTGGCTTGTCATCAGGGTTGTGCATGATTTATATATTTTGTGTGATGAAGATAGAGCATAGCCAGACTATATGATTTTGTAGGGATAGCTTTCTTTGGCCATGTTATTTTGAGAAGACATGATTGCTTTGTTAGTATGCTTGATGTATTATTATTTTTATGTCAATATTAAACTGTTGTCTTGAATCTTTCGAATCCGAACATTCATGCCACAATAAAGAAAATTACATGGATAAATATGTTAGGTAGCATTCCACATCAAAAATTCTGTTTTTATCATTTACCTACTCGAGGACGAGCAGGAATTAAGCTTGGGGATGCTTGATACTTATCCAACGTATCTATAATTTTTTATTGTTCCATGCTATTATATTATCTATTTTGGATGTTTAATGGGCATTAATATGTTATTTTATATTATTTTTGGGACTAACCTATTAAACGAGGGCCCAGTGTCAGATTTCTGTTCTTTTTGCCTATTTAAGAGTTTTGCAAAAAAGGAATACCAAACGGAGTCCAAACGGATTGAAACCTTCGCGATGATCTTTCTTGGACCGAAAGAAACCAGAAGACTTGGAGATGAAGTCGGAGACGTGACGAGTAAGCCACGAGGCAGGAGGGCGCGCCCGGGGGGTAGGCGCGCCCCCACCCTCGTGGGCCCCTCGTGGCTTCCCTAACCTAGTTCCTTCGCCTATATATACTCTTATACCCTAGAAACATCAGGGGGAGTCACGCAACCGATTTTCCACCGCCGCTACCTTCTGTACCCGTGAGATCCCATCTAGGGGCCTTTTTGGCATCCTAACGGAGGGGGATTCGATCACAGAGGGCTTCTACATCAACACCATTACCTCTCCGATGAAGCGTGAGTAGTTTACCACAGACCTTCGGGTCCATGGTTATTAGCTATTTGGCTTCTTCTCTCTCTTTGATTCTTGATACCATGTTCTCCTCGATGTTCTTGGAGATCTATTTGATGTAATACTCTTTTGCGGTGTGTTTGCCGAGATCCGATGAATTGTGGATTTATGATCAAAATTATCTATGAATACTATTTGGTTCTTCTCTAAATTCTTATATGCATGATTTGATATCTTTGCAAGTCTCTTTGAATTATCGGTTTAGTTTGGCCCACTAGTTTGATCTTTCTTGCAATGGGAGTAGTGCTTAGCTTTGGGTTTAATCTTGCGGTGCCCTTTCCCAGTGACAGAGGGGCAGCATGGCGCGCATTGTATTGTTGCCATCGAGGATAACAATATGGGGGTTTTATCATATTGCTTGAGTTATTCCTCTACATCATGTCATCTTGTTTAATGCGTTACTTCGTTCTTTATGAACTTAATACTCTAGATGCATGCTGGATAGCGGTCGATGTGTGGAGTAATAGTAGTAGATGCAGGTAGGAGTCGGTCTACTTGACACAGATGTGATGCCTATGTTCATGATCATTGCCTTAGATGTCATCATAATTATGCGCTTTTCTATCAATTGCTCGACACTAATTTGTTCACCCAGCGTAATATATGCTATCTTGAGATAAGCCACTAGTGAAACCTATGGCCCCCGGGTCTCTTTTCCATTATATTGAATCTCGTTTACATCTTGCTAGTTTCCGATCTACTATTTTGCAATCTTTACTTTCCAATCTATAAACCAAAAATACCAAAAATATTTACTTTATCGTTTATGTATCTCTATCAGATCTCACATTTGCGAGTGACTGTGAAGGGATTGACAACCCCTTTATTGTGTTGGTTGCAAGTTGTTGATTGTTTGTGCAGGTATTCGTTGACTTGTGCGTTGTCTCCTACTGTATTGATACCTTGGTTCTCAAAACTGAGGAAAATACTTACGCTACTTTGCTGCATCACCCTTTCCTCTTCAAGGGAAGACCAACGCAAGCTCAAGAGGTAGCAGAGTCCTAGTCGAATACGTCGGTGGAGAGGAGTACTTGTCTTGATCACCAAGTCTTGTGGAATCTTCCTCGTATATGTCATTGGCTGTCCGAACTAGCCCAATTGTGAACTGCAATGGGGTCCTCGGCCAGATCCACTAGCTTGAGAGACGACGTGGTGAGTACCCCTAATCCAGGACACTGTCATCGATCCCTGGTCACGCAAACATAGGAAGCGTGACTAGCCAGTGCGCCTACCCAACAGTTCGTGATAACACAAAGGACCCATCCTACTTGAAGCAAGACGTGTCAGTTTTCTCCGATTTTTCGTTTCCTTTTCTTGTCTTTACTCTTCTCCCTTTTTTTCATTATTTTGCTTTTGTTTCTTCATTGTTTTATATACAAGTTTTCTTTTTCTTCTCCGGTATTTTTCATTTGTTTCTTTAGTTTTTTATTATCCTTTTTCTTTGATTTATTTTGTTTCTTTTTCGGCTTTCAAATTTTTGTTTTTCTTTTGTTTCTTTTTTCATTCTAAATTTTTATATACATGATCAACATTTTCCCAAATAGTTGTTCAACATTTTTTAAATACTTGTTCAACCTTTGTAAAATAGTTGTTCAACATTTTTATATACATTATCAACATTTTTTCAAATAGTTGTTTAAATTTTTTCCAAATATTGTTCAATATTTTTCAAATACTTATTCAATATTTTCAAATAATTGTTCAACATGTTTTTTATACACGCTCAACATTTTTTTAAATACTTGTTCAACATTTTTTACAAAAAATTGAAGAGTTTTTTTGTAATATATATTTTTAGAATATTTTACAGTATAAACAAAAGTACAAAAGAAAACAAAAACAGTGAAAAACAGGAAAAAACTTTATGGCCTCCCAGGCTCATGGGCCGGCCCAACTCGCTCGCCTCTTCAGCGAGTCCGAAGCCAGACTCATTGATGGCGAGATATAGGCGCGCCCGATGGGAGATGTTCTATCTTCTATATAGTCTCGGTTGTCAAGTTCAATTCTTCAGTAGAGGCACTCTACAGATAGTATATGTTATAAAATGCCAATGCTTATTCAAATACACTTAGAGGCAAAAAACGTCAATGGCAAAGGACAGACGAAACATACTTGGGTATTCATTCGTTAAACTTTGCTTCAGTGCTTCGTCGCTGCTGCTTCAGTTTAAGCTTACTACTTGTGACCTTGATTGTAAAATCTAATAAAATGCAATGGCCAATGATCCCTTAAACACACTTGTTTCCTTTTATGTCTTTCAGTCCTTTGTCGTCGTTAAATAAGATTTGACGTTGAGAATAGGTCAGACCGAATGAACAATATTTTCTTGTTTCTCCAGTTACTATATTTGTTTTTCTTTACTTTATGTGGGTCAAAATCATTGTTGTAATCCAACATTAAATTACTACTCTTTATTAAACTATACGACAGCCAGAAAATGAGATCAAAAAGAATATTATGATTCGATAAAGAAATATAATCTATAGAAGTACAATTTTTGTAGAAGATGGATTAGACTTTAGACATGACAATGAGAATGAAAGTGAAGGAGGAGGAGGGGTGCCCTGAAATATATTTGCTCTATCCTCTTGCAAGAAGAGGGTGGTGCCAAAAATGAAATGAGCCAGAGAGAGAATCAATATCTGCAAAATGAATGAAAACATTAACTCATATCCACTTTGGAACAATTATATTGATAACTGTGATTTTTCATTGTTTCGTGGCAACACATGGACATTTAGCTAGTTACTACCTTTGTCCTGGTTTATTGGTCCCCTTTGTATTTTGTGCTAAATTTTGACCATAGATTTAACTAATAAAATATTAATGCATCTCGCCAAAAAATATATTGTTGGATTCATATTCGAATATAGTTTCCGATTATATTATTTGTGTTGTGTATAACCTATATTTTATTAGTTAAAATCGTAATCAAAATATGACACTAAATACGAGGGGGGCTAATAAACCAGCATGGAGGTTGTACTATAGGTTGTGTGTGTGGCTTCTTGTGTAGGTGTAGTGCATCACAGGTAGATAGAGAAAGAGAGAATTTCTGTTTTGCAAAAGAAAATAAAAAAATTGTAGCAATCATATCCTATCAACTGCTAACATTTATGCCCACCATTGGTGCAACACGGGAAAATGATGGAATTTAACTTGTGTTTACGACTTTTCTTAACACAACCAATGAACAAATATCACTGAAAAGTCTGACATAAATCCAAGAAATGCAAACATCAGTGCCAATTCTAGAACTTGAACTCTGATGGGTTGGTTCCACCACAAGAGACCTAACCATCTGAACTACGCTCAGTTCGTACACTTGTTTATACAACTAAAAGAAATGTAAGTTGCTCATAATTTCCAAAGAATACCAAGCCATTAGTTAAGTCTTTAAATCTTGAAGTTATGCAAAACAAAAATCATATTTGTCCGTTAAAATATTCTCATTGACCAAGGAGCCCCTCTGTGACAGCCTGGTTTTTGCCCCCTCTTCTTTGCTTGATTTTCAGTTGGTTTGAATTTGAGTTTGGAGTTTTTGAATCTTTTCATTTGGACTTAACCACTTGGGTACCCCTTGAATTTCACCCAAGTGCTTCATCCCCCTATTTAACCATCACTCCATCTCTTGTTCATCGCAAAATATTATTTCGAATATTTTTCTTTAATGAAAAATATTCATTTTCCCCTCCTAAACCCTAGCTAGCTCAATGTGCTCCAAAGCAACCCCAATTTTTCTTGCCCATAAAATTCTGTGAAAAATCCCAATTATTCTTTGAACCCTAGGGCATCTTTCTGAGCAAAAATATTTCATCACTTTTTGGAATATTTTGGCTACAGAAAATATTTTCTTTTTTGGACAGAAATGGTAGTTTCTACAACAACTACCATTTTACTTGCTCCATTGCAGCTGGTTTTTCTTGTGCATCATCACCTTAGTAGATGATTGCTAGCCTCCAAAGCCTAGCCTTCAACTTCTAGTGGTTTGACCACAGTAAGCCCTCAAAGTTACAGTCCAGAAACTTACCAGGAGTGTAACATCATTTCTACTGCACCTGAAACCAAACCCAAGTGTGGTGACGATCAAAACTACCACGGACAACACGCCAGACATGAAGTTTGGGCTTAGGTCGGCCTGAGGTCATATTTCACACGGTGACCACGTTCGTCCAAGCGTGCTGGCATGCAAACGACGCACTCTGAGTGCCGCCAAGCGCTCTGTTGCGTGCGTGCTCGCTGCCCCGCCTGCCTGAGCATGCCAAACTGCGCCACCATCATCGTCTCGACCCCCTTTACTCCGCCCTGGCACTCGCAGACGCTGGAGTTCGCTGCAGCAGGCACGAGCATGGTCCGGCCAATGCCAGAGTGAGCGGCGCACTGTGCTCGTCGTCTTCCTCTCGCCTCTGTGCTCGTCCCCGTTCGCCAACAGTCACCACGTGAGCTACGTCTTCTTCCCTCTCTCTCACTGACGCCGTTCGTCGTCGGGCACCACGGCCAGGTGTCCACCGGTGGAGCCCGAAACCCCCTCGCCGCTCGGCTATAAATAGGGTCACCCCCAGCACCCTCGAGCACCCTCATCCACTCCCACACACTCCACTAGCGCATAGAAAGTCATAGCCCGGTCGGGCAGGCCGCGGGCTGCCGTCCCCGAGATCGAGCTCGCTGGCGATCCCCTCAGGTCGTCTCCGCAGCTCCAGCCCTTCCCAGGCCAGGGCAACCCTTCCAGGGCCTCCGCCACTCTGCGGTGGTGTCGTTCCGCCCGGTTGGAGCCCTTGGAGTCGCCTCGGGTCGCCGTCGTCTTCGTCTCCGGCGACTGCTGCTCTCTGTGTCCGCTGGAGAGGCTGATTCTGGCACCGTCTGACCACCCCTAGCCATTCTACGGGTACGGGCAGGTGCGTCTCCGTCTCCTCTCTTGATCCCTCCCTCTCGTTTTGGCCAAGGAGCCCTCGCCACTGGCATGCGCTCCGGCAAAGCCTCGTCGCTCTCTGTTTCCCTCTCCCCCTCCACCTCACCTGACTAGCGGGGCCCGCTAGTCAGCCACTCTGTATGCGCGTGAAGTGGTACGAGTGGTGGCGCCCCGAGGCTTTACGCCTTCGACATCACCCCCCCCCCCCCTCAGTCTGTTTATTTAAATTCAAATTTTAATTAAATCTAGAGAACTTCAAACGGCCAAAACTTTTTAACCATAAGTCCAAATAAATTGATTCTTTTTGCATTGTGTTCTTTGTCCAAAAATCTAGCATCTCACCAAAGATGGGATTTTTCCCTGCTGTCTAGATTTTCTGGTGAATTTCAGAAGGTTTCTTGATGATTTCTTTTTGTGTTTTTAAATATTTTCAGAAGGTCAGGCTTGTCTTGAGGATCACCAAATGGTTATAGGTTTAAGGACACAAGGTGACCCTGCTTTTTCAGGGTAAGAAGGGGTAGAGAAAATGCCTTGAGCCGAGGTCCGAGTACCAAGCACTGCAGCGCTGAAGTATGAGCCCCGTGGACTAGCGATTGCTTCTCCACGAGGCTCATACCAGGCGCTACGGCGCTGAAGTATGTATCTGATGCCACACTCCCAGGAAAAGCTCGAACGACCTTCAACAAAAGGGTACCTGTACCCGAAACCGACACAGGTGGGTAGGTAGAGAATACCTAGGGGCAAGGTTATCAGAATCGCAATTCTGTTATACGATTCTACGACTTTACGATCCAAGATTAGCCCTTTGATTCTACGATTTTAGTTCTTAGAATCTACATTTCTACGATCCTAATAGTGAAGATTCTACGATTTGCGATCCTACCATCGGAGCTCCGATCCGATTCAAAATCGCGATTCTGACAACCTTGCCTAGGGGCGCGAGACAACTCTCTCTAAGGAACTCGGCAAAATAGACTTGTGAACCTCATCTGCACTAAAGCAAGCCACAACAACATTTTCATGGTGACATTACAATATTTGTGATTTTCTACTCGAACAAATGATTATCCATGCATTTAAATTATTATTATGTTAATTGTATTCTGTTAGATGCTTGTTAAAATGAATATGCTTGTTTTACAGAAAGTTTGAAGTGAACTTAGTTGATAACTAACAAGGATTTAGTTGTTGGGTGATGAAAGGATAATATGGTTATGGATATAAATAATTAGTGGAGTTATTTTCTTGCATGAGTAAAAATGATAAGTTGCTAGAAAATATTCTGTTTGAAGTGAGGTTTGATCTTAACCAGAGAAGTGTCGTGAGTTGTTAATGCTCAGTGTGGATATAGTTGACTCAGTCATTTCTGTTGATATGTGATGCATATGTTAGTGCTGCATGTCATGGCATTATGACGCTGGTTATTTTCACTTTAAGTTGAACCTGATAATAACTCAACTTGAATACATTGTTGACCAGGTCATGGTGCCGCTGAATCGAGTTTTTCCCAGTGCAACCACATTTGCCGGTATGGGACGGCCTTTATTCGTTCCGTTGTCATGCCTCTGGTCGGTGCCTCCAACTAGGGAAGGTTATGGGTGTGTTGTACCCTAGCCCGGTAAGCAGACATAACCTTGTGTGCCCGTTGTTGAGTTTATGGTACCGGGTCCCCATGTGGGATCATTTATGTTTGGCCACGATGGTGGTCGTTGTGTCTTTGGTAGACACGGGGCCACCCAGGACTAGCCCGATGGGGAGTGAGTCAGAGTGGCCGGGAGAGTGTCATGGCAATGGAGGGGTTTCGTCGGAATGTCGTTGGTCCACCCGAATGGAAGTGCGAGGCCATGGGTTTCGTGGTGTGGGTCCAGTGCGCTACCTCTTTAGAGTGTATTAATCTATCGATAGCCGAGTCCACGGTTAAGGACATGCTCGAAAGTAGGTCACGACATGGGTCAACAGTTACTAAATCTTGCACACTAAGTATGAACATTGCATTGTTGTTGGTGGCGGGAAGGCCATCGTGTTGATTTGAACCAGATGTTGGTCGTGGTTGTGATCGCCGTAAGGATCACGGTTTGAGGCCAAATATTGGTCGTGGTTGTGATCGCCGTAAGGATCATGGTTTGAGGCAAAATATTGGTAGTGGTTGTGATCGCCATAAGGATCACGGTTTGAGACCAAATATTGGTCGTGGTTGTGATCGCCGTAAGGATCACGAGATGTCTCTAGGCTGGTACGTTTGTGATCCAAGATCGATCGCGTTTGGTAAGCCAGTCCGAGGGACTTTTATCACAAGAGCATGGTCACGGCATGTTGGAAAAATTATTGCATTATTATGAATTGGTTAATTGTCACAATATTGTTTGTCATTATGTTTATGCTTGTTGTGAGCTTGCAAGTACATTCAATGTACTGACCTTGCGTGTCATGCCAGATTTCAGGAAAGTCCCGTTTGAAAGGAGTGTTGACCGAGTCTAGATCGTGTCCACATCGGTGTCCCTGTGCTATGGAGTTCCGCTACAATGTTGTTCCGCTGCCGTGTAGTTGTCGTGATCGAGGCCACCTTTATGTTCACTAAATAATGTACATATTGTTCAGTCGCACCGTGTGTGCCGCTTGGCCTCGCCAACTGATGTAATGTAAACTCTGTTCCGCTAGCATCAATAAAGCGGTTGTTTTCTGTACCAAGATGTTCTATGTTTCTAGAAGACAAGGTCTCTGGGCTGGCAATGTATGGTAAACCGGTTGCTCTGAGCCGGGGTGCCACAACGCTTGGTATCAGAGCCGTGTTGATTGTAGGTCACGCTAGACTATAACGTGTTAATTGGATGCTAGATACGAGTTGTAGTTGAGTGCCGGTAGCATTTGTAGCTGGTTGTTGCATTGCATGCACTGGTTTTATTTTTATGCTAACATACTAATGGTTGTGAGTGTAGATGGCTCTGATGCCGTATCCGTGCCAGTTGCAGCTGATGCCGTACACGTCGCCGCATCTCCTTCGTAACGTGTGGCGTCGGTTGTACCCCCTCGGTGATGACCCAGCCTATCGTGTGTACCCGGGAGCGTCTAGCTGACTCAGTGTATGAGTATCACACCGTGGTTACTCTGCGCACCAGTTCCGATTCCAGCACTTACACTCGTACCTCTCGGAGAGGTTACTATTCTACCGCTTCTCAGGCTGTCTAGTTTGCTGCATTCGAGGTCCTTGTTGAGCTTCGCTACAACGAGGTCCGGATGCAGAACCACCCAGGTTTCTTCTACTATCCTTCTCTGCACAATAATGGGCGTGTCCGTTTCCCTATCATTGATCCGGAGTCTGATAGTGTTGCTAGCCACCTTTCCCGTTATATCACTGCTAGCTATCTTATGATCCACGAGCTGGCCCGAGAGGTGACTCGTGCCTGTACTGCTTTAGCCTCTACTAGATCAGTCACTACTCCAGCATCTGTGGGATTTACTCCCTATATTCCAGTCAGTTCTAGTTCCCCTGTTTCACCGGTTACTCCTCCGAGTAGCTCAGGCACCGCGACCATGAGTCCACTTAGTGCTCCTGCTGAGTGGGTTTCACTTCTCGCCACTCCTGTAGCCCCGATGCTTCACCCTACACCTGCCCCGGAGGGAGAGCCCTCGAGGCAGCGTCGTCGTGTCACCTTTAACCCGGAGGTCTCAGTTAACCATGTCAGTTCAGGATCCGAGTCCGCTTCAGGAGAGGACCCCGCAGCACCAGCAGAGCAGTAGAGCTTCTGAGTATTCGCAGTTGTCAGGATGGTGTACGGATGTAGTCGTACGAGTCATGATGTTTTGTTTCATGTATGAGAGTAGTTGAACCTGGCATGTTGTTATCTTTCATGTATGAGTCTATGTATAATTATGTTGGAACTCTATTTTATTCGCCGTATTTTCTTCGTCATTTCAGTTTTTTCTTGGGCTTTTGTTGCTGGCTTTCCCCCAATTTATTTTTGAATGCTTCTCATCTCGGTTGCGTTGCCTTCGGAAAAACCACAATAGGATGTCGCGGGGAGGCAGCAGTAGCAACGTTCGCGAGGGTTCTCCTATACGTCGTTTCGCACGACAGGCAAGACACTCACCCGAGCCGTATGCTCCACCACTGCCTCCACCGAGCAAATTCTGCGTATGTTTGAGGAAAGATGGAATAATGATCTGATTTAAATATTAAGAAGTGTTCAAGCTATGGTTGGACAGGATGGAAATCAGCCCGGTCATCACTCCAAGCCGTCAGATTTTCAAAGGACCAAGCCTCCCAGTTTCAGTCAGGCTATTGACCCCTTGGATGCAGATGATTGGTTGCGAACTATGGAGAAGAAGCTTGAGATTGCTCATACTGAAGAAGGAGATAAGGTTCCATTTGCAACTCATTATCTTGAAGGCGGTGCTGCCATATGGTGGGAAAATGAAAAGGCCATGTGGTCTGCTGATAAAGAAGTCATCTGGTCAAAATTGAAGGAGCGATTCCGGAAATATCATATCCCTACGGGAATTATGAAGAATAAGCAGCGTGAATTTCTCGTGCTCCTCCAAGGAAATCAGTCTGTGGGTGAATATTTGCAAAAATTCAATCATCTGTCATGTTACTCCCTATACGACATGGCCACTGAAGAAAGAAAGATTGATAGATTTCTTGGTGGATTAAACCCGCAACTCCGGTGTACTCTCAGTATGTTTGATTTCCCAGACTTCCAAACCCTGGTGAACAAAGCTTGCATTGCTGAAAGGGAGCACAAGCTTGTATCAGATAATAGGTCTGCTAACAACGATCACAAGCGCAAGTTTGAGCCAAGAAAGGAGGCACAACCAGTGCAGAAGGCTCGTACCTGGCAACAGACTGAAGTGGAATACAAGCCCAATTGGCAACAGAATGTTAACAAGACCACCACTCAAGTCAAGAATGTCGTAACCAACCCAGTGCAAGAGGAGCATCTGCGCAACAACTCTTGCTTCAGTTGTGGGCAAACCGGACATTATGCCAAACAGTGTCCCATGAACAACATGTCGAATGCTATATTCAGACCACAAGTCCATTTTATGGAGTCATGCACAAACCAGCAAAACATCACGGGGTACGTTCATCACCTCTCCATCGATGAAGCCCAAGAGAACCCCGCGGTCGTCATTGGTATGTTTTCTGTTAATAACATACCTGCAGTGATTTTATTTGACTCTGGGGCTTCCCACTCTTTTATTTCTTGGAGTTTTGTTGCCCAAAACAAATTTCCTTGTTCGCTTTTGGGCAAGAATATGCTGGTACAAACCCCGGGATCCTTAATCAGGAGCAATCTAGTCTGCCATAACCTAGAAATCAATGTCAACGGAGCCTGTTTTCCAACTTCTTTGATAATTATTGAGTCTGCTAAGTTGGATGTTATCTTGGGTATGAATTGGCTGACTCGGTATCAAGTATGCATAAATTGTGCGACCCAAGAAGTCACTTTGACCAGCCAGGAAGGGCAGACTACAAAATTCCATGCTCGCAGAAGCATACCCACGAAATAAATGGTCTTCACCGCAGTGGCTGAATTGGAATTAATTCCTGTGGTCAGTGAGTTTCCTGATGTATTTCCATAAGAACTGCCAGGCATGCCACCCGATCGAGAGCTTGAGTTTGCAATAGATCCTATGCCCGGAACTGCACCGATACACAAGAAGTATTACCGAATGCCTTCATCAGAATTAGTGGAGCTAAAGAAACAGCTTGATGAAATGCTCCAGAAAGGATATATCCATCCCAGCTCTTCACCATGGGGATCACCTGCTATCTTCGTGGATAAAAAGGATGGCAGCCTTCGCATGTGTGTGGATTACCGTTAGCTGAATGACATCACAGTCAAAAACAAATATCCACTGCCAAGAATTGATGACCTGTTTGATCAACTCAGTGGGGCCAAGGTATTCTCCAAGATCGATTTATGGACTGGATACCATCAGCTCAAGATTAAAAAGGAGGATATTCCTAAGACCGCATTCACCACTCCATACGGTCTTTATGAATATACAGTTATGTCTTTTGGTCTCATCAACGCCCCTGCCTTCTTCATGCATATGACGAACAAAGTATTCATTGACTTCCTCAATAAGTTCGTGGTAGTCTTCATCGATGGTATACTTATTTACTCAAGAAGTGAAGAAGAGCACAAAGAACACCTCCGAGCAGTGTTACAATGACTCCATGAACATCAGTTATACCCAAATTCAGTAAATGTGAGTTTTGGCTCAAGCAAGTCGGATTTCTTGGACATGTGCTATCCGTTGAAGGTATATCCGTGGAGCCAAGCAAAGTAAAGGATGTACTCTATTGGTTTCCACCCACAACCGTATCTCAGATCCGGAGTTTTCTTGGATTAGCCGGATATTACCGTCATTTCATTGAAGGATTCTCCAAGATTGCTAAACCCATGATGGAGCTGCTCAAAAAGGATAAGAAGTTTGAATGGACTGAGGACTGTGAGAAAAGTTTCAATGAGTTAAAGAAACGGCTAACAACTGCACCGATATTGACTCTTCCAGATGCCTACCGCAGTTTTAATGTGTACTATGATGCTTCTAGACAAGGACTTGGATGCGTACTTATGCAAGGCATCATGGTAGTAGCCTATGCCTCATGACAGCTATGACCCCACGAGGGAAATTATCCTACTCATGATTTGAAGTTGGCTGCGGTGGTTCATGCTTCAAAAATTTGGAGACACTATCTCATCAGGAAGAGGTGCCAAATTTTTACAGATCACAAAAGTCTCAAGTATATATTTACTCAGCCAGATTTAAATCTCTGACAACGAAGATGGCTTGAGTTAGTCAAGGATTATGACCTTGGAATAAATTACCACCCGGGTAAGGCCAACGTGGTTGCCGATGCGCTCAGTCGAAAGCCCGTCAGCCTAAATGTCATATTGGAATCCTGCCTCCTGAACTTCAAGAAGAGATTGCTCAGCTCAACCTGGTAATAGTTGATGCTGGCCTTGCTAATATTTTGGAAGTTACCCCCACACTTGAGGAAGAGATCCGCAAGGCCCAGATAGATGACACCGATCTAAAGAAACGTGCCAAGCATATTGTAGCAAGTCAGACTTCCGATTTCTCGAAGGATTGGTTCGGTACCCTACGATTTTGGGGAAGGATTTGTGTGCCCAATCAAGCGGATTTAAAGCAGAAGATCCTGTCAGAAGCACATGAATCCTCGTATTCAATTCACCCTGGAGGTATGAAAATGTATGAAGACCTTTGACAAATATTTTGGTGGGATTGAATGAAGAAAGTTGCCTATTTCGTGGCCTGTTGTGACATATGCAACAAAGTGAAGGCAGAGCATCAGAAGCCAGCCGGACTTCTCCAACCGCTGCCGGTGTCACAATGGAAATGGGATGATGTATGTATGGATTTCATCACAGGACTACCTAAGACTCGACGGGGCAATGATGCAATCTGGGTCATAGTGGACACATTACCAAGGTAGCCCACTTTATCCCGATCAGAACCACATATCGAGAAGATGAACTTGCACACCTATATGTATCCAGAATAGTCAGTCTGCATGGAGTACCCCCGAACCATCACTTCTGACCGAGGTTCACTTTTTACCTCCGCTTTTTGGTCTCGTCTCCATCAAGCCTTGGGGACAGCGTTGAAATACAGTACCGCTTATCATCCTTAGACTGATGGACAGACAAAACGGGTAAACCAAATACTCGAAGATATGCTGCGGGCATGTGCTTTGGCCCAAGGACCGAAATGGGAAGACTGTTTGCCATATGCCGAGTTCTCTTATAACAATAGCTTCCAGACCAGTTTAAAGATGTCACCGTATGAGGCTTTGTATGGCCGTAAGTGCCGCACTCCTTTAAATTGGTCTCAAACTGGAGATAGCCGTATTTTCGAAACGGATCTCACGCTGGAAGCCGAGAAGCAAGTCAAGGAAATCAGAGACAGATTGCAGTTGGTCAAATCTTGACAAAAGAGTTATTATGATGCAAAGCATCGACAGATCAGTTTTGAACCCGAAGAATACGTATACCTTTGAGTCACGCCTATGAAAGGACTCAAGAGATTTCAGACTCGTGGAAAGTTGGCACCCAGATTTATTGGTCCATTTCCCATTATGTCACGAGTGGGTACTATTGCATATCAGTTGGAACTACCCCCCTGAATTGTCGGACGTGCACAACGTGCTTCATGTTTCACAGTTACGGCGATGCATATCACCACCAGAGAAAAAGACTGATTTGACGGAAATAGAGCTGGCAAAGGATTTAACATACGAAGAGAGGCCGGTTAGAATCTTGGATCAGATGGAAAGAGTCACTCGTAGTAAAGCAAGGAAGTTTTAAAAAGTCCAATGGGAGCATCACACAGAGTCAGAATCAAGATGGGAAGCGGAAAAATTTCTAAGAGCACATTATCCAGAATGGTTTTCCCAAGCAAGCAAATCTCGAGGACGAGATTCATTCTAAGTGGGGGAGGTTTGTGACAGCCTAGTTTTTGTCCCCTCTTCTTTGCCTGATTTTCAGTTGGTTTGAATTTGAGTTTGGAGTTTTTGAATCTTTTCTTTTGGACTTAACCACTTGGATACCCCTTGACTTTCACCCAAGTGCTTCATCCCCCTCTCTAATCATCACTCCATCTCTGGTTCATCGCAAAATATTATTTGGAATATTTTCTTTAATGAAAAATATTCATTTTCCCCTCCTAAACCCTAGCTAGCTCAATGTGCTCCAAAGCAACCCCAATTTTTCGTGCCTATAAAATCCTGAGAAAAATCCCAATTATTCTTTGAACCCTAGGGCACCTTTCTGAGCAAAAATATTTCATCACTTTTTGGAATATTTTGGCTACAGAAAATATTTTCTTTTCTAGGCAGAAATGGTAGTTTCTACAGCAACTACCATTTTACTTGCTCCATTGCAGCCGGTTTTTCTTGTACATCATCACCTTAGTAGATGATTGCTAGCCTTCAACTCCAAGTGGTTTGACCACAGTAAGCCCTCGAAGTTACTATCCAGAAACTTACCAGGAGTGTAACATCATTTCTACTGCACCTGAAACCAAACCCAAGCGTGGTAACGATCAAAACTACCATGGACAACACGCCAGACATAATGTTTGGGATTAGGTCGGCCTGAGGTCATAGTTCACGCGGTGACCGTGTTCGTCCAGGCATGCTGGCATGCAAACGACGCGCTCTGAGTGCCGCCGAGCGCTTTGTTGCACGCGTGCTTGCTGCCCCGCCTGCCTGAGCGTGCCAAACCGCGCCACCATCATCGTCTCGACCCCCTTAACTCTGCCCTGGCATTCGCCGACGCCGGAGTTCGCCGCAGCAGGCACGGGCATGGTCCGACCAAGGCCACAGTGCACGGTGCACTGTGCTTGTCGCCTTCCTCTCGCCCTTGTGCTCGTCCCCGTTCGCCAACAGTCTCCACGTGAGCTACGTCTTCTTCCCCGTCTCTCACTGACTCTGTTCATCGCCGGGCGCCGTGGCCAGGTGTCCACCGGCGGAGCCCGAAACCCCCTCGCCGCTCGGCTATAAATAGGGCCACCCCAGCCTCCTCAAGCACCCTCATCCACTCCCACACACTCCACTAGCGCGTAGAAAGCCGTAGCCCGGCCGGGTAGGCCGTGGGCCGCCGTCCCCGAGCTCGAGGTTGCCGGCGATCCCCTCGGGTCATCTCCGCAGCTCCAGCCCTTCCCGGGCCAGGGCAACCCTTCCAGGGCCTCCGCCACTCTCCGATGGTGTCGTTCCGCCCGGTTGGAGCCCTTGGAGTCGCCTCTGGTCGCCGTCGTCTTCGTCTCCGGTGACCGCTGCTCTCTGCCTCCGCTGGAGAGGCTGATTCTGGCACCATCAGACCACCCCTAGCTATTCTATGGGTACGGGCAGGTGCGCCTCCGTCTCCTCTCTCGATCCCTCCCTCTCATTTTAGCCAAGGAGCCCTCGCCGCCGGCGTGCGCTCCGGTGAAGCCTCGCCGCTCTCTGTTTCCCTCTCCCCCTCCAACTCACCTGACTAGCGGGGCCCGCTAGTCAGCCACTCTGTACGTGCATGAAGCGGTACGAGTGGTGGCGCCCCGGGGCTTTACGCCTTCGACGTCACCCCCCCCCCCCCCTCAATCTGTTTATTTAAATTCAAATTTTAATTAAATCCAGAGAACTTCAAACGGCCAAAACTTTTTAACCATAAGTCCAAATGAATTGATTCTTTTTGCATTGTCTTCTTTGTCCAAAAATCTAGCAGCTCACCAAAGATGGGATTTTTCCCTGCTGTCTAGATTTTCTGGTGAATTTCATAAGGTTTCTTGATGATTTCTTTTTGTGTTTTCAAATATTTTCAGAAGGTCAGGCTTGTCTTGAGGATCACCAGGAGGCTTGTGAACCTCATCTCCACTAAGGCAAGCCACAGCAACATTTTATGGTGCCATTACAATATTTGTGATTTTCTACTTGAACAAATGATTATCCATGCATTTAAATTATTATTATGTTAATTATATTCTGTTAATGCTTGTTAAAATGAATATGCTTGATTTACAAAAAGTTTGAAGTGAACTTAGTTGATAAACTAACAAGGATTTAGTTGTTGGGTGATGAAAGGATAATATGGTTATGGATATAAATAATTAGTGGACTTATTTTCTTGCATGAGTAAAAATGATAAATTGCTAGAAAAGATTCTGTTTGAAGTGAGGTTTGATCTTAACCAGAGAAATGTCATGAGTTGTTAATGCTCAGTGTGGATATAGTTGACTCAGTCATTTCTGTTGATATGTGATGCATATGTTAGTGATGTATGTCATGGCATTATGACGTCGGTTATTTTCACTTTAAGTTGAACCTGATAATAACTCAACTTGAATACATTGTTGACCGGGTCATGGTGCCGCTGAATCGAGTGTTTCCCAGTGAAACCACATTTGCCGGTATGGGACGGCCTTTATTCGTTCCGTTGTCATGCCTCTGGTCGGTGCCTCCAACTAGGGAAGGTTATGGGCGTGTTGTACCTTGTCCTGGTAAGCAGACATAACCTTGTGTGCCCGTTGTTGAGTTTATGGTACCGGGTCCCCGTGTGGGATCGTTTTTGTTTGGCCACGGCGGTGGTCGTTGTGTCTTTGGTAGACACAGGGCCACCCAGGACTAGCCCGATGGGGAGTGAGTTGGAGTGGCCGGGAGAGTGTCATGGCAATGGAGGGGTTTCGTCGGAATGTCGTTTGTCCACCCGAATGGGAGTGCGAGGCCATGGGTTCCGTGGTGTGGGTCCAGTGCGCTACCTCTGCAGAGTGTATTAATCTATCGAGAACCGAGTCCACGGTTAAGGACACGCTCGAAAGTAGGTCACACCATGGGTCAACAGTTACTAAATCTTGCACACTAAGTATGAACTTTGCATTGTTGTTGGTGGCGGGAAGGCCATCGTGTTGATTTGGACCAGATGTTGGTCGTGGTTGTGATCGCCGTAAGGATCACGGTTTGAGGCCAAATATTGGTCGTGGTTGTGATCGCCATAAGGATCACGGTTTGAGGACAAATATTGGTCGTGGTTGTGATCGCCGTAAGGATCATGGTTTGAGACCAAATATTGGTCGTGGTTGTGACCGCCGTAAGGATCACGAGATGTCTCTAGGCTGGTATGTTTGTAATCCAATATCAATCATGTTTGGTAAGCCAGTCCGAGGGACTTTTATCACAAGAGCATGGTCACGGCATGTTGGATATATTGTTGCATTATTATGAATTGGTTAATTGTCACGATATTGTTTGTCATTATGTTTACGCTTGTTGTGAGCTTGCAAGTACATTCAATGTACTGACCTGGCGTGTCATGCCAGATTTCAGGAAAGTCCTGTTGGAAAGGAGTGATGTCCGAGTCTAGATCATGTCCACATCGGTGTCCCTGTGCTATGGAGTTCCGCTACGACGTTGTTCCGCTGCCGCGTAGATGTCGTGATCGAGGCCACCTTTATGTTCACTAAATAATGTACATATTGTTCAGCCGCACCTTGTGTGCCTCTTGGCCTCGCCAACTGATGTAATGTAAACTCTATTCCGCTAGCATCACTAAAGATATTGTGTGTTGCCAGAAGACAAGTTCTCTGGGATGGCAATGCATGGTAAACCGGTTGCTCTGAGCCGGAGTGCCACACCCTCACTCCGGATTTGTCACAGCCCTAGAATTTGCTTGTAGCTAATTACATGAGTGAGCATCATGCATCATGTCTAAATTCTGAAAGTTCAATTGAGGATCTGAGGTTAGTTGAAACCCTCAAAAATCACCTCAGAAATAATCAACATTAAAATCTTTTCAAAGAAGTGCAAGAAAATGTTCCTCTTAGTCTGTGAAAATATTGGCAAAAGGTAAAACTCAAAACAATATTTTTTGGAATCTCAGAGATATTTATTTTGGGCCTTTGAATTAAATCAATAACTATTTGCATTGGATATATATTTGTTAAGTAATTAATATATGTCCAATAATTCTGATATTTGGTGAAGGGCTTTGGAATAATGCAACAAGTCCCTACAAGAATTATCAGAAGCAACAAAAATGATTTAGTGTCTAAAACTAAATCAAAACAAATTACAGAAAATGCAAAACAGAAGAAAGAGAGAGAGAGAGAGAGAACTACCTGGCCATACCTGTGTAGCCACTTGGCCCAGCCAAAGCAGCCCAGCCCACCACCGCCTCCTCCCCTGTCACCTTCCTCCTCTGCCAGGAGGACGCGTGTGTGGCCGACGCACGCAAGCACGCGCCCCGGCCACCTCCTCCCTCCCTGCCTGCCTGGCTCCTCCATGGTACGCCTAGACGACGCCACCGAGATGCCCAAACCCCCTCGACCTCTCTCCCATGCTTCTCCCCTCCTCTGTTCTGTTAGAATAAATCCGAGGCACTCCGTCGATCTACCGAGGACCAAGCAATCACACAAGCACGACACCAAGATTTGTTAACGAGGTTCACCGATATGGCTACATCCCCTGGGCATGACTACGGGCGCTCCTCCCCATGACACCGCTATAATACCACACATCGGCCGCCCGGGCGCCGGCACACGCTGCCGGCTCCCCCGCGTACCCGTGCTATTATGTTGGAATAGGTTACATCGTGTGTCTACCCTCGCTATATATGAGAGGCCTAGGATACAAGTGTCCTACTTGGACACGACTCCATATCCTGTCTACACACCGTATGACTCCAAGTCCAACTGTAACCTAACTTGTAAAATAATATTCGACACAACTCTAACAAACTCCACTTTGGCGACTATTCTCCACCACCTTGAATTCGTCTGTGTGTCGAACCTCCATGTACATTGGACTTGAGATACGTCATGAGCACCACTGCTACTCCCAGACTCCATGTGACTCCACCTGCAACTGTAGTCCCTTCTCATCTTCTTCATAGTCAACCCTCGAGCAAAATTAAGTTCCTCATTACTCTACTTTGTGCTCCCAACTTCCGGAGAATCCGTTCAACACCATCACACACCGATCACTATCTGCGTGAAAATGAACAACTCGCATATTGGACGCCACATGTAAGAGTTACCTGAACTCAATGCCACCACTCTTTCTTGACCGTCTATCTGAAACTTGAAGGAATTTCACCGTCGCCCTGTGTCACCCTGAGTCAAATTCGCAGTTGCCTCACCCTTTTCTCGGATAGTCTCTGACATGTCCCACCGGTATAGCACTCCGTCTCCTTCTGTACTTGTCATCCGCACTTTGCCATGTGCACTGAACACCACAGAATATACGACCATGTACTCTCTTAGCTTTTGACAATTTTAGACTTTCCGTCACTTTCTCAGATTCCCTATGGTCAACTCCTGTCCATCTTCCGGCACCGATAGACCCAGTCACCAACTTGTATCCAGTACTTGTGAACACTGCTTCAGCACCCCCTGAACAGTTTGTCTGACCACATGTCTGACCACCAGTGCCTTGGCCTGTCGCTGTGTCCCGTGCTTACCGTGCGCCTCGCTGCTATCACCGCGTCGAGCCTCTGTTGTCCTGGTTGAGTCTCCCGGGTAGCTAACCCACACTGCCTCAACCCCTACTGCAGAGAACCACCAATCATCACCGACCGATGCCGTGTATCACATCTCCATCAGACCATTGGTACCCAGTCTGATCCACGTGTCTCTCGCTATCCCGCTGAAATAGGCTTCGACTCTCCATGCATTTACGTCATAGCCCCTCCATCAGCACAGAGTGAAGTCGTCCATCAGACTCCAGCTCCACCTTCAACATGACTCCATGTAGTTGGCCATGCTAACCCCCGTGCACTGTCGACGTCAAGCTCCCTCATGTGTGCACCATATTGAATCAACCCCGTGCCATAGTCTTGTCGAAGCCGCACAAGCCCTCATGCCTGCACCACGTGTTTCCACGCCCCAGAAATTGGTCCCATCAGCATCACGCACCTATGTCATCGTTGCTGAAATCACAACCATCTTCTGCTTTGACCGACATTCCCGTCAATCCGTCAGACAGTCCAGTCCAACCCAGCCGAAATAACCCGACTGCAACCATGCTACACCCTGCGTCGTGTCCGCCCGCACTCCGTGCCTTGCTTGACGCCCTGTGTATGCATGATCCCGCACGACGTGCACCAGGCTCCCAAATCATCTTACGCGAAAATCCTACATCACATCATCATCGGCTTCCATGTAAAAAGGCTTGCTTCTGCAACGTATTCAAGCACTTGTACTATACTAATCCAACCAAGAAAACTAGAATATCATTTGGTCTCACGTGCTGCTCCACCTTTTGCACAACCATCGATGCTTCTTGATAGATTGCCTTAAGCCAAACACCTCTTTCAATGTATCAGCCGCCTTGTGATTCTTGTTCACTAGATTGATCTGCTTCTTGCCTCTACGCACATGCCATTTTTTCATCAAACAAACATCATGCCTTCACATCTCTGCAACCTCCTGTACCATCCATGACTTCGTACGCACCAAATCAATCCAGCCTCGCACAACCATACTGCTGCACCGCTCCTGCGCGTTGTGCGCCTTAAGCTGGCCAGCCCAACTTCTACCTGGGCTAGTGTCCCGCCTAGCTTCCGCGCGGCCTGCCACGCTACGCCGGCCTCTCGAGCCGAGTGCTTGCATCTGGCCTGGCTCGTCTTAGATTCGATCGAAAACACTATGATCCGCCGCCGCTGTACGCTAGGTCGTCCGCTGCACGTGCACGCGCCGCTGCTGCTTCGCTCCGATCGCTCGCTTGACCATGATCTGATCCTGCCGTACGACTGTTGCTGCCTTCCGTTGCTTCTTCTTGAGTTCAGATGTATCCCGATCCCCTCTCATCTGCATACGCCGCATCTGCGACTTCTCATGCAAACACCGTTGATCAAAACATCAGCACTCCTTCCTCTAGATCAAAGAACCGCAACCTCTTCGAACCTTGCTCATGATACCACTTGTTAGAATAAATCCGAGGCACTCTGTCGATCTACCAAGGACCAAGCAATCACACAAGAACGACACCGAGATTTGTTAACGAGGTTCACCGATATGGCTACATCCCCGGGGCATGACTACGGGCGCTCCTCCCCATGACACCGCTACAATACCGCACACCGGCCGCCAGGGCGCCGGCACACGCCACCGGCTCCCCCATGTACCCGTGCTATTATGTTGGCATAGGTTACATCGTGTGTCTGCCCTCGCTATATATGAGAGGCCTAGGATACAAGTGTCCTACTTGGACACGACTCCATATCCTGTCTACAGACCGTACGACTCCAAGTCCAATTGTAACCTAACTTGTACAATAATATTCGACACAACTCTAACATGTTCCTCTCTCCCTCTCGTACCCGAGCGCCACCGTCGCCGCCACTCGTCGCTGCTGTGTCCACCGCCTCCCCCTCGCTTCCCCGACCGGTCCATGGGCTCCGCCTCGACGTCCTCGACCTCCTCGCTCCGCCACTCGTCGTCGGGTGCGCTCCTCTGGCCTCACCGAGGTCGTCACCGACTACCGCTGCCGAAGATCCCCCTCGCCGCCTCGCTCAGCTCCGACCTCCTCCAAGCCCGTCGTCTGCTTCACTGCATCCGCCGTGAGCCACTGACCATCCTCCCCCTCTCCATTCTCTCGGCCACTCGCCGTAGTCGCCGCACCAAGCACACCGCACGCGCCGCCGTGCGAGCTCGCTGCCGATGTGGCTCCGGCCACCCAACGGCCCCGTCGTCCTGTCCACTGACCTCACCACGTGCGTAGGGCCGTAGATGTCTCGTGCGCGCTGACTCGTCCGCTGTAGCCCTGACCCTGAGCTCATCCGAGCTCCGGCAACCGTCGAGGTCGTCACCGGCGACAACTTCGGCCACCCCAGGCCCAACCGCCACCACCACTCGATGTGGACGTGCATCTGTCTCACGTAGATGCCCTCCTCCGGCCGTTTGGTCGCCGGAGACGCATTCCCGCAGCCCGCTGCCACGTCTGGCCTCGCCGGCGTCGAGTCGCCGGTGGGGTTAGCCCCGGTTGACCGGGGTTTGACCCCGTCTGACCAGAGTTTGGCCCCACTGGGGCACTGACGCGTGGGGCCAACCCTGCTAACTAACGTAGATTAGTGTTAATTAACTAGGTTAGTTTAGTGAGATACTGACACGGGGGACCCACAAGTCAGATTTGACCCTGGTCAGCGCTGTTGACTTGCTGACGCAAGCATGACACAGTGCTGACACAGTAAATCCTTTTCTGGAATTAGTTTAGTTCTAATTAATCAGAAAATCCAGAAAAAGGCTTAAACTTCTAAAAATCATATAAATTCAACCATAACTCTAAATGAAATAAGTTATATATGAAAAATGATCAGAAAAAATCCAATCAATCCATCTGTACTGGTTTCATGCATGTTTAAGGAACTTAAACCTATTGTTTATATCAAAACATGATAAGGCACTATTTAATTCATAACTTGAGTTTGGGATTGAACCTTTAGTTCAAAATGACCCAAACCCATCTGATTGTAGTTGCATTAAGCCAACACACTCATTTTGCCATGTCATGATCATGCATCATATTGTGCATTGCATTGATTGTGTTTCCTTCTGTGTTGTCGGTATTTGCCCCCTCCTAGTAGACGACGTTCCAACAATGAGATCGAGGACACCGATGAAGAGCTATTACTATCTTCAGAAGTGCCAGGCAAGCAAAAGCCCCTTGTTCATTCCGATACAATCCCACTCTCTCACTTCTGCTCTCTTCTACTGCATTAGGACAACAATGATTCATCTGTTACATGCTGCGATAGTTGAACCCCTTCTCCTTTGCATGACCTGTCATTGCCACAGTAAATAGATGAAACCCACTAGCATGAGTAGGAGTTGTTTCAGCCCTGTTGTGCCTACTCATTCATGCTTGTTTGTCATGCCTGCTACTGCTTAGAGTTGAGTCAGGTCTGATTCATCGGGGATGAATTGGAATGGTGATGAACATGTCCTACTGTGTGTGAGCTAAGTGTGTGAACACTATTTGGTAAAGGTAGCGGTGAGAGGCCATGTAGGAGTACATGGTGGGTTGTCTCATTGAAGCCGTCCTCAGGAACTGAGTTCTGTGTTTGTGATCCATGAAACAGCTACTACCATGCATTGGGCCCTAAAATATGACCCCGCTCGACTTCTTACCCACTCTTGTCCTCTGTCCAGGAGTTGCAAGTAGTTTCTAGTGTTTGTAGTTGCTGGAGGCCGTGCACAGCGCCGACCGGAGGGGTGGGCTGTGATGCGGTAGGCACGTGGCCGGGTATGCCGGGCGCCCGTTTGGTGTCGCGGAACCCTGTACACATCATTCGGGGCCGTATGTGGAAACCTCGGCCGGACTCCCTGCGAATGGAACCTGAATAGGCGATAAACCTGGACTAGAGACTTGAGTGTTTAGGTAGTCGTGGTCTACACCCCCGTCGGCTTTCGCTTGAAGTCTACCGAGCACATGTCGTGTGCAGACGCTAAGTGGTGGAAACATGTATGAAGAAGTACACCCCTGCAGGGTTATAAATAATCTATTCGAATAGCCGCGTCCGCGGTAAAGGACCTCTGGGTTGCCTATACAGTTCATAGACAAGTGAAAGTGGATACTCTAAAATACGCAAGATGAGCGTGAGTGCTATGGATGGCGTTCTCGTAGGGATACGGGAGCGGATCTGTCATGGGAAACGAACACCTATGGGGCAGGGCCCCTTTCGGTTCGGCAAGGGAGCGGAGGTCGCACGAAGAGTGGATCGAGGCGAGGCGCGCGAGTGATTTTTACCCAGCTTCGGAGCTCTCCGGAGAGATAATACTCCTACTGCTGCTTTGTGATTGTATTCTGTTCTTGCTTGAGAGCGTGGGAGTGTTCTAGTTTCGAATGAGTCGAACCTTTTCTACGTTGCGTATGGGCCTCCTTTTATAGGCTAAAGGGGTCACCGACAGGTGGCAACACATGCAGGGGTAAAAGTGTAAAAAGAGTTGCAGTTGGTACAGCTACCTCTACAGTGCATCCTACCTAACTCTGACGGTAGGGGACAAGAGCATTTAATGCTCGTCTGTGTCACCTAAACAGTGCAGAAAAGCGACCGTTAGAGGCGCCACCGTTCGCCACGATGGCCACCTTGTCATCTTCGCTCGCCACCTCGCACCGCTTGGCTACACAGCCTCTCGCCACATGCGCCTGGAATGGTCCTGTGGCGACACGTCGATGGATGCGCTGGAGCGTAGGCATAGAGAGGTGGCTTGCCGCGGCAAGCGCCTTGCCGCGGCTGTTGTCTTGTCGCGCCCGGAAGCTTGTCGCTCACCGGGTCTTGCCGGGACGCGCGGCGCGTCGCGGCAAGTTCCTTGAAATGCTTTGGTTGGCCTTCCCGGCAAGCTCCTCTTGCCGGGGCCTTGATCTTCCCGGCAAGCTTCTCTTGCCGGGGCCTTGTCTTCTTAGTTAAAACACTTTGTTCTTGAATGGCTCCAATAGGAACTATGGAGCATCCTGGCGGTCACCCGGCAAGCCTTGCCGCGGGGTGCTGCGACTGCCCGTGCACAAGTTCGGGATACTAAGGTACCCCCTACTTTAGTACACCGACAGGAGCTCCCGGGCGTGGGCCACACATGGTGCCGAGCGCTGTTGGGCCAGGCCCAAAACAGGGCACGAGCACGCGCGGCCTGGGTCCACACCGTATCTGACTCCGTATCCACCGCGCCCTCCCGTAACGGCACGCGTCAAATGCGGTGTCGTGGGAGAGTTCATGGTTGATTCTTTATTCGGGAAAAGCGTAACGTTCGCCTCCTCCTCTTTATAAGCAGGGGAAACAGGGGCAGTTCCCCCACCTTCGCCATTTGCGGTTCCAATCTCAGAAATCTCCGCCGCCCCCCTTTGCTTCCAAAGCCGAAAGAGAGCAGCGCTCCGCCCCCCATCGCCGCCGTCGCCGCCAACGCCCTTGACCTCCCCCACCGCCTCCACCATGGCTCCGAAGACCGGGAAGGGCGCGAAGTCAGCCGAGGCGCTGCGGCTTGAAGCGCTGCGGAGGGAGCGGGCAACTTTTCCCCCCGAGCTCTCCGCGAAGGAGCTGAGGGAGTGGTTCTATCTCTTCTGGTCGACGGAGACGCGAGCGCATCCGCGCACCAAGGTACTCTCCGCCGAAGCTTCCACTTCGAAACGGGCTCCAAACGGATACCCCTTCTTCGCACTGTTCTTCTATTGCAGGCTCTGCCCGCCTTTCTCCGAGTTCTTTTGTGACGTCATGAACACCTATGGGTTCCATCTCCTTGACTTCACCCCCAATGCTGTCCTGACCATGGCGGTTTTCGCACATCTCTGCGAGAACTTTGTCGGAATCCACCCAAACGTAGCCCTCTTCCGCCACTACCTCATGCCCTGGGTCGAGAGAGGAGAGCCCTTAGCTGGCGGGATCGCCTGGATCTCGAGAGCTGGCAAGAAGGAGATGTATCTGGAGGGGGAGCTCCGCAGCAAATGGGATGAGTGGAGAGCGGACTGGTGTTGGATTGTTGAGCAGCATCCGCAGCCGTTCATTGCCCTGCGCCAAACTCCAGTAGTGCGCGGCAACGATTGGAGCGCCCTGGCAGCGGACGATGCTAGACTGAAGATCACCACCACCCGGATCTTGCGGCTCAGGCTTGCCGGGCTCACTGTAGGTGCTGTTGGCACGGACTTTCTTCGCCGTCGCATCGCCCCTCTGCAGGAGAGGGGGAGACCCGCCTGGCTGTTCGGGGGTCCGGTGGACATCATGAGGATGCGCCCTGGCCTCAACTTCAATTTCACTATCTTGGAGTTGGATGGGATTCTCAAGGAGCTATTTAAGCACGACCCCAACCATCCCGAGTGGTTCAAGCTGCCGCAGGGCGTCGTCCCGTTGTGTAACAATTCTTCGCTCGATCGCATCCGCGCAATGATGCCGGAGTGCGACTCGCATGGAATTATTCCAACTTGGCAGGAGCCCGCCGACGATGTCGTGCAGCAGTTCTTCGATAGCTTGGCGGAGGTGGCGGTCTGCGCTGACGAACAGAGGCTCCTCACCCGCGACACCACCGATGATGAGATGCGGCGCATCGCCACCAAGGCGGAAGAGGCAGCAGCAGCTGCCGCCGCGGGCGAGTTTGGTTTTACTGTGGAGGAGGCAGAGGCAGCCGAGGCGGCAAGCCTTGCCGATCGAGACGAGCTTGTCGGGGAGATCGCTGGCGAGGGAGAGCCCGAAGATGGGTCGGGCGAGCCCGCTGAAGGTGCTAGTGGCCAGCCGTCTTCAAGCAATTTGCCGCAAGCGGAGCTCCCAGTGCAGCCCCCAGCTCCACCAAGAAGGCACCTCCGCAGGACCGGAGATATAGCAGGGCGGCAGCCGGTCAGCAGCCGCCGCGCCGCGGGACACGCTCCACCGCGACAAGCACTGTTGCCGCGGGAGCGTCTCACGCCGCTGCAGCAACTGGAGCGGGGTCCTCTCAGGCCGCCGCTTCTGATCCTGCCGCAGCTCCCGCCAAGCGGCCAAGGGAGCCTACTCCTCCGCCTCGTCGCGCCGAAGGAGGACCAGACTTCGACCTCTCCGCGCTTAGCTCCGACGAGGAGGAAGAAGAGGAGTAAGCTTCTTCTGTTATGTTTGTATTTCTTCAATTTCTTGCTGTTTCTTGTCTTGTATCTGATCTGCTTTCTTCTGAATCTTGTTCCGTTTTAGGACTCTGGCCCAGAGGGCGGCGAAGAGAGCCAAGGTCCCCGTGGTCGTCATCGAGGACGATCCCACTGTTGCAACAGAGGGCGCGTCCGAGACCACCTTGTCGGACCCGGCAACCACTCCTCGAAGCAGCCCCCAGCGCAGCCCCCAGCGTAAGTGTACAGTCTTACTTCCCGCTGTTGGGTGCGCATAGGTGTTTTTCTATTTTGTTGACATCTTGACTGTTGGTTTGCTTGTGTAGGAGCAGAGCAGCCTCACCAAGAGCCTCCTGAAGCCGCCCCTGAGGTACTATCTGCTTCAACTACGCCGCCAAGGGCGGACTCCCCGGCAAGGGAACGTTCTCCGGCAAGGGAGAAGTCCCCGGCAAGGGAGGAGTCTCCGGCAAGGGGCAGCACCAGCGACCCCCTGGTGACGGAGCCCATGACCGTGGATCCCAGCGCTGGTAATTTTCCTTGCTTGAGATTTCCCTTGGGTTCTTCTTCTGATTTTCTTTTTGGATATTTGCTTGACCCTTCTCCCTCTTCCGTATGCCAGATCCACCTTCCGCGGAGCCGATGGAGACCGAGGCCACCGGCGAGGAGAACGTGCGCGGCAACACTGACGATGCCGCTGCCACCGAAGAAGAGGCCGGCACTGATGATCCCGCCGACGAAGAGGCCGCCGAGGCTACTGGTGCAGGAGCTGGCGAGGGATCCGGCGATCACACTGACGACCCTGGGGCCGCAGGAGCGCAAGGCGCTACACCGACCGCCGACCCCTCCGCCGCTGACGCAGCGCCAGACTCCGAAGAGCCCCAGCTCGGCGCCTACCTGAAGGCCGGTGATGGTATCTTCATCAAGCTCCCCTGGGCTTCGAGCTCCAGGGCGCCGGTCGAAGGAGAAGTTTTTGATGGAGAGGTGCTTGCCTCCGCTGGGTTGACACTTGTCGACGCGCCAAGCAGCAGCGGCGGCGAGCCTGAGGAGGAACAGCTGTTGCGGAAGCTGCTGTCACTATACCGTGCCCGACAAGCCAAGCTGGAGTCTCGGGAAGTGCTTGTCGCGCGGGCAGGAGTAGATATTGAGAAGCATGCGGAGGAGCTCCAGAGTCGCAACCAAGAGGCCCTCTGGTCCATTGCAGAGGAGAGGGCGCAGCTTGTCGAGGCGCGGAAGGCCTTCCTTCTCGAGAAGGCAAAAGCCGAAGAGCAACAGCGGCTTGCCGCCGAGGAGCAGTCCGTGCGGGAAGGCGAGTTGACGCAGAGGAAGGTCAATCTGGACAGCTATGAGGAGGAGCTTGCTGCGCGCGAGGAGACACTTGGCGGGGCCCTCAAGGAAGCGAAGGATGCTGCTGCAGCTGCCGAGGCCGCCAAGAAGGACAGCTAGAGGCCGATCTGAAGGCAAGGAATGAAGAGCTTGCCGCGCTCCAACGCGAGCGCAAGAAGGACGCCCTCGCCCACGGCGAGCTGCAAGGTCGCCTCCTCGAGAGGGGCAAAGAGCTGAGCGCCGCCAAGGACTCCAACGCCGATCCCGAGTTGAAGCTGGCTACGCTGACTGAGACGCTGGACGGTGCCAAGAAGCGAGAGGAGGACTTGAAGGGGGAGATCAAGGCCAACGAGGCGCTGCTGACGAGAGCCGCCGAAACCCAGAACACCTTCAGGGCTACCGTGGAGCTCTGGACGGAGGGCCTCGTCAACATCGCCGCAGTCATCGACGAGGAACTGGTGCAGCTGGAAATGGAGGGTTTCGGGTACTCCTCTGATGAGAACCTCCAGCCCAGCGCCAAGCTCACTCTGTTCTTCAAGGGCGTGGCGACGGCCCTCCAGCAACTCCGGGAAAGGATCCCAAGGTAGCTGGCCGACGAGTCGCGCACGATCTGCGCCAGAGTTCTGGAGAAGGTGTTGGTGAAGGTGGCCTTCCGCAATCCAGGCCTCAACCTCACCAACGTCCTCAAGAAGCTGTCGGCGGGTGCTGATCTTGAAGAGCTCAAGGCCCTTGTCGCACCCATTGTGGACAAGGTGAATGAAGTCAGGAGGATTGACGGCGAACACGTAGATTAGGCCGCCCGTTTTCTTCTTTTCTTGCCACTGCTAGACATGTTACAGGAACAATCTATTAGAACGCGGCAAGTTATCTTTGTAATATAACTTTATCTTGGGCAGTATTCGCTATGTTATCCCTTTACTTGATTCCTTCCTTTGTATGTTTTCCCCCTACGCTTTTAGGGAACTTGCCAGCGCAGGCACCCTTGCCGCGAGCGCTAAGTGCGGAACATCAGCAGCCTGCTGGCAGTGTCGCCTCCGGCAAGAAACCTTGTCGCAACTAGTCGCGGCACACTTAAGTTGTTGAGCGGACTCGAAACAAAGTAAGGGCGCAACTAGCTACGAGTTGGTTCCTCCGCGCACAGGTTTTCCATACAAAGCACGGTCGTTCAAGGAAGATAACTTAAAAAATTTAAAACTGGTTGTGCTCAAACTTTGGCCACTTAGCTTTTCTGTCGCTCATGTCCCGGTAAGGTGATTCTTTCTTGAACGACGCCTGGTCCACATCATTATCTCCTCCTCCCCCCCCCCCCCCCCCCCCCCGGCAAACTTGTGGGCGAGGGAACCTTCCTTTTGAGAAAAAGAAAGAAGAGAAAATAAAGATAAGGAGCCATAGGGCTCGTTATTGCTTACCAGGGGTAGGTACTGCACAAATTGTCAGATAACACATGCAAAAAATAGAAAGCATGAAATTTGACAAGATGTGCGGAGCATACGATCTTTATTTATGCACGGGATCTGCGCCCGGCTTTGTACAAAGGGTTACATGCGACAGCGGCAAGGCTTGTACAAAAGGTGGTTGCCGGAACAAGTTCCGGCAACCGCGCCATATGGGTAAAACTTACGAAGATGCTCAATGTTCCAGGAGTTGCTCACCGGAAAGCCCTTGGTCTCAAGGCGGACAGCGCCAGGCCTAGTGACTCGCTTCACCCGATAAGGGCCTTCCCACTTTGGCGTAAACTTGTTGGAATTCTTGGCGGATTGAACGCGCCGAAGAACAAGGTCGCCTTCCTCGAGACTTCTGGCATTAACTTTGCGGCTATGGTAGCGGCGCAAAGCTTGCTGGTATCGAGCAGCTCGTACAGCAGCCTGAAGACGATCTTCCTCAAGGAGCAGCGCGTCATCTTGTCGCAGCTGCTCTTGCTCAAGCTCATCATAGGCGAGCACTCGAGGCGATCTGTATACGAGTTCCGTGGGGAGAACTGCCTCTGCTCCGTAGACTAGAGCGAAAGGTGTCTGGCCAGTGGCTCGATTTGGCGTCGTCCTGATCGACCAAAGAACCACCAGCAGCTCCTCAATCCAGTTCTTTCTGCACTTGTGCAGCCTGTCGAAAGTCCTGGTCTTTAGCCCGGGCAGCACTTCAGCGTTTACCCTCTCCGCTTGACCGTTGCTTCTAGGGTGAGCAACAGAAGCGAAGCAAACCTTGGCGCCAAGATCTTGGACGTACTGCATGAAGGTGCGGCTCGTGAATTGCGTGCCGTTGTCGGTGATGATCCTGTTAGGGACTCCGAAACGGCAAACAATCGACCTGAAGAACTTGACTGCTGACTGTGCTGTCACCTTCCTCACTGCTTCCACTTCCGGCCACTTTGTGAACTTGTCGATTGCTACGTACAAGTACTCAAAGCCCCCGACAGCTCGGGGAAAGCGGCCGAGGATGTCGAGCCCCCAGATCGAAAATGGCCAGGATAAAGGGATCGTCTGGAGAGCTTGAGCTGGTTGGTGTATCTACTTGGAATGGAACTGGCACGCTTCACATTTGGTTACTTGTGCAGTTGCATCCTGGAGGGCTGTTGGCCAAAAGAAACCTTGCCGGAATGCTTTGCCGGTAAGTGCTCTTGCGCCAATGTGGTGACCACATATGCCACCATGTATCTCTGCCAACAGCTTCTGTCCATCTTCCCGGGGAATGCACTTCAATTTCACTCCGTTGAATCTTCTTCTGTACAGTATGTCGTCGACAAACTGGTACATACTTGATTGCCGGGCTACTCTCTCCGCTTCTTCTTGCTCTTCGGGAAGTTCTCCTGTCTGAAGGAAATGGACAATCTGCTGTGCCCATGCTGGAGCTTGCGGCTCGACAACAAGAACTAAAGGCGCATATGCTGCTGCGGGAACATCCGCTTCTACGGCAAGAACATGTGGCTCAGCCGGAGCTTGATGTTCCCTGGCAAGCTTGCCGGAGCAAAACTTGTCGGGAGCGTCTGCTTCAACGGAACAAACCCTAGGGCTTGTCGGAGCAGACTGCCCCTCAGCACTCTTTGTGTTGATCTTAGGGACCTTCTTGGCGGCGGCTTCGGGGAGCTTTGCTAGAAAGTAGTCACCGGAAATCAACTTCCTCTTCTTGCTCTGTCCAGTTGATGGTGTTACAGATGGTTGAGTCAGCTTGAGCACAAAGATCCCTGGTTCCACAGGTAACTTGAGTGCGGCGCACTTTGACAGGCCATCTGCAATGTCGTTCTGAGTTCTCGGAACATGTTCCATCTGTAGGCCGTCAAAGTGCTCTTCTAACTTTCTCACTTCATCAATGTAAGCTTCCATCAACGGACTCTGATAGTCTTTGTTCACTTGGCGGACGACAAGCTGCGAGTCACCCCTAACAATAAGCTTCTTGATCCCAAGGTCTGCTACAATCCTGAGTCCGATGAGCAAACCTTCATGCTCTGCAGTATTGTTTGTTGCTTGCTCCTTGGGAAAGTGCATTTGGACCACGTACTTGAGGTGCTCTCCGGTGGGTGCGACAAGTAACACACCCGCACCGGCGCCTTGCAGCGAGAAGGCACCATCAAAGTACATGACCCATTCTTTGCTTGCTTCCTTGTCGGGGATGCTCGTTTCTGGAATTTCTTCATCAGGTGTTGGCATCCATTCTGCTATGAATTCTGCCAATGCTCGGCTCTGGATAGTTGAGGTACTCTCAAACTTGAGGCCAAAGCTCGACAGTTCCAGTGCCCACTCGACAATCCTGCCCGTTGCTTCTGGATTCTGCAGTATCCTCTTCAGCGGAAAGCGGGTGACTACTGTGATCTCATGTGCTTGGAAGTAATGGCGTAGCTTTCTCGAGGCCATGAGAAGGCCGAAAAGCAATTTCTGCACACCAGAGTACCTTGACCTAGCCCCCTGTAGAAGGGAACTGACAAAGTAAACTGGGTGCTGCACCATTTTCTTCTGCACCTCCTCCTACATAGATTCATTCTTGTCGGGACCAGAGCTTGTCGGGGAAGCCCCCTGCTTGTCGCTGGATGCGCTTGCCGCGGCCGCTGGCTCATCATCTGCCTCCCTCTCCGCTACTAACGCAGCACTAACCACTTGATTAGTTGCCGCTAGATATAGCAGCAACTTCTCTTGTGGCTTAGGTGCGACAAGTATTGGAGTGGAGGACAGGTATCTCTTCAAGTCCTGCAGCGCAGCCTCCGCTTCCGGAGTCCATTTCGTTGGACCTGCCTTCTTCAATATTTTGAAAAATGGCAGGGCACGCTTAGCAGACTTAGAGATAAATCTACTGAGAGCCGCCACGCAGCCGGCAAGTCTTCGTACATCCTTGACGCGCTTCGGTGCTTCAATCTGCTCAATGGCCTTGATCTTGTCGTGGTTAGCTTCAATTCCCCGCTGAGACACAAAGAACCCGAGAAGCTTGCCGGAGGGGACTCCAAACACGCACTTCTCGGGGTTAAGCTTGAGGTTGATCTTGCGCAGATTTGTGAAAGTTTCATCCAAATCCTGAATCAGAGTTGCCCTATCCTTGCTTTTGACCACTATGTCATCCATATAGGCTTCCACATTCCTGTGTAACTGTGGCTCAAAAGCATGACTGACTACTCTTGCAAACGTTGATCCTGCATTCGTCAAACCGAAGGGCATTCGTACGAAACAGTACGTGCCACATGGAGTGATGAATGCGGTCTTCTCTTCATCCTCTTCTGCCATGAAGATCTGATGATATCCTGAATATGCATCAAGAAATGAAAGCAAATCACATCCTGCCGTGGAGTCGACAATCTGGTCAATGCGCGGCAAGGGGAATGGATCTTTGGGACAAGCTTTATTAACATCAGTGAAGTCAATACAAAGCCTCCATTTCCCGTTTGCCTTGCGCACGACTACAGGATTGGCCAACCACATAGGATGGAGCACTCCTCTGACAAGGCCTGCTGCTTCCAACTTCTTGATCTCTTCAGCAATGAATTCTTGGCACTCCACTGCTTGCTTCCTAACTTTCTGCTTGACGGGTCGCGCGTGAGGACAGACGGCAAGGTGGTTCTCAATCACTTTCCTGGGAACACCGGGGATGTCAGACGGTTGCCATGCAAACACGTCGACATTCGCCCGCAGGAAAGCAACGAGCGCGCTTTCCTATTTAGGGTCAAGCGTGGCACTGATGGTGAAGGTACCACCAGTGCCATCCTCCTTGGCGGACACCTTTTTGGTTTCTGGCGGAGCTGCCTTCGCCTTCTTACACTTGCCGGTGGAGCTCGATGGTGCGTCCTCGACGGTAGCGTAGCACTCCGAAGAGGTGCGCTTGCCGGAGTGGGCATCAGAACTCTTGCCGGACTTGGTATTCTTATTCCCCCCGGGAGCTTCAGCGGCAAGTGTCTTGTGATCTGCTGTGACTGCTGCTTCCCGGTAAATCTTGTCGGTACAGATAAGAGCATCTTTCTTGTCACCAGGGACAGAGATGACGCTTATCGGACCTGGCATCTTGAGCACGTTGTAGGCATAGTGAGAGGCTACCATGAACTTGGCGAGTGCTGGACGGCCGAGTATCCCATTGTAAGGCAATGGAAAATCAGCAACGTCAAAAGTGACCCTCTCAGTCCTGAAGTTCAATTCGCTGCCAAATGTTACCGGCAACGTGATCTTTCCCTTCGGCTTGCTCCTTCCCGGGTTGATTCCTTGGAATGTACCAGTCTCTTCGAGCTCGCTGTTAGGGATCTGAAGCTTCTGGAGTACCGCGGAGGAGATCAGATTCAAGCCGGCCCCTCCGTCAACTAGCATCTTAGTGTCCTTGAGGTTGCGGATGGTTGGTGAGACCAACATCGGCAAGCACCCGACCGCAGTTATGCGATCAGGGTGGTCCTCAATGTCAAAGACGATAGGCGTGCTGGACCACTTCAGGGGCTTGCGTGACTCAACTGATGGTTTTGCTGCATTAACTTCTTGCACCCACTGTTTGAGCTGACGGTGTGAAGTATGCAGAGAAGCACCACCGTCAACGCACAGAACCTCTGTGGCTTTCTGAAACTCCTACTCGTCGGCCTCATCTTCATCCATATCTTCGTCCTCGTCTTCATCTTCGTCCTTGTCGCGGCCGCGGGGAGGTCTGTCTCCTTGTCGCTGCTTGGCCTTGTCGCGTCGTCCTCCCCGGCCGGGACGTTTCTTGCCGGATCCACCAGTACCCTCCTGGGCCCTCTCCTTGTCGCGTCGCTCGTACTCAGCTTTCTGTTGTTCGACAAGTTGTTCAACCTTCTTGCAACTTTGGAGATCATGGCCCTTGGTGCGGTGAATCTTGCAATATTGCTTGTCGGAGCCGCCCTGCTTGTCGGCGGCCGCCACAGGTTCGGCTTCCTTGGCGCCACCTCCGTTGCCGGACTGCTCGACAGCTACCACATCTTTGCATTTCCTTCTCCTGTTGTTCCGCCGCCGGTTTTTCTTTGCCAGGGCGGCATCCTCACTGTCAGATCCTCCTGCTTCTGCATTCTCTCCGGGGAGTTTCCTCCCCTCCTCAGCATGTGCGCACTTGTCGGCCAGGGCATATAGCTCACTGACGTCTCTAATCTTGCACATCGCCATCTCCTCCCTCATCCTGCGGTTACGCACGTTCTGATGAAACGCGCTGATGACCGCGGCAGGGTGGACATCTGGGATGTTGCGCTGCACTTGGCTGAACCTTTGAATGTACTTGCGCAGGGGCTCCCCTTCCTTCTGGGCGAGCAGATGAAGATCGCTCTCCTGGCCATGGGGCTTGTGGCCGCCTGTGAAGGCGCCAACAAACTGATGGCACAGATCCGCCCATGAGGAGATGGAGTTGTCCGGCCAGTGCATGAGCCAGGATCTGACATTGGGCTTGAGCACCAGTGGGAAGTAGTTGGCAAGGATCTTCTCGTCGCGCCCCCCGGCAGCTTGCACCGTGATCGTGTAGATGCTGAGGAACTCCGACGGATGCAACCTGCCATCATACTTTTCTGGTACATCTGGCTTGAAGTTCTTTGTACTGGGCCACTGGACTTGCCGCAGCTCACGAGTGAACGCAGGGCAACCTACCGCGTACGGCAAGTCGCCTGGTTCCCTTGGCGCATGCATGTCAACAGTGGGCCCAGCGCACTGGTCTGACTGACGCCGCGCTTCTCTTCGACGCTCGATGCGAGTACGAGCGTCTTCTTGTTGTCGTTCTTGAAGAACTTGGCGCTGATCGCGACGAGCTCGTAGGTGTGATGACGCTGTGGAGTCGGTGTCGAGGTTGACCCGGCGAGTCGGCGATCTTGGCCTTCGGGGCGGGGAGTGCACGGTGGTTGCACCCCCACCGGTCTTGTCGCCATCGGCTTGCGTCCGGAAATCTTGTCGCGGCTGCAATGCATTCGGCTGCCGCGGAGTGTCGCCGTTGGCGAAGCCGATGAGGCTCTGGATGGTGGCCCTCCAACCGTCGATCTTGTCCGTCGTTGGAGGGTAATCCAGGAGCAGTTGGGCTCGAGCCAACGCTTCTTCTGGAGTCTTCGGTGGCGGTGGCGAACGGTGCGAGGAGCGGGATATGCTCGGACTTCTAACTATGTTAGAAGGGGCAGGATCTCGTCCAGGCGACCGTGTCTTGCTCGTGCCAGCAGGTTGGCGTGCGTGCTGGTCTTGAGCATCTCGAGATCCGCCAGCTCGATTTTGGTCCAACGAGCGTATGGTACCGCGAGTACCATGATGCTGTTGGCCCCGCACCTCCTGAGACGGGCGCGGTGCGTGTACGGATGCCGAGGTTTGCGCGGCCTTGTCCTTGGACCTAGCGGCAGCGTGAGTTCCTTCGTCGGCGCCCGCTCCTCCGCCAGCGTCCACCCCACCACCTGTTTGCTCTGGTGGCGGTGAGATCGACGTGGACGGAGCAGCCACCCCCGAAGCCTACTTCTTCGGTGGCATGCTGATGATGATGATGAAGAAAATGAAGATCTGGCCCGCGCGAACGCCGGATCGGGTTCACACAACCTCGACGCCCCCCTACCTGGCGCGCCAAAGATGTCGTGGGAAACAAACACCTATGGGGCAGGGCCCCTTTCGGTCCGGTAAGGGAGCGGAGGTCGCACGAAGAGCGGATCGAGGCGAGGCGCGCGAGCGATTTTTACCCAGCTTCGGAGCTCTCTGGAGAGATAATACTCCTACTGCTGCTTTGTGATTGTATTCTGTTCTTGCTTGAGAGCGTGGGAGTGTTCTAGTTTCAAATGAGTCGAACCTTTTCTACGTTGCGTATGGGCCTCCTTTTATAGGCTAAAGGGGTCACCGACAGGTGGCAACGCATGCAGGGGTAAAAGTGTAAAAAGAGCTGCAGTTGGTACAGCTACCTCTACAGTGCATCCTACCTAACTCTGACGGCAGGGGACAAGAGCATTTAATGCCCGTCTGCGTCGCCTAAACAGTGCAGAAAAGCGACCGTTAGAGGCGCCACCATTCGCCACGATGGCCACCTTGTCATCTTCGCTCGCCACCTCGCACCGCTTGGCTACACAGCCTCTCGCCACGTGCGCCTGGAATGGTCCTGTGGCGACACGTCGATGGATGCGCTGGAGCGTAGGCACAGAGAGGTGGTTTGCCGCGGCAAGCGCCTTGCCGCGGCTGTTGTCTTGTCGCGCCCGGAAGCTTGTCGCTCACCGGGTCTTGCCGGGACGCGTAGTGCGTCGCGGCAAGTTCCTTGAAATGCTTTGGTTAGCCTTCCCGGCAAGCTCCTCTTGCCGGGGCCTTGATCTTCCCGGCAAGCTTCTCTTGCCGGGGCCTTGTCTTCTCAGTTAAAACACTTTGTTCTTGAATGGCTCCAATAGGAACTACGGAGCGTCCTGGCGGTCACCCGGCAAGCCTTGTCGCGGGGTGCTGCGACTGCCCGTGCACAAGTTCGGGATACTGAGGTACCCCCTACTTTAGTACACCGACAGGATCCATAGTGGTGTATTGATATGGTGAATATGTGGACTCGTGTGCGCCACCTCAAAAGAGTTACTTGCAGGCGTAGTTCAGGATAGCCACCGAGTCAAAGCTGGCTTGCTGCAGTTAAACCCCATCATCCCCTTTGTTGATACTGATGCATATGAAGTTAGTTCTAATGTAAGTCTTGATGGGTACATTTGTACTCACGTTTGCCTATTTGATGTTTTGGCAGAGAGACTTCCGTCTCACTAGTAGTTCCGCATGGACTTCGACGTTTAGCTTGTTACCTCAGCCACGATCTTGTGCCCTTGGAAGGATCTGGTAGATAGTCAGGCTTCTCAGCCTTTTCATTTATAGTTGTCTGTACTCAGACATGTTAAGCTTCCGCATGTGCTTGAACTTGTATGCTCTGAATGTTGGGTCATGAGACCCATGTTTGTAATATCTCGCTCCTCGGAGCCTATTGAATAAAATACTTGAGTTGTAGAGTCATGTTGTGATGCCATGTTGTATTTGCACATATCGAGCATATTTTGTGTATGTTATTGAAATGCTTGGTATGTGTGGGATCTGACTATCTAGTTGTTTATCCTTGGTAGCCTCTCTTACCGGGAAATGTCTCCTAGTGCTTCCACTGAGCCCTGGTAGCTTGCTACTGCTCCGGAACACTTAGGCTGGCCGGCATGTGTCCTTCTTCGTTCCTGTGTCTGTCCCTTCGGGGAAATGTCACGCGGTGTCTACCAGAGTCCTGCTAGCCTACTACAGCCTGGATTCTCCGGAGTCCTGTTAGCCCAGCTGCTACAGCCCCAGATTCACTCGCTGATGACCGACACGTTCGTTGCTGGGTCATGTATGCATGTCCCTATAAGTTAGTGCCACTTTGGGTTCACGACTAGTCATGTCAGCCCGGGTTCTTTGTCATATCGATGCTAGCAACACTATCATATACGTGAGCCAAAAGGCGCAAACGGTTCCGGGCCTAGTAAGGCGACACCCGTGGGAATACCGTGCGTGAGGCCGCAAAGTGATATGAGGTGTTAATGCTAGATCGGTGTGGCATTGGATCAGGGGCCTGACAGCTTTGGTATTAGAGCCTGACTGCCTGTAGGATTACCAAGCCAAACTGGTCGAAGTTGAGTCTAGAAATTCTTTAGTTATATAAGGGAATTGACTGTGGTTGGGAATGTAAGACTCTTTTTACTCCTTATACCTTATGCCCTTCTGATCTGAGTCATCTTATCTTTCCTACGGGGGTTAAGGAACTAGGCTTTCTCTTCTTTCTATCAGGATCACGTGTTACTAATCTGTAGACCTATAGGATTGATGGTTCTAAGTCTCTGCTTGGTTTCTACTACTCCTGTATGTTCATAGCTAGCCTTAGAACCTTGATATTGTGATGTTAAGTGATCATGCCACTATTTTGCAGGATGTCTCAATTCTTTTTGAGCATTTATAGCTGTTATGATGTCCGAGTTATCCCGTTTCTAAATAGTATGATGCACTTGCAAATCATTCCTCCATGTTCCCGATGTTCCTTTGGGCCAGATTAACCACACTAACTAGTGCGTTGAGGTACTCTATTGCCTCGACATATATGTTGGAGTTGTTATTATGACCCTAGGTGTCTTAGGGAGTCACCTAGTAATATAGCCATGATTAGTGTTCCCTATGTGATGATTCTGGCCACCATTCTCGAAAGCATCCCGTGATGCCACTTAGTAGTAGGTATTCTATTCCTGGGTTCTTGAACCCAAGGTTCACCCTACTTACTTCATATTGATAGTATTTGCTAGTTCCTTTAGGATATTAGTAACCTTTGTGATAGTCCTCGAGGTCCGTGGTATATCCTTCTTCCAAATACCATGAACTGCTTATGGCAGAAGTTCTTGAACCAAAAGATCACAATAAGAGTGCTCTTGAGGAGTCCTCCATTCTGCATTGTGAATCTGCCAGTCCTACCTTTGTGCATGGATTATCTGGAAGAAATATGTTGAACTTGTCTGACATACTAAATCTATGCATCCGCAACTCAGAAAACCAGATGTTCCTTTGAGTTGTCTCTCTTTAGTTGTATTCTGACCTTTGTCTATCAATTGATAGTCAGGACTAGTTGTGCATTCGTGTTATCGATGCATATTATTCTTGTGGTCCGTCAAGTCATTCTATTCCGGAATGACTAGGAGAAACAAACTCCAGCACCTCATCCATTTCTTGGACTGGTCAAAGTAGTGGTATTCTGCAGATCAAATGCCAAACCAGCTTTTGTTATGTTCTACCTTGGAGTATTACCCTATTTATGTCAAGAATATCATAGGAATTGCACCAACTCTTACGAATTCTTGACGCAGTGATACTTCTTGCCATTATTGTCCATTCCTCGGTTCCCGTGTTATTGTAACTGGAACGCCAACAAGCGAATCATGATGTGTGAAATCAATACTCCAAGCAACTGTGTTGCTTGGTAGTTAATGGACAATAACCTCATTCTTAGCGTGTTGGTTGTAGAATCACTATTCTAAGATTGATCATGCTACCTTGTCCTTATTTCTAGTGCACTCCTCGATCTTTGAGTTAGGATTGAATCCCTTGCTCTTCTGATCATATCATCTTGTCTTGAAAGCAAGATTGCTCCCGAGCTTAATAACATATTGGTGGTTCATGATTTTCCGATTATCTTCTCGGAAGTATCTGATACGTCTCCAACGTATCTATAATTTATGAAGCATTCATGCTATTTTATTATCTGTTTTGAATGATTACGGGCTATATTATACACTTTTATATTACTTTTGGGACTAACCTATTAACCAGAGGCCCAGCCCATATTGCTGTTTTATTGCCTGTTTTAGTATTTCGAGGAAAAGGAATATCAAACGGAGTCCAAACGGAATGAAACTGAGGGAGTCCTGGACTAGGGGGTGTTCGGATAGCCGGACTATCATCATCGGCCGAACTCCAAGACTATGAAGATACAAGATTGAAGACTTCGTCCCGTGTCCGGATGGGACTTTCCTTGGCGTGGAAGGCAAGCTTGGTGATACGGATATGTAGATCTCCTACCATTGTAACCGACTCTGTGTAACCCTAGCCCTCTCCGCTGTCTATATAAACCCGAGGGTTTTAGTCCGTAGGACACAACCATTACAACAATCATACCATAGGCTAGCTTCTAGGGTTTAGCCTCCTTGATCTCGTGGTAGATCCACTCTTGTACTACCCATATCATCAATATCAATCAAGCAGGAGTAGGGTTTTACCTCCATCGAGAGGGCCCGAACCTGGGTAAAAACATCGTGTCCCTTGTCTCCTGTTACCATCCGCCTAGACGCACAGTTCGGGACCCCCTACCCGAGATCCGCCGGTTTTGACACCGACATTGGTGCTTTCATTGAGAGTTCCTCTGTGTCGTCACCGATAGGCTTGATGGCTTCTTCAATCAACAACAATGCAGTCCAGGGTGAGACTTTTCTCCCCGGACAGATCTTCATGTTCGGCGGCTTCGCACTGCGGGCTAATTCACTTGGCCATCTGGAGCAGATCGAAAGCTACGCCCCTGGCCATCAGGTCAGATTTGGAAGCCTAAACTTCACGGCTGACATCCGCGGAGACTTGATCTTCGACGGATTCGAGCCACAGCCGAGCGCGCCGCACTGTCACGATGGGCATGATTTAGCTCTGCCGCCGGACAGTACCCTGGAGGCCGCACACGAGTCCGCTCTGACCCATAGTTCGGAGCCGACCGCGCAGATCGAGGATAGGTGGCTGGATACCGCCTCGGGGGCTGCAACTTCTACGGCGATGGAGCCAAACACTGACCTTGTCCCTTGCAAAGCTCGTGACTCCGAGGTGCCGGACTCCTTACCGGACTCCGAACCTCCTGCGCCCCTGCCAATCGAATCCGATTGGGCGCCGATCATGGAGTTCACCGCTGCGGACATCTTTCAGCACTCACCCTTTGGCGACATCCTGAATTCGCTAAAGTATCTCTCGTTATCAGGAGAGCCCTGGCCGGACTGCGGTCAGGATGGTTGGGATGCGGACGACGAAGAAATTCAAAGCCCACCCACCACCCACTTTGTAGCCACTGTTGACGATTTAACCGACATGCTAGACTACGACTCCGAAGACATCGACAGTATGGACGATGACGCCGGAGACGATCAAGAACCAGTGCCTACGGGGCACTGGAAGACCACCTCGTCATATGACATATACATGGTGGACATCCCAAAGGATGGGGACGGCGAAGAAGCAGCGAAGGCAGATTCCTCTAAGAAACAGCCCAAGCGCCAACGACAGCGGCGCCGCTCTAAATCCCGCCAAAGCAAGAATGGAGATTCCGGCACCGGAGATAATAACACCCCAGAGAGTGCCGAAGACAACCCCCTCCAGCAAGATTCAGCACAGGAGGACGGAGAAGCCAGCCCTCGAGAGAGAGCGGCAGACGAGGAGATAGAGGATGACAATTACATGCCTCCCTCCGGAGACGATGCAAGCCTCAACGACGACGAATTTGTCGTGCCCAAGGATCCCGTCGAACAAGAGCGTTTTAAAGGCAGGCTAATGGCCACGGCAAACAGCCTATAGAAAAAGCAGCAACAGCTTCGAGCTGATCAAGACCTGCTGGCCGACAGATGGACCGAGGTCCTCGCGGCCGAAGAGTATGAACTCGAACGCCCCTCCAAAAGCTACCCAAAACGCAAGTTGCTTCCCCGACTAGAGGAGGAAGCATACAAACCTTCATCACCAGCGCACAATACGGCAGACCGACCACCTCGTGGCCGCGACAGAGAGGCATCTAGGCCCTCCACCAGAACCGTACCCTAGCACCGCTCGAAAAGCGCGAAGCCACGAGGGAATGCGCCGGACTTGCGAGACGTACTGGAGGACAAGGCAAGACAATCAAGATCTATCTATGGATCACGTGGGCGCCCCACGATCCACGACGACTACCGTCGCGCCGGATATAGCAACTCCGGCCGGGCCGAACACAGCAGACAAAGCTCTCTTGAGCTACGTCGGGATATTGCCCAGTATAGAGGCGCTGCACACCCACTATGCTTCACAGATGAAGTAATGGATCATCAAATCCCTGAAGGGTTTAAACCCGTAAACATCGAATCCTACGATGGCACAACAGACCCCGCGGTTTGGATCGAATATTATCTCCTTCATATTCATATGGCCCGCGGTGACGATCTCCACGCCATCAAGTATCTCCCGCTCAAGCTTAAAGGACCAGCTCGGCATTGGCTTAACAGCTTGCCAGCAGAGTCAATTGGGTGTTGGGAGGACCTGGAAGCCGCATTCCTCGACAATTTCCAGGGCACATATGTGCGACCACCAGACGCCGATGACCTAAGCCACATAATTCAGCAGCCAGACGAATCGGCTAGATAGTTCTGGACACGGTTCTTAACAAAGAAAAATCAAATCGTCGACTGTCCGGATGCAGAGGCCCTCGCAGCCTTCAAACATAACATCCGCGACGAGTAGCTGGCCCGGCACCTAGGACAGGAAAAGCCGAAATCCATGGCAGCCCTCACATCACTCATGACCCGCTTCCCAAAAGGTGAATTAGGGATTTATCTAGTAGGAGATGATAGCCTTTTCCCCTGGAGATGGAAAATCCGTCCACCCGGGTTTATTAATTTGCAAATTCTTCCTCAGCTAGTTAAAAAAATGAAAGGTGACCCTGCTTTTTCAGGGTAAGAAGGGGTAGAGAAAATGCCTCGAGCCGAGGTCCGAGTACCAAGCGCTGCAGCGCTGAAGTATGAGCCCCGTGGACTAGCGATTGCTTCTCCACGAGGCTCATACCAGCATCGCGTATACAACTTAATCGCACACCACTTTTAGCAATGGCTCGTAATGCGGCATCTCTTCCACTACCAGCGCCCTTTACCATAACTTCTGCTCGTTGCAAACCTACTGTACGAATAGCATCTACTGCTGTTCTTTGACCAGCATAGGGTGATGCTTTTCTTGAGCGCGAGTTGCAGAGATGAGAACCATGAAAAGCAAGATCCCGAATAAGAAAACAGAAACCGAGGAAGAGGAAACCACAAGAGTGAAGACTAGTAGAGTCTCGTCTTTTGTCATTCTTTGGGACAGCTGGTTAGCCCGCAGTAACAACCTCAGCAAAAATTCTGGCAGTCCGGACAACAAGGACCGCAATGGCAGGTCGCGTCGTAACAAAAACAAACGCCACGTTAACGGCGATAACACTAAGGATACGGCAGTTAACGCCGGATTCAGAGGCTCTAAACCCGGTCAGCGGAAAAAGCCATTTAAAAGAACCACTCCGGGTCCGTCCAATTTGGACCGAATACTCGACCGCTCTTGCCAGATACATGGCACCCTCGAAAATCCAGCTAACCACACCAACACGGATTGTTGGGCATTCAAGCAGGCAGGCAAGTTAATTGCCGAAAACAATGACAAGGGGCCGCATAGCGATGAAGAGGAAGAGACCCGGCCGCCGAACAGTAGAGGACAGAAGGGCTTCCCCCCACAAGTGCGGACGGTAAACATGATATACGCAACCCACATTCCCAAGAGGGAGCGGAAGCGTGCACTTAGGGACGTATATGCGATGGAGCCAGTCGCCCCGAAGTTCAAGCCATGGTCCTCTTGCCCGATCACTTTCTATTGAAGGGACCACCCCACCAGTATCCGCCATGGCGGATTCACCGCATTGGTTTTAGACCCAATCGTCGATGGATTTCACCTCACTAGAGTCCTGATGGACAGCGGCAGCAGCCTGAACCTGCTTTATCAGGATACAGTGCGCAAGATGGGCATAGACCCCTCAAGGATTAAACCTACAAAGGCGACCTTCAAAGGCATCATACCAGGTGTTGAGGCCAATTGTACAGGCTCAGTCACACTGGAAGTGGTCTTCGGATCCCCGGATAATTTCCGAAGCGAGGAATTAATCTTCGACATAGTCCCATTCCGCAGTGGCTATCACACTCTTCTCGGACGAACCACGTTTGCAAAGTTCAACGCGATGCCGCATTATGCATACCTTAAGCTCAAGATGCCAGGCCCTCGTGGAGTCATCACGGTCAACGGAAACACTGAACGCTCCCTCCGAACGGAGGAACACACAGCGGCTCTCGCGGCAGAAGTACAGAGCAGCCTCTAAGGCAATTTTCGAGTCCGGCCGTTAAATGACCGGACATGGCCAAATGCGCCCGGAGTAACATACATCAAGACCACCTGGCACGTTCCGAGCACGCGTAGCAATGCGGCCCCAACCCCAGCCCTTGCATGATTGCAAGACTAGCCCTTTGCGTACATCATTACGCTCTAGAGATACCATGGGCATAGGGGGAGGGGCACGACCACGACAGGCCCAGAGTGCGGCTCAACCACACCAGGGGCTCCGAAGTGTGTCGCTCTTTTTCTTTTCCTTTTTTTATTTTTATCCACAGGACTCCGTTCACCAGAGACCCTGTCCGGCGGCGAATCTGCCGAACTCACGATGCAACAGCCAGGGAAGGACAAAGGCTACGACGAATACTCAGGTGGTCTCCATTATGAGCATTACATCTGTTTAATACACCATTCCGCAGCCTACCCCTGGAGGGGACATATCTAATAGTCCAATCCCTTGTTTACCGCACTATTTGTATCGTTCTGCACTCATGGCAGAATTCCTTGAATAAACAATGCATCACTTTTCGCTTATAATTGCATTCCTTTTCTTTACATATATGTTCATTTATGACATCTTGCATCCGTACACTTTGGTACGGCCAAATACACCAGGGGCTTATGTTCCCCGCATTATGGTGTGACAAGTCCGAACACTTTCACAAGTGCGGCACCCCGAACTTATAGCATTATATGCATCGGCTCCGAATCATGTCTTGGGTCAATAGTTGGGTTTGCCCGGCTCCCATGTTTTGGTACCTTACGTTCCGTTCTATCGGCTAAGGTAGCACTGGGAGAACCACTGCGATTGCGCCCCGGTTGAGCTGGGCGAGCGCCTCGATGGAGAAAGCTAAAACTGACCGTCATGATAAGGCGAGAGCTGGTCGCTGTTCGAGAGGTCTTTTCGAGTCCCTAAAGACTTATGCCGCTTAGAGCGAGGAACCGGCTGTGTCCGGCCCAGGCGTGGATAGCGCCCCGAACTCGGTCTTCCGAACACTAGTCTGGTGGGGGACGCATAGTCTTCGCCCGCCTATATATAAGGGATAAGGATTCACCTTTTCACCCACGCCTTATTCCTCCTTTGCTTATCCACCTCCGTGCACTCAAGCTCCAATGCCCAAGCTCGCGCATCTCGTCTTAACCTTCCCCGACCATGTCTGGAGGGGGAGGCAAATGGTTGGCTTCCACCGTTAAGGAGGAGCATATCACCAAGCTGCGCAGCGCCGGATACCTTTCCGGCGATATCGCGCACCGGCTGCCCGACGAGGGGCAGCTCATCCCTACCCCCGGGCCCCATGAGAGGGTTGTTTTCCTTCCCCACTTCCTCCGCGGACTGGGCTTTCCACTTCACCCCTTTGTCCGGGGGCTCATGTTCTACTATGGCCTGGATTTCCACGATCTGGCGCCGAACTTCATCCTCAACATCTCGGCGTTTATCGTCGTGTGCGAGGCCCTCCTCTGCATCCGGCCCCACTTCGGCTTGTGGCTTAAGACCTTCAACGTCAAGCCGAAGGTAGTGAAGGGCACGAAGGCGGAGTGCGGAGGCGCCATGTTGGGCAAGATGCCCAACGTCCTCTGGTTCGAAGGGGCCTTCGTGGACTCCGTCAAGGGGTGGCAATCGGGGTGGTTCTATATCACCGAGCCGCGCGACCCTACGTGGGCGGCGGCCCCCGAGTTTAGATCTGGTATCCCTACGCAGCTCACCTCCTGGAAAGAGAAGGGCTTGCTGTGGGGTAATCCAAAGGAGCTGACAGGACTCCGAGCCTATATCCAGAAGCTGGTGAACAAGAAGTTCAGGCTCGTTGACGTGGTCCAAGTCATGCTCGTCCGCCGGATCCTCCCATGCCAAGAACGGGCACTCAATCTATGGGAGTTCGATCCGGAACAGCACCAGGCACTGAGCGGGCTCTTCGACACGACGTACGAAGGCGCCTGGAGGGTGTTGTTTAAGGGCGCCGAAGCCCCCGCATCCGCGACGGAAGATCGCGGATTTCACTCGCAGCATCCGGCTGACGAGGTAAGTGATTCTACCCCTTTACGGGACACTTGTTGTAAATAGATTGATTCTAAGAGGGTTTCAATCTCCCTTTTCCTTTGACAGGAATGGATGAAGAAGGCCGAGCAGCTCATCTGCCCGGCTCCCATGCCAGAAGACCCAGTGGATGCCCGTCTAGCGGGGCTGCTGGTTCCGGCACCGCACGTGGTACCGGAGAAGAAGGCCAAGAAGGTGGCCACGGGCACTCGAAAGAGTTCCCGTAATCAGGCGTCCGACAACGAGGCGGACTCCTCCCCCGAAGACGAGGAGGAGGAAGAAGACTCTCTCCCGGAGGGGGGAGAGAGGAAGAGGAAGGCTTCCCCAACAGGGGAGGCCAAAGGGTCCAAGAGGGGAGAACTATTCCCCAGGACAGCTTCGCCAACACCGACGTTGGCGACGAGGAGTGGCCTTCAAGGGCCAGGCCTCCGGCGAGATCGTAAGTATCCGGATCCCTGATATGCAATTTCTTTCGTGTCACATAGTGTCCTACTAATGTCGCATACTGCCCGCAGTCCGGCCGATGATGATCTCCCCGCTTCATCGAGCGGGACGTTGGCCCCGTCGGATGTGGATTCACTTTCGACTGCCTCTACCCCCCGCGCCGATGAGGACGCCGAGGTGGGATCCCAGAAAGGGACCCATCAAGAGGAGGCTCCGGAGGCGCCGCAAGGCAGCCTCCCGGACTTTGCGCCGGACTCTATGCTGGAACCTGCAGAGGTTCCAGAGTCCGGCAGGCGGCCCCTTCGAAAGAAGGGCAAGACCGTGACGCCGGCGGCCTCCGTCCAACCGGAGGCGCCGGACAACTTGCTGGAGGCGCTCAAAGGCGCTTCCATCGAGGAAGAACACCGCACTATTATGAGTGCGGTGATTCAGAAGGTCCAGCTCGCCAAGAGCGGGCTGACCGAAGCCTGCAGTAGCCTTCTAACAGGCTTTGAGGTAAGAAGTTAAAATTGTGTAATGTAATACCGCATAGACAGTAGCCCCTGATGCTCGGTTCGATGTTCGGAAAGAAAAGCCGGACTGAGGATCTAAAAAGATATTCGCAGGTTGCTAATAAATTATGTCAATATGGGTTTGCAGGCTGTGCTGCTGACCTCTGTCGCACTGACTGCGGAGGTTGGTACATTAAAGCAAGATCTCGAGCGGTCCGAGCGAGAGCTCGGCCATGCCAAGAGGCAGCTCGAGGACAAAGAAGGTGAGTAGCACCCCTTTGAATTGTTACCTTACAGAAAAGGATTTTGGTCGCAATAAAATTAACAAGGATAATATGGGTATTGCAGGGGCCACAAACGAGGTGGCAGCCCTGAAGGAGGCTGTGTCTGCGGCCGAACGTAGTGCGGCCACGGAACGGGCAGAGCGAGAAAAGCAGGAGGCACAGGTGGCGGTAGTGCGGCAAGAGCTCCAGGCTCTCATGGAGAAGCATGAGAGCTTGGAGCGCGACTCCAAGACTCGAGAGTCCGAGCTTGCCTCGGCTCTCGAAAGTGCCAAGTCTGCCAAGGCCAAGGCCCGTAAGGCCCTTCAGGAGGTTGAAGATGTGAAGAAGATAGCGGCGGGTAAGGCATTTTTCATGCAAAGCAAGCATGTTAATGTAAACTACCTGACACTTACCCGCATTCGGAGCTCTCCAGGGGCGTTTGCAGATCTGCCGCGTAGTGTGTCCGATGCCGCCGCATTCTACCGTGGTGAGGAGGGGAGCTCAACGGAGAAGGTCTTCTGGTCTCAATACGCTGAGGCCGGCCATCCGGTGCCCCCAAGCGACCAGCTGAAGCAGCTGGTCGAACTCCACAAGGTAGCTGAGGAGGCCATGAAGGGCCTTATAGTCCGGCTGTGGCCTGGACAGGCCATGCCTGGGAGCTACTTCGGCCTCGTGCGGCGGCTGGTGGATGCGTGCCCCTGGGTGGAGGTCATCAAGCGCTCCGCCTGTATTGAAGGTGCTCGTTGGGCCCTTGCCCGCACAAAGGTGCACTGGGGCAGGCTGGATGCGGAGAGGCTTCTTACTGACCCGCCGCCACCGGGTAAGGAGTATCGTACGCCCGAAATGTATTATAAAACTGTCCTGAAGGGAGCCCGCGATATTGCGGATGAATGCCCTAGAGATGTAATTTTTAAGTAAACTCGCTATGTATTATCCTGTGCGCTGAAAACTTTGTTCATGTGCGCTTTAAGCAACGCTTGTTTAATTTAAAATATTACCTTCTGTGCGGCCGTTTATAAAATCTGAGAGATGGCAAGTCGTTGGCTTCATCCCCCAAGCCGCAAGTGCTGGGGTGTTCGGGATAACTTGAGCACTCTTGTTCCCATTTTTGGGTCCATCTAGGGAGGCGCTCAACACAACGAACAAGGCAACCGGACTTATAATGCTTGAACACTCTCACTTAGCCATAGAATTCTATAATTTTAAATTTCGGCGAAGCCCCTAGTATTCGGAAGACCGAATTCGGGGCGCTATCCACGCCTTCGTCGGACATTATCCGGAACTTCGCTCGAAGCGGCGTGAGTCTTTAAGGACCCGAAAAGACCTCTCGAACAGCGACCAGTCTCTCGCCTTATCATGTCGGTCAGTTTTAGCTTTCTCCACTGAGGCGCTCGCCCAGCTCAACCGGGGCGCAATCGCAGTGGTTCTCCCAGTGCCACCTTAGCCGACGGAACGGAACGTAAGGCACCAAAACGTGGGAGCCGGGCAAACCCAACTATTGACCCAAGACATGATTCGAAGCCGATTCATATAATGCTATAAGTTCGGGGTGCCGCACTTGTGAAAGTGTTCGGACTTATCACACCATAATGTGGGGAACATAAGCCCCTGGTGTATTAGGCCGTACCAAAATATACGGGTGCAAGATGTCATGTAATGAACATATATATGTAATAACAGGCAAAAAAGTGCTGCATCATTTATTAAAGGAAGTCTGCTATGAGTGCGGACTGATACAAATAGTGCGGTAAGCAAGGGTTTTGGACTAGTTAAACATGTCCCCCTCCAGGGATGGGCTGCGGACTTGGTGTATATAATCAAATTTAATGCTCGTAACTGAGACCACCTGAGTGTTCGTCGCTGTATTCTTTCTTCCCCGGCTGTTGCGTCATGAGTTCGGCAGGTTCACCGCCGGACAGGGCCTCTGGCTAACGGAGTCTTGTGTATACAAAGAAGGAAAAAAATAATAAGAAGAAAGAGTGACACACTTGCGAGCAGCTGGTGTGGTCGAGCTGCACTCTGGGTCTATTGTAGTCGTGCCCCTTCCCCTACACCCATGGTATCTCCAAAGCGTAATGATGTACGCGGAGGGTTGTTCTTGCGATCATGCGAGGGCGGGGGTTAGGGCCGCATTGCTACGCGTGCTCGGATCGTGCCAGGTGGTCTTGGTTGGTGTTGCTTCGGGCGCGTTTGGCTGTATCCGTCTGTTTAACGGCCGGACTCGAAAATTGCCTTAAAAGGCTGCTCTGTACTTCTGCCACGAGAGCCGCTGTATGTTCCTCCACTCGGAGGGAGCGTTCCGTATTTCCGTTGACCGTGATGACTCCACGAGGGCCTGGCATCTTGAGCTTGAGGTATGCATAATGCGGCACCGCGTTGAACTTTGCAAACGCGGTTCGTCCGAGCAGAGCGTGATAGCCGCTGCGAAATGGGACTATGTCGAAGATTAACTCCTCGCTCCGGAAATTATCCGGGGATCCGAAGACCACTTCCAGTGTGACTGAGCCTGTACAATTGGCCTCCACACCTGGTATGACGCCTTTAAAGGTTGTCTTTGTAGGTTTAATCCTTGAGGGGTATATGCCCATCTTGCGCACTGTATCCTGATAAAGCAGGTTCAGGCTACTGCCGCCGTCCATCAGGACTCTCGTGAGGTGAAATCCATCGACGATTGGGTCTAAAACCAATGCGGCGAATCCGCCATGGCGGATGCTGGTCGGATGATCTCTTCGATCGAAAGTGATCGGACAAGAGGACCATGGATTGAACTTCGGGGCGACTGGCTCCATCGCGTATACGTCCCTTAGTGCACGCTTCCGCTCCATCTTGGGTATATGGGTTGCGTAAATCATGTTCACCGTCCGCACTTGTGGGGGGAAACCCTTCTGTCCTCTATTGTTCGGCGGTCGGGTCTCTTCCTCGTCGTCGTTGTTTAGCCCCTTGTCATTGTTTTTGGCAATTAACTTGCCTGCCTGCTTGAACACCCAGCAATCTCTGTTGGTGTGATTAGCTGGCTTTTCAGGGGTGCCATGTATTTGGCATAAGCGGTCGAGTATTCGGTCCAAATTGGACGGACCCGGAGTGGTTCTTTTGAATGGCTTCTTCCGCTGACCGGGTTTAGAGCCTCGGAATCCGGCGTTGACTGTCGTATCCTCCTTGTCATCGCCGTTAATGCGGCGTTTATTTTTGCTTCGTCGCGACCTGCCATTGTGGTCCTTAGTATCCGGACTGCCAGAATTTTTACTGAGGTTGTTGCTGCGAGCTAGCCAGCTATCCTCTCCCGCGCAAAAGCGGGTCATTAATGATGTGAGGGCTGCCATGGATTTCGGCTTTTCCTGTCCCAGGTGCCGGGCTAGCCACTCGTCGCGGATGTTATGTTTGAAGGCTGCGAGGGCCTCTGCATCCGGACAGTCGACGATTTGGTTTTTCTTTGTCAAGAACCGTGTCCAGAATTGTCTGGCCGATTCGTCTGGCTGCTGAATTATGTGGCTTAGGTCATCGGCGTCTGGTGGCCGCACATACGTGCCCTGGAAGTTGTCGAGGAATGCGGCTTCCAGGTCTTCCCAACACCCAATTGTCTCTGCGGGCAAGCTGTTAAGCCAATGCCGAGCTGGTCCTTTAAGCTTGAGTGGGAGATACTTGATGGCATGGAGATCGTCGCCGCGGGCCATATGGATGTGAAGGAGATAATCTTTGATCCAAACCGCGGGGTCTGTTGTGCCATCGTAGGATTCGATGTTTACGGGTTTAAACCCTTCAGGGATTTGATGATCCATTACTTCGTCAGTGAAGCATAGCGGGTGTGCGGCGCCTCTATATTGAGCAATATCACGACGTAGCTCGAGAGAGCGTTGTCTGCTGTGTTCGGCCCGGCCAGGGTTATTGTATCTGGCGCGACGGTATTCGTCGTGGGTCGTGGGGCACCCACGTGATCCGTAGATGGATCTGGATTGCCTTGCTTTGTCCTCCAATACATCTCGCAAGTCCGGCGCGTTCCCTCTTGGCTTCGTACTTTTGGAGCGATGCCGGGGTACGGTCTTGGTGGAGGGCCTGGATGCCTCTCTGTCGCGACCACGGGGTGGTCGGTCGGCCGTATCGTGCACTGGTGATGAAGGTATGTATGCTTCCTCCTCTAATAGGGGGAGCAACTTGCGTCTTGGGTAGCTTTTGGAGGGGCGTTCGAGTTTATACTCTTCGGCCGCGAGGACCTCGGTCCATCGATCGGCCAGCAGGTCCTGATCAGCTTAAAGCTGCTGCTGCTTTTTCTTTAGGCTATTTGCCATGGCGATAAGCCTGCGTTCAAAACGCTCTTGTTCGACGGGATCCTCGGGCACGACAAATTCGTCGTCGTTGAGGCTTGCCTCATCTTCGGATGGAGGTATATAGTTATAGTCCTCGACCTCTTCGTCTGCCGCCCTCTCATGAGGGCTTGCTTCTGCATCCTCCTGCGCTGAGTCTTGCTGGAGGGGATTATCTTTGGAACTCTCTGGGGTATTATTATCTCCTGTGCCGGAATCTCCATTCTTGCTGTGGCAGGATTTAGAGTGGCGCCGCTGACGCCGGCGCTTGGGCTGTTTCTTTAAGGAATCTGCCTCCGCTGCTTCTTCGCCGTCCCCATCTTTTGGGGTGTCCACCATGTATATGTCGTATGACGAGGTGGTCTTCCAGTGCCCTGTAGGCACTAGTTCCTGTTCGTCTCCGGCATCGTCGTCCATAGCGTCGATGTCTTCGGAGTCGTATTCTAGCATGTCGGTTAGGTCGTCGACAGTGGCTACAAAGTGGGTGGTGGGTGGGCTCTGAATTTCTTCGTCGTCCGTATCCCAACCATCCTGGCCATAATCCGGCCAGGACTCTCCGGATAGCGAGAGATGCTTTAGCGAATTTAGGATGTCGCCAAAGGGTGAGTGTTGGAAGAGGTCCGCGGCGGTGAATTCCATAACCGGCGCCCAATCAGATTCGATTGGCAGGGCATGGGAGGTCCGGAGTCTGGCAAGGAGTCCGGCACCTCGGAGTCTCGAGCTTCGCGAGGGACAAGGTTAGTGTTCGGCTCCATTGCCGTAGAAGTTGCAGCCCCCGAGGCGGTGTCCAACCACCAGTCCTCGATCTGGGCGATCGGCTCCGGACCAAGGGCCGGAGCGGACTCTTGTGCGGCCACCAAGGCACTGTTCGGCGGCAGAGCTAGATCATGCCCATCGTAACAGTGCGGCACGCTTGGCTGTGGCTCGAGCCCGTCGAAGATCAAGTCCCCGCGGATGTCGGCCGTGAAGTTTAGGCTTCCGAATCTGACCTGACGGCCAGGGGCGTAGCTTTCGATCTGCTCCAGATGGCCAAGTGAATTAGCCCGCAGTGCGAAGCTGCCGAATACGAAGATCTGTCCGGGGAGAAAAGTCTCACCCTGGACAGCGTTGTTGATTGAAGAAGCCATCGAGCCTATCGGTGACGACACAGAGGAACTCTCAATGAAAGCACCAATGTCGATGTCAAAACCGGCGGATCTCGGGTAGGGGGTCCCGAACTGTGCGTCTAGGCGGATGGTAACAGGAGACAAGGGACATGATGTTTTACCCAGGTTCGGGCCCTCTTGATGGAGGTAAAACCCTACGTCCTGCTTGATTAATATTGATGATATGGGTAGTACAGGAGTGGATCTACCACGAGATCAAGGAGGCTAAACCCTAAAGCTAGCCTATGGTATGATTGTTGTAATGTATGTTGTGTCCTACGGACTAAAGCCCTCCGGTTTATATAGACACCGGAGAAGGCTAGGGTTACACAGAGTCGGTTACAATGGTAGGAGATCTACATATCCGTATCGCCAAGCTTGCCTTCCACGCCAAGGAAAGTCCCATCCGGACACGGGACGGAGTCTTCAATCTTGTATCTTCGTAGTCTTGGAGTCCAGCGGACGATGATAGTCCGGATGTCCGGACACCCCCTAGTCCAGGACTCCCTCAGATAGCAAAGCTTACCGCACCGGCCGGGCGCTGCGTGCTGAATCCGCGATCTTCAGTTGCGGATGCGGGGGCTTCTCCCCCCTTGAACAGCACCCTCCAGGCCGCTTCGTACGTTGTGTCGAAGAGCCCGCTAAGGGTCCGGTGCTGTGCCGGATCGAACTCCCACAGATTGAAGGCCCGTTGTTGGCAGGGGAGAATCCGGCGGACGAGCATGACCTGGATCACGTTGACAAGCTTAAGCTTCTTGTTCACCAGGGTCTGGAGACAGGACTGGAGTCCTGTCAGCTCCTCCGAACTATCCCATAGCAAGCCCTTCTCTTTCCAGGAGGTGAGCTGCATGGGGGTACCAGATCTGAACTTGGAGGCCGCAGCCCATTTAGGGTCACGCGGCTCGGTGATATAGAACCACCCCGATTGCCACCCTTTGATGGTTTCCACGAAGGCGCCCTCGAGCCAGAGGACGTTGGGCATTTTGCCCACCATGGCGCCTCCGCACTCCGCTTGGACGCCCTTCACTACCTTCGGCTTGACATTGAAGGTTTTTAGCCACAAGCCGAAGTGGGGCTGGATGCAGAGGAAGGCCTCGCACAGGACGATAAACGCCGAGATGTTGAGGATGAAGTTTGGCGCCAGATCGTGGAAGTCTAGGCCATAGTAGTACATGAGCCCTCGGACGAAGGGACGAAGTGGGAAGCCCAGTCCGCGGAGGAAGTGGGGAAGGAATACGACCCTCTCATGGGGCCTGGGGGTGGGGATGAGCTGCCCCTTGTCGTGTAGCCGGTGCGCGATGTTGCTGGATAGGTATCCGGCGCCGCGCAGCTTCTCGATGTGCCCCTCCATAACGGAGGAGGCCATCCACTTGCCTCCCGCTCCGGACATGGCTGGAGGAGGTTGAGACGAGATGTGCGGACTTTGGGCGCTGGAGCTCGAGTGCGCGGAGATGGATAAGCAAAGGAGGAAGAAGGCGTAGGTAAAAAAGGTGGATCCTTATCCCCTTATATATGGGCGGACGAAGACTATGCGTCCCCACCGGCCTGGTAAAACTCGCTTATCTCCCAAGCGCCACAATCAATGGCGCGGTTGGGTTACCCACATCCGTATTGATGGGAATCCCGGAATAAGGGGAACATGATCTCTGCTTCGACAAGACGTGCCAAGGAAACCGCTTTGCTAAACGCGCTGAGGTGGTATAGTAAAAAACGATTCAAGTAAAGGCTTCGCAATGGTGTGACGTCATGCCGCGAAATACGTCAGCAGATTGAGCTTGTGTACATACTATTCTCTCTACGGTTGAATGTGGAATTTATTTTGCAGAGACGGACACTATCCTGGTGTTCACAATCTTCTATGAATTATTCGGAGGAGGAACCCGCCTTGCAATGCCGAACAATATGCGCGCCGGACTCATCGTCATTGAAGCCTGGTTCAGGGGTTACTGAGGGAGTTCTGGACTAGGGGGTGTCCGGATAGCCGGACTATCATCATCGGACGGACTCCAAGACTATGAAGATACAAGATTGAAGACTTTGTCCCGTGTCCGGATGGGACTTTCCTTGGCGTGGAAGGCAAGCTTGGCGATACGGATATGTAGATCTACTACCATTGTAACCGACTTTGTGTAACCCTAGCCCTCTCCGCTGTCTATATAAACCCGAGGGTTTTAGTCCATAGGACACAACCATTACAACAATCATACCATAGGCTAGCTTCTAGGGTTTCGCCTCCTTGATCTCGTGGTAGATCCACTCTTGTACTACCCATATCATCAATATCAATCAAGCAGGAGTAGGGTTTTACCTCCATCGAGAGGGCCCGAACCTGGGTAAAAACATCGTGTCCCTTGTCTCCTGTTACCATCCGCCTAGACGCACAGTTCGGGACCCCCTACCCGAGATCCGCCGGTTTTGACACCGACAGAAACCTTCGGCAGCGTGATTTTTTGGAAGAATATGATCCGGGAGACTTGGAGTTCACGTCAGAAGATCCTCGAGGAGGCCACGTGATAGGAGGGCGTCCCCCCCCTGTAGGGCGGGCCACCCTGTCTCGTGTGCCCCTCGAGCACCTCCCGACTGACTTCCTTCGCCTATATAAGCCTACGTACCCTAAAAACATCGAATATCAAGATAGATCGGGAGTTCCGCCGCCGCAAGCCTTTGTAGCCACCAAAATCCTCTCGGGAGCCCGTTCTGGCACCCTGCCGGAGGGGGAACCCATCACCGGTGGACATCTTCATCATCCCGGCGCTATCCAGGGCGAGGAGGGAGTAGTTCACCCTTGGGGCTGAGGGTTGATCTCTCTCTCTCTCTCTCGTGTTCTCTCTATGGCACGATCTTGATGTATCGCGAGCTTTGTTATTATAGTTGGATCTTATGATGTTTCTCCCCCTCTACTCTCTTGTGATGAATTGAGTTTCCCTCTTGAAGTTATCTTATCGGATTGAGTCATTATTTGAGAACACTTGACGTATGTCTTGCCGTGTTTATCTGTGGTGACAATGGGATATCACGTGCCACTTGATGTATGTTTTGGTGACCAACTTGCTGGTTCCGCCCATGAACCTATGCATAGGGGTTGGCACACGTTTTCTTGACTCTCCGGTAGAAACTTTGGGGCACTCTTTGAACTACTTTGTGTTGGTTGGATGAATCTGAGATTGTGTGATGCATATCATATAATCATGCCCACGGATACTTGAGGTGACAATGGAGTATCTAGGTGACATTAGGGTTTTGGTTGATTTGTGTCTTAAGGTGTTATTCTAGTACGAACTCTTTTATAGATTGATCCGAAAGAATAACTTTGAGGTGGTTTCGTACCCTACCATAATCTCTTTGTTTTTTCTCCACTTTTAGTGGCTTTGGAGTGACTCTTTGTTGCATGTTGAGGGATTGTTATATGATCTATCTATGTTATTATTCTTGAGAGAACTTGCACTAGTGAAAGTATGAACCCTAGGCCTTGTTTCCTACCATTGCAATACCGTTTACGCTCACTTTTATTATTAGTTACCTTGCTGTTTTTATATTTTCAGATTACAAATACCTATATCTACCTTCCATATTGCACTTGTATCTTCATCTCTTCGCCGAACTAGTGCACCTATACAATTTACCATTGTATTGGGTGTGTTGGGGACACAAGAGACTCTTTGTTATTTGGTTGTAGGGTTGCTTGAGAGAGACCATCTTCATCCTAGGCTTCCCACGGATTGATATACCTTAGGTCATCCACTTGAGGGAAATTTGCTACTGTCCTACAAACTTGTGCACTTGCAGGCCCAACAATGTCTACAAGAAGAAGGTTGTGTAGTAGACATCAGTATCGCCAGGTTGTCCCCTAACTGTTATGTTTTGCCCGTGATCAGGTTGGTTCTCTTATAAACCACCCCTTCTCCAAGAAATTGTGTTGGATATCCCTGAGCTAGTTGGTTAAGCCAAACAACAACTTGGAGAGTTGGAAGATAAAAGCTTGCCTGGCTTAGTTCATGTTAAGGGATATCTTTTTGTGTGTGTGTGTGTTGAAGAAAGATGATATCCTCACCGATTGACACTCATGATCAGTTGGTGGATCTATTGTCTTATCCGATTTTTTATTTGAGTATGGGCTACCGTCAAATCAAATCAGAACCAACGGTATTCGTAATGTTGTCTTACTCGTGGTTGTTTTTCCTCGAGCATACACCATTATATCTTTCGGGTCTGACCAATGCTATCACCTTGTTCACATAATTGTGGAATTCCATTTATATGGGAACCTGGATGAATTGTTGTTGAGCCCATCAGCAACATTTTTATCTCCTCCATGATTTTGTTGAACATTAAGCTAGTGTTGGAAACTTTTGAAAGCATTTCTTCATGCTAGCTCATGAAGCATATGTTTGTATGAAAGAAATGACTTCCTCTAAATTCATGTGAATTTGATGCAAGTTGCCGCCGTGAATTCGAGAAAGCTTGTTTTTGCTTCCTCTGGGATCATCCCAAGTTAGTCACGCATATGTGCGAAGTACTCTATGGTTTGGTAGGTTGGCCGCCTCCACTCCATATGTGTTCCTAGCACACCAAGCCACTGATTGATTTGTTCGAGGAAAAGGAGTTGTTGTGCGAATACTAGTTCATGCACAAGATTCCAATATCCTCGATGATGGTTCCCCACCTGAACTCAGTAGTGTTTTATTATAAGACTACTATGTGGTCATGCTTGTCTGGGACAGTGTGTTCACACGTATGTAGCAGAACCAGCTCATGTTTTGGAACTTGCTATCGTAGTTCGTTCCCGAGAATCTCGCAATGACATCTCGTCGATTTGTGTTGCTACCTTTCTTTTCTAGACATGTTGTCTGAAATATCCCGATACCAACCAGATCTGAATCTCAGGCGGATATGATGGTTGGAACATTCCCAACATTGCATTTTGTTCCCAGCTTGCACCGCCAATGTGCCATTCTACCATGGGTCCCATCCATTTCACATGATAAGCAAAATCATCCATTGCTATGTCTTTAACAAGGTAATCCACATCATCCATTCCAGTCCGAGTATGCCATTCTACCGAACTCCTTCAGACGATTGCTCGAGAATTGCCTCAGGCTGGTATAGAGAATTTTATTGATCTCTAAATCAAAAGTAATTCTTTTTGCCACTTGGATAATTCTACGAGTCACCCTCCTCGAAGGTGTTCCATTGCGATGTCACGGCAACTCAAAACCTCGCTACGATGACAACCGTTCACCACCCTCTTAGGTGTGGAATTGTTGTCTACCTAGTGAACCCTCGTCATCTGTTCCACTCCATCCCTCTAGATGTGTGCTTCGTGTCTTAGCTCGAGAGATGTTGCTATGTCTCATTCCGTGAGTTGATCCTGAGTTGTTCAACCTTTGAGAAGATCGATCCTTCTAGAGTTTCCTTCTCCTCTCGTTGTCATGTTGGCTGGAATTCTCAGAGCAAGACGACGAGACAAAGATGGTGATTAAATGAACGTTCTTTTGAAGTGCAACCTGGATCATGAAGATTGTGTTAGTTTGCATTCCCCCTTCATCTTACCCTACGCTTGAATCTCGGGACGAGATTCTTGTTTAGTGGGGGTGAGTTGTCATAGCCCTAGAATTTGCTTGTAGCTAATTACATGAGTGAGCATCATGCATCATGTATAAATTCTGAAAGTTGAATTGAGGTTAGTTGAAACCCTCAAAAATCACCTCTGAAATAATCAACATTAAAATCTTTTCAAAGAAGTCCAAGAAAATGTTCCTCTTAGTCTCTGAAAATATTGGCAAGAGGTAAAACTCAAAACAATATTTTTTGGAATCTTAGAGATATTTATTTTGGGCCTTTGAATTAAATCAATAACTATTTGCATTGGATATATATTTGTTAATTAATTAATATATGTCCAATAATTCTGATCTTTGGGGAAGGGCTCTGGAATAATCCAACTAGTCCCTATAAGAGTTATCAGAAGCAACAAAAATGATTTAGTGTCTAAAACTAAATCAAAACAAATTACAGAAAATGCAAAACAGAAGAAAAAGAGAGAGAGAGAGAACTACCTGGCCATACATGTGTAGCCACTTGGCCCAGCCAAAGCAGCCCAGCCCACCACCACCTCCTCCCCTGTCGCCTTCCTCCTCTTCCAGGAGGACACGTGTGTGGCCGACACACGCACGCACGCGCCCGGCCACCTCCTCCCTCCCTGCCTGCCTGGCTCCTCCATGGAGCGCCTAGACGATGCCATGGAGATGCCCGAACCCCCTCGACCTCTCTCCCATGCTTCTCCCCTCCTCTGTTCCTCTCTCCCTCTCGTACCCGAGCGCCACCGTCGCCGCCGCTCGCCGCTGCCGTGTCCACCGCCTCCCCCTCGCTTCCCCGACCGGTCCATGATCTCCGCCTCGACGTCCTCGACCTCCTCGCTCCGCCACTCGTCACTGGGAGCGCTCCTCTGGCCTCACCGAGGTCGTCACCGACTGCCGTCGCCAGAGATCCCCCTCGCCGCCTCGCTCAGCTCCGACCTCCTCCAAGCCCGCCGTTTGCTTCACTGCATCCGCCGTGAGCCTCTGACCATCCTCCCCCTCTCCATTCTCTCTGCCACTCGCCGCAGTCGCCGCACCAAGCACACCCGCACGCGCCGCCGCGCGAGCTCGCCGCCGATGTGGCTTCGGCCACGCAACGGCCCCGTTGTCCTATCCACTGACCTCACCACGTCGCGTAGGGCACGTAGAAGCCTCGCGCGCGCCGACTCGTCCGTTGTAACCTCGACCCCGAGCTCACCCGAGCTCCGGCAACCGCCGAGGTCGTTGCCAGCGACAACTCCGGCCACCCAAGGCCAACCACCACCACCACTCGATACGGACGTGCATCCGCATCATGTAGATTCCCTCCTCCGACCGTTTGGTCGCCGAAGACGCATTCCCACAGCCCGCCGCCGCGTCTGGCCTCGCCAGCGTCGAGTCGCCGGCGGGGTTAGCCCCGGTTGACCGGGGTTTGACCCCGTCTGACTAGAGTTTGACCCCACTGGGTCACTGACGCGTGGGGCCAACCCTGCTAACTAACCTAGATTAGTGTTAATTAACTAGGTTAGTTTAGTTAGATACTGACACGCGGGACAGGTCAGATTTGACCCTGGTCAGCGCTGTTGACTTGCTGACGCAAGCATGACGCAGTGCTGACATAGTAAATCCTTTTCTGGAATTATTTTAGTTCTAATTAATCAGAAAATCCAGAAAAAGACTTCAACTTCTAAAAATCATATAAATTCAACTGTAACTCCAAATGAAATAAGTTATATATGAAAAATGATCAGAAAAATCCAATCTATCAATCTATACTAGTTTCATGCATGTTTAAGGAACTTAAACCTGCTGTTTATATTAAAACATGATAAGGCACTATTTAATTCATAACTTGAGTTTGGGATTGAACCTTTAGTTCAAAATGACCCAAACCCATCTGATTGTAGTTGCATTAAGCCAACACACTCATTTTGCCATGTCATGATCATGCATCATATTATGCATTGCATTGATTGTGTTTCCTTCTGTGTTGTCGGTATTTTCCCCCTCCTAGTAGGCGATGTTCCGACAATGAGATCAATGACATCGATGAAGAGCTATTACTATCTTCAGAAGTGCCAGGCAAGCAAAAACCCCTTGTTCATTCTGATACAATCCTACTCTCTCGCTTCTGCTCTCTTTTACTACATTAGGACAACAATTATTCATCTGTTACATGCTGCGGTAGTTGAACCCCTTCTCCTTTGCATGACCTGTCGTTGCCACAGTAAATAGATGAAACCCACCTGCATGAGTAGGAGTTGTTTGAGCCCTGTTGTGCCTACTCATTCATGCTTGTTTGTCATGCCTGCTACTGCTTAGAGTTGATTCAGGTCTGATTCATCGGGGATGAATTGGAATGGTGATGAACATGTCCTACTGTGTGTGAGCTAAGTGTGTGAGCACGATTTGGTAAAGGTAGCGGTGAGAGGCCATGTAGGAGTACATGGTGGGTTGTCTCATTGAAGCCGTCCTCAGGAACTGAGTTCTGTGTTTGTGATCTATGAAATAGCTACTACCATGCATTGGGCCCTGAAATATGACCCCGCTCGACTTCTTAACCACCCTTGTCCTCTGTCCAGGAGTTGCAAGTAGTTTCTGGTATTTGTAGTTGCTGGAGGCCGTGCGCAGTGCCGACCGGAGGGGTAGGCTATGATGTAGTAGGCACGTGGTGGGGTATGCTGGGCGCCCGTTTGGTGTCGCGGAACCCTGTACACATCGTTCGGGGCCGTATGTGGAAACCTCGGCCGGACTCCCTGCGGATGGAACCTGAATAGGCGATAAACCTGGACTAGAGACTTGAGTGTTTAGGTAGGTCGTGGTCTACAACCACGTTGGCTTTCGCTTGAAGTCTGCCGAGCACATGTCGTGTGCAGACGCTAAGTGGTGGAAACATGTATGAAGAAGTACACCCCTGCAGGGTTATAAATAATCTATTCGAATAGCCGCGTCCGCGGTAAAGGACCTTTGGGTTGCCTATACAGTTCATAGACAAGTGAAAGTGGATACTCTAAAATACGCAAGATGAGCGTGAGTGCTATGGATGGCGTTCTCGTAGGGAGACGGGAGCGGATCCATAGTGGTGTATTGATATGGTGAATATGTGGACTCGTGTGCGCCACCTCAAAAGAGTTACTTGCAGGCGTAGTTCAGGATAGCCACCGAGTCAAAGCTGGCTTGCTGCAGTTAAACCCCACCGTCCCCTTTGTTGATACTGATGCATATGTAGTTAGTTCTGATGTAAGTCTTGTTGGGTACATTTGTACTCACGTTTGCCTATTTTATGTTTTGCAAAGATACTTCCGTCTCACTAGTAGTTCCGTGTGGACTTTGACGTTTAGCTTGTTACCTCAGCTATGATCTTGTGCCCTCGGCAGGATCTGGTAGATAGTCGTGCTTCTCAGCCTTTTCATTTATAGTTGTCTGTACTCAGACATGTTGAGCTTCCACATGTGCTTGAACTTGTATGCTCTGAATGTTGCGTCATGAGACCCATTTTTGTAATATCTCGCTCCTCGGAGCCTATTGAATAAAATACTTGAGTTGTAGAGTCATGTTGTGATGCCATGTTGTATTTGCACATATCGAGCATATTGTGTGTATGTTATTGAAATGCTTGGTATGTGTGGGACCTGACTATCTAGTTGTTTATCCTTGGTAGCCTCTCTTACCGAGAAATGTCTCCCCGTGCTTCCACTGAGCCCTGGTAGCTTGCTACTGCTCCGGAACACTTAGGCTGGCCGGCATGTGTCCTTCTTCATTCCTGTGTCTGTCCCTTCTGGGAAATGTCACGCGGTGTCTACCGGAGTCCTGCTAGCCTGCTACAGCCTGGATTCTTCGGAGTCCTGTTAGCCCAGCTGCTACAGCCCGGATTCACTCGCTGATGACCGACACGTTCGTTGATGGGTCATGTATGCCTGTCCCTGTTAGTTAGTGCCACTTTGGGTTCACGACTAGTCATATCAGCCCGGGTTCTTTGTCATATGGATGCTAGCAACACTATCATATACGTGAGCCAAAAGGCACAAACGGTCCTGGGCCTGGTAAGGCGACACCCGTGGGAATACCATGCGTGAGGCCACAAAGTGATATGAGGTGTTAATGCTAGATCGGTGTGGCATTGGATCGGGGTCCTGACAGGATTTTCATTTCAGAAAACACATAACACAAAATCCGCTGACGAGGTTCAGGATCAACACCAAAATAAATGAATATATTGAAAACCCTTTGTCGTGAAGTTGACAGGAAAAGCACACCTCTCAAAATATATTCACCCCTGTTTTAAGCTTCGAACTCTTATATCTCTGCAAATCCTTGCTTCCCTCTGTGAAGGGTCTATCTACTTAATTTCATGTTATTCATGTTTATAGTTGAGTCATCACCTTCTCATTTAAAGCCCCAATCCTGAGAGTGTTATTATCATTCTTATGCATTGAATCGAGTCAATGTTGGATGTGACAATGATTGTATCTCTTCTACCTTGGATTATAATGTTTAGTCACTGCTTGAACCTCGGAGGTGATCTGCATTTATGTTTTGCGGTCTCAGAAAGGTCTAACGAGATATGGTGTTATCATATTATATCATAATTATTTTGACAAATTGTTGGCATCCGAGATATCTTATTATTGCTCGTTAGTTGGTTATGCTATTGTCATGAGTAAAAATGAGACCTAAGTGTTATCATTCGTGTGGTTAGTTTATAAACTTTGCTGAGAACTTGAAGACTAATTAAGCATATATACAACAATGAGAACAAAAGAGTTTGTATATGTTTTTCCTTATCACTTTCATTTCGTCAACTGAACTGCTTGAGGACAAGCAATGAGATGAGCTTTGGGAGTTGATACATCCCAAACGTATTGTGACGCCCGGATAATTAAGCTACAGTCACCCTCTACTATTGATGCCACGTCACCTCCATTTCGGTTGCTAATCTTGCGTTAGTTCGAAACCGATTCAAATCCAAATTCAAAATCAAACAAACAATAAAATTTTCCAATCTTAAAACTAAAATGTTCGGAGAGAGCCAAATAATGCAGAAGTAATAATGGTGGAGAAACCAACCTCTATGAAAGTGTTTGATTGTCATAAAGTAAATAAAACAGTAGCAAAACAATTAATTAAATGCCTTCTACAATTAATAAATGATTAAACTATTTTATCTAATTGCCCAAACTTATATGGCAGTAGTATAACTATTTATACTAAATCAGGGACTACTTTTATAAATTATAAAACTAAAATAACAGTGAAACTAAAAGTAACAGAAAAGAAAATGTAAAAGAAATTGAACAAAAAAAAAGACATAAGAAGAACACCCCCTAGCCCAACTGGGCTTTAGCCCAGCCGACCGGCTCACTGACGCCGGCCCACCCCACTCCCCTTATTTCCCCTGTCGGCAAAATCCTAGGGCCCGATGCCCCACACCCCCACTCCACCTCGCTCTCTCCCACCCGATCTGGATCGAGATCAGGGGCTCGCCCTGCTCCCGCCCGACACTGTCCGTCGCCGCCTGGGGCCACCTCGCCGGATCTCCTCCTCACCGCGCGTCGTCCCCGTCCTCCTCCTCGACCCCCCGCTGCCTTGTCCCTACGGCCTGCGGTCAGGCCCCTGGCCTATCTTCCTCTCCCCCTCTCTGCCCCCGCGCACACCGCGCCCCCAAGCGCGCACGTAGCCGCCGCCACTCCACCTTGTCGCCGGCATCGAACCCGGCCACTACAGCCCGTGACCGCACCGCCCCTACTACTGCTCCCTCCCAGCCGCCCGTGCGCCTCCCCCGCTCTGGCCACCGAGGCCCGTGCCCGCCGTGGCCTCCTCCGGCCTCCCCTGTCCGCCAACGCCGCCCGCCATCACCTTCCCGCGCCGCCCGGCTCGCCTTGGCCTCCGTGCTTGCCGCGGCTGCCTGCCGGTCGCGCCCCTGCTGTTGCAGCTCAAGCCGCGCCTCACGCACGCGCGCGACCCGCCTGTGCACGCCGCGCGGCCGCCCGCGGCCTCTAGCTGCCCGCTGCACCCTGTCGTGCGCGCCCGCCGCTTCGCTGTCCCACGCCGCGCGCCTCGCCTTGCCGCTCTCCTGCATGCTGCCGCTGGCCGCTCCTTCTTGCGGCGCCCGCATGGCCGCACCGCTCGCCCGTGCCCGGCCTCTGGCCCCGCAGCCACCGACGCCCCCCGCGCACCGCTCGCCCGTGCCCCACCTCTGGCCCCGCGGCCCCCCCCCCCCCCCCCCCCCCCCCCCCGCGGCTGCGCCCCGGGTCTGATAGGCCCATAGGGCCATTGACATGTGGGGCCCAGCCCCCCTAAACCGTTAAAAAGAAATAAAAAATAGTAAAATTAATTAGTTAACTAAATTAATTAAACTTAATTAGTTGTAATTAATTAACCTAGTTAACTGTTAGTTAGTCAGTCAGTCAATGACATGCGGGACCTTTGTTGACTGCTGATGTCATACTGATGCAGTAATACTATTTTCGAATTAAATTAATAATAATAATTTATAAAACGAATTAAAACTTTGAAAATTAATATAAAATAAACTGTAACTCGGATGAAAATACTTTGTACATGAAAGTTGCTCAGAACGGCGAGACGAATCCGAATACGCAGCCCGTTCGTCAGCCACACGTCCCTAGCATAGCGATTATGCAACATTTCACCTCTGGTTCATTTGTGCGAAAACGCGAAACATCGGAAATACTTTCCCGGATGTTTCCCCCCTTCGCGCGGTATCACCTGCTACCGCGTTAGGGCACACCTAACACCGCTCATTGTCATGTCATGCATTCCCCCTCTTCTCTCCGGTAGACTATGAGACTAACGCCGCTGCTGCCCCGGTCGACTATGAAGTTGACGACCTCTCCTTGCCAGAGCAACCAGGCAAGCCCCCTCCCTTGATCACCTGATATCGCCTATCCTTCTCTCTACTACTTGCATTAGAGTAGTGTAGCATGTTACTGCTTTCGGTTAATCCTATTCTGCTGCATAGCTTGTCATTGTTGCTATAACTGTTGATACATTTACCTGCAATCATACATGCTTAGTATAGGTTGCTAGTACTTCATCAATGGCCCTACATTCTTGTCCGTCTGCCATGTTATACTATCGGGCCATGATCACTCAGGAGGTAATCACGGGTATATACATACGTACTTACATACTATACAGATGGTGACTAAAGTCAGGTTGGCTCGTAGAGTACCCGCAAGTGATTCGAATATGGGGGCTGAAAGGACAGGTGGCTCCATCCAGGTAGGGGTGGGACTGGGTTCCCGACGGCCCCCGAGTGCTACTTTGAGGCGGAGCGACAGGGCAGGTTGTGACCACCTCACTACTAGAAAAAGGCCTACTAATGGCGCACCGGTTTTGCCTACTAATGGCGCACTACCGGTGCGCCATTAGTAGCACGCCACTAGTATTTTTTACTAATGGTGCGGTATACTAATGGCGCACCACGTGGTGCGCCATTAGTATAGCACACGGTGCGCCATTAGTGCTGGTATACTAATGGCGCACCACATAGAAGTACGCCATTAGTAACATTTTTTTTCAAAAAAAAATTCAGAATTTTTTTAATCTCAGGTCAATATGGCTTAATCTCGGGTCAATATGCTTAATCTCAGATCAAATCGCACTCCGTGGTCAAACTTCCCGAAAGGTCATTCATCCTCACACTACTCCAGCCCAAGCACGCTTAACTTCAGAGTTCTATCCAACCCCAGCAACAGCTCACTTCACAAGCACTTGTTGATATATCTAGCATATCAATCCTATTATACCTTGTTGATGTCTAGGACTTTGTTCATGTTTATGGCTATGATGAAATTTTGAAAAATACTTCAAACTTCCCGGTCATATTACATATCATTTTTTGAAAAACAATTCAAAAAAATTCAAAACCAATTTTTTTTTAAAATTTTTGAATTTTTTTGCCTCTAGATCTTGAAAGCCCCGTAACTTTTTTTCTGTTAGGTTTTTGGGGATTTTCAAAATGTTTAACAGGGTTCCCCCCGTTAAATACGGATGTAACTTTTTGAGTAGATGGTTTTTAATCCGAGTTCATATGCAAAAGTTATGGCCATTTTACAAATTTCCAGAGAGATTTTGCAAATAAAGTCGAAATTCATATTTGTAAATTTTCCCAACAACTAGACCACATATTACATGGGAAACTTATTTTCTTTTTTTTAAACTGAAAAGGCGGTCCACGGGGGGGGGGGGGCATTCGGTGTTGGGCCAAGTTAGTAATGGCGCACCGTGGGGTGGTGCGCCATTACTAGTTGCCATTACTAATTTTGAAAAAAAATAAAAAAAATGAAAAAAAAATAATTTTTTTTGAAAAAAAACTTAGTAATGGCGCACCAGTGGACAGTGCGCCATTACTAGTTACACTGGTGCGCCATTACTAACAATTTTTTTTACTTTTTTTCAAAACTACTAATGGCGCACCGTGGGTGTGGTGCGCCATTACTATGTCAACTAGTAATGGCGCACCATCCCCACAGTGCGCCATTAGTAGTTTTGAAAAAAAAATTACTAATGGCACACCATGGGATGTGGTGCGCCATTAGTATTTGCACACTAATGGCGCACCAACGCATGGTGCGCCATTAGTATTTAGTAATGGCGCACCACATGTACAGTGCACCATTAATGTCCATCCTATTTATAGCCCTTTTCCTAGTAGTGCCTAGGAGAAAGGTGGGCCTGGCCCTGGTCGGTGCCCGCGGTTACATCAATTAACATGCTTAACGAGATCTTGGTATTTGATCTGAGTTGGGTCGTTGACCTTATACGCACTAACCGCCATGTGGGACAAGATATGGGCAACCAGCGTCGTGGTATCAGCCGAAGCCTCCTAGACGTCAACGACTGAGCGGCGCGCGCCAGGTTGGACCGTGTAACGCAACTTCCTTTATAATGGAGGTTGCTAGGTCTGTTCACCGGCCGCCCACGCAACGGGCAGGTGTGCAATGGGCGATGGGCCCAGACCCCTGCGCGCATAGGATTTAGACCAGTGTGCTGACCTCTCTGTTAGGCCTAGGTAAGGTTGCGACGTGTTGATCTCTCGAGGCCGGACATGACCCAGGAAAGTGTGCCCGGCCAGAGGGATCGAGCGTGTCGGGTAATGTGGTGCACCCCTTCAGGGAAGTTGATCTATTCGAATAGTCATGTCCACGGTAACAGGACAACCCGGAGTTGTACCTTGACCTTATGACAACTAGAACTGGATACTTAATAAAGCACACCCAGACAAGTTCCAAAGACAACTCGGTGATCGCTTTCCCACAGGGCGACGAGGGGAGGATCACTGGGTAGGATTATGATATGCGATGACACTTGGTGAACTTACCATCTACTGTCTTCTACATGCTGCAAGATGGAGGCTGCCAGAAGCGTAGTCTTTAATAGGATTAGCTATCCCCCTCTTATTCTGGCATTCTGCAGTTCAGTCCACCGATATTGCCTCTTTACACAGATACCCATGCATATGTTTTCTAGATCCTTGCTTGCGAGTACTTTGGATGAGTACTCACGGTTGCTTTGCTCCCTCTTTTCCCCCTTTTTCCTCTTCTTCTCGGATGTCGCAACCAGATGCTGGAACCCAGGAGCCAGACGCCACCGTCTACAATGATCCCCACTACACCGAGGGTGCCTACTACTACGTTCAGGTCGCCGACGACCAGGAGTAGTTTAGGAGGATCCCAGGAAGGAGGCATGCGCCTCTTTCGATATGTATCCTAGTTTGTGCTAGCCATCTTATGGCAATTTGTTTAACTTATGTCTATACTCAATATTGTTGTTTCCGCTGACTCATTTATGTTCGAGCACTTGTATTCGAGCCCTCGAGGCCCCTGACTTGTAATATGATGCTTATATGACTTCTTACTTTTAGAGTTGTGTTGTGATTTCTTCCCATGAGTCCCTAATCTTGATCGTACACATTTGCGTGCATATTAGTGTACGATTGAATCGGGGGCGTCACACGTATCTACTTTTCCAAACACTTTTACTCTTGTTTTAGACACAAATTTGCATGATTTGAATGAAACTAACCCGAATTGACATTGTTTTCAGCAGAATTGCCATGATGTTATTTTTGTGCGGAAATAAAAGCTCACGGATTGGGCTGAAAATTTACAGAGATTATTTCTAAAAAATGTGAAAAATATTGACGAAGAGACCTACTGGAGGGGGCCACCCAGGAACGATGAGCTCAGGGGCGCGCCCACCCAATCTCCCCAGGGCGCGCCTTGTAAGCTCGTGGGCCCCATGAGCCTCCGTTTGCCCTAATTCCAATAAAATCGTTTCATGAAGAAAAAAATCAGAGAGAAAGTTTCATCATGTTTTGCGAGACGGAGGCGCCACCTCCTGTTCTTCATCGGGAGAGCTGATCTAGAGTCCGTCCAGGGCTCCCAAGAGGGGGATTCGTCACCGTCGTCATCAACTACAATTCCATGATGCTCACCAGTAGGAGTGAGTAATTCCTTCATAGGTTTGCTGGACGGTTATGGAGTTGGATGAGATTTGTCATGTAATCGAGTCAATTTGTTAGGGCTTGATCCCTAGTTCCACTATGTTCCGAGATTGATGTTGCTATGACTTTTCTATGCTTAATGCTTGTCACTAGTGCCCGAGTACCATGATTTTAGATCCGAACCTTCTATGTTTTCATGAATATATTTGAGTTCTAGATCATGTCTGCTACTTATATGCACTTGTTATTGTTCTGATCCGTAGACCCCAAAGTGACAATAATTGGGATACTCTCCGGGAATGGATGTATTTCGAGGAGTTCATGTATTCACCATGTGTTAATGCTTTGTTCCGGTTCTCTATTGCAAGGAGGCCTTAATATATCTTAGTTTCCTTAAGGACCCCGCTGCCACGGGATGGTAGGACAAAAGATTCCATGCAATTTCTTATTAGAAGCACATATGACTATATACGAAATACATGCCTATATTACATTGATGAATTGGAGCTATCGTGTACCACTCTAGGTTGTGGCTCTTATATGATGAGTGTCATCCAACACAAATATCCATCGCTGACACAATGCCTACGCTTTTCTCATATTGGTCTTTGCTATGTTACTATTGCTACTGTTGTTAAAATCATCACAAACTGCTATTGTTGTTGTTCCTGTTACTATTGCTACTCTTACTACTATATCAAAACTATCAAACTACTGTGTTACTAAACACTTTGCTGCAGAAATATAATTTCCCAGGTGTGGTTGAATTGACAGCTCAACTGCTAAGGCTCATAAATATTCTTTGGCTCCCCTTATGTCGAATCAATAAATTTGGGTAAAATACTATCCGTGAAGATTATCATGATCCCCTATACTTGTGAGTTATCAGTAGGTCATTCCAGTTTGTGCCAGGATGGTTAGTTTAGGGCTAATTTCGTTGATCAGGAGTAGTTGCAGAGTTTTCATGGAGCGTGTCTTTTGAGGTCATTGTCTCCGTCCCAAGTGGCTACAAGTTCTTGGTAAGTCTCACAAATTTTCCTCTCAATTTGATCCTTCTGAATCTCGCCAGGTTTACTGCTTCATTAACCAATCGGGGCTCTTTTCTTTTTCAATTGTTCCAAATTAACCTAGCCTAAAATTCTTATATGAACACAATGCATTAAATTTTCCAGCTTCTGAAATTCATTTAAACTCCCTTTAAAACTATTCCTGTCAATTTCAAATTATTTGAGACTAAACAATCGCAAATCATGGCCTCCAATCGCTTTAGCAGCTATGGTTGAAAAGTCAATATTAGGGACTTCTCCTTATAAAAAATAATTTTGTATTTTAAAATTTTCTTATTACAATTATATCATCTAATACTAGTATATAAATATCTGATATACAACTAATGCATCCAGGAAAAAGAAATATTTACTAAATCATGAAAGTAGGAAATAAATGCATCCTCATTCATTTCCATTAATCCAAGATCACATTATATAAGTTGGAGGATCTGGGAGGAGCATATACTTACTAATGTTGCATATCACAATGTTGATTTGTCTCATTTAAGGCAAGATTCTCATTATTTGAGCACATTAAAACAATGATTTCAGCTGACCCCCTATATATATCATATGAGAAGGAGATTGAACGCAAGCCATCACTTGAGGAATCAACCACTATTTCATTTTTTTGTTCTTGTGATCTTCGGTAGCAACAAGAAGTCAAGAGCAACACCATCGATGGCACGGGGAACCATGGTACCCACCCTTTTGGTGCTGCTTCTAGCCGTTTGCTACGCAACCAACATCGTCCATGCCAAGGAGTGGACCGTTGGTGACAACAAGGGATGGAGCTTCGGTGTCTCCGGATGGGAGCGTGGCAAGCACATCCAGTCGGGCGACGTGCTTGGTGAGAACTCTAAAGATCAAGTGATTGGTTGTTCTCGATGTATATACTGTGTTCTGATCCGTATTCTTGTGTTAACTAATGCACGCAGTGTTCAAGTACAACCCGAGTATGCACAACGTGGTGCAGGTGGGAGAAGGCGACTACAACTCATGCAGGGTCTCGGGCCCGTCGAGGACCTACACCTCCGGCAATGACCACATCCAGCTCACCCGTGGAGGCAAAGCGTTCTTCATCTGCAGCCTTCCGGGTCACTGCCAGCAAGGCATGAAGATCGCTGTCACTGCTTAATAGATCTCGCGCATATGTGTGTCTTTGTATTTGTACCTTTTTACCAACTCTTTATGGTGTGCTAGCTCATGATGAATTGGTGATAGAAGAAATAAATTGATCCTAGTGTAGTGTCTGCATCATGTTTTCATGGAACCTTGATAAACCAACATCTATTTGGACTAGCTACTGGAAATATACGAGTAGACATAAGTTTCTACCATTCTACCAATCATACTTTGAACATTAACGACAAACGGTTATGAAGGCCTATCACAGTCAATTGAACTCAGAGTCCTTTTTAAAAATAGTTCACCAAAAGTACAAAGCATCACCAACATAATAAAAAATTACATCAAGGTTCTTGGACCATCAAACCACCACTACCGCCAGAACGAGCCGCTCCCGCGCCGCTTGCCGGAGCCGGCATGACCTTGTCGATTACTGCCGAGAAGTCTTCGCGCACGCGCCCTTAAGGACTAGTGCCCCAAAGCCCTAGTTGTCGAGTCAGTTTAACAAACTAGATCCGCCAATCCAGTAACACGGTCGACCTTCACATATAGGATATGCTCCTGGTTGGTTCTTGTCGGATTGAGGGTAGGTTTTGGATTGCTCCGCTCCATGATTTCAGTAGAGTTTGTTTCAAACACCTCAACTTCAATTCCTTAGTGGATTGGAGCTGGAGTAGCATCTAGTTCATTTTACTGGAGCAGAGAAATGGTTGCTTCACCTGCTCCACTTCACCCACCATAGCCCTCTCTCCTCGGAGTTCCTTTGAAACTACCCAATATGCCATCTTATTAACAAACACTAAGAGCATCTCTAGTCAACTCTTATAATTTACTCCCTCCATTCCTTTATGCAAGGTGTATAATTTTTGGCACGATGACCAAGACACATAATTATACACAAGTTACGAAAAAACTAACCTTGGCTAAATTTTGATTAATGGTAAGTAAATCATTTAGGTTAGAAAAGTAAGAGATGCACACAATCAGGAGAGAGATATTTTCTTTTTTTTTCTTTACGAGGAGAGATACACGCAATCAGGGGAGAGATACTTTCCTTTTTTCTAGAGGGCTAAAACGGAATTTTTGATGAATTAGAAGAAATGCACCTTACATTGTTATCAAAAAAACAAATACACCATAGATATAGTAACAAAGGGAGTAACTCCTTATATGCCTTCCTAAACTTAACTCCTTTAGATTTAAGGAGTTAAATTGTGGTCAAACCTAACCAAACCCTATATTTAACTCCCTAAAATCTTTTGACTAATTCTTCTATCCTTTTTAACATACATTTCAAACAATCATATGGTATTTCATCAATCATTTGCATGATTTAAATTCAACATACACAACAAATCAACCATAAACATACATATAGTTCATCCAATCAAATAATTCAAATTAAAACAAGCAGATAGTTCATCCAAAAACCACCACATCGATTAGGTTTGATCCAAAAAAATACAACATAACATGTGTTATGTCGTGCACCAAGCCCTATCAAGAAAAACACGAACTCTAGCACTTTCGTGCTCATCACCACCAAAGAAATCGTTTTCAGGTGCTATGCAGTTTTACCATTTTCGGGTGGAACTTGCAAGTGCGCTTGAACTCTGAATGAATCATGCTTGTCTTTTGTACCGCCAGGATTGACGGCGGGATATATAATCCATGATGTGATAGCATAGGGTACCCCTTCAACAGAGTACTACACTGTCATTTATTTTTATTTGAAAACGTGGAACTCTGTAGAAAATGGAATAGTTCTTTTAGACACAGAAAATGGAATAGTTTGTACCTTCAACAAAGTACTAGCAGGATGGGCCTGGCCCAGGTAATGATTTGTTGCGCTAACCGAAATGCATTAGGCCCATTTCTGACCATCTTGTTGTCTCCCCCAAATCATCCGACCTCTGAATTTCTTTGCGTCTTGAAATCGGTTGCAACATTTTGTTGCATTAAGCGTGTCCTTGGACTAAGTCTCGCATCAAAGTTTTCTTGGTCGTGGTCATTATTGGGCTAGTCCATTTTCAAGAGTCTTATTTGGAAACGTGGAACTTTGTAGAAAATGGAATAGTTTTTTTTAGACACAGAAAATGGAATAGTTTGTACCTTCAACAAAGTACTAGCAGGATGGGCCTGGCCCAGGTAATGATTTGTTGCGCTAACCAAAATGTATTAGGCCCATTTCTGACCATCTTGTTGTCTCCCCCAAATCAGCCGACCTCTGAATTTCTTGCGTTTTAAAATCGATTGCAACGTTTTGTTGCATTAAGCGTGTCCTTGGACTAAGTCTCGCATCGAAGTTTTCTTGGTCGTGGTTGATATTGGGCTAGTCCATTTTCAAGAGTTTTATTTGGAAACGTGAAACTCTGTAGAAAATGGAATAGTTTTTTTTTAGACACAGAAAATGGAATAGTTTGTACCTTCAACAAAGTACTAGCAGGATGGGCCTGGCCCAGGTAATGATTTGTTGCGCTAACCGAAATGCATTAGGCCCATTTTTGACCATCTTGTTGTCTCCCCCCAAATCAGCCGACCTCTGAATTTCTTTGCATCTTGAATTCGGTTGCAATTGTTGCATTAAGCGTGTCCTTGGACTAAGTCTCGCATCGAAGTTTCCTTGGTCGTGGTCGTCATTGGGCTAGTCCATTTTCAAGAGTCTAAAGAAAAATAGAAGGGAAAACGGGAGCACCACGGATCGATCCCTGATCGCCGCGAACATAGGAAGCGTGGATAGCCAGTGCGCCTGCCCAACAGTTCGTGATTACTGAAAGGACGCGGCCTACTTGAAGCAAGACGTGCCGGTTTTCTCCGTTTTTCTCGTTTTCTTTTCTTTCTTTTCTTTTCTCTTCTCCGTTTTTCATTATTTTGCTTTTGTTTCTTCATTACTTTATATACAAGTATTTTTTTCTTCTCTGGAGTTTTTCATTTGTTTCGTTATGTTTTCCATTTTCCTTTTTCTTTGGTTTATTTTGTCTTTTTTTGGTTTCTCTTTTGTTTCTTTTTGTTTTTCATTCTAGATTTTTATATACATGATCAACATTTTTTTCTAACAGTTGTCCAACATTTTTCAAATACTTGTTCAACATTTTCTATATACATTATCAACATTTTTTTTCAAATACTTGTTAACATTTTTAGAATACTTGTTCAACATTTTCAAATACTTATTCAATATTTTCCAAATGCTTGTTCAACATGTTTTTTATATATGCTCATCATTTTTTCAAATACTTGTTCAATATTTTTTAAGTACTTGTTAAACATTTTTCAAAGTAATTTGAAGAGTGTTTTTTGTAATATATATTTTTAGAATATTTTACAGTATAATCGAAGGTACAAAATAAAAGTAAAAATAAAACAGAAAACGTAAAAAAAAGGAAAAAAAAGGTTATGTCCTCCCGCACTCGTGGGCCGGCCCAGCTCGCTCACCCCTTCAGCGAGTCTGAAGCCAGACTCATTGAAGGCGAGATATAGGCGCGCCCGACGGGAGATGTTCTATCTTCTATATAGCCTCGATTGTCAAGTTCAGTTCTTCATTAGAGGCACTCTACAAACAGTATCTATTATAAAATGCCCATGCTAATTCAAATACGCTTTGAGGCAAAAAAAAAACGTCCAAGGCAAAGGACAGACGAAACACACTTGGATATTCATTCGTTAAACTTTGGTTTAGTGCTTCGTGGCTACTGTTTCAGTTTAAGCTAATTACATGTGACCATGATTGTAAAATCTTATAGCATGCAATGGCCAATGATCCCTTCAACACACTTGTTTCCTTTTATGTCTTTCAGTCCTTTGTTGTCAGTAAATATAATTTGGCATGGAGAATAGGCCAAACCGAATGAACAATATTTTGTTGTTTCCTGATGCTTTGGTTTTACTGGTTTAGTTTCAGATAAACCAAATGAGTGCTCAAATTACCCCGCAAAGAAAAAATGAGTGCTCAAATTTTTTAGTTTCAGTTGTCAGGACACTACTTCTCTGAGCTTCTTGTCTCTGAACATACTCGGAGCAGCCCGCAGACACCATCTCTGTTCCTCGATCGAAATGGCTATTGATGATTTGGGCCGTTGGTTGGGCTACCAGAATTGCATTAGGCCCGTTTCTGAGGCTCTTCCTTCCTCCCGCCCGGGTTGTTCCCTCCAAAACCAACCGACGACCAACCGCAGAAGAAATCTCTTTGCTTGTTGAAATCGGTTGCAGCGGGACGGGACGGGAGACGCTCTGTCGGTGGTCGTCTATATAGCCTCTCACAGTTCCCTTCCCCTCTCTTTCTCGTAGCTTCCATCGATTTCTTTCTTGAGAATCCTCCTCTTCGTCTGGGTTCTTGCAAAGCTGTTCGACCGGGGCGAGATGGAGGACAAGCGGAAGGCCGCCGCCGACGGCATCAACCGGGCAACTAAGCAGCCGCGTGCAACGCCGAAGGAGACTACAGCCAGCGGCGACATTGCCGGGACTTCGGAGCAGCCCGCAGACGGCGATTCGCAGCCGCTTCCACCAGCCTTCGCTGTAGGCCTTCCGGCCGATCCCTCTTCCCAGTTCGGTGCAGGTGGGTGCCCAAGAAATCAAAGCATGCGACGAGCGCGTTTCTTGGATTGATGCCCGCCTCTTGGATTGTTTCACCTGTCAGATGCCTCTGTTTCTTGCAGCAGCTCGCGGTCGAGGGGGTGGTGGGTGGAGGGCGCCGCCGCCGCCGGCAATCTTGCCGCCGCTTCGCAATCCAGGTGAGCGCTGAGTTCACTTCCCTCCCAAGAAAATCTTGCCGCCAAACTGTTTCTCTCTGGTTCGTTGACGTCCCGCGTCCGACGTTGATTTCTTTTTCTTGCAGCCGATGCGCCGCTGCGGGCCTGCCGTTCTTGCTATACTCCATCACCGTGGGTTTGGCCTTTCCGGAATAGAAGAACGGGGCTTGTAGTCCCGGTGCCCTTGTGCCAGGATTGCTACCGCAATGGCTTCACCGGCAACAGGCCTCCGCAGCACGCGCAGATCGGCAACGTGCCTCGGAGTTCCGGGCTGATCCGCGCGGCGCCGGAGCAGCAGCAGCCTTCTTCACGGGCAAGGGAGCAGCAGCTCTCTTTACGGGCTGAGCTTGAAGCGTTCGATGCAGCGATACTGGTGGCGCAGAATATTCTGGACAATCCATTTTCCATCATCTGCGAGGCTTGCGGCCACCCCTCCGGCACCAACAAGAATGCGTGCAGGGCTTGCAACCCCTTGGGCAGCGCGCCTCCGCAGCAACCGCAGACCGGCAACGTGCCTCGGAGTTCCGGGCTGATCGGCGCGGCGCCGGAGCAGCAGCCTTCTTCACGGGCAAGGGAGCAGCAGCCTTCTTCACGGGCTGAGCTTGAAGCGTTCGATGCAGCGATGCTGGTGGCGCAGAATATTCTGAACAATCCGTTTTCCATCATCTGCGAGGCTTGCGGCCACCCCTCCGGCACCAACAACAATGCGTGCAGGGCTTGCAACCCCTTGGGCAGCGCGCCTCCGCAGCACGCGCAGACCGGCAACGTGCCCAGCTACGCCGCCGCCGGTGCGCCTCGGGGGGCAGTGGCAGTCCCTACCAGTGAGCAGCAGCTCCTGGCTAATCTGGATGCGCCGGCGAGACCTATTTTGGACTACGCGCAGGTTCATGCGGCGGTCTCTGCCCGTGTGAAGGCGCTCCAGGACTGGCTGGCGGCGCAGCTGGCGACGACCGAGCTAGCAAACCGGCTGTCGAACTGCCCGCCACCGCCACCACCACCGTCAGGGCAGAGCTAGCTTATGTTGGCCCTGCGTCCATCCCTTCCCTTCTTCTCGTTCCTCGTCTCATGTTAATTAGCACTGTTACTGCTGAGTATATTCTGATGGTGTATTCCCCGGTAACTTTCTCGGTACTTCACTCAATCCAATGTGGCTGTATGTCTTGTGAACTCTGGGAGAAGGCCGCTTAACTGCCGAGCCTTTCTGCTTTACTCTGTTTTGACACAACAGAATGGTTCAGAAGTGATGTGGCCAAATGTGCCGATTGATACATACTTGAGTAGATCAATGAAACTATATGCCTGTACTTGTTTCCTTGTCAATGCTCTGATAAATGATACGTATATAAGTACTTGTTGTGGATGTCAGTGTGCAGTCTGCTTCGTAAATCTTGGTTTGGTTCTTTTCTGACGCTTTGGTTTTTTGCCTCAAGTGTTTGACTGGTTCACTTTCAGTTAAACCAAATGACTAGATGAATCTGTTACGCAATCCCGGGTCCGCTATCACCAGCGTTTCCGACCCACATGCGTCAACCAGGCCCAACCGGAGAGCAACACCGACTTATGACAGGCCTTGGGCCCTCTCCCCCCCAAAAGACTAGCCTGTTAGGAGGGGACACCTCCGCCCTTATAAATCGTGTTATGTCTCCGCCCACAACCGATGTGGGACTAAACCCAACAATCTTTCCCTCACACATCGGTCATCCATGGGTCCTCTAACACCAGCGTTTTCAGCCCACCAACCATGACCGACCACCCGTGAGTCTACGGAGATTCATTCCGGGCACCTGGACTCTGATACCAATTGTTAGAATAAATCCGAGGCATACCATCGATCATCCGAGGATCAAGCAATCACACGAGCACGACACCGAGATTTGTTAACGAGGTTCACCGATATGGCTACATCCCCGGGGCCTGACTATGGGCGCTCCTCCCCATGACACCGCTACAATACCGCACCCGGTCGCCCTGGACACCGGCACATGCCGCCGGCTTCCCCTGCGTTCCGGTGCTATTATGTTGGCATAGGTTACATCGTGCGTCTACCCCCGCTATATAAGAGAGGCCTAGGATACAAGTGTCCTATTAGGACACGACTCCACATCCTATGTAAACACGATACAACTACAAGTCCAACTGTAACCTACCGTATACACTATATTCGACACAACTCCAACAGAATCAAAGCTTCCTTGCTATTCAGTTTAATCATATGGTTTAATCAATTGACGCTTCAGTTTTGCATCAAGTGTTTGGCTCATTGCACTTTCAGTTTAACCAAGTGTTTGATTCGTGGCTGTTTCCTTTTATGTCTTTTTTTTTCGAGAATGGTTTCCTTTTATGTCTTTCAGTCCTTTGTCGTCGGTAAATGATTTGGGGTGGAGAATAGGCCATGGTGCCTTAAAGCACAGTCGGATTCGTTAATAATATTATGTTGTTTCCTGATGCTTTGGTTTTACCTAGTATGTTTGACTGTTTTAGTTTCAGTTAAACCGAATGAGTGCTCAAAATTTTCAGCTTCAGTTATCAGGACACTACACTAGTTCTCTGAACTTCCTGTCTCTGAACACACCTGAAGAAATCGACGCCTTCTCTTAAGAATTCGACGGCTACCAGGGAGATGGACGGCTCCAGTTATGAAAGATCAACGCCTCTCGAAGACCAAGGGCTTTATATATGTTCATCACGAGCTACTAATCCACTTTATGCAGTGTAGAAGATCTAGTGTTTATATTATTGCCTGCTAACTGTATCCACTATCCAGGTTCAGTTCAGCTACATATATGTTTGCTGCCTCCACAATTCTGAAGCTAACCAGTAGTAACAAAAAATCAATTTCTGGGGCTAATTTACATACGAGTTTATTCATTTTCAGCAAAGTGCTCTGTCCTTGACATAGCTTTCGGTATATAACAAACATTTACATAAACCAAAACATTTATAACAAACATGATTATTATGGCATGTATTCTCGCTCCTTGACTATAACAAACATTTTTATATAAAGCAAAACAGGCATTGCATTAACATATAACTTCACAGTATAGGCCACAGTACATGTAATTAATCATGCCATAGTTGTTGCACTAGAAACGAATCATGTTCATAACTGTTGTACATTGACCTTGACGAAACAGAAAATTAAAGAGAAAACCACGACTAGGAGCTGCTAGCAGGCGATGGCTGGGGTGGAGTTGCATAGCAGAAATGACACTGGCATCCTTTGTTGGGGATGCACTTGCCGGTTCCATTGAACTGGTTGTAGCAGTAATGTTGGCATGTGATCTCGTCCACGTCGCACTGGTTGACTATGATGAAATCCGTGCAGTGCAGCTTAGCCTCCGCCAGATCTGCAGATACATAAAAATCACGGTTATGTTTTCGACAGACCAAAAAGAGGAGAACACAAATTAGCTAGGGAGCAGTTTTGGATTTAGACAAACTTTAAACCCACGCCACAAGAATCCTGGAGCAGATCAAAGCGGATTCAGTCGAATGCATGAGAATTAACAACCCGTTTATATCTCCCACCTATCAATTGTCTAGACTAGTCCACCCAAATAATAGTGGTAGTAACAATAAACTATCTTTTTCATAAATGTAAACTAGAAGTTATAGACTTATAGTAGTAGTTACCTGGGGATAGCATGAAGAGGGCAAGGACTAGGAGTAGAACATGTGTAGCCCTCATCTTGTATGACAAAGTTTTTTTGTATCTGATCTTGTATTACAATGTTGGGGGCTTGTATCTCCGTATTGAGAGCAAATATGATATGCCAATGGGTCCTTTTATAGTGAAGGTTTAATTATCTGATTAATTGGATAGTCATTTTCTCCATTAATTGTATTAATTTTAGTAAATATTTTCTTCATTAATTCTATTAATTATCTTCTCAGTTATTTTATTTTTTGTGGGCAATCTTCTCAGTTAATTATATAGTGCTATTTGTAGATGTAATACACTACTACAGATCCGAACAACACTGATGAACCAATTTGTATTGGCTAGTCAGTGCCTTGGGGTCAATGATGACTGCTCTATCACAGACGGGCCACTTAATAACCGGTCAGTAACGAGGAACAACAGTGACCGGCCAACCAGTCGTGTTGACTTCATCGAGGCGTCCTATGAGCAACACATCACCGACGGTCCATCCCGTCGAGATTGGTCAGTGATGTTTTACTTGGGACTGGCATAATACTATGTTGCACTTCTACCAGCCAACTCGGTGCATTCCACCACACAAGGCATACATACATATATTTGCATACCATATATAAAAATATATATCACTTTCATAGCAAAACAGGATGAATATATAAAATCACATGCATGTATAAGTTTCACAATACACTGTCTCCAAGCTTAGAGGAAGATTATTGCTAATTTCGCCATGGGATCAGGGTTTGCAAATGGATGGCTCCTTCTCCGAAGAAGATGGCTTATTGGCAGGAGTTGACTCTTTGGTTAAAGAAGATGGCTTCTTGGCAGCAGCTGGCTGTTTGGCCGAAGAAGATGGCTCCTTCGTAGCAGCTGGCTGTTTGGCCAAAGAAGATAGCTTCTTCACAGTAGATGGCTCTTTGGCCGAAGATGGTCCCTTTGGCGGCTTAGATATAGCTAGTGTGTCTAAAACTTGAAGAGAACCATGATAAAACGTACTAGTTGGGCGCATCACTTCATTGTTAATTAAAATGAGCCATCAACTCTCTAATGCAAACATTGTATTTGGGTGTGTCATATTTGTGTTGCATCAAGCCCATGTTGTTTTTTAAATCACTATGACTCTTTACTGGATTCTACTCACGGACTAACTCATCCAAACCGACACACACGTAAAACTTGACGTGACGCTTCCCGGTGGCTGTTGCAAAACAGGGAAGTGGTGGTGATTGAGCTAGTAGCAACCTTTAAGGGCATAGTCTTCTCCGTCGGTGTGCCTGAACAAGTAGAACGCATAGTCCATTGTGTCCTTGATATCTTTGAGGTCCCATTTTTTCTGGCCATTACCATCTTTGGTCCTCATGGTATCATCATAGAACACTTTGTTCTAAGAGGGGACGATAACCACAAGGATCCAATGGTTAATTCTGCATGAGGGACAAAAGGGCTTTACTATACATGCGTGTATGCATAAAAAATAAATTTTCACTAGGTTGAAATACTTACGTGAATTTGTAGGGTATGATGATGTATGATTTATCTTTCTAAGCTGCCCACACCCATGCAATGTACTCAAAAACACACTTTGTGTTTTTCTAGAGCTCGTGCCAGGTGCAAAAGCATGAATCAATGAAACCAACATCTGCATAATGCGCTTGACCTCTTTGGCTTGGAAAAGAGTCCATGGTCTGACTGTGGACAACTCTAGTTTTTCCTAGGTTAAATAAATACCACAAGTCCTAGTACTCAATGTTGAATTCATTTTGTTTAGAATCACGATAGAAGTGAAAACCAGCGGCACCAAGACCGGTAAGTTGTCTCAGTATCCCTTTGGGTCACTGCATTGAATCACGTACGCTCCATGCAGAGTTAGTCCCTCCTCCTCAAGGTATTGAAGGGCCTCCGTGTCAAGCAGTGGCTCACCTCTAGTGTACTTTGCGCGACACCCTAGCTTCATTGTTGAAGACATATCGGCCTAGATGCCAACAATGCTTTTTTTTCTTGCTTGCCCCCCCCCCCCCCCCCCCCCCATTTGGCATCTCCTTTTCTAGCGTTGAGAAAGATCAACAACGGTAGGGGGACGGACCCTTCAAGGCAGTGTGCTCAAAGTGATCTACGACATCAATTTCCATATTAATGCCTAGATCTCGCAACTCGTCAAACGTGACATTGTCTTCAGTACATAAACGAGAAGGTTGTCTAACTCTGCTGCTATATTGTCCATGTGGCAAACTTCGCAGAGAGGACATCCCTTTGAGAATTATGTCTTTTTCGGCCAAAGGATCAACTTATTTATGCACTATCCGAGCTTCGTGGATGTGTCTTCAGTTGGTTTGGACACTAAAAACATCTCACATCCTAGTTCAACTATATCCACCTGCATTAATGTCATATCCGACATTATAGGGTTTATGGTGCACACTGCCCCATTCTATAGTTGGGATGGGCAAGTGGGGTCCATGCCAGGTATGGTATATGTAAGCGGCATTTAGGTTTGGCTTGTGATATAAAAGTAATAGCATTCTAAAAATCTATGTATCAAAATAAGCTACATGGTGGTGATAAGGGCACATTGATATGTAGTATTGAATCTTACTGTTAAGTGTCAATGGGGTGTGGACCTATGAGGCCTTCGGTGGCCGAGCCTTGGCTACTTTGTCATCCGGTGATAGAGAGAGGTGATTTTTTTATATAATTTGAAGTTGGTTTGAAGCTCCTGCCTTGCTCCTCTAAAAATCAAATGACAGACTTTGGAGCATGGAAAATTGAACGCCCGAGATGGTAAATGACATTATCGCGAGAATGGCAATTTCCTTTGGTAAGCATGACAAATAATTGCCATGTTCAATTGGAATTGTCATGCTTGCTAAAGGAAATTGTCATCCTCGCGACAACGTAATTTGCCCCAAAGACATTTGATTTGCCAGGCTTAAAAAACAGATGTTGGATTTATAGCATTTTTTCATGTATGCATGTTTGCTTGCAAGAATCAGGCTACTTCATGTTTTGAGCTGAATTGAAGGTAAGACTGGAAATTACTTGCATTTGTTATTAGAGTAGAATTACTCGGTAGTTGGAACACGCGTGGAGTGTGTTCATGCGTACTTCTCAAAGGGACTTTGGTCATATTTCACAACAAAATGTGTCTCTCATGGTACTACAACCTTGAGAAAATCAATTAGACTTTTTCATAAATGCATGAGATGCGGTTGTAAATAATATAATTTTTGATAGTGAATATACTATCTGATAATGATAATCTTCTGATGGTTGTTTTGCAGGTTATCGTGTGAATAATGTTGCTCCGGTTCTCCATTTGTATTAATTTACATTCAGCAAGTCTTATATGTAATAGAGATGACGCAAACAAGCACCTTGATCCCGAGGCTTATAAAAGTTACAATTATATATATCCTCGGCTTGGCATTTGTTTGCCTTGCTTGAGTTAAATCATCTCCAGTGTTGTGCGCTTTTTAGCCAAGGTCCAAAATTTGGTATGCTCGCAGATACTTGCCTTTAATTGCTGCTTTTATGTTGTATGCAATTGTTGGAACTCATGTTGCAGTTTTATTACACCAAAAGGGGTTATATTGAGCTTGTTCTATGTTAATTTTTAAATCCAGAATTACCATGGTGGAGGGATGTTGACACTCTTTTCTTAGCGACCACGTAACTTACAATAACTACGCAAAAGTATCTCATGTCTTTGAAAACACTATAATTCGCTTGAGCTTGTCACATTCAGATTTCTGGACTCACTAACGATGTGCGAGCTTTAGAGAAAAGAACTCATCATAGCATGGAGGCACACGTTGCGAAAATTGCAAAGAGATAAACAGTGATTCTAGCTAAGTTCGCTGGAAAGCCGCAAGCTAATCTGGTAGAGAGCGTCAAGATGATGGAAAACAACGAAGATTCTCCAGAGGAGCTTGATAAGAGTCATATACCCGAACAATCATACTCTATTGCAGACTTACTAAAGATATTGACACTCAAACATTCAGTACCCGAGGTATCAAATGATGAGGTGTATAAACACTTCGTTGATCAAGTTGCGATAAAGGTATGTGAACTAGACGCTGAAGAGAAGAACTTATATGGTAAGCTTCTCACTAAACAAGAGGGTATATTTGAGTGATTGAGTCAACTATAGAAATTGAAATTGAATTGAACAAGTCCAATGCTTTATGTGGTATAGGGCCTAGTGTTTCCACTATCCTAGGACAATTTATGATAACCTCAATCTTGGTCCTTTTGACTAGTGAAATTAAGTTGGACATGTAAAATTCTACCTTACACATGTATTAGGGATTAAACATGGGGTAGTCATTCAAATTAATGATTGCCTTATTATGATTGATCTTGTTATAGTTGATATTCCTCAATATTCCATTGCACCTATTATACTAGATAGGGCATTCTTAAGGACCATTAAAGCTACCATTAATGTAATTGAAGTAAATATGTGATTTGACCTTCTGTCGAAGGATCCTTTTCTTAAACACTACCCCATGAAAAAAAGATGAACGAGAAGGTCTGGACGTGCTGCCTATATATGTACTATCAGTTTATCACAACATTGTCTGGCATGAACGCGAGTGTTCCATATTGCACTTACATACATGAGAAAGTCATTGTTCACACTTTTTATGCATTGGATAGTTACACTTGACGAACCTATGAACGCCGGCCCAGTTTCCACCATAAGAAACACCTTCCGATAACATTTACATGTTGTTTATTTCCACTTGTGTTTTATTCCGAAAATACCAAAAATATTTATGACACATGATCTCTTAATAGGCTTGTTCAACCGGCAAGACTAGCAAGGATTGATACTGCCCTTATTAGGACTTTGGTGGCACAAGGGGGCCTTTTATTTGAGTTACATGACATCGAACTATTGTAAGCACTTGTATCTTCATGGATTGATACCTTAGTTTCTCACCGAGGGAAAACATCTACCACTTGCTGCAAACTCCCATACGGGAGAGCCTAACTATTGCACCTTTAGCAGAGGCCAACCATTTTCTGGCATTGTTGCCAGGGAGACATATTCCTGCAATAGGTTGTATAGCACTTTTTATTATCTCTCTTATTATTTATCTTGCCTAGTTATAATTTTTTTTATCTTTTTTAGTGTTTTTAGGTTTGCTAAATTATCAAAATACAGAAAAGATTTACAATTTCAGCGAGTAGTTATTTTTTCCTAATAGTTTTAATGGAGAAAATAGGCGAGTTTGCCACGCGGGAGATGAAAAATCCTTACTTTCAAACAAAGGGGAGGAAAGAGTTTAAAAGGAGTTTGGTTTAGGATAAGAATTAAATGATGAAGCAACAACTCTACGTCTAAGGAACTTTTACATTGTACTCTATCTGCTTGGTTCAAACGTGTGCTAGATACTCTTTAAGGAGAAAATTTTCTAGGTACTAATACTTTGGATGCCTTTAATGTAATAGAGGGTCTAGTTGGGTCACCTTCAAAAGAAAAAAAACCATGGTTGGTAAGTGAGAATGCCATTATCATCGAGAAACTTGAGAAATTATGTGAAGTTATTCCTACTTTGGAATCAGTAGGTAATAATGCTAAAAATACTCCGAGGGACTCTTGATAAGACTAGGCGTGACTTTAGGAATAATCTGAAAAAGTTAGTAGAGTTTGAGACAAGTTTGAGCAACATGAACAATGAGGTGACTCTAGTTATTCCACATATTGAGAAAACGAAAACTATTATGGAAGCACATAGTGACGTCAAGACGAGCAAACACGCCGCAGAACATGACCCAAAGCCTGCAGTATCTCTTTTTTTGCAAGTAAAGCCTGTAGTATCTCAGCCAGGTTGAATGGGCCACAAATGCAGGGGGCAAAAATCGATGCAAGATACCAAACATGTCCTATAGCAGGGAGAAACGAAGCAAGTAAAATATACTCCCATGTACGTATTTGCTGGACGTAAACAAAGCTCCTTGTTGCTCCGCCACGTATTATGTACATGGTGAGTTTTGCCGGTGTAAAGTATATATCTTTGACTTTTGTTTGTGTTTTGGTAGTGTTGGACGTTCCGCAGAAGTGTGTCATTTGATACCGATGTACTTTATCATCCACTTATGTAAAACATTGATAAAAAGAAAATCTAATACTACCACGTAACTTTTTTTCTACAATTTGCATAAGTAGCGATTGCTGGATTTATTTTATTGTGTTTGGGGAACGAAGGTAATGTATAAAAGTCGATTGGATTGGAGAGAGAACCAAGTGCCAGTGGTAAAACAAGATCCCTGCTCTCTGATTCGCCGATCGGACCCTCCCACGGATCGCCGCCACCCAAACAAATCCCCACCGTCCGCTCCCCGCAGATCCAACGGTGGGCGCACCACGTCACGCGGATCGCTCCCCCCCTCCGGCGAAGCTCCTGCCTCCAATAAAAGCCGAGCCCTCGCCGGCTGGTCCAACACACAAACTCAGAGCATTTCGAGCAAGCACCGCCGCTCCCGCATCTCGAGTAGTTTCCAGTTCGCCGGAGAAGGAGAAAGATGGCCGGAAGGAAGGGCGGCGACAGGAAGAAGGCGGTGACCCGCTCCGTCAAGGCCGGGCTCCAGTTCCCCGTCGGCCGCATCGGGCGCTACCTCAAGAAGGGCCGCTACGCCCAGCGCGTCGGCTCCGGCGCCCCCGTCTACCTCGCCGCCGTCCTCGAGTACCTCGCCGCCGAGGTATGTACCCATCTTTCCTGTCCCCGAGCATCTCTTCTGCTCTGTTCCTCTCGTGCTCGACAGATGACTGATTTTGCATCTGTGTGCTTTTGAATCGCAGGTCCTGGAGCTTGCAGGCAACGCGGCCAAGGACAACAAGAAGACCCGCATCATCCCGCGCCACCTGCTGCTCGCCGTCCGCAACGACCAGGAGCTCGGCAGGCTGCTCGCCGGCGTGACCATCGCCCACGGCGGCGTGATCCCCAACATCAACTCCGTGCTGCTCCCCAAGAAGTCTGCCGCCGCCGAGAAGGAGGCCAAGTCGCCCAAGAAGAAGGCCGCCACCAAGTCCCCCAAGAAGAAGGCCGCCGCCACCAAGGAGTAGGCGCCCCATAGCCTAGTTCCATAATCAGGGAGAAGATGACGAGACTTTTGATTTTTTTTTTTTTTTTGCGGGATTGGATCCTGTATGTAATTGCCTACTCTGTAGTGGCTCTTTCATTACCTCGATGAGCAAGCCATTAAGGGCTGTGTTTTGTACTACCTGATTAATGTCGAGAATGGCTAAATCCTTTGCAATCATGTCCTCTTCTGACTGTTTGTTGCGTGCTTTTGCTTCAGAAAGTGTGCATCTATTCCCCTTGTACCTTCTGTCAGTTTATAAGACGATCATGGAAGTAAATTGAAGAGTTGAATTTGAACTAATGACGATAATTGAAGAGTAGTTTGCAGACAAACAAGACTTGGCCATGCTTAATCATGCGTCAGGAAATTACAAAAAACATGCCAAAACATTCTTTCAGACAATTTAAATTTGATCTTTCCCCCTCCAGCTGAGTTGGTTGTAGATTATTTTGGCCAGTCATAAGCAATTTCTTTTTTCCTGTTTGAGTTGAGCCGGTGACATGTAGTACTACGTACAACAAACTTCTTCCAGATGCAAACTAGACTTACATCTCTGATTTATGTGCCCTTGCCAAATGAAGTAGTACCAGTACTACTATTGGACTGAACTACTAAAACAGAAACGGATGCTTACTGAAAAATTAATACATCGGTAACGCTCATCAACCAAAAATTAAGACAAGGGCAGAGCTAGGAGTAGTCAGGCCCTCCAAATGAGGTAGTAGTAGAAGAATGTTTGTAACAGGAGGGTAAATACAGTATTGTCGGGGTAAATAAGCAAGTTGATGATGTGCTTGATGTTCTTCAGTAAAAAGCACCATTTTCAGAAAATCAATCGTTTCACACATGATGTTTATGACAAAGAGTTACACCGGGGGTGCCTCAACTTGTCTAGCACGGTCACTTTGATGCTCAAAATTGTAAAATACACAAAACTGGTGCTATAACTTATCCTGCCGTGCAAATACGGTGCCTCGTACCGTATCCGAGCGTACGCTTTGCCGTGTGGCTTGCCAGTGTCCTGACAGCCCACATGTCAGTCAGTGAGAGCAGGAAGACGTTAGTGACCAGTGTGTGATGATTTTTTTAGAAAACCCCCTCATGTTTTTTATTTACATACTCCCTCCGTTCCTAAATATAAGGTGTATTAGTTTTTCAAAAAGTCAACTGTTGTCTATGTTTGACCAACTTTACAGCAAAATATATAAATATTTATAATACTAAATATATAAAGTGTAAAAATATAGTTCATGATGAATCTACTGATAATGATTTGGTATTCTAGATATTGATATTTTTGTCTATAAACTTGGTCAAACTTAGAGAAGTTTGACTTTTTGAAAAAATAATACACCTTATATTGAGGAACGGAGGGAGTATAATTGTATCTCAAATATGGATGCATGCCGACTGGTCCCACCTGTCAAGTGCGGGTCCAGCATCAGCATGTCAGCACGTGTGGGTGGATGAAATAATATGAGAGAAAATGTGAACCTACGACACAAGTATGTATACAACAAGATGATGTAATTCTTGTTATAGTAATGAATGATACCGGGCAAAATAATGAAGGAAAATAGGAAATAAAAAGCTGACAGAAAGGGATTCAAAACCATGACCTCAGGTGTGAAGTCCTTGCAACACGTCGATATCCGCTTAGTTCATGTAGAAGAGTTAGAGCAATATATGGCGTACCTATCTACCTCTTTTGGTGATTTTCTTTTCCATTTTCACCCGCAAAAAAGAGATTTTTTTTTTATTTTTACATATGATGGACCTCTGGGTCTGCACAAGTTTTCTTTTTTATTTTCTCAATTTCATTTTTATTTTCATTTTGATACTATTTTTCACATTTGAAAAAAGAAATTTAAGAAAATATTATAAGTGCCATAAGATTTAAACAAATTGTTAATGCATTTGAAAAAAATGCTCAACATGTTTCTGAAAAATGTTTCAGGTTTACTAAAATATTGTAAACATTTTCGTGAAAAGTGTTTTATCATGCATTAATTTTTTTGACAATGTGTATTTCAAAAATGTTCACCGTGTTTTTAGATAATGTTCAGCGTATATTAAAAAATTATTGTGAAATTATTCTTACGTTTCTACAAACACGATTAACATGTTCATACATTTCTAGGTTTTATTATTATTATTACACAATAATTTCTAATACATTGAATTGTCTAAATCCACATAAAATTTGGGAAAAGTTAATGTTTACCTCTTCAAAGTACACAATAATGAAAATAGAATAAAGGATTTAAATGTACAATAATTTCTTACTGATCATTATTGTATTCTTTATATGGTAAAATTTAAATATCATAACAACTAAACAGGAACTTGAAAAAAATGAAAATGAAAACATGTACAAAATGTGTTAAGGAATAGAAGAGCGACAGATGGAATTGTTCTATATAAATTTCTACCTAGTACAAGACCACATAGCATGGCTCGGCCTGGTAGCTAGTTTGCGCTTGCACCGAGTAGGAGCTCCCAGGTTTGCATCCCTCTTACCTTTTTTCACATAAAAGGTAAGAGTATATAATAGATCTGAGTTATTGATCTCATTAACTGATGTTGTGATTAACTCTTATCTTTTACCTCACACATAGGGGGGGGGGGGGGGGGGTAAGAGGGAGAATGTTAAAATTTGTCTTATTTTAGTGATTTCCGTATCTGTCATACTGACACGTAAGGCCCATATGTATAATTTGAGGCATCTCTCTACACAATTAAATAGATAATGAGGTGTTTTCTGTTAAAAAATGTCACTCGACCAGTTCCTGCCATTGACATGTGGGCCGCTACCACACTGGCGCAACATGCGGGCAGTGTGTACGTCCGTATTTGCACGACTAGACAAATTCGAGCACCACTTTTATGTATTTTACAACTTTAGACACCAAACTAACTGCATAGAACAAGTTAAGGCACCTGTAGTGTATTTAACTCTATGACAAACTACTAAGTATCCCTCTTGCCCCTTTCTTTTTTATATTTAGCATCAACTGTAACTATGCTCTCGAAATCAAACATTTATATTATCATTAAACTCTAGAAAATACTGCAAAATCTCGTATGGCAAAATTGATTTATAGTATGCTGCAAAACGGTCATACGGTAGGGTCCATGCTATTTTTTTTCCTGAATAAAGACACCCAAAGGGTATCTTGGATCTAATCAATTTCGAGAAAAAAGAAGGCGAATACAATGGATAGATAATAAGACATAAAACAACCAATAAAAACATAAAATTACATTAAAAATCATACTAGTCTTCTTCTTCCTATTATACGCCGCTCGCCGGAGCTTAAAAAAAATGCACTGAACCAACAAAGAAAAGCGACACCTGCAAACGCCATCGCCATATTGCAAAATGTTTATACGGTATGGCCTGTGTTCTGGTAGAACAGATCCTATAAAAATTGTTTCAGGTCAGATGTGGAGCCCACCAGTCATCCGTTGAATTTACAATAGGGTCCCTAAAAAATAGCACAAAGCACCCTGATTTTTTTTAAAGAAATTGGATCCTGGACGTAGAACGATGCAGATGTTGGGTGATTACTTGTTGCATGGATTTCTATCCTCTAGCCATTCCTGTAGAGAAGGGATTGTGCAAGCAGGTGCTAATTTAATCCCCTTGTGTCTTGGTTCATGCCCATACAAAGCTACAATGGAGATATTTGTAATGTAGAGTGGAAGCTAGAATTATACCAAAATTCCGAGAGAGCCAAATAGTGGCTCCATTTCTTCGGACATGCTTGGATAAAACGCCGAAGATAGATTTTGAGGCATTGATTCACCCTTTTCGTTTGACTGTCCATATGAGGTGGTGTGCTCATGTTGAGCTCAGTGCCAATTGTGTTGAATAGTTATGCCCAAAGCTTGCTTGTGAACACCGGATCCCTGCCTGATATGATGGCTGCGGGTAGACCGTGCAACTTATAAACAATGCCAACATAGGAAAAAGCCACTTTAACTGCAGTGAACGGGTGGTTGAGTGGAAGGGAATGAGCGTATCTCGTAAATTTGTTCACAACAACTAGTATGCACTTGAACTTCCCACACTGTGGTAGCCCATCAATGAAATCCATATTGTAACCGCCTGCTTTGTATAAAGAGGTGGGCCTGGTCTCGGCCAGTCACGCAACATGCAAGAGTGCTTAGGGCGATCGGTCCATGACCCCTTCGCGATTAGAATTTAAACCGACGTGTTGACCTCTCTAGGAAGCCTAGTTAGGACTATGGCGTGTCAATTGTCTGAGGCCTAGCATTACCCAGAAAAGTGTGTCTGGCCAGAGGTAATCGAGCGTATCGGGTAATGTGGTGCACCCCTGCAGGAAAGTTAAACTATTCGAATAGCCGTGTCCACGGTAACAAGACGACTTGGAGTTGTATCCCGACCTCTTACAACTAAAACTGGATACTTGTTAAAACAAACCAAGATAACAGACAGATATACTCAGGTGATCGCTTTCTCTCAGGGAGACAAGGAAATGATCTCCGGGCAGGTTACAGCTATATGTATGTACAAGATGATACCATATACGCTCCTCTCTTCTACTGCTGCAAGATGATAGCTGCAAGATGATGGTAGTCTTTGATAGGATGAGCTTCTCCTCCTTATTCTAGCATTTTTGCAGCATAGTCCACAGATACTACACCATTCCTTTGACATCAATGCATATCTACTATAGATCTGATGTAAGTCTTGCGAGTACTTTGGATGAGTACTCACGGTTGCTTTGCTCCACTTTTCATTCAGCCCGGTTGCTGCAATAGCTGGTAGCAACGCGGGTGCAGGTTATCCAGACAGAGCGTTCTACGTGGAGACCGACAACTAGGAGTACTCCAGAGGTCCTAGGCAAGAGGGCACACCTTTTGATCTAGTGTCGTTGTTTTGCTCAGCCTTCTTAAGGCAAAACTTGTCTAACTATGTCTGTAGTTAGATAATATTTTCTTTGTTGACCGATGTATTATGGGTCCTCCTGGCCCTGGCTTGTAACATAAAGTTTTATGTTTAATTTATGTCGTAGAGTTGTCTTGTGATATTGATGTGAGTCACCGTTCGTGATCGTGCATGATACGTGTATGATTAGTGAACGATTATACATGGGGCGTCACGCATAGTGACTTCCTTCTAGGCGCCGTCCGGCAAAGGCAATGGTTCAAGGAGGCCGGGGTACTTCACTCGCTCTCGTTTAGCTTGTTGGTAGATCAGGCAGGCCTAGACGTACTGAAGTACTTGTTTCTTCATTTATGGCATTGCAAAGAGAGTTTGCGCAATCAGTGATATGTGACAGGGAATCCATAATTGCCCACCTACCCATCGTGAAACACTTCGAGTATTTTGTGTTGTAGTGTAGGAGCTCCTCCCAGCCAGATGCAGCCTATGAAGTAGAGTAACCCATTCTTTAGCGTAAAGCGTTACTTAGTATCGGGTTGTGTTTGTAGCTTCAAAATTATCTTAGACAACTGAGGATTGGATGCGTAACTTGTTGGGGAACGTTGCAGAAAACAAAATTTTTCCTACGGTTTCACCAAGATCCATCTATGAGTTCATCTAGCAACGAGTGATTAGATGCATCTACGTACCTCGTAGATCGCGAGCGGAAGCGTTTAAAGAACGGGGATGATGTAGTCGAACACGACGTGATTCGAATCACCGGAGATCCTAGCACCGAACGGACGGCACCTCCGCATTCAACACACGTACGGAACAGCCACGTCTCCTCCTTCTTGATCCAGCAAGGGAGGGAGGAGAGGTTGAGGGAGATGGGACCAGCAGCAGCACGACGGCGTGGTGTTGATGGAGCTGCAGTACTCCGGCAGAGCTTCGCTAAGCACTATGGAGGAGGAGGAGGTGTTGGAGAGGGAGAAGGAGGCAACCAAAGGCCAAGGTGTCCAGGTATGAAGTCCCTCCTCTCCCCCACTATATATAGGAGGGCCAAGGGGGGGGGGGGGGGGGTAGCCGGCCCTAGGAGAACCAATCTCCTAGGGGGCGGCGGCCAAGGGGAGGTTTCCCTCCCCCCAAGGCACCTAGAGGTGCCTTCCACCACTTGGACTCTTCCCTCAAGGGGAACCCTAGGCGCATGGGCTTTTGGGGCTGGTGCCCTTGGCCCATGCAGGCCAAGGCGCACCCCCTACAGCCCATGTGGCCCCCCGGGGCAGGTGGCCCCACCCGGTGGGCCCCCGGGACCCCTCCGATGGTCCCGGTACAATACCGATAACCCCGAAACTTGTCCCGATGGCCGAAATAGGACTTTCCATATATAAATCTTTACCTCCAGACCATTCCGGAACTCCTCGTGACGTCCGGGATCTCATCCGGGACTCCGAACAACATTCGGGTTACTGCATATACATATCCCTACAACCCTAGCGTAACCGAACCTTAAGTGTGTAGACCCTACGGGTTCGGGAGACATGTAGACATGACCGAGATTGCTCTCCGGTCAATAACCAACAGCGGGATCTGGATACCCATGTTGGCTCCCACATGCTCCATGATGATCTCATCGGATGAACCACGATGTCGAGGATTTAATCAACCCCGTATGCAATTCCCTTTGTCAATCGATATGTTACTTGCCCGAGATTCGATCGTCGGTATCCCAATACCTCGTTCAATCTCGTTACCGGCAAGTCACTTTACTCATACCGTAATGCATGATCCCGTGACCAGACACTTGGTCACTTTGAGCTCATTATGATGATGCATTACCGAGTGGGCCCAGTGATATCTCTCCGTTATACGGAGTGACAAATCCCAGTCTCGATCCGTGTCAACCCAACAGACACTTTCGGAGATACCTGTAATGCATCTTTATAGTCACCCAGTTACGTTGTGACGTTTGATACACCCAAAGCACTCCTACGGTATCCGGGAGTTACACGATCTCATGGTCAAAGGAAAAGATACTTGACATTAGAAAAGCTCTAGCAAACAAACTACACGATCTCACGCTATGCTTAGGATTGGGTCTTGTCCATCACATCATTATCCTAATGATGTGATCCCGTTATCAATGACATCCAATGTCCATAGCCAGGAAACCATGACTATCCATTGATCAACGAGCTAGTCAACTAGAGGCTCACTAGGGACATGTTGGTGTCTGTTATTCACACATGTATTACGATTTCCAGATAATACAATTATAGCATGAATAAAGACAATTATCATGAACAAAGAAATATAATAATAATGCTTTTATTATTGCCTCTAGGGCATATTTCCAACAGTCTCCCACTTGCACTAGAGTCAATAATCTAGTTACATTGTGATGAATCGAACACCCATGGAATTCTGGTGTTGATCATGTTTTGCTCTAGGGAGAGGTTTAGTCAACGGATCCGCTACATTCAGGTCCGTATGTACTTTACAAATCTTTATGTCTCCATCTTGAACATTTTCACGAATGGAGTTGAAGCGACGCTTGATGTGCCTTGTCTTTTTGTGAAACCTGGGCTCCTTGGCAAGTGCAATAGCTCCAGTGTTGTCACAGAAGAGCTTGATCGGCCCCGACGCATTGGGTATGACTCCTAGGTCGGTGATGAACTTCTTCACCCATATTGCTTCATGTGCTGCCTCCGAGGCTGCCATGTACTCCGCTTCACATGTAGATCGCGCCACGACGCTCTGCTTGCAACTGCACCAGCTTACTGCCCCACCATTCAAAATATACACGTATCCGGTTTGTGACTTAGAGTCATCCAGATCTGTGTCGAAACTAGCGTCGACGTAACCCTTTACGACGAGCTCTTCGTCACCTCCATAAACGAGAAACATTTCCTTAGTCCTTTTCAGGTACTTCAGGATATTCTTGACCGCTGTCCAGTGTTCCTTGTCGGGATTACTTTGGTACCTTCCTACCAAACTTACGACAAGGTTTACATCAGGTCTGGTACACGGCATGGCATACATAATAGAACCTATGGCTGAGGCATAGGGGATGACACTCATCTCTTCTATATCTTCTGCCGTGGTCGGACATTGAGCTGAGCTCAATTTCACACCTTGCAAAACAGGCAAGAACCCTTTCTTGGACTGATCCATTTTGAACTTCTTCAAAATCTTATCAAGATATGTGCTTTGTGAAAGACCTATGAGGCGTCTCGATCTATCCCTATAGATCTTGATGCCTAATATATAAGCAGCTTCTCCAAGGTCCTTCATTGAAAAACTTTTATTCAAGTAGGCCTTAATGCTGTCCAAGAGTTCTATATCATTTCCCATCAAAAGTATGTCATCTACATATAGTATGAGAAATGCTATAGAGCTCCCACTCACTTTCTTGTAAACACAGGCTTCTCCATAAGTCCGTGTGAACTCAAACGCTTTGATCATCTCATCAAAGCGAATGTTCCAACTCCGAGATGCTTGCACCAGCCCATAAATCGAGCGTTGGAGCTTGCACACCTTGTCAGCATTCTTAGGATCGACAAAACCTTCCGGCTGCATCATATACAATTCTTCCTTAAGGAAACCATTAAGGAATGCTGTTTTGACGTCCATTTGCCAAATTTCATAATCATAAAATGCGGCAATTGCTAACATGATTCGGACGGACTTCAGCTTCGCTACCGGTGAGAAAGTCTCATCGTAGTCAACCCCTTGAACTTGTCGATAACCCTTAGCGACAAGCCGAGCTTTATAGATGGTCACATTACCATCCGCGTCTGTCTTCTTCTTAAAGATCCATTTATTTTCTATGGCTCGCCGTTCAACGGGCAAGTCAGTCAAAGTCCATACTTCGTTTTCATACATGGATCCTATCTCGGATTTCATGGCTTCTAGCCATTTGTCGGAATCCGGGCCCGCCATCGCTTCTTCATAGTTCGAAGGTTCACTGTTGTCTAACAACATGATTTCCAAGACAGGGTTGCCGTACCACTCTGGTGCGGAACGTGTCCTTGTGGACCTTCGAATTTCAGTAGGAGCTTTATCAGAAGTATCTTGATCGTCATCGTTAACTTCCTCTCTAGTCGGTGCAGGCACCTCAGGAACATTTTCTTGAGTTGCGCCATTTTCCGGTTCAAGAGGTAATACTTCATCAAGCTCTACTTTCCTCCCACTTACTTCTTTCGAGAGAAACTCTTTCTCCAGAAAGGACCCATTCTTGGCAACAAAGATCTTGCCTTCGGATCTGAGGTAGAAGATATACCCAACAGTTTCTTTAGGGTATCCTATGAAGACGCATTTTTCCGATTTGGGTTCGAGCTTTTCAGGTTGAAGTTTCCTGACATAAGCATCGCATCCCCAAACTTTTAGAAACGACAACTTAGGTTTCTTCCCAAACCATAATTCAAACGGTGTCGTCTCAACGGATTTCGACGGTGCCCTATTTAAAGTGAATGCGGTAGTCTCTAAAGCATAGCCCCAAAAAGATAGAGGTAAATCGGCAAGAGACATCATAGATCGCACCATATCTAATAGAGTGCGATTACGACGTTCGGACACACCATTACGCTGAGGTGTTCCAGGCGGCGTGAGTTGTGAAACTATTCCACATTTTCTTAAGTGTGTACCAAACTCGTGACTCAAGTATTCTCCTCCACGATCTGATCGTAGAAACTTGATTTTCCTGTCACGTTGATTCTCAACTTCACTCTGAAATTCCTTGAACTTTTCAAAGGTCTCAGACTTGTGTTTCATTAAGTAGACATACCCATATCTACTCAAGTCATCAGTGAGGGTGAGAACATAACGATAGCCACCGCGAGCCTCAACACTCATTGGACCGCACACATCAGTATGTATGATTTCCAATAAGTTGGTTGTTCGCTCCATTGTTCCTGAGAACGGAGTCTTGGTCATTTTACCCATGAGGCATGGTTCGCACGTGTCAAATGATTCGTAATCAAGAGACTCTAAAAGTCCATCAGCATGGAGCTTCTTCATGCGTTTGACACCTATGTGACCAAGGCGGCAGTGCCACAAGTATGTGGGACTATCACTATCAATCTTACATCTTTTGGTACTTACACTATGAATATGTGTAGCATTACGCTCGAGATTCATAAAGAATAAACCATTCGCCATCGGAGCATGACCATAAAACATATCTCTCATATAAATAGAACAACCATTATTCTCGGATTTAAATGAGTAGCCATCTCGAATTAAACGAGATCCTGATACAATGTTCATGCTCAAACTTGGCACAAAATAACAATTATTGAGGTTCAAAACTAATCCCGTAGGTAAATGTAGAGGTAGCGTGCCGACGGCGATCACATCGACCTTGGAACCATTCCCGACGCGCATCGTCACCTCGTCCTTCGCCAGTCTCCGTTTATACCGCAGCTCCTGCTGTGTGTTACAAATATGAGCAATGACACCGGTATCAAATACCCAGGAGTCACTACGATTACTGGTAAGGTACACATCAATTACATGTATATCAAATATACCTTTGGTTTTGCCGGCCTTCTTGTCCGCTAAGTATTTGGGGCAGTTCCGCTTCCAGTGACCACTTTCCTTGCAATAAAAGCACTCAGTCTCGGGCTTGGGTCCATTCTTTGGCTTCTTCCCGGCAGCTTGCTTGCTGGGCGCGGCAACTACCTTGCCGTCCTTCTTGAAGTTCTTTTTACCCTTGCCCTTCTTGAACTTAGTGGTTTTATTGACCATCAACACTTGATGTTCCTTCTTGACTTCTACCTCTGCTGATTTCAGCATAGCAAATACTTCAGGAATGGTCTTTTCCATCCCCTACATATTGAAGTTCATCACAAAGCTCTTGTAGCTTGGTGGAAGCGACTGGAGGATTCTGTCAATGACCGCATCATCTGGGAGATTAACTCCCAGCTGAGTCAAGCGGTTATGTAACCCAGACATAGTGAGTATGTGCTCACTGACAGAACTATTTTCCTCCATCTTACAGCTGAAGAATTTGTCGGAGACTTCATATCTCTCGACCCGGGCATGAGCTTGGAAAACCATTTTCAGCTCTTCGAACATCTCATATGCTCCATGTCTCTCAAAACGCTTTTGGAGCCCCGGCTCTAAGCTGTAAAGCATGCCGCACTGAACGAGGGAGTAGTCATCGGAACGTGCCTGCCAAGCGTTCATAACGTCTTGTTCTGCAGGGAGAACAGGTGCATCACCTAGCGGTGCTTGTAGGACATAATCTTTCTTGGCAGCTATGAGGATGATCCTCAGGTTCCGGACCCAGTCCGTATAGTTGCTGCCATCGTCTTTCAGCTTGGTTTTCTCTAGGAACGTGTTGAAGTTGAGGACTACGTTGGCCATTTGATCTACAAGACATATTGTAAAATATTTAGACTAAGTTCATGATAATTAAGTTCATCTAATCAAATTATAATGAACTCCCACTCAGATTTGACATCCCTTTGGTCATCTAAGTGTTACACGATCCGAGTCGACTAGGCCGTGTCCGATCATCACGTGAGACGGACTAGTCATCGTCGGTGAACATTCTCATGTTGATCGTATCTTCCATACGACTCGTGTTCGACCTTTCGGTCTCCGTGTTCCGAGGCCATGTCTGTACATGCTAGGCTCGTCAAGTTAACCCTAAGTGTTTTCGCTCTGTAAAACTGTCTTACACCCGTTGTATGTGAACGTAAGAATCTATCACACCCGATCATCACGTGGTGCTTCGAAACGATGAACTGTAGCAATGGTGCACAGTTAGGGGAGAACACTTCTTGAAATTTTGTAAGGGATCATCTTATTTACTACCGTCGTCCTAAGTAAACAAGATGCATAAAACATAATAAACATCACATGCAATTATATAAAGTAGTGACATGATATGGCCAATATCATATAGCTCCTTTGATCTTCATCTTCGGGGCTCCATGATCATCTTGTCACCGGCATGACACCATGATCTCCATCATCATGATCTCCATCATCGTGTCTTCATGAAGTTGTCACGCCAACGACTACTTCTACTTCTATGACTAACACGTTTAGTAATAAAGTAAAGTAGTTTACATGGCGTTCTTCAATGACACGCAGGTCATACAAAAAATAAAGACAACTCCTATGGCTCCTGCCGGTTGTCATACTCATCGACATGCAAGTCGTGATTCATATTACAATAGCATGAACATCTCATACATGACATATAGATCATTCATCATTCATCACAACTTTGGCCATATCATATCACAAAGCACTTGCTGCAAAAACAAGTTAGACATCCTCTAATTGTTGTTTGCAAGTTTTACGTGGCTGAAGTAGGGTTCTAGCAAGAACGTTTTCTTACCTACGTGAAAGCCACAACGTGATTTGTCAACTTCTATTTACCCTTCATAAGGACCCTTTTCATCGAATCCGCTTCAACTAAAGTAGGAGAGACAGACACCCGCCAGCCACCTTATGCAACTCGTGCATGTTAGTCGGTGGAACCGGTCTCACGTAAGCGTACGTGTAAGGTTGGTCCGGGCCGCTTCATCCCACAATACCGCTGAAGCAAGATAAGACTAGTAGCGGCAAGAAAGTTGACAAATCTACGCCCACAACAAATTGTGTTCTACTCGTGCAAGAGAACTACGCATAGACCTAGCTCATGATGCCACTGTTGGGGAACGTTGCAGAAAACAAAATTTTTCCTACGGTTTCACCAAGATCCATCTATGAGTTCATCTAGCAACGAGTGATTAGATGCATCTACGTACCTCGTAGATCGCGAGCGGAAGCATTCAAAGAACGGGGATGATGTAGTCGAACACGACGTGATTCGAATCACCGGAGATCCTAGCACCGAACGGACGGCACCTCCGCGTTCAACACACGTACGGAACAGCCACGTCTCCTCCTTCTTGATCCAGCAAGGGAGGGAGGAGAGGTTGAGGGAGATGGGACCAGCAGCAGCACGACGGCGTGGTGTTGATGGAGCTGCAGTACTCCGGCAGAGCTTCGCTAAGCACTATGGAGGAGGAGGAGGTGTTGGAGAGGGAGAAGGAGGCAACCAAAGGCCAAGGTGTCCAGGTATGAAGTCCCTCCTCTCCCCCACTATATATAGGAGGGCCAAGGGGGGGTGGCCAGCCCTAGGAGAACCAATCTCCTAGGGGGCGGCGGCCAAGGGGAGGTTTCCCTCCCCCCCAAGGCACCTAGAGGTGCCTTCCACCACTTGGACTCTTCCCTAAAGGGGAACCCTAGGCGCATGGGCTTTTGGGGCTGGTGCCCTTGGCCCATGCAGGCCAAGGCGCACCCCCTACAGCCCATGTGGCTCCCCGGGGCAGGTGGCCCCACCCAGTGGGCCCCCGGGACCCCTCCGGTGGTCCCGGTACAATACCGATAACCCCGAAACTTGTCCCGATGGCCGAAACAGGACTTTCCATATATAAATCTTTACCTCCAGACCATTCCCGAACTCCTCGTGACGTCCGAGATCTCATCCGGGACTCCGAACAACATTCGGGTTACTGCATATACATATCCCTACAACCCTAGCGTAACCGAACCTTAAGTGTGTAGACCCTACGGGTTCGGGAGACATGTAGACATGACCGAGATTGCTCTCCGGTCAATAACCAACAGCGGGATCTGGATACCCATGTTGGCTCCCACATGCTCCATGATGATCTCATCGGATGAACCACGATGTCAAGGATTTAATCAACCCCGTATGCAATTCCCTTTGTCAATCGATATGTTACTTGCCCGAGATTCGATCGTCGGTATCCCAATACCTCGTTCAATCTCGTTACCGGCAAGTCACTTTACTCGTACCGTAATGCATGATCCCGTGACCAGACACTTGGTCACTTTGAGCTCATTATGATGATGCATTACCGAGTGGGCCCAGTGATATCTCTCCGTTATACGGAGTGACAAATCCCAGTCTCGATCCGTGTCAACCCAACAGACACTTTCGAAGATACCTGTAATGCACCTTTATAGTCACCCAGTTACGTTGTGACGTTTGATACACCCAAAGCACTCCTACGGTATCCGGGAGTTACACGATCTCATGGTCAAAGGAAAAGATACTTGACATTAGAAAAGCTCTAGCAAACGAACTACACGATCTCACGCTATGCTTAGGATTGGGTCTTGTCCATCACATCATTATCCTAATGATGTGATCCCGTTATCAATGACATCCAATGTCCATAGCCAGGAAACCATGACTATCCATTGATCAACGAGCTAGTCAACTAGAGGCTCACTAGGGACATGTTGGTGTCTGTTATTCACACATGTATTACGATTTCCGGATAATACAATTATAGCATGAATAAAGACAATTATCATGAACAAAGAAATATAATAATAATGCTTTTATTATTGCCTCTAGGGCATATTTCCAACATAACTGTCAACAACATCCTGTAGCCAAGCTGATTGATAGTCTAACATTGCTGACAGATGTTCCTTTGAAAGAGCATGTCGGGAAAGTGCACCAGTGGCATTATTAGTGGATCCCCGCCTTTAAATGATCCTGTACCTCAGATCCAGGAGCTTGGTGAAGGCCTTTTGTTGCCAAGGAATAGAGTTGCTAATTATCCAAGTGTACGAGACACTGTTGGCCCGTTCTATGATGAATTCTTCAGTTTGTAATTAGGGGCACCACTGTTCAACTGCCATCAATATTGCCATGCATTCTTTCTCATAGGTAGATAGACCTCGATTCTTGGGACCCATGGGCTTGCTCATATACGCGATGGGGTGGCCACATTGGTGCAATACTTCTCCCACACCATAGTCACATGCATCCATGTCTATGGTGAAAGGTTTAGTAGAGCCCGGTAATTGCAGAATGGGTGCAGAGATAAGGTGTTGCTTTAGTAATGTGAATGCAGTTTGTGTTTCATCTGTCCATACAAAAGGCTGGTGTTTTTTCAACAAGTTGAACAATGGTCTTGCTATAATTCCAAAGTGCTTCACAAACTTCCTATAATAACCTGCAAGTCCCAAAAATCTTCTGACCTCTTTAGTATTTATTGGGAATTGGCCATTGCTCAGTGGTTCTGATCTTGCTGGGGTCAGTTGAAACACCCTGTGCATCAATGACATGTCCCAAGTATGCAAATTTTGTTGGCCAAATGAACATTTGGATTGCTTAGCCTGTCATTGATCCCGATGAAGTAACTGCAACACTTTGATGGCCCACAAGTGTAGCGGATCGCAACAGTCTTCGAGTGTAGTACTCCACCCAAATTTATTGATTCACACAAGGGAAGCCAAAGAATATTTATAAGCTTTAAGAGTTGAGTTTTCAATTCAACCACACCTGAGAAGTTATTTCCTTGCAGCAAACGGAGCGCTGAGGGCCCCACAAGCTCAGGCAACGCGCACCGGGGGGAGGGGGCGTCCCCTGAGCTTGTGGCCCCCTCTATTAGTTCTTTGCGCCAGTATTTTTTATATATTCCAAAACATTCTCCATATAATTTCGTCCAATTCCGAAAACTTTTTATTTCTGCACAAAAACAACACCAAGGTAGTTCTACTGAAAAAGACGTCAGTCCGGGTTAGTTTCATTCAAATCATGCAAATTAGAGTTCAAAATAAGAGGAAAAGTGTTTGGAAATTTAGATACGTTGGACCTAATCCAACATACTCGTCTCTCGGTTGAGGGTGATGTAGTTTATTGGGGCCTAGCAGAAATGCTAAATTCTCGACCAAATCCATATGTAAATGGCTAGGGAGAAATCTTTGAGTTGTTTCGGCTATAAATGGATCTGGGAAGCTAAACTACCTCTCAAAATCCAAATTTTTATGTGGCAATTAGCCCAGAATGATGTTCTTACCAGTCAAGTTATGAAGAGTAGGAAATGGCCTGGTAATCTATCTTACTTCTTTTGTAGTGAACCTGAGGCCACTACACAATTTATTTTACTTGTTCGGTTGCTCGGGTGATCTGGCGATCGATGGGGGTTGTGTTAGGGACTGAGCTTTGTCCTAATAACTATTGGCGATATTATGCTTGGAGTCGCAAGTTTCTTCCTGATGGTTACAAGTTTCATTCGGTTGGTTTAGCTAGTTGCCTTTCTGTAGTGCTTGTTAGTTGCTAAAAAACGTTTCTTGTGATGTTGGTGTTATGTCCCTATTTTGTGGGCATGTAATAGGACTAGTTTATTTTGGTGCTATCAGATTTTTGACCCATAACATTCGTTTCGATGGCGGGCAAATGTTGTGGGTTTTCTGTAGCGCGTTGAACTTGCTGCCTCTCTCTCCCCCTCCTACTGAATGTTTCTGAGACTGATGTATTTCCGTTCTATGCAATGGAAAAGGGGTTAGCCCGGTTCAAAAAAAAACGCGTTCACGGTAAAACTTTTATTGGTAGTTTTGTTTCTTCAGCAATCTGACAAATAAATAAAAAAAAATCCTGTGCCATTTTTATTCGTTTGGAACACTGGAACTTTGCAAAATTAAAATGGAATAGTTTCTCTTCCAGCAAAGAAAATGACAAAACTGGATAGCATGGGCCTGCCCCCCGGCTATTGATGATATGGGCCGTTAGTTGGGCTATCCGAATTGCATTAGGCCCGTTTTTTGAGGCTCTTCCTTCCTCCCGCCCGTGTTGTTCCCTCCAAAACCAACCGACGACCAACCGCTGAAGGAATCTCTGCAGCGGGACGGGAGACGCTCTCCTCTGCCGTCGTCGTCTATATAGCTAGCCTCCCTCGCCTCGCCTTCCTTCCATCCATCCTTTCTCATACGTAGCTTCCTTCCATCCGCCCTCTCCCTCTCCTCTTCAATTGGGCGCACCCGCGGTTCTTGCGAAGCTGCTCGACCGAGGCGAGATGGAGGACAAGCGGAAGGCCGTCGCCAACAATGAAGAGCGAAGGCAGCGCCAGCGGCGTGAGCGTGAGATAGAAGACACTGCGACTTCAGGGCGGACGCCGACTGCAGGCGGCAACGGGACTGTGCAGGAGCTTCCACGGGTGACGGCGGCGACTACGCCCGCTCTAGGCACCCCACCCGGCGCCTCTTCCCAGTTCGGTGCGTTCCCTCCCAACCCAAGAAAAGCTCTAAATCCTTTTTCTCTGGTCCGCCGTGCGGTTCTTGGTTCTTCACTGACGACGGAGTTCGATTTCTTGGCTCCTGTTGCGTATTTCTGTTGCAGCAGACAACGGGCGTCCGCAGCACGCGCAGATCGGCAACGCCGGTGCGCCTCAGCAGCACGCGCAGATCGGCTACGCCGGTGCGCCTCGGGGAGCAGTGCGCAATCCAGGTGCGTTCCCTCCCAAGAAAGAAAGAACCCTTTCTCTCTGTTCCTTGCAGTTCTTGGTTCTTCACTGACGCCGGAGTTTGATTTCTTGGCGAGCAGTGGCAGTCCCTACCCGTGAGCAGCAGTTCTTGGCTAACATGGGTGCGCCGCCGAGGCCTTTTTCCATGTTTCCCTTCCGGTGGGGCCCGGCGAACCCCGCACTGGAGCGGCAGTCTTCTTCACCAGGTGCGTTCCCTCCCAAGAAAAAAAAAATCCTTTCTCTCTGTTCTTGGTTCTTCCCTGACGCCGGAGTTCGATTTCTTGGCTTCTGTTGCAGCCCACAATGGGCCTCCCCAGCACGCGCAGATCGGGCCTCCACCCCCCCACACCTTGGCACCGCCACCGGAGCGGCAGTCTTCTTCACGGGCAAGGGAGCAGCAGCTCCAGGTCCAGGCTGATTCGATGAGCCTGCAGGTGGCCAATAATCTGAACAACCCTTTCTCGCTCGTCCGGTCGGGCCCGGCGAACCCAGCGCCTCAGCGGCAGTCTTCTTCACCAGGACCAGGATGCTACAGCAATATCTTCACCGGCAACCAGGGTCACGGCAGTGCTGCCATTGATCAGCAGCGCCAGCTCGACCTCCTCCGCGGCCAGCGGCAGCCTTCTTCTTCACAGGCAAGGGCACCAGGATGCTCTTCTTGCGGAGCGCGCGCCACGCGGGTTGCTCTCAAGATGCCCTTTTGCGACGCTTGCTTCAGGGATACATTCATGGCGAACGCGCCTCCTCAGCACGCGCGGATCGGCTACAAGCTTCCGAGTCCAGTCCCCAGCTACAACTACGCGCAGACCGGCAACGCGCCGCCTCCTCAGCACGCGCAGATCGGCTCCAAGCTTCCGAGTCCAGTCCCCAGCTACAACTACGCGCAGACCGGGACCGGCAACGCGCCGCCTCCTCAGCACACGCTGGCCGGCAATGTGTCTTCGAGTCCAGTTCCCACTCCCAGCAACGCCGGCGCGCCTCAGGGTCAGCAGCAGTCCCGGGATCCGGTGGTGGAGCTGCTGGCGGCGACCGAGCCTTCTCCTCCGGCGGGTTCACAGCGTGCCGCCTATTCGAGGTGCGAGGCTTGCCGCTTATCCGGCGATAAGGCGTGCATGTTTTGCCACAACCCCGGCCCACCGCCGCCACCGCCAGGGCAGAGCTAGGTAGCTCATCTCACCGCTGTGAGCAGACAGCTTAATTCCTGAGCCTGTTCTGCTTTGCTCTGTTTTGACAGAACAGAACAGAATGATTCAAATGTGGCAAATGCTTGAGTAGATCAACAAAACAATATACTTGTAGGACTTGTTTCCTTGTCAAGTACTCTCACATTAGTAAACTATATACTCAGTGGATCTTTGGGTCTTTTCTGACGCTCATTCAGTGTGCAGTCTGATTCGTTAATCTTTGGCTCTTTTCTGACACTTTAGTTTTGCCTTGTGTTTAACTGATTTTTGGCTCTTTGTGTATGATTGATTCACTTTCAGTTTAACCAAATGAGTACTCAGAGTTTAATTCTTCCTACTATTCCAGTTTAAGCTTATGTTCTGGCCAATACTACATATAACAGATTGGTTTGGTCCTTTGTCGTCGCTAAATGATTTGCCGTGGAGAATAGGCTCTGGATGCTTTGGTTTCCGGACGCTTTAGTTTTGCCTCATGTGTTTGACTTTCAGTTCAACCAAATGAGTAATCAGAGTTTACTTGCTACTGTTCTGGTTTAAGCTTACGAGTGATGATCATTGTAAATGTAATGTGCTGCGGCCAATATATATATCAGATTCAGTGCTGCATATGCTTGTTGTCGGTATGTGATTCGGTGTGGAGAATAAGGCTGTGGATGCTTTGGCTTTGCCTCGTATGTTTGACTGGTTTAGTTTCAGTTAAACCAAATGAGTGCTAAAGTTTCAGTTGTCAGGACTCTTGGTTCTCTGAACTTACTGTCTAGAAATCGGCATCTTCTCTGAAGAATTCGACAGCTATGAAACATCAACACCTCTATACTTGTGCTTGTTTAGATGCGTACCTGAGTAGCAGATCAATGAAACTATATACTTGTTTTTGTTTCTTTGTCTGGCATTACTATATACTCCCTCCGTTCCAAATTACTCGTCGCTGAAATGGATGTATCTAGAACTAAAATACATCTAGATACATCAATACGTGTGACAAGTAATTCGGAACGGAGGGAGTATATCCGTTAGTCTTTGGTTCTTTTCTGACTCTTCAGTTTTTCCTCAAGTGTTCGACTGGTCCACTTTCAATTTAACCAAATGAATGAGTGATTTGTTTAGTATAAGTTAAAGTGAATGAGTGATAAAAATATATTCAGACTATGCATTGGGACACTAGTTCTCTGAACTTCCTCCCTGAACATACCTGAAGAAATCGATACCTTCTGTGAAGAATTTGACAGCTACAAGCATCAAGACGCGAACCGGTACACTGCCAGGGAGATGGAGGGCTGGATCCGCTCCAGTAATGAAAGATCAATGCCTCTTGAAGAACGATAACTTCACTGTTCAGTGTCCGACAACGGCTACAGTTAACTCTGTTTCACCGCATGTCGATCAAGTCTTATCCGTAGCTAATTCTATAATTACAGAGTACTTGGTAGTTCAGGTCAATCCAATCGCCATGGCTTTATTCAGTTAACTCTAGTTTACTTGGTTTAAATGCTGTACTTGGTAGTATTATCCAGTGACTTCAATCTTCCCTCCTTATATACCAAATCGTTATTATTGCTAGCAATAAGTTTGTGGGTTCATCTGACACTATGTCTCTCGTGTTTGGAGATATAGTAACACCTGATATCTAGGTTTATCTTAAACAGGTGTTTTAACGTGCATGTGATATTTTTATGCAGAATACTGAGGTGCTGAAAACAATATCATACTGTATATACTAGTGATGTACGTTTCAGAGTTGTACAACAATGATAGTCATGAAAGAGAGCTTTAACCTGCATCCTACTGTGGCTGCCTGCCTGCCCGAGAATAGGCTGATTCGTTAGTAATATTTTCTTGCTTCCTCATATGTTTGACTGATTCAGTTTCAGCTAAACCGAACGAGTGTTCAAAATTTTGCAAAATATTCTCTAGTTCTAAACCCGGGATTTTGGCTCGGATTCTAAAGCAATGCTGTGATTTGGTGCTGTTTCTATGGTTGGTGTGATTCTGAAGTCGCACTCTGCAGACTGCTGCTAGTGTCACGTTGAAAGCTAAGATATTACCCCGATTCTGAAGTTTAGTTCCTCAGCAGAGGCTCACAGCCTCACACACATAGTGGGTCTGATATGCGTAAATGAGCCATTTGTTGGCGTACTAGTTTCGTGGTCATGTCAGATGCAACCCAGCCCAGGGCAACCGCATTCACTTGCAAAACCAACAAGGCAAAATGCCAGACAAGCTTAGTGTTCCTGCCACCATATTCTAGGTTGGCCTGCCTTGACATGACATAGCTGCTACTTGCATTTATGTTTCTTCCACGTATTTTGTTGCCTGGCCAATGTTGTTGAAGATCCTAGAAACCGAATGTCAGTATACAGCTACTGACACTGGCAGTGAAACAACTAGGAAGGTGTATTCACGGTGCCAAGGCGGAAGCATAGTTGGCGGGACGTTTGAATAGGCGTTGGGCTTTGTGTAATGAGTTAGGCCGGGTGAGTAAGTGGGCTGAGGCCTGGTTGCGTAACGAGCAGGTTATAAGCTCGAGTTGTTGGCGTGGACGGGGTATCGTTGAATTGAATTTGAAATCCTATCTTATCTCTCTTTGCTTCTGTCTCTCTCGCGCGCGTTGCCGTCTGCATCTCTCCTACCTGTTGACCTCTCTCCTCCACTGATCTCACCGGCGATGAGCCCCAAATCCGGCAGTCCCTCACGACCGAAGGCAAAGGCATTACAATCTGGTATCAGAGCGACCGATCTGTGGCCTGCTTCCATTTTCTCGAGAGTGTACCCAGCAAATTCCGAGGCGACGGCCTCCGATCACCCTAGGGTACGATCGGTGTAATTCCTGACCTGAGGTGGGTTGATTCAGAGAGGAGCGACACGGCGGCGTTCAAACCCACCGCCCAGACGAAGCACATCACGCGCGAGATGGAGCTCTTTCAGGAGAGCATGCTGAAGGGGTTCATGGAGATCCGTGCAGAGCAGAGCAAGTTGGCAAAAGTGAAGGAGATTTGCGATCGATTGGAGGCGCTGGATGCGAAATTGGAGCAGCACTTGCAGCGTTTGGACCAGGTGCAGGTGAAGGTAAATCTCTCCTATGACACTTTGGGCAAGGTGTAGCAGGAGCAAGCTCAGTCGATGAGGCAGAATGCTCCAGCCGCGGCGAGGGGAGGGGTCGGTCCTCAGGTTCCACCTCCTCCAGATGGGTTGTTGGGAGCAGCACCTGCAACTCAAGGCTCCACGGCAAGGAGTCAGCATCGGCCCCATCAGGTACATGTCACCAACTCGTATCCCAGCGGAGAACAAGGAGAACATGTGCAGTGTGAGGAAGCGACTGGGAAGAGGAACTGGATGCCTAGAATGGATTTTCTAAAATTTGATGGGACTGGGGCTAGGGTCTGGATTGATTAGTGGAGGCGTTTTTCTAGCTGTACAACATTCCAAACAGTTTTCGTGTGGCATCTGCATCTCTGAATTTGGTAGATAATGATGCACATTGGTTTCAGTCGGTCAGACAGAAGGGGATGTGGCTGAATTGGGAACAATTTTGTGAAGCACTACTTGCTGAATTTGATGTGAATGTGCATAGGGAGTTACTTCAATCCTTGCTCAGACTGGAGTAGTGGGGCTCTGTAGAGGAGTCAAAAGTAAATTTCACCAGTTGGTATATAGCAGTAGGTTGTATGAGCCTCAGTTAAGTGACACCTTGTTGGTCACAAGGTTCATCATGGGTTGAAAGGAGGAATTGAGGGCTGCTGTGGAAATGCAATTACCTGAATCTGTTCAACAAGCTGCACTATATGCTCAAGTTCAGGAGAGATTGCTTCAGCAGAACAAGAGCAGTAAAACTAATTATTCAAAAAATTCACTGGTAGACAGGACACTAGAACTTCATTTGCACCAGGATAATTGTGGAAAGCTAAGTATCTCAAGGAATATAGGAGAGGCAATGGACTATGTTATGGGTGTGGGGAGAAATACAGTCCTGGACATGCTTGCACAACTTCAGGTGAAAAATCTGCTCAGCTTTAGTCAGTGGAAGCTATAAATCCTCATGAGATAATTTTTGATGCTGTGTTGGATGCATTGCTGTATGATCAGCAAGAGGAATGTGCTACTATTTCTGTTCAAGCTTTGTCAGGAGCTACACATCCAAAAACTATATAGTTCAGAGCACTGATTGGAAATCAAGTGGTGTTACTGTTGTTAGATTCTGGTAGTACACATACTTTTGTAGACCAGGCTCTGCTGGACAAGATCAAGTTGACACCAGAGAGCTTGTCTGAACCCTTGTCTGTCAAAGTGGCAAATGGTGATAAGCTATAGTGTACTGAATATGTTCCAAACTTAACCTGGTGGTTGCAAGGACAACACTTCACCAGTCCTATGGAGGTACTGCAATTGGGAAGTTATGACATTATATTGGGTATGCACTGGTAAGAGAAATGGGGAGTGATGAAATGCCATTGGGCTAAAAAGTGGATTCAATTTGACTATCAAGGACAATCTGTGAAGTTGCAAGGAGTGTTACCCAATCAGAGTTCAGAATTAAAGGAAATGCATGTGGAACAGTTACTAAAATGGGATAAGGGAAATGATATTATGGAAGTGGTTTTAATTCATCCTGTGTATGAGAAAGTGGATAAACAAGAATTTCCTGAACCAATCAAAGAATTGCTTCAACAATATACTGATGTTTTTAGTGAACCAAAAGCTCTACCTCCTCACAGACAAATTGATCATGTTAATCTGGTTCCTGGGGCAGTACCAGTTAACAGCAGACCTTATAAATATTCTCCCCTGCAGAAGGATGAAATAGAAAGGCAAGTGGATGAGATGACGAAAGCAGGCCTAATTACAACAAGTTTGAGCCCTTTTGCCTCTCCAGTGTTGTTGGTTAAGAAAAAGGATGGAACATGGAGGTTTTGTGTGGATTATAGAAAGCTCAATGCACTCACAATCAAAAGCAGATTTCCCTTGCTAGTAATAGATGAACTATTGGATGAATTGGCTGGAGCTAAATTGTTTTCTAAATCGGATTTAAGAGCTGGTTATCATCAAATTAGAATGGTATCTAAAGATGAATATAAAACAACTTTCAAGACACATCATGGTCAATTTTAGTTTAGAGTGATGCCCTTTGGTTTAGCAACTGCTCCTGGTACTTTTCAGTGTGTAATAAATTTCTTGTTCCCTGGCAGAAAATATGTTCTGTCCTTTATGGATGACATACTGGTTTTCAACCAAACTTTGGAAGATCATCTCAGACATTTGAGAGAAGTGTTGATAGTACTAAGAGAAAATCAGTTTTATGTGAAGGAGAGTAAATGCTTCTTTGGGCAGCAATCTTTGGAATATTTGGGTCATGTGATATCTGACAAAGGAGTGGCCACTGACCCCACTAAAATTTCTGCTATGTTAGAATGGCATGTACCCAGCAATGTAACTAAACTCAGAGGATTTCTTGGGCTCACTAGGTACTATAGGAAATTTATTCAGAAATATGGAATCATAGCTAAGCCTTTGATAATGTTGTTGAAGAAACAATCCTTTCTCTGGCCAGAAGAAGCTCAAACTGCTTTTGAACAGTTAAAACAAGCAATGGCCTCTACTCCTGTGCTAACTCTTCCTAATTTTGACAAACAATTTTGTTTGGAAACTAAAGCATGTGACTTGGGTGCGGGGGCTATGCTGACACAAGAGGGACATCCTATGACTTTTTACAGCAAAGCTTTGGGACAAAAAAATCAGAAATTGTCCATTTATGAGAAAGAATTTATAGCAATTATGATGTCCATAGATAAGTGGAGATCTTACTTGTCCAGAGGTCCTTTTGTGATCAAAACTAATCATCAGAGCTTATGTCACTTAGGAGATCAAGCATTAACTTCAGATCTGTAGAGAAAAGGCCATGACCGAATTAGTGGGATTACAGTTCACCATACAATACAAGAAGGGGGTTGAGAACACTGTGACAGATGCACTGTCCAGGGTAGCTCACCTGTTTCCAGTGCAGGCTCTGTCCTCTTCACAACCAGTGTGGATTCATGAGGTATTAAACTCCTACTCTTTGGATTCTGTAGCACAGGAAATGCTATAGAAACTGGCTATTGATCCTGTAGCTTGTCCTGGGTTTCTGTTACATGAAGGAATTCTGAAAACAATGATAAGATCTGGATTGGAGCTAATGTGGGGTTGCAAACCAGGTTGATACATGCCTTTCACTCTACTCCTGTAGGAGGTCACTCTGGAGTTCTACCTACCTTTTTAGAGTTAAGCAACTGTTCAGTTGGCAAGGTATGAAAACTGATGTGGAAAACTCTGTGAAACAGTGTGCTATCTGTCAACAAGCAAAGCATGAGCTATGTAAATTTCCTGGGCTGTTACAACCTTTACCTATACCTGAAGGACCTTGGCAGTCAATCAGCATGGATTTCATAGGACTTCCAAAATCTAAAGGCTATAGTTCTATTTTGGTGATGGTTGACAAGTTTAATAAAGTAAGTCACTTTATACCTCTCAAACATCCTTTCACTGCTGCCGGGGTGGCCAAAGCATTTCTTCAGAATATTGTTAGACTGCATGGGTTACCTCTGCCTATAGTGTCTGACAGAGATAAAGTGTTCACTAGTGCCTTTTGGAAAGAGCATTTTTAGAGTGTGCCACATGAATTGCAAATGAGCACAACATATCATCCACAAACTGATGGCCAGACTGAAAGAGTGAATCAGTGTTTAGAGGTGCATCTTAGGTGTGCAGTACATGATTGTCCTGCCAAGTGGAAACAATGGCTGCCACAAGCTGAGTTCTGGTATAATTCCACATTTTACTCCTCTTTAGGTTGCCCCCCTTACAAGGCACTTTATGGACATGAGCCTAACATTGGTCAGTTGGCACGTTCATCAAATTCCCTCAATCCTGATGTTTCTAGTTGGCTTTCTGCTCAGACAGAACACACTCCAGTTTGAAAGAGCATTTACATAAAACTCAGGTTAAGTACAAGCACTGTGCTGATAAAACAGATCTCCTCAGGAATTTATGGTGGGAGAACAAGTATACTTGTGATTGCAACCATATGCTCAATCTTCAATGGTCAATAGACCCTATCCCAAATTGGCTCTCAAATTTTTCGTTCCTTCAAGATTTTGGAAAAGATTGGGTTAGCTGCTTATAAACTGGAGCTTCCGAAGGGCAGTCAAGTTCATCCAGTTTTCCACGTATCTCAGTCGAAGTCCCATGTGCCAGATCACACACCGGTATTTACAGTGTTGCCTAAACCGTTGGATCTTTCAGTCCCAGGGGTGATACCAGAGGAGATTGTAGATCGCAGACTGGTGTGAAAAGGCAATGCCGCACACTTGCAGGTTTTGATCAAGTGGTCCACTGCTCCGGTTTCAGCGGTAACCTGGGAGGATTATGAAGTTCTCAAGGTAAAGTTCCTTCAGCATCAGCGTGGGGACATGCTGGCTCTCAAGGGAAGGGCAATGTCAGTATGCAGCTACTAACACTGGCAGTGAAACAACCAAGAAGGCGTATTCACAGTGCCAAGGCAGAAGCATAGTTGGATGGACGTTTGAATAGGCGTTGGGCTTTGTGCAATGAGTTGGGCCGGGTGAGTAAGTGGGCCGAGGCCTGGTTGTGTAACGAGCAATTTATAAGCTCGAGTGGCTGGCGTGGACAGGGTATCGTTGAATTGAATTTGAAATCCTATCTTATCTCTCTGTGCTTCTCTATCTCCCTCTCGCATTGCCTTCTGCATCTCTCCTACCCGTCGACCTCTCTCCTCCACCAATCTCACCAGCGACGAGCCCCAAATCTGGCGGTCCTCACACATATAGTGGGTCTGATATGCGTAAAGGAGCTGTTTGTTGGCGTACTAGTTTCGTGGTCATGTCAGATGCAACCCAGCCCAGGGCAATCGCATTCACCTGCAAAACCAATAAGGCAAAAATGCTAGACAAGCTTAGTGTTCCTGCCACCATATTCTAGGTTGGCCTGCCATGACATGACATGGCTGCTACTTGCATTTATGTTTCTTCCACCACATGCCGTTGCGTGGCCAATGTTATTGAAGATCCCGAAACCAAGGTGATGCTGATGATCCTTCCCTGGGGGTGAATCAACTAGTTAAGAAACGTTATGAAATCATGTGGGAGAGGGAATCAGGCCTCCCGGACATAATCAAGAACGCTTGGGAAGGGGCAAGACGAAGTGCTGATTTAGGCTCGGTGGCCTCTTCCCTAAAGCAGGTTATGGTTGAGCTTCATAATTGGAGCCATGAGAAGTTTGGAAATGTCAGGAAGGAATTGGAAAAGCTTAGGGCTGAGCTAGCTGAACTACAAAGTAATGGGGCTGCACGTGAATTGCTGAAAGAGAAAGCGAATAGGATGGATGAATTGCTATATAAGGAAGAAATGATGTGGCTTCCACGTTCGCGTATAATGTGGCAAAAAGAGGGAGATCAAAATACACAATTTTTCCGTCAAAGGGCAGTATGGTAGGCTCGTAGAAGCTATATTTTCAAACTGAAAAATGAAGAAGGGGAGTGGTGCACGTTACCCTCAGATATGGAAAGAATGGGATCATATTATTTTAAGGAGGTTTTCACAAGGGATCCGACCTTAGATGTGGATTCAGTCCTGGATCTCATCAACAACAAAGTTACTAATGACATGAATGAGATGTTAGTGAGGGATTTTACAGAGAAGGAACGCGCTATTCCAAATCGGCCCTATCAAGGCACCCGGACCGGATGGTTTTTCGGCATGATTTTACCAGCGAAATTGGGACATGATGAAGGCGGAAGTGATTGCGGTAGTGCAACATTTTTCCCATCATGGGTGATGCCGCAGGGTGTTAATGATACGAGTATTGTGCTAATTCCCAAAAAGCAATACCCAGAGAGTATGAAAGATTTTTGGGCTATATCACTATGCAATGTTTTATACAAAATCATTTCTAAGTGTTTAATGAATCAGCTCCGGCCATTGCTGGATGGTATTATTTGTGAGTGCCAAAGTGCATTTGTTCCAGGGAGATTGATATCTGACAATGTGCTCATCGCATTTGAGTGCATTCATCATATTCAGCAGGAAAGTAATCCAGAGAGGGAAAGCTGTGCTTACAAGTTGGACCTCTCAAAGGCATATGATCGTGTTGATTGGGATTTTCTGGAGTAGGCTATGAGAAGGCTGTGGATCCCGGGGCCTACGACAAGGTGACCCATTATCACTATTTCTCTTCTTATTTGTGGTTGATTCCTTGTCGAATTTCATACTAGATGCAGTTGCAACGCGTGGGCTTTCTCCGGTCGCTTTTGTCGTACGACACCAATGATATCTCATCTTTTGTTCGCGGATGATACACTGATTTTTTTAAGGCATCTGAGGCCCAAGCAAACATTGTTGCTGATGTGTTGCACCGCTATGTACAAGGGAGAGGGCAATTAATGAATCCAAAGAAGTGCAGCATTTTATTTGGGGAATCTTGTCCAGTAGATGTTCAAGAGCTAGTTAAAAATGTCCTTCATGTTGAACAATAGAAGTTTGAAGATCGATATTTGGGGCTGCCTGTTCCTGAAGGTAGAATGAGTAAGGGCCGATACCAAACACTTCAAACTAGATTGGCCAAGATACTTGTGGATTGGGGAGAAATATTTATGTCCTCGGCCAAAAAGGAAGTGTTGATTAAGGCAGTTGCTAATGCTATCCTGACATTGATGGAAATATGTCCTAGAGGAAATAATAAAGTTGTTATTATTATATTTCCTTATTCATGATAAAGGTTTGTTATTCATGCTGGAATTGTATTGATCGGAAACTTAAATACATGTGTGGATACATAAACAAAATACCGTGTCCCTAGTGAGCCTCTACTAGACTAGCTCATTGATCAAAGCTGGTTAAGGTTTCCTAACCATATACATGTGTTGTCACTTGATAATGGAATCACATCATTAGGAAAATGACGTGATGGACAAGACCCATCTATTAGCTTAGCATATGATCGTTTAGTTTATTGCTATTGCTTTCTTAATGTCAAATACATATTCCTTCGACTATGAGATCGTGCAACTCCCGGATACCGGAGGTATACCTTGTGTGCTATCAAACGTCACAACGTTACTGAGTGATCGTAAAGATGCTCTATAGGTATCTCCGAAGGTGTCTGTTGAGTTGGCATGGATTGGTATTAGGATTTGTCACTCCGAGTATCGGAGAGGTATCTCTGGGCCCTCTCAGTAATACACATCACAAGAAGCTTGTAAGCAAAGTAACTAAGGAGTTAGTTACGAGATGATGTATTATGGAACGAGTAAAGAGACTTACCGGTAATGAGATTGAATTAGGTATGAAGATACCGACAATCGAATCTTGAGCAACTAACATACCAACAGACAAAGGGAATTACGTATGTTGTCATAAAGGTTCGACCGATAAAGATCTTCGTAGAATATGTAGGAACCAACAATGGCATCCAGGTTCCTCTATTGGTTATTGACCGGAGAGGCGTCTCGGTCATGTCTACATCATTCTCAAACCCGTAGGGTCCGCACGCTTAACGTTCGTTGATGACATAGTATTGTATGAGTTATGTGATTTGGTGACTGAATGTTGTTCGGAGTCCCGGATGAGTTCACGGAAATGACGACACTACAAAAAAAATACACTTCTGTGATGATTCGTGTTTGTCATAGTAGGTCACGTTTTTTGTCATGCATGTACATCCATGAAGATTTTATGACAAAATCAAGATAGTCATACCTGTGTTGTCGTAAAAGTGTTCCATGACATTACCAAAATTATCTCTACTCCTAATGGAGCAGTTAGTGAATAGTCTCCACGGTTTATTTTTGCTGGTTTATTCGTCTCTCCTCCCACCACCCCCTCCCATCCTGGTCCATCGGTTTATTTTTCTCTCCACTCTTTATTACAACCAGGACTTTCCTAACGTATAACAAATCACGGATCTAACTTCCTTAAATTATTCATATCAATCGATTCCTTTTATTGGTTCAATCTCTACTCCTAATGGAGCAGTTAGTGAATAGTCTCCATGGTTTATTTTCGCTGGTTTTTTTCGTCTCTCCTCCCACCACCCCCTCCCATCCTTGTCCATTGGTTTATTTTTCTCTCCACTCTTTATTACAACCAGGACTTTCCTAACGTATAACAAATCACGGATCTAACTTCCTTAAATTATTCATATCAATCGATTCCTTTTATTGGTTCAATTTGTCTTAGGAAACAAATAACAATTTTTTAAGAAACAAATACTAGATTTGAATCTAACTTTCCTAACTTATCTAAATCAATCGATTTCTCTCATTAGTGAAATTTGTTTTAGGAAACAAATAACAGACACGTCACAAACTTTCCTCCCAATAAATAGTTTCTTAACATTTGCAAACTTTCCTAATCAGACACGTCACAAACGGGCAGGTACTGATATCATGTTACCAAACAATAAAACCCCATTTGCATAGAAATCAGTTCAAAATCCTAACTTCCCTAAATTTTTACCTTTCCTTGATAATATCCAATATTTCCTAAGTTTTCCACCTATTGAAGGAAATCACCCCTCCATCGATATTAGCATTTTTTTGGAATGAGATCTCCGGGTTATGATTTTTTTGCGATTCTTTCCAATTGTGACCTCTCCTTCCGCTCCGGCTCCTTCTCGCATAATCACCTCCACTACAGCCAGCTGACGCCTCCCTAGACCTCTTTCCTCTCCACACGTTCTCCGCCACCTCCTCCTCGTACTCCATTGACAATCCCTCCGCCACGTTTGTCTACGGCGGTGTCGAGGCCATGGCGCAATAGCGTACCAGTGGTAGAGCAGCGCATAGCAGCAGGAAGAAGCACACAGCAGGCGAGGCGAGCGGCCAACAGTGGAGGGAAGAGATGCGGATGGCGTGGCTGAGGGGGCGGCCGACAGAAGTTGGCAACGACAGGAGGCGGCGCGAGGCAGGGGCGCTACAGCGGGGCGAGCGAAGGGATAGGCAGCAGCAGATGGGGCAAGCGTAGCCAGCGAGAGTGTGACGCGCGGCCTGGGAGTGCGTCGCGCGGGGCAAAGTGGTGCGGTGGCTGTGGCAAGCGTGATGGCAACGGCGGGTGCGACAGACGCGGTGTGGCATGTGCGTGGGCATGGAGAGCCAGGGAAGGAGTGGCCCCGCGGGCGCGGAAGAAGAGCTGAAGGCTTGGGCATGGGCGCGCATAGGAGCGGGCATGTGCCACGGGGTGAATCCGAGGAGCTCAGTGGCTACCCCTGCAATGGCCATGGCGGACGGCGGTTCTCGTCCACGGCGAAATACCTAAGGAGAGCAAACGAGAGGGAAAACTGGGGAAAGGCAAGAGGAGATCACGGCGGTGTCAATGGCACCCTAGGGGAAGACAGGGGAGCTCGGGGCGGCGCGGATCAAAAGGCAATGTTACGGTGGCCGAAGGTTGAGGAATACGGCAACGATGTCAATCTGGGGGTGCTGGACTTGATCTCGTTGGAGCAGATGAAGTAGCGGAGGCATTCAGAGCTACTCGACAAGCTCCTAGCCAGCAGGGAGGGCAGTGGCCGTGTGGATGGGTCGGTCATGGTGGCCGTGGCATCTGACTTTGTCCATATCACCGGGATCGAGCGAGCGAGGAGGAGAAGTGGATCTAGGAGGGAGCGTCGAGGAGGAGTGAGGTCATGGGGCCAGGGGAGGCAGGGTGTCACCCTTATCCATTCTCCTTCGATGTGGGCGAGGTGGTCGGGCGGGAGCCCGACTCTGTAGCAACGGGCTCGGGGAACAGGAGAAGACGACCGTGCGGGGACTGGACCACTAGGCCGGTTCGGTGGCAAGGCCCGGGGGGTAGGGGGAATCCCCCTTTTCATCCTCCTTTTGGTTTTTAATGTATTCTAATCCGTTTCTCCTTTTTAACACCGTTTTCTATTTATTCTTATATCAACTAAATGGATTTTGTTAATTGTGAAACTATGCACACAATTCGAGCACAATATTTTTAGGTGGCACAAAAAGTTTGGGGCCAAAAGGAAATACATAAAATTAGGTTTATATTTAATTGGTTATTTCAACTACTGTTAGACCTCTTATTAATTTGACAAGATTTAATTTTTGGGTCAAATAATGTTGGGCTCAACATGTCAAAGATCAGTGGAATTTATAGAATATGGTGAACATTTTAGTTTTAGTGTTTGATGAAATAATTTATTTGACTTTATTTTAAATTTTAATTGGGCTTTGATTTTTATCAAGTGACAGTTTGGCTTAGCAAGCCTGATGACAAGGCATCATTAGGGGGAGGTCACTATAGCTAACGACTTGAGGTGTTACATAATCTTCCCATTTCTGAAATTTCATTGTTAAATGATTGGGGAATATATCACACTATCCATTAGTTCAGTCAAGCTCACCACAAGTACACACATTATTGCCAGTGTAGTAAGTCTTATTGGCGGGGAGAATAGGCTATGTGTGTGTGTGTGTTAGAGAGAGAGAGAGAGAGAGAGAGAGAGAGAGAGGAAGAGGGAGGGGGAGAGAGTGTGTGTGTGAGGATTTGATGGTAAAAAAGGTCGCCAATGTCGTAATATTGAACTCTTAAAGTTAATGTGGCCCCGTTGCAATGCACGAGCGTTCTTCTAGTCATCACGTAAGTGTCCACTTCCATGATGATAAATCGTGCATCATAGAATTGCTTTCATCGAGGGTAACCGACACGTGGTATCCATCGTAATGGGTCGCCGTTAAGCTATCAGGTTCTGGTTTGGATTCGATAACCCATTAACAGCCCAGACCAATGGGGATTTTCCAAGTGTAAGATTCTCAATTGTTAGAGGAACCACGTGTCGGCTCACTGTTGGGACAGATGTCATCCACTCATTGGACCAAAGGTGCCTATTATACGTCGACACATGGCACGGCCCAACAGAGGCCCATTCCGGTGAAAAGGACGGCCCGTTTGACTTGGTCAAAAGGTAGCGGGCCGGCCCACGGAAAGCCTGTTAACGGCCTTTTCACATATAGCCCATTTACAACCCGCTAAGTCACGACCCGATACGACCTATCCAAATTAGGCCAGTAGCGTCATCTGGGCCAACCAATATGATTCCAGCCCAATGTAACTGCCGGCCCATGTATGGCCCATGACGTCTTTCGGCCCATATGAGGCCCTTTGTAACTCTTGGCCCATTAATAACCCGTGGTGAAACTGTCCCGTAATGAACCGTGTACCGCTTTATACCCATTAACGACCCATTATCCCATTGGGCCATTTCCAGCCCGTGTTACCTTCGGCCCTCTTAGGGCCCATTTATTATTGGGCTCATTTCCAGCATTCGGTTACTTATGGCCCGTTATTGGCCTTTTCTGCTTGTGGGCCAAATTCAGCCCGTGGTTACAGGCAGCCCATTTGTGGCCCGTTAATCCGTTGGGCCGTTTTCATAGCGTCATCAAATACGGCCGATTAATGAAGGCCCCTTATGGTTGGCCCATGAACGGACGATTCGAGCTCTAACCCATTTATGGCCCATAATGCGGTCCGTTATTGGCCCATGTTTGGCCAATCGATCATACGACCCGTAGAAGGCCCATTGATGCTATGCCCCGTAGAAGGCCCGTTGTTTCTATGGCTCGTAGAAGGCCAATTGTTTCTACAGCCCGTAGGAGGCCCATGTTCACTACAGTAAATATGTAGCCCATGGTTATTGTGGCCTAGTTTTAAAAAATAGGTTATTGCGGCCACTAGCAAACCGTGGAAAAAGAACTGCACTGACTACAAGCAAACAAATAAACAAGACAACAAGGAAATAAATAAGCAAGCAACTTACGCTAGGCTATTACGGCTATTACACATATTACATCCACTAGGCATCAAAGTTCGCCACCAGTGCAAATATAGGGAACAAAGCAGCATATCACATGCACTGGTTGTCAAAGTTGGCAACCAGTGCAAATAAATGCCGCAGCAAAACAAGTCCAGAACTGAAACCACTTCAGAAGAGCTCAAGAAACAATATCCTGGGTACCCATAATGCTGGCAAGACTCTTAGCAAGCTTATTGAATTTCTCTTGTTTGGCGCTTAAATCCTCCAGCGCTTGCTGTTGCACCAGAAAGTATGCATTTGAATTCTGCAGGGACTTCCTCAGTCCTTCGGCTTCCTATCGCAGAACATCTGATTGATGTCTTTCAACTTGAAGTTGAGACTCAAGAATCCGAACTGATTTAGGCAGCGAGTTCGATGAGCTGGTGCCAGCAGTAGTGGCTAGTAACTGGAACACTAAATCAAGACAGGAATTTGGGGTTGTCTCAGTGTCTTCAATATAGTTTTTATTAGCTTTCTTGGAGACCAACAGGGATGTCGCACTATCTTGAACCTTATCCACATTACTTCCTTTACCATTGCATAACGGGGGTACTCTTCTCCAATATATTATCCGCATTCTAAAAGAGAAACAAACAGACACATCACAGGTTTACCATGTTGTATATGAAACTCATTTTGGTAAACCAGATCAGTAGTAAGGTGGACTGGATAACAACATGAAACAAACATATATCTATGTAGTATGGTCACTGTATGGTCTGTATCATTCTAGTTTATGTTGCCAAATCAAGATAGAGACATGTCAAACCATATCTATTTTAAGACAAAGCAGCATAGACAGAATATAAGTGTGGGAAACTACACCGCAATAACAACACTTGTAATGTGCATGGCATGAGAACATTACTATTTATTCAATTGAAACAGAAATCAACATAGAGCAAGTTACAACAGCAAACACGTTAAAGAAACAGGTTTAAAACATACCTGTTGCGCCATTGGAGTTTCAATTGCATCCTTCAAATTTGAAATTAGTTGGTATGAGTAAATACAATGCTGCAAGAGCAAAGGAGTATGAACCATAGCTACGGAACCTGATCTGAGAACAATTCTTCTTCTACTTTAAGTGTCAGGACCGGATTTTCGAGATATTAATTTCCAGAAAATGGCCCTTGCGCTCACCAGCCCCAGGATTACTGTTAGCGGATGAGGCACCAACTTGATACAGAAATTCCAAGCAAAATACAAAATATGTAGTACAAGACCATTCTGGCCTATGAGTACAACAAATGGTTTCTAGTGGTTGATGGTAGAAGCGGTTTGAGGATCATCAGCGTCTATGGGACTCCATTTCCCACAGGAACAGCTGACCAGGTTAACTCCTATCTTCGCGAGGCTGCTATCACCATTGCGTAGGTTCCGGGGTTGTCATCGCAATGCTCCTCTCCAAGCAAGAAATCTGGCCAAGACAATAGCCAGGGACAAGCCAGTGAGTACTTTGAATGTACTCGCAAACATTATGAACACGGGTATAATATAACAAATGGTAATCATGCTCTGAAATATTCTGTGATCGCAACGTCAGTCATAAAATAAAATCCTTGATGCATGCAAGTAGATTGTTCATATAAGTCATGGATATGCAATCAGAGAATAAAAATAGAATGCACCGATCGGGTGTCTGAAGCGACGCCTCGAAAGGACAATAATATAAAGCATGCCACAGTCGGGCGTCTGAGCGACAGCACATAAAGGTCTTATAAAGTAAATAGATAACAAGCATGCCGTAGTCGGGCGTCTGAGTGACACCTCATAAAGGGCTTTTTAAAGTAAACAAATAACAAGCATGCCACAGTCGGGCGTCTGAGCGACACCACATAAAGGGCTTATAAGAAAACAAATAACAAGCATGCCACAGTCGGGCGTCTGAGCGACACCACATAAAGGGCTTATAAGAAAACAATCACAACGAATATCCAGGAGGTAGAACCTTCCCAGGGATACTCAATAATTCCAATAATAAAAAGGGTTAGTCCATAATAATAATAATCAGAATCATCATAAGTTACAGGTCATGATCCATGTTCTGGTTTAGTAGTTTCTCCTCCGAAGACCGACACTAAGACCAACACTTGACCCATCCCAGACTGTAGTCCTTAACCATGGACACGACTATTCGAATAGATATAATCTCTGCAGAGGGTGTACTCTTTACCCACGAGTAACGGATTCCTTTAGCCCATCGGGACTAATTCCGTCTATAGTCTTTTAATTGAAAACACACCTGTCCTGCACACACCAGCTTAACTTACTGGTGTCTGGTATCACCCACGACGCCTGTGAAGTAAAACTCTAAGTGGGAAGGCTACAACCTCGAATAGCGTGGGATCATATTTATATCGCGCGCTCTAAGGGGTGCCCCCCTCTCGGTCCCAACCAGAAACAGCCATGCCCCCGGACCAGGTGGCCTGCCTACCGGATGCAGCCGGTATCTTCCACCATGGCCTCTCTGTACGGTGTGTGCCAAGAAAAGGGTTGACAACTTACTGAACCGTACCCTACCTGCGGCAGGGACAAGTGGTAGTACGAAACAAGTATGGGGGTTACTGGAACAAGACTCGATCTACGGTCAACTCAAGAGGTTTAAAAATTCCCTGCATGATATGTATAACCAATATATTTCAACCAACAGAATCACCACTCATTATACCTTACTATGCCATACCGGACATAACCGTCCTGACGGAGACCGGAGACAAGCTCATGCCTACCCAAGGCAGAGGCTTTCTCGGATTTCTTTCCGGCATGCATGCAAGGCATACGAGGGCGATTACCATCACAAGTATATCCATTTCCAATAGCAAGGAAATCTCCAATATGCGTTCATGCAAATGATCATATCGCCACAAAAACAATAACGAGTTCTCCGTATTAAGGTGGTGTTATAATCGTGTCAACCAACACACAAAACGATTATGCCAGGGGTCAGAATGCTTGCCTTCAAGAGTATGCAAGTGGGGTGTGCCTTTTGAAAGTTGACTTCTTCTTCAAAAACCTTTTTTTTGAAATTATTCAAATTAACACATAGTTTCAAAACGGTGCAGAAAGTTGTCTGAATTTTTTTCAAATAAATCTTAAAATAAACTAGACTAAATTTGAGGGAGGTAGGAAAAAGAATCAACTCATTTGGAGTTTTAATTTAAAAGATATAGCCAGTCAAAGTTTAGTCAACTTTTTGTTTTTTTATATAAGACTGAAAAAGAAAAATGTTTCGGAAAGAGTACACGTAGAAGATGTACTTTGCTTTTACGCCTTCACTTAAACCACGTGGACCGGCCCGTGGTCACTGACAGTGGGTCCAGGGGGCCCACTGGTCAGGTTTGACCAGTCATCCCCCACCTCCTTCCTCCTCTGGCCGCGCGGAGGCGGGGCTCCGGCGATCGTCAACGGCGATTGGCGGCTCCTCGCGGGCTCCCGAGGGTAGGGATGGATCCGCCAGCCTGGGGCAGTCCTCCCGGTGGTCGCTAGGGTGGTGGGGGCGAAGGGAGTCGCCGGCGGTGAGCTTCGCGGCGGCCGGCAGCTTCGGGTGAGTTTGGGGTTCTGGGCTGCGATGGTTCCCGAGCGGGTTTGAGGTGTTGGGCGGCTCCGTAGGGTCATGGGGAGTCGAGCGGTGGCGCTGGAATGATGGGGTAGGCTCGGTTTGCGACGAGCGGGACCGGAAGGCAGCGGCGGCTGCACTGGCCGGAGATGGGGAAGAAGACCTTTCCTGGTCGATTGACTGCTACGGGGGTGCTAGGTGGGGTGATAGGAGGTTGCCTGAGGTCCGAACGTGCTCGGGGGTTCCTTTTATAGCGCGGTTAGGTCGGTCCCGAAGCGACCGGAGATAAGAACGACGGCGAACCGCCATTCTGTGCTGCAGGGCGACGTGGCGGCGACGCGAGCTAGAGGACGGGCTTGCGGATAGGATCGCGCCATTCCAGAGGGCAGCTGGCGCGCTGGGGTGGCTCGGGCGGTGCCGTCCGGGGCAGAAGCCCACTGTGGCCGGCCGCTAGCCGCCGTGGCCGACCTGACGGTGGCGCTGTGCGGCCCTAGGGACGAGCTGGCGTGTTCTGGTGAGTGGATGAGGTCGGGGTGTGGCTCTGGAGGCGAGCAAAGGCCAGGGGTGCGGGGCGAGCGAATGCGGCGGCTCGGGTGCACGCACGTGCAAAACGCGCGCTCTGGCCGCGCCCAGAGCACGCCTACCAGGTGTTTGACGAAATGCCAGGGCTTGCTAGGAGGCTAGGATGGAGCTGGGGTTTAACAGGATTAGGTTAGGGTAGTCTAGAGGCTTAGTGGACATGGTGGTTAGGCAAAACAAGCAGGTCCAGTGTGCAAACTAAAACTTATGTCAAATCTGACCATGCACACAAGGTGCTTGACAGAATGCCACATGCACCTAGGCATTTCTTGGGGTGGCCAAACTCTCCAGGCTGGTGTCTCTTTAGATGTAGGTGATGGTGGCAAGGTCATTTGGGCAAAACCAGAAACTTGCTAGTGCAAGTTTTGCAAATCTTCAGTTTTGGACAGAAAGAAAAAGGCATGATTGCATGCACTTAAAATCCTCCAATGGGTCCACTCTCCTGGACTTTAGGGTTTTGCAGGGTGGTTTATAAGCAGGAAAAGGAATCATGGGTAAAGGAGCAATTTAAAATATGGTTGCAGTACAAATCATCAAGTTGGACCAGAATGAAAATGAGGTTGATTCACTCAATTCTTTCAAAGGACATAACTGGGTTTTTGCATAAAGATGAATAATATACTCCTACTGACCTCCCCTAATTTTGGTGGAAGTTTTAAAGAAGTATTTAAATAGGTTGTAGTGCAAAAGTGAAATCTGACCAGATTTGAAAACTAGGGGTAAAGCTAAAAATCACCAAATGACCAAAGGATATTTTTGCATAAAAATGATTTGGGGACATCATATTTCATCCCCAAATTTTGGTGGGATTTTTAAAGGAATCTATAAAAGGGTTGCAGTGCAAATGGGGCCCTAAAACTTATGAAAAGCCATTTTAGAGAAATAAAGCTCAGTGAAATATAATTATATAAAATAATCCTACTGATAAAAGAAATGTTTTATTGAGAGAGCATGTGAGTGCAACAATAATTGGAAAGTTTTCACTTGGGGTGAAAACTCCATAACTTAGAAGAGAAGAGAGGTTCTGAGATCAAAAATAAATCCAGAAAAATAAAAATTTAAGTTCCCGGCAAAACTTTTAATAAAAAAACATGGTTAAATTTTTGGGGTGTTACAACACTACCCCCCTTAAGAAAAATCTCGTCCTCGAGATTTGTTAAGAGTTGTTTTGAAAATATTACTGCTGTTAGCTGAAACCACTCATATCACAAACTTGAGTCGTCGGGGTTGGTTTTTGGCAGCTACGCCTGAGATTAAAAATGCAATCGCACATCAACATACTCATGCATGGCTACTATTTAAAATAGGGTGCACAAGCAACATCATTTAATTACGGTGATGCAGGATCACATAGTTACAAGACGAGGACATACTAAGACTCGGTACTGCTCGAGTGACTAAGTCTACCTCGTTAATATCTAAGCGGGCTTGCCTTGTGGACGTCGAGGCTTATCCACGATTTTCACCATCGAGATTAGCTGGAGGGGGTTGAGGGGCTGCAGGGTCGGGGTAGCGATGATGACCATCTCGGGGATTGTTGGCTATAATCCCGCTGGAGCGTGTTCCCAAAAGTCGACGAAGCACTTCTGGGGTCATCAAGGTATTTTGCTCGATGACTGGGGCAGACCTCAAGGACTCGATCGGGTGTCCGAATAGCACGACTAGGTTGTCGGCGTTGGGCTCATCTTCTCCTCTTGTCGGGGCTCGGCATATCAGTTCTCCACGAGTTGCGATCAGATCAAGAGTGATTTGATCGAACAGATCCTCTAGTGCACTTACATAGCGCACCAGATGCAACAACGCATGATCCGTCTCGTGATCTCCGTTGGCGACCTGGGGTGGCCTACTATACCCGTCACAGCTGGGGTAGTAGTAGAACGAGCGACAGTTAACTCTGGGCGACAAGTGCCAGAGTTGAACTACAGCCTCTTGAGCAGCTAGTTGGATGGCTTGTGGCTCAAAGGAAGTTGTCCTTCCGGTGAACCTGTAGGGGCGTTCTGGAGATAGACCCCTACCATAGATGTGCACGGTGGCCCAGAATTGACGGCTTTCACCGCTCATGGGTCCTTGGTACACAACATATTCTGGGGGCTCTTCTAATGCAAAGGCACAGCGGGTGAGGTTCGCGAGCACGGTCACGAAACCTCCAAGGTTGGTTGCTGTGGTCTCATTGTGCACGACGGGGCCATGCATTATAGCTCGGTTTGGGGAAAGAGTTTGTGCTGTGCTGTGTTGAGGCTAGCATTCCCTTTTTATAGAAAAAAGGGGACGGAGTCTTCCTTCGCACGCTTGCGAATGGGACAATTTAGGGGTCGGTCACTAGCGCGTGATCGACAGGCTAGGCTGATAGGTTGGTCACTGACTGCCAAAAGTGTCAGGGTCACTGTGTGGCTATCTTGCACGAGAAGCTTGGCCAGGGTTAGGTTATGGTCTGGTGGGTTGGCTAACCTAGGTTTTTCGACCTGGCTAAGATATGATTAGCCAATGGTCAGCCTGGCTCTGATACCAAGTTTGTCAGGACCAGATTTTTGGGATATTAATTTCCAGAAAATGGCCCTTGTGCTCACCAGCCCCAGGATTACTGTTAGCTGATGAGGCACCAACTTGATACAAAAATTCCAAGCAAAATACAAAATATGTAGTACGAGACCATTCTGGCCTATGAGTACAACAAATGGTTTCTAGTGGTTGATGGCGGAAGCGGTTTGAGGATCATCAGCGTCTATGGAACTCCATTTCCCACAGGAACACCTGACCAGGTTAACTCCTATCTTCGCGAGGCTGCTATCACCATTGCGTAGGTTCCGGGGTTGTCATCGCAACGCTCCTCTCCAAGCAAGAAATCTGGCCAAGACAATAGCAGGGACAAGCCAGTGAGTACTTTGAATGTACTCGCAAACATTATGAACACGGGTATAATATAACAAATGGTAATCATGCTCTGAAATATTCTATGATCGCAACGTCAGTCATAAAATAAAATCCTTGATGCATGCAAGTAGATTGTTCATATAAGTCATGGATATGCAATCAGAGAATAAAAATAGAATGCACCGATCGGGTGTCTGAAACGACGCCTCGAAAGAATAATAATATAAAGCATGCCACAGTCGGGCGTCTGAGCGTCACCACATAAAGGGCTTATAAAGTAAATAGATAACAAGCATGCCGCAGTCGGGCGTCTGAGAGACACCTCATAAAGGGCTTTTTAAAGTAAACAAATAACAAGCATGCCACAGTCGGGCGTCTGAGCGATACCACATAAAGGGCTTATAAGTAAACAAATAACAAGCATGCCACAGTCGGGCGTCTGAGTGACACCACATAAAGGGCTTATAAGAAAACAATCACAACAAATATCCAGGAGGTAGAACCTTCCCAGATATACTCAATAATTCCAATAATAAAAAGGGTTAGTCCATAATAATAATAATCACAATCATCATAAGTTACAGGTCATGATCCATGTTCTGGTTTAGTAGTTTCTCCTCTGAAGACCGACACTAAGACCGACACTTGACCCATCCCAGACTGTAGTCCTTAACCATGGACACGGCTATTTCAATAGATATAATCTCTGCAGAGGGTGTACTCTTTACCCACGAGTAACGGATCCCTTTAGCCCATCGGGACTAATTCCGTCTACGGTCTTTTAATTGAAAACACACCTGTCCTGCACACACCAGCTTAACTTACTGGTGTCTGGAATCACCCACGACACCTGTCAAGTAAAACTCTAAGTGGGGAGGCTACAACCTCGACTAGCATGGGATCAAATTTATATCGCGTGCTCTAAGGGGTGCACCCCTCTCGGTCCCAACCGAAAACACCCATGCCCCCGGACCAGGTGGCCTGCCTACCGGATGCAGCCGGTATCTTCCACCATGGCCTCTCTGTACGGTGTGTGCCAAGAAAGGGGTTGACAACTTACTGAGCTGTACCCTACCTGCGGCAAGGACAAGTGGTAGTACGAAACAAGTATGGGGGTTACTGGAACAAGACTCGATCTACGGTCGACTCATGAGGTTTAAAAATTCCCTGCATGATATGTATAATCAATATATTTCAACCAACAGAATCACCACTCATTATACCTTACTATGCCATACCGGACATAACCGTCCCGACGGAGACCGGAGACAAGCTCACGCCTACCCAAGGCAGAGGCTTTCCCGGATTTCTTTCCGGCATGCATGCATGGCATACGAGGGCGATTACCATTACAAGTATATCCATTTCCAACAGCAAGGAAATCTCCAATATGCGTTCATGCAAATGATCATATCGCCACAAAAACAATAACGAGTTCTCCGTATTAAGGTGGTGTTATAATCGTGTCAACCAACACACAAAACTATTATGCCAGGGGTCAGAATGCTTGCCTTCAAGAGTATGCAAGTGGGGTGTGCCTTTTGAAAGTTGACTTCTTCTTCAAAAACCTATTTTTTGAAATTATTCAAATTAACACATAGTTTCAAAACAGTGTAAAAAAGTTGTCTGAATTTTTTTCAAATAAAACTGAAAATAAACTAGACTAAATTTGAGGGAGGTAGGAAAAAGAATCAACTCATTTGGAGTTTTAATCTAAAAGATATAGCCAGTCAAAGTTTAGTCAACTTTTTGTTTTTTTATATAAGACTGAAAAAGAAAAACGTTTCGGAAAGAGTATACGTCGAAGACGTACTTTGCTTTTACGCCTTCACTTAAACCACGTGGACCGGTCCGTGCTCACTGACAGTGGGTCCGGGGGGCCCACTGGTTAGGTTTGACCAGTCATCCCCCGCCTCCTTCCTCCTCTGGCCGTGCAGAGGCGGGGCTCCGGCGATCGTCGACGGCGATTGGCGGCTCCTCACGGGCTCCCGAGGGCAGGGATTGATCCGCCAGCCTGGGGCGGTCCTCCCGGTGGTCGCTAGGGTGGTGGGGGCGAAGGGAGTCGCCGGCGGTGAGCTTCGCGGCGGCCGGCAGCTTCGGGTGAGTTTGGGGTTCTGGGCTGCGGTGGTTCCCGAGCGGGTTTGAGGTGTTGGGCGGCTCCGCAGGGTCATGGGGAGTCGAGCGGTGGCGCTGGAATGATGGGGGAGGCTCGGTTTGCAATGAGCGGGACCGAAAGGCGGCGGCGGCTGCACTGGCTGGAGATGGGGAAGAAGACCTTTCCTGGTCGATTGACTGCTACGGGGGTGCTAGGTGGGGTGATAGGAGGTTGCCTGAGGTCCGAACGTGCTCGGGGGTTCCTTTTATAGCGTGGTTAGGTCGGTCCCGAGGCGGCCGGAGATAAGCACGACGACGAACCACCATTCTGTGTTGCAGGGCGACGTGGCGGCGACGCGAGCTAGAGGACGGGCTTGCGGATAGGATCGCGCCGTTCCAGAGGGCAGCTGGCGCGCTGGGGTGGCTCGGGCGGCGCCGTCCGAGGCAGAAGCCCACTGTGGCCGGCCGCTAGCCGCCGTGGCCGACCTGACGGCGGCGCTGTGCAGCCCCAGGGATGAGCTGGCGTGTTCTGGTGAGTGGATGAGGTCGGGGTGTGGCTCTACAGGCGAGCAAAGGCCAGGGGCGCGGGGCGAGCGAACGCGGCGGCTCGGGTGCACGCACGTGCAAAACGCGTGCTTCGGCCGCGCCCAGAGCACGCCCACCAGGTGTTCGGAGAAATGCCAGGGCTTGCTAGGAGGCTAGGATGGAGCTGGGGTTTAACAGGATTAGGTTAGGGTAGTCTAGAGGCTTAGTGGACATGGTGGTTAGGCAAAACAAGCAGGTCGAGTGTGCAAACTAAAAATTATGTCAAATCTGACCATGCACACAAGGTGCTTGACAGAATGCCACATGCACCTAGGCATTTTCTTGGGGTGGCCAAACTCTCCAGGCTGGTGTCTCTTTAGATGTAGGTGATGGTGGCAAGGTCATTTGGGCAAAACCAGAAACTTGCTAGTGCAAGTTTTGCAAATCTTCAGTTTTGGACAGAAAGAAAAAGGCATGATTGCATGCACTTAAAATCCTGTAATGGGTCCACTCTCCTGGACTTAAGGATTTTGCAAGGTGGTCTATAAGCAGGAAAAAGAATCATGGGTAAAGGAGCAAGTTAAATTATGGTTGCAGTACAAATCATCAAGTTGGACCAGAATGAAAATGAGGTTGATTCACTCAATTCTTTCAAAGGACATAACTGGGTTTTTGCATAAAGATGAATAATATACTCCTACTGACCTCCCCTAATTTTGGTGGAAGTTTTAAAGAAGTATTTAAATAGGTTGTAGTGCAAAAGTGAAATCTGACCAGATTTGAAAACTAGGGGTAAAGCTAAAAATCACCAAATGACCAAAGGATATTTTTGCATAAAAATGATTTGGGGACATCATATGTCATCCCCAAATCTTAGTGGGATTCTTAAATGAATCTATAAAAGGGTTGCAGTGCAAATGGGACCCTAAAACTTATGAAAAGCCATTTTAGAGAAATAAAGCTCAGTGAAAAATAATTATATAAAATAATCCTACTGATAAAAGAAATTTTTTATTGAGAGAGCATGTGACTCCAACAATAATTGGAAAGTTTTCACTTGGGGTGGAAACTCCATAACTTAGAAGAGAAGAGAGGTTCTGAGATCAAAAATAAATCCAGAAAAATAAAAATTTAAGTTCCTCGCAAATTTTTTAATAAACAAAACATTGTTAAATTTTTGGGGTGTTACATTAAGCGTTGACTTGGGGTTCGGAGTGGTGGTCCTCGTGCTTTGGGCACTGCAGTTGCCTTACTTACTGCTCGTGTTTGGGTGCTCTGTGGTGGAGACGATGCTGTGTCAACTGGAACTGGGTTACTATCTGCTGGGGTTGGGGTTAGAAGGGGTGTAGCTGGTTCTCTGTCGAACTGGGTAGGGGTACAATTTGCATGAGTCTGGGTTATGTGTGGTGTGGCTGGTTCTTGGGCAAGTACAACTGTGGTTCTATTTGCATTGACATGTAGCATGATCTTTTCTGAAGACCGTGTTTTTACTCCCATAGATACTGCCATCACCCCCTCCAATTCAAATGGCTGATAAACAAGAAAAGTAATTGAATGTACACACTTTGTAAGATAGATAGGTGCAATGGATAGTAGGTAAGAAAACAGGGCATAAAATAATTCACATTTATGTTGTCTAACTAAACAGAATAGCATGACATAATTTCACATATATGATGGCTAATTAAATAGGATAGCATGACACAATTTCACATGTATGATGGCTAACTAAACAGGATAGAATGACGTACTTCAAAATATGATGACTATGTAGATAGGATGACATGATACAACTATACGATGTGTTTATTAAAGTGGTTGGCATGCCATAATTCACAAACATGCCGTCGATGGAAACATGATGCCATGATATAATTCACGGATAGAATGACATAATTCAAAATATGATGACTATATAAACATGATGAGATGATATAACTATATCATGTCTTTAGAAAATGGGTTGGCATGCCATATACATGCTGTCTATGTAAACATCATGGCATGATATAATTCAAATATATGATTTATATACTAAGCAAGTGAGCAGAGGGCAATTGCATATATGATGTGTCAACTAATTAGATGGCATTCAATATTGTGTATATGATGTAAAAACTAAGCATTGCAAGACAACATATGCATGATATGAGTAATATAACCCTACCAAGTTCGAGCATACACCTTAGGGGGATAATAGGACTAGTCATGTAAGTGCATCTAGTGCCACCCCTAGTTGGTTTTGGAGTATTGACGACAAACCTGGTTGAGGGACTAATGTGTTTGTGAGAATTGCAGGATAACATAGGTAGTAGTCCCTCATTGATTTGGTTACCTACCGGAGATGACCCCTAAAAATGTGTGAAGACATTGAAGACAATGGTGGTCTGTGAAGCTATTCACGTTGAAGTCTATGACATGAGAAGACACCGAGTGAAGACTATGGAGCATGAAGACTTAGTTGTTTCGTTGTTTCCTTTTTCTTCTTTGTTGAGTCATAGGAACCACCACACTGTTAAGTGGGGTCCAAGTGAACAAAGTCAGAGTGACTGAAGTGATGCTCAACCAAATCCTATGTCTTCGAGCAAAGACAATGAGAGCAAATCTTATCTAGAGTCGGATGAGTCAGCTTTACTTGTAGCCCAAGTCAAGCTGCCGCGTGTGTTTGAAATCTGACCATTGCGACACGTGTCAGTTCCTTAGTGACCCAGGGTCATTATGGACAAATCAGGTCGGGTTGCCCAGTGGCTATAAATAGCCCACCCCCTACACCATAAATTGGTGGCTGCTCAGAGTTAGTACACGACTTTTGTCGTTTGAGAGCAACCCACCGCCGGAGCTTTCGAGAGAGAATCCTTGCGAGGACAAAGCCCAAATCACCCAAAGGCCAAAGAGAGTTTGGCATCACTGAAGTCTTTCTGTCCGCGTGATCTGAAGACTTGTTACACTTGAGGACTGTGAATCCTCCAGCCGGTTAGGCGTCACGTTCTGAGCATCCAAGAGTCATTGTGGATTGCCGGTGAACGAAGTCTATGAAGGTTTTGAAGTCTACCTTGAAGACTTACCAGAGTGATTGGGCGGGAACTAGGTGTCCTTAGCTCAAGGGGAATAAGGTGAAGACGAGGTCTTCTGAGTTGAATCTCAGCCTTCCTAACCAGACGTACAGTTGTCACAACAACTGGAACTGGTCGAACAAATATCTGTCCTCGCGAAACCACTGGTTCTATCTGTCACTTCTCTTTACTTACAGTTTGTCTTCGTGAAGTCATTGCCTGCTTGCATTATCTGTTTGACTTCACTGTGTAACTACTTGTTCTGATTGGCTTCATACTATCTTCCATCTTGATCCATACTGCCTAGCTGCTGATAGTCTTCGTCCTTTCACTTCATTGAATACTTGACTATGGCTTGTCTAGTGTAGTCTACCTTCCGCTGCATACGAATAGTGTCATTTCTATTGTTTGTCTTCGAAACTCCCATGTTTTGAAGACTTTCATAAAAATCGCCTATTCACCCCCCCTCTAGTCGATAACTAGCCCTTCCAATTGGTATCAGAGCAAGGTACTCCCTTGTTCTGTGTGATTCAGTTTAACCACCTGGAGTTTTAGCTATGTCGACTGTAGGGATAATCAAAGTATCCGCTGCGTGCCCCATCTTCGATGGCACTGAATATCCCTACTGGAAGAATAGGATGCGCGTGCATCTTGAAGCCATTGATGTTGATCTATGGTATGTCGTCAAGAACGGCATTCCCAAGAGTGGTGAAGGTGTCATCCCTGCTAATGTCAGTAAGTTCGTTCAACTGGACTCTACCGCCAAGAACATCATCTGTGGTCATCTGGCCAAAGGACAGTATGGCCGTGTGAGTGCTTTGGAAACATCGAAGCTAGTCTGGGACTGGCTCTCCAAGGTCAATGAAGGCGTCTCTACTCAACGAGATCAACAGATCAGTACTCTCCGCAACCTCTTCAACCGCTTCAAGAGACACGACAATGAGAACGTCCAACTCACATTTGATCGCCTCACTGATATCACAAATGAGCTCCAAGCACTCGGCGCCACTGAGATTACCAAGCATGAAATAGTGAAGACACTACTGAGATCTCTTGACAACTCATTTGACACCTTAGCCCTGATGATACAAGAATGCCCTGACTTCAAGACTCTCGATCCATCTGACATACTTGAGAGGCTCAACACACATGAGTACCAGCTATCTAAGCAACGAGATATCTATGGCCCCAACTATGGCCGAACTCGCGCTTTGAAGGCAAAGGCTGCTGCTTCCTCATCTGAAGAAGAATCTGACTGCAGTTCTGGTGATCCTGAAGACATTGGAAAGGAGCTTGCTATGCTTGTGAAGAAGTTCCAGAAATTCACCAAGAAGAAAGGCTTCAGAAAGTCTTCACGATCCAGCTCAAGGAATGATGAAGCTTCTACCTATGACCACAAGAAGAGAACCTGCCACAAGTGCAAGAAACCTGGTCACTACATCTCTGAATGTCCACAGTGGGACAATGAGAAGAAGAAGAAGAAGAGCAAAGAATATGATTTTGATGACAAGAAGAAGAAGAAATCCTCAAAGTATTCATCACACAAGAAGAGCTCATCTGTAAAGGCTCGTGCTTTTGTTGGCAAGGAAATGGATTCAGAGGAGGAGTTTGCTTCTGAGGAGGCGGAGGTGGAGTCTGAAAAGGAGTCTGACTCTGGTTTTGCGAGTCTGGCTCTAGCTACAGCCTACGTCGCCAAGTCCATCTTCAACACTGAAGACAATGGCTCCGTCACCAATGCTGATGATAATGACAAGGACGACTCGCCTCCCACCTACTGCTTCATGGCACGTGGTGCCAAGGTAAAATCATGCGATGCTTACTTTCAAACATCTAGTGAAGATAACTGTGATGGTGAATCCAAACCTAGTTACAAAACACTTGCTAAAATTGCAACTGAACAACAGAAAGCTATGGAACATACTCAAAAATTGTTAGACAAAAGCGATGACCTATTGGACGTGGAAATGACCAAGTCTCAGTCCTTCATTGAAGACATTAAAAATCTTCATGTTAAGTACCAGGAACTTGAAGGTCGACATGAATCACTCTCAACTTCTTATGAAAAGCTTTCCTATGATTATCTTCAAAGGAAGCAGGAACTTGAGAAATTGAGATCGGCTCATGAAGATCTTCAAAAGGAGAACGAGTCACTTCGTGCTCAATAGATGAGTCCTGCTCAGGAAGGATTTGAACCACCATGTCTAAAATGCATTGAGCGTGATAACGCTGCCTTTGTTGCTGAATGTTCTACTGCTACTACTATTGCAATATCTTCAACTGCTGATGTGGTAACTAATCCCTCTGCTGAGGATACCACTACTATTGCTGATGAGAATGCTAGGTTGAAGACACTTCTTGAGACAGGGATGTACAAAAGTCTCAAAGGGCATCAGACATTATGTGATGTCCTCAAGAAGTAGATTCTGAACCGAAACCCTAGGAAAGAGGGTGTTGGGTTCGAGAGGAAAATGAATGTTGATGGGTCGTATTGGAATCCTGAGCAGTATCCCAAAACCACATGGGTTGCTGCAAAGGAACCTTCAGTAGATCCATCCACCTTAACTGGTTTCACTTGTGCTAACCCTATTATCATTGATGAATCCTTTGATGCAAACTATAAACTATTTAAGTATCAGAATGGCGAAGTGTTTGCCAGGTATATTGGTACTAACTGCAGGAATGGGCCACCTATGAAGAAGATATGGGTACCCAAAAGTTGTCTTGAGAATCTTACAGTGAATGTCATCATGACACCACCTGCGAAGAAGACAAACCCCATACCAAAGGCTTCATATGGTCCAAAAGCTTCATACAGACCGAGGACTCATCTGAGTCACCCTAACGTCAATGTTTTGCAGGGAAATCATACTCAGACCCATGAATATGAGCGTGTTTCCTCGAACCGCTATGTTCATAGAACTAAGAACTTTTCTGCTTATTCCTATGAGTATTATTCACCTCCTGCAAGGCTATTTACTAGGGCTCCAAAGCCGAAGTTCTCAGATGCTGCACTTAGAGTCATTGCTTCTAAGCCACCCCTCAAAATGTGGGTGGTTAAGAAAACTTAACTCTCTTTTGCAGGGAAAGGTCTCCAGCCAGAAATCAAAGGCGTCCAAAACTAATGTTGGGGACCTTAAACATCTTGTGGGGCGCAAGATAAAATTCCCAAATGGTCTTACTATGTATTTCGTTCCGTAATTCCTTGACACTCATCCTATTTATCCTAACCAAGATATGAATTTATGCTTCACAACTCGCTTGGTGAAGCCTATCCCCCAAACTGCACTGTAGGCTATGACACCTCGTGCTTCAGAATGGATTATGGATAGTGGATGCACCAACCACATGACTGGCGATCGAAGTCTTCTGATGGATTCAACGCTATGTCCATCAGACAAGAGTCACATCACATTTGCTGACACTGGTAAAAGCAAGGTATTGGGTCTAGGTATAGTTGCAATATCAAGGGATCAGCACATGGACAAAGTGATGCTTGTTGAATCCCTTGGTTTCAACTTAATGTCTGTCTCAATGCTTTGTGACTTAAACATGATTGTGCTATTTGGAAAATATCGATGCCTCGTGCTAATGGAATCTGATAAGTCTCTAGTCTTTGAAGGGTATCGGAAAGATGATCTGTATATGGTAGATTTCTCAGCAGGACCACAGATGGCCGTATGTCTTCTAGCAAAAGCTTCAGAGTGCTGGCTTTGGCATCGAAGGCTAGGACATGCTGGCATGAGGAACTTGCACACTCTCGTGAAGAAGAAGCATGTCGTGGGCATCGAAGGCATCAAGTTCAAGAAGGATCATCTATGTGGTGCCTGCGAAGCTGGAAAGATGACCAGGGCCAAGCATCCCTCGAAGACAATCATGACTACATCTCAACCCTTCGAGCTGCTACACATGGGATTATTTGGCCCTACTCACTACTCTACTCTCAATGCTACTGCTTGCCTCTATGGTTTTGTCATTGTTGATGATTACTCTAGATATACTTGGGTGCATATAATCCTCTACAAGACTGAAGTGCAGGATGTCTTCAGACGCTTTGCCAATCATGCCATGACGAACTATGGCATCAAGATCAAGCACATCAGAAGCGACAATGGCACTGAGTTCGAGAACACCGGCCTCGACCTCTGTCTGGATACTTTGGGTATCACTCATGAGTTCTCTGCTCCTTACACACCTCAACAGAATGGCATCGCAGAGCACAAGAACAGAACTCTTATTGAGATGGCCCGAATGATGCTTGATGAGTACAAGACTCCACGGAAGTTCTAGCCTGAAGCCATTAATACTGCATGCCACGTCATCAACCATGTTTATCTTCACAAGCTTCTGAAGAAAACATCCTATGAGCTCCTAACTGGTAAGAAGCCAAATGTAAGCTACTTCAGAGTATTTGGTCCTAAGTGCTGGATCAAGGATCCACATCACACTTCAAAATTTGCACAGAAAGCACATGAAGGTTTTATGCTTGGTTACGGAAAGGATTCGCACTCCTACAGAGTCTTCAACCTCTTTCACTATAAAGTGGTTGAAACTGTGGGTGTGCGGTTCGATGAGACTAACGGCTCGCAAAGAGAGCACCTGCCAAATGTGCTAGATGAAGTACCTCCAAGTGAATCAATCAAGCAGATGGGAATTGGAGAAATCATACCAACTGAGAATCAAACTGAAGAAGAGCCTATCATTTCTGTACCTAATCAACCTGAAGACAATGCTCAGCCTGAAGACAATCCCCCAAATGATGACATTGATCAGCAAGAGCAAAATCTTCGTCCTGTTCATCCTCGTGTTGCAAATGAAGTTCAGATTGAGAAGATAATTGACAGCTTGAATGCACCTGGTCCACTCACTCGTTCAAGAGCTATTCAAAGAGCAACATAGCTAACCAATTTCTGTAGGCATTTTGCATTCGTCTCAATCTCTGAACCCAAGAAACTCGATGAAGCCTTCATGGAACCTGAATGGATTCAAGCTATGCAAGAAGAGCTTCAACAGTTCGAGCTGAATAATGTGTGGGAATTGGTCAAGCATCCTGATCCTCGGAAGCACAATATCATTGGCACCAAATGGATATATCGCAACAAGCAATATGAGCATGGACAAGTCGTTAGAAACAAGGCTCGTCTCGTTGCACAAGGTTACACTCAAGTGGAAGGAATTGACTTCGATGAAACATTTGCTCCGGTGGCAAGGCTTGAAGCCATTCACATACTGCTAGCCTATGCAAATCATCACAACATCCTTCTGTATCAAATGGATGTGAAGAGTGCTTTTCTCAATGGAAAGATAGAAGAAGAAGTATATGTCGCACAACCTCCTAGCTTTGAAGATCCAAAACATCCTAATATGGTGTACAAGCTCAACAAGGCACTGCATGGCCTCAAACAAGCCCCTCGTGCTTGGTATGACATGCTCAAAGACTTCCTGAAGAGCAAAGGCTTCAAACTTGGTTCACTAGATCCTACACTCTTCACGAAGACATACGATGGTGAACTGTTTGTGTGCCAAATCTATGTGGATGACATTATCTTCGACTGCACCAACAAGAAATACAGTGATGAGTTTGGTCACATGATGCAAGAGCAGTATCAGATGTCCATGATGGGCGAGCTGAAGTTCTTTCTGGGTCTCCAAATCTGTCAGCAACGCAACGACATCTTCATATCTCAAGAAAAATACCTCAAAGATTGCCTGAAGAAGTTTGGAATGCAAGACTGCAAAGGATACACGACGCCAATGCCAACCAAAAGTCATCTGGGTCTCGACGCCAATGGTAAAGAGTTTGATCAAAAGGTATACCTCTCCATGATTGGTTCTTTGCTTTATTTATGTGCATCTAGGCCAGATATAATGCTTAGTGTTTGCATGTGTGCTTGATTCCAAGCGGAACCAAAGGAATCGCATCACTTAGCTGTGAAGCGAATTCTTTGATATTTGGCTTACACCCCAACACTAGGATTATGGTATCCAAAGGGCTCAGAGTTTGATCTAGTTGGATTCTCAGATGCTGATTATGCTGGTGACAAGGTTGATCACAAGTCCACATCAGGCACATGTCACTTTCAGGGACGATCTCTTGTCTGTTGGTCTTCAAAGAAGCAGAACTGTTTATCTCTCTCCACTGCTGAATCCGAATACATTGCTACTGGATCTTGCTGTGCTCAGCTTCTCTGTATGAAGCAAACTCTCAAGGACTATGGTATCCACTTGATGAATGTGCCACTCTATTGCGACAATGAGAGTGCCATCAAGATTGCCAACAACCCAGTTTAGCACTCGAAGACAAAGCACATTGAAATTCGTCATCACTTTCTCAGAGATCATGTTATGAAGGGAGATATTGATATCATTCACGTCAAGACTGAAGAGCAATTGGCCGATATCTTCACAAAGCCCTTGGATGAGAAAAGGTTTTGCAAGTTGCGGTATGAGCTAAATATTTGGAATCCTCAAATGTCCTGTGATTAGGCACACATCCTAACACTTATGCATTTTGATGACTTAGATGTGCAACACACGAAGTAATGTATATCTTCAATTAATGAAGACATACACTCTAAGTGTGAATACATTAATGCGGAATTTGACTTCAGAGTGCCACGATAATTGTGCGCTGTGTCTGGGTCTAATACTTCCTATACGGTGGGTAACGCCACCACCAAACTTTTGTTTGAAGTGTTTCCCTCGGCGTTATATTTGCAAGGTCTTCGAATTTGATTTATCTTCGTCCTTGACTTATATTCAAGTTTATCTTCATCTTGTTGATGTGGTCTTACACTAGTTATATACATATTTGTGTTTTGTCCTCTACAGCATTCACTTATAGCTATGACTTCGTGCTTAACACAAATCATTCACCTAACCTATCTATGCTTCTATCTCAACTCTATCTGTCCAAATCATATGCATTCTATTGAAAACTGTCGATTGTCTTCACTGAGACCTTGTCAGCTGAAGTCAATCTGACAAACACTTATATCTGTTTTTAATGCTATATCCTTATTGCCTGAAAGCCGGAGAATTCAGAACGACCACCCTGACAATCCAGGCGTCCGTGGGAACATGGAACAACTTCCAAGGTGTTGCATGCTTGCCACGTGCCCTTCAGATGTGAACCGCCAGGGGCACCCGCGGAATTGCGCTGTGCCGTCCCTTTCCTTATAAATACCCATCACATCTCGGTCAAAAATTCTTCTTCCACCTCGCCACCTCTCGCAAACCCTAGCGCCACCTGCTACATCTTGAGCTTGCGTTGGTTTTCCTCGAAGAGGAGAGGGTGATGCAGCAAGTGTGGCGTAAGTATTTCCCTCAGTTTTGAGAACCAAGGTATCAATCCAGTAGGAGGCTCCTCAAAAGTCCCACGCACCTACACAAACAAACTGAGAACTCGCAACCAACACAATAAAGGGGTTGTCAATCCCTTCACGGCCACTTGCGAAAGTGAGATCTAATAAAGATAGTATGAAAAGATAAATATATTTTTGGTATTTTATAATATAGATGCAAAAAGTAAAGATGCAAATAAAAGTATATTGAAAGCAAATATGATAAGAGATAGACCCGGGGGCCATAGGTTTCACTAGTGGCTTCTCTCAAGATAGCATAAGTATTATGGTGGGTGAACAAATTACTGTCGAGCAATTGATAGAAAAGCGCATAGTTATGAGATTATCTAGGCATGATCATGTATATAGGCATCACGTCCATAACAAGTAGACCGACTCCTGCCTGCATCTACTACTATTACTCCACACATTGACCGGCTCCTGCCTTCATCTAGAGTATTAAGTTCATAAGAACAGAGTAACGCATTACGCAAGATGACATGATGTAGAGGGATAAACTCAAGCAATATGATATAAACCCCATCTTGTTATCCTCGATGGCAACAATACAATACGTGCCTTGCAACCCTTTCTGTCACTGGGTAAGGACACCGCAAGATTGAACCCAAAGCTAAGCACTTCTCCCATGGCAAGAAAGATCAATCTAGTAGGCCAAACCAAACTGATAATTCGAAGAGACTTGCAAATATAACTCAATCATACATAAAAGAATTCAGAGAAGATTCAAATACTATTCATAGATAAACCTGATCATAAACCCACAACTCATCGGATCTCGACAAACACACCACAAAAAGAGTTTACATCGAATAGATCTCCACAAGAGAGGGGGAGAACATTGTATTGAGATCCAAAAAGAGAGAAGAAGCCATCTAGCTAATAACTATGGACCCGTAGGTCTATGGTAAACTACTCACAACTCATCGGAGGGGCAAGGATGTTGATGTAGAAGCCCTCCGTGGTCGATTCCCCCTCCGGCAGAGTGCCGGCGAAGGCTCCAAGATGAGATCTCGCGGATACAGAAGGTTACGGCGGTGGAAATTGTGTTTCGTGGTGCTCCTGGATGTTTTCGGGGTACGTAGGTATATATAGGAGGAAGAAGTACGTCGGTGGCCGCCCGAGGGGCCCATGAGACAGGGGGCACACCCTATAGGGGGGGGGGGGCTCCTATCTCGTGGCTTCCTCAGAAGCTTCTTGACTTGCACTCCAAGTCCTCTGGATCACGTTCGTTCCAAAAATCACGCTCCCGAAGGTTTCATTCCGTTTGGACTCCGTTTGATATTCCTTTTCTTCGAAATACTGAAGTAGGCAAAAAAACAGCAATATGGGCTGGGCCTCCGGTTAGTAGGTTAGTCCCAAAAATGATATAAATGTGTAAAATAAAGCCCATAAACATCCAAAAGGGGTAATATAATAGCATGGAACAATAAAAAATTATAGATACGTTGGAGACGTATCAAGCATCCCCAAGCTTAATTCCTGCTCATCCTCGAGTAGGTAAATGATAAAAAGAGAATTTTTGATGTGGAATGCTACCTAGCATAATTCATAACGTAATTTTCTTTTTTGTGGCATGAATGTTCAGATCCAAATAATTCAAAATAAAAGTTCATATTGATAAAAGAAATAGTAACACTTCAAGCATACTAATCAAAATAATCATGTCTTCTCAAAATAACATGGCAAAAGAAAGTTCATCCCTACAAAATCATATAGTTAGGCTACGCTTCATTTTCGTCACACAAAGATGTTCCCAACTTCTATACCCCCGATGACAAGCCAAACAACTGTTTCATACTTAAATAATCTCAAACTTTTTCAACCTTCACGCAATACATGAGCGTGAGCCATGGATATAGCACTATGGGTGGAATAGAGTATGATGATGGGGATTATGTGGAGAAGACAAAAAAGGAGAAAGTCTCACATTGACGAGGATAATCAACGGGCTATGGAGATGCCCATCAATTGATGTCAACATGAGGAGTAGGGATTGCCATGCAACGGATGCACTAGAGCTATAAATGAATGCTCAACAAAAGAAAACTAGTGGGTGTGCATCCAACTTGCTTGCTCACGAAGACCTAGGGCATTTGAGGAAGCCCATCGTAGGAATATACAAGCCAAGTTCTATAATGAAAAATTCCCACTAGTATGAAAAAGACAACTTATGAGACTCACTATATAAAAAACATGGTGCTACTTTGAAGCACAAAAATATGAGACTCACTACATGAAGAACAAGGTGCTACTTTGAAGCACAATATATGAGACTCACTACATGAAGAACAAGGTGCTACTTTGAAGCACAAGTGTGGAAAAAGAGATAGTAACATTGCCCTTTTTATTTATTTTCTTTATTTTCTTTTTTTGGGCCTTTCTTTTTTTCTTTTTGGCCTTTCTTCTTTTTTCATCTTCTTTTTTTTCCTTTTTTTTTCTTTGGGCAATGTTCTAATAATGATGATCATCACACTTCTATTGATTACAACATAAGGATTACAACTCGAAACTAGAACAAGATATGAATCTATATGAATGCCTCCGGCGGTGTACCGGGATGGTGCAATGAATCAAGAGTGACATGTATGAAAAATAATGCATGGTGTCTTTGCCACAAATACGATGTCAACTACATGATCATGCAATGGCAATATGACAAAAGTAAAGTATGTCATGATGACGATGAGCGGAACGGTGGAAAGTTGCACAGCAATATATCTCAGAATGGCTATGGAAATGCCATAATAGGTAGGTATGGTGGCTGTTTTGAGGAAGATATAAGGAGGTTTATGTGTGATAGAGCGTATCGTATCACGGGGTTTGGATGCACCGGCGAAGTTTGCACCAACTCTCAAGGTGAGAAAGGGTACCTAAGAGGCTAGCAAAGGTGGAAAGGTAAAAGTGCGTATAATCCATGGACTCAACATTAGTCAAAAGAACTCATATACTTATTGCAAAAATTTAGAAGTCATCAAAAACTAAGTACTATGCGCATGCTCCTAGGGGGATAGATTGGTAGGAAAAGACCATCGCTCGTCCCCGACCGCCACTCGTAAGGATGCACAAGCCAGGTACACTTCATGTTTCAAATTTGTTACACAACTTTAACCATACGTGCATGCTATGGGACTTGCTAACTTCAACACAAGCATTATTTGAATTCATAATCAACCAACTAGCATGACTTTAATATCACTACCTCCATATCTCAAAACAATTATCAAGTATCAAATTGATCATAGCATCCAATTCACTTCCTATGATAGTTTTTATTATACCCAACTTGGATGCCTACCATTCTAGGACCAATTTTATGACCATAGCAAATACCATGCTGTTCTAAAAGACTCTCAAAATAATATAAGTGAAGAATGAGAGACTAGAAATTTCTTCAAAATTAAGACACCACCGTGCCCTAAAAGATATAAGTGAAGCACTAGAGCAAAAACTATCAAGCTCAAAAGATATAAGTGAAGCACATAGAGTATTCTAGAAAATTCTAATCAAATAGGCTTCTCCCAAAAGGTGTGTACAGCAAGGATGATTGTGGTAAACTGAAAAGCAAAGACTAATATAATACACGACGCTCCAAGCAAAACACATATCATGTGGCGAATAAAAATATAGCCCCAAGTAAAGTTACCAATGAACAAAGACGAAAGAGGGGATGCCTTCCCGGGGCATCCCCAAGATTAGGCTTTTGGCTATTCTTGAATATCTTGGGGTGACTTGGGAATCCCCAAGCTTAGGCTCTTGCCACCATTTATTCCAAAGTCCATAAAGGCTTTACCCAAAACTTGAAAACTTCACAACACAAAACTCAACAGGAAATCTTATAAGCTCCGTTAGTGAAAGAAAACAAAACCACCACATAAGGTACTGCAATGAACTCATTCTTTATTTAATTTGGTTTTAAACCTACTGTATTCCAACTTCTTTATGGTTTATAAAATAATTTACTAGCCATAGATGTATTGAAATAAGCAAACAACACACGAAAAACAGAATCTGTCAAAAACAGAACAGTCTGTAGCAATCTGTAACTAACGCAAATTTCTGGAACTCTAAAAGTCCTACGAAAATAGGAAGTCCTGGACAATTTGTTTATTGAACAGGAAAAAAGAATCAACACAAAAGCACGTTCCTGTGATTTAACAAAATTATATTCGTGCGTGCAAAGTTTCTATTTTTCAGCAGAATCAAATCAACTATCATCGTAGGTTATCCTATAGGTTCTACTTGGCACAAACACTAATTAAAAGATAAAAACACATCTAAAAAGAAGGTATATGCAAGATTTATTACTAAACAGGAGAAAAAACAAAAAACATAAAGAAAAATTGGGTTGCCTCCCAACTAGCGCTATCGTTTAACGCCCCTAGCTAGGCATAAAAGCAAAGATAGATCTAACAAGTGCCATCTTTGGCACTAAATTCATAAGTAGCACGCACGATAGATTCATAAGGTAATTTGAATTTCTTTCTTGGAAAGTGCTCCATGCCTTTCTTTAAGGGAAATTGGAATCTAATATTCCCTTCCTTCATATCAATAATCGCACCAATCGTTCTAAGGAAAGGTCTACCAAGAATAATAGGGCAAGAAAGATTGCAATCTATATCAAGAACGATAAAATCTACGGGCACCAAATTTCTATTTGCAACAATAAGAACATCATAGATCCTTCCCATTGGATTTTTAATGGTGGAATCCGCAAGGTGCAATTTTAAAGAGCAATCATCAAGATCATGGCAACCTAGAATATCACATAAACTTTTCGGAATCGTGGAAACACTAGCACCCAAATCACACAAAGCAAAACACTCATAATCTTTAATTCTAATCTTTATAGTAGGTTCCCACTCATCATTAAGTTTTCTAGGTATAGAAACTTCCAAATTAAGTTTTTCATCATAAGATTGCATCAAGGCATCAACAATATGTTTGGTAAAAGCTTTATTTTGACTATAAGCATGAGGAGAATTAACAACGGATTGCAACAAGGAAATACAACCTTTTAAAGAACAATTATCATAATCAAATTCCTTGAAATCTGAGATAGTAGGTTCAATATTACTAGAAGTTAAGGATTCTCCAATCTCACTTTTACCAAATTTAGCATCAAGATCTGAAGATTCCAAATTCTTGGGACGCCTTCTAGGCAAAGTTGATTCATCATCAGTCCCATAATCATCAAAATTCATATTGCAAAACATAGATCCAATAGGAGACGCATCAATAACTTTAAGATCCTCATCATTATTTTCACGGAACCTAGAAGAACACGCTTTTATAAAGCTATCTCTTTTAGCACGCAATCTAGCGGTTCTTTCCTTAAACTCATCAATGGAAATTCTCATTACTTTGAGAGACTCATTGATATCATGCTTAGGAGGAGAAGATCTAAGTTTAAGAGAATCAATGTCAAGCGAAATTCTATCAACGTTCCTAGCCAAATCATCAACTTTGAGCAATTTTTCTTCAAGCAAAGCATTAAAATTCTTTTGAGAAATCATAAATTCTTTCACACTATTCTCAAAATCAGAGGGCATATTATTAAAATTACCATAAGAATTATTGTAGGAATTTCCATAATTATTAGAGGAATTACTAGGGAACAGTCTAGCATTAAAGTTTCCTCTATAAGCATTGTTTCCAAAACTATTCCTACCAACAAAATTCACATCCATAGATTCATTATTATTCTCAATCAAAGAAGGCAAAGGCATATCATTGGGATCAAGAGGTGTATTTTTAGTAGCAAACATCTTTATAAGTTCATCCATCTTTTCACTCAAAACATTGATTTCTTCTATAGCATGCACTTTTACTATAAGATCTTTCGGTGTGCCATTGAGAATAATTAGCCATAATATTATCAAGTAATTTTGTAGCATCTCCTAACGTAATTTCCATAAACGTGCCTCCCGCGGCCGAATCTAAGAGATTTCTAGAAGCAAAGTTCAAACCGGCATAAAGTTTTTGTATGATCATCCATAAATTCAAACCATGAGTAGGGCAATTGCGAAGCATCAATTTCATTCTTTCCCAAGATTGGGCAACATGCTCATGATCAAGTTGTTTAAAGTTCATAATATCGTTCCTAAGAGTGATGATCTTAGCGGGAGGAAAATACTTAGAGATAAAAGCATCTTTGCACTTGTTCCAAGAATCAATACTATTTTTAGGCAAAGACAAAAACCAATCTTTAGCACGATCTCTAAGTGAAAATGGAAATAACTTCAATTTGACAATATCGTTATCCGTATCTTTCTTCTTTTGCATATCACACAAATCAACAAAATTGTTTAGATGAGTAGCGGCATCTTCACTAGGAAGGCTGGCGAATTGATCTTTATAACAAGATTCAGCAAAGCGGTATTTATTTCACAAGACTCAACATCATTGAGAGGAGAAATCGGAGTACTAAGGAAATCATTGTTATTGGTATTCGAGAAATCACACAATTTGTTATTATCCAGTGCCATGGCAACAAGTAATCCAACACACAAGCAAACAGAAATATGGCAAGCGAAAAAGAGAGGAGGAGATTGGGAAAGAGAGGGCGAATAAAACGGCAAGGGTGAAGTGGGGGAGAGGAAAACGAGAGGCAAATGGCAAATAATGTAAATGCGAGGGAGATGGGTTTGTGATGGGTACTTGGTATGTCTTGACTTGAGCGAAGACCTCCCTGGCAACGGCGCCAGAAATCCTTCTTGCTATGTTTTGAGCTTGCGTTGGTTTTCCTTGAAGTGGAGAGGGTGATGCAGCAAGTGTAGCGTAAGTATTTCCCTCTGTTTTGAGAACCAAGGTATCAATCCAGTAGGAGGCTCCTCAAAAGTCCCACGCACCTACACAAACAAACTGAGAACTCGCAACCAACGCAATAAAGGGGTTGTCAATCCCTTCACGGCCACTTGCGAAAGTGAGATCTAATAAAGATAGTATGATAAGATAAATATATTTTTGGTATTTTATAATATAGATGCAAAAAGTAAAGATGCAAATAAAAGTAGATTGAAAGCAAATATGATAAGAGATAGACCCGGGGGCCATAGGTTTCACTAGTGGCTTCTCTCAAGATAGCATAAGTATTACGGTGGGTGAACAAGTTTCTGTCGAGCAATTGATAGAAAAGCGCATAGTTATGAGATTATCTAGGATGATCATGTATATAGGCATCACGTCCATAACAAGTAGACCGACTCCTGCCTGCATCTACTACTATTACTCCACACATCGACCGACTCTTGCCTGCATCTAGAGTATTAAGTTCATAAGAACAGAGTAACGCATTAAGCAAGATGACATGATGTAGAGGGATAAACTCAAGCAATATGATATAAACCCCATCTTGTTATCCTCGATGGCAACAATACAATACGTGCCTTGCAACCCTTTTTGTCACTGGGTAAGGACACCGCAAGATTGAACCCAAAGTTAAGCACTTCTCCCATGGCAAGAAAGATCAATCTAGTAGGCCAAACCAATCTGATAATTCGAAGAGACTTGCAAAGATAACTCAATCATACATAAAAGAATTCAGAGAAGATTCAACTACTATTCATAGATAAACTTGATCATAAACCCACAACTCATCGGATCTCGACAAACACACCGCAAAAAGAGTTTACATTGAATAGATCTCGACAAGAGAGGGGGAGAACATTGTATTGAGATCCAAAAAGAGAGAAGAAGCCATCTAGCTAATAACTATGGACCCGTAGGTCTGTGGTAAACTACTCACAACTCATCGGAGGGGCAAGGATGTTGATGTAGAAGTCCTCCATGGTCGATTCCCCCTCCGGCAGAGTGCTGGCGAAGGATCCAAGATGAGATCTCGCGGATACAGAAGGTTACAGCGGTGGAAATTGTGTTTTGTGGTGCTCCTGGATGTTTTCGGGGTACGTAGGTATATATAGGAGGAAGAAGTACGTCGGTGGCCGCCCGAGGGGCCTCCTATCTCGTGGCTTCCTCGGAGGATTCTTGACTTGCACTCCAAGTCCTCTGGATCACGTTCGTTCCAAAAATCACGCTCCCGAAGGTTTCATTCCATTTGGACTCCGTTTGATATTCCTTTTCTTCGAAATACTAAAATAGGCAAAAAAACAGCAATATGGGCTAGGTCTCCGGTTAGTAGGTTAGTCCCAAAAATGATATAAATGTGTAAACAAAGCCCATAAACATCCAAAAGGGGTAATATAATAGCATGGAACAATCAAAAATTATAGATACGTTGGAGACGTATCACCACCGCTAGCTCTCGACGACGCCGACGACGAAGCGCTTAGCTGCCGCGACTTCTCCGACGCCATCCTCACGCCGGCCGTGGACCTCGTCTTCTCTGCCGCCGCCGTAGGTGTCTTCCGTCGCCAAGTTAGAGCACAAAACATCGAACTACTCGGCCTCAAACTTCGCTCCATCTAGCAGTTCTTCGTGTGGTAATTAAAACTCACTTTTTACCTTCTTTTCGATCTAATAGATTCATCCGTTAACAAAAGCGATGTCTAGATCTCCAAAGTTGAATCTATCTCTTTCTGCATCTCATACTATGCCTAGTCTGTTCACTTATGCTTCTCTACAAGTTAGATTCCTCACTTGTACTTATTCTTGGATTTGTACAAATCTGGAACCTACTCTCATCAAATAAGTGAATGTCTTTGCGTTATGAGGTCAATGTCTTCAAACTGATTTATCTTTAAAATCTTCTGAGAATGCATATGACCTCTTCCCCTTCCCTCGCACCTCTAATGCTGTCACAGGTACATGTCCGTGGGAGAATCCCTTGGTTCTCATAGTCTGCATTCGTTTGCAGAATTCTTACAGAGTCACATAAATTCTCCTGAAGCCAGTTCTTGTCTGACCAGCAGTCGGAAGCCTTTGCAAGTACTGAAGCCTTTCAGGTTAAGCTTCATGGCTACTGAGAAGTCAGCAAGAAAGGGTGGCAGACAGCACCGTGGAAATACTTCCAAGGATTTGCCACCTGATTTGCAGGAACTATACAAGACAGACCCAGAGGAGACTTATGGTGAGCGCAAGAATCGAATCCAATGGATTCGAAGATATTGGGCTGAGGAATGGTTCAAGTACAGATTTGTCACTGAAGAATATGCCGAGAAGAATGCCATCAAGCGACCCTGGGGAGATATACTATACAAAAATCTTCCTCCACGGTCCAAGACTGAAGCTATTGAGCAAGGCTTCTATCCGTGCATGGTTCACGGACCATAGCCAGAGAACGCTGACCCTTCTTCTCTGCTGTGGTGCCGTTAAGACAATCTGTTAAAGCACAACTTCTAGTTCGCGAAAGACTCTGCTGCGAAGAACAAGAAGGCATTCGGACTTGACTTCAACCCAGGTCCATCTGCTCCTCGGGAAGATGGCACCCGTGAAGCCAATGAAAACAGGATCGGCCCCTTCTACAACCTCGACGGTCTCATCACTCACATTGCCGTTCAAGGAGCAAATGTGGATCACTCTGGTGATGATGCTAATACTGATGATGCACCAACTCCTCTCCTAAGCCGCAGAAGGAAAAGAAATCCAAGGCTTCAAAACCGACTGCTGCACCAAAAGCTTCTCGAGTGAAGCCATTGGCAGTTGCCCCTCCTGCTCCAAGTAACACTTCTGAAGATCTCTCTCGCATCTCCAAGAACAAATAGAAGACTCAAAAGAAAAGTGTTCAAAGTTCTGGTCAAGCCCTGACACCTGCTGCCGTTCTGAGGAACGAGACTGAAGCCATTGATCTATCAACAAATGATGAGTGCGGTGATGATGCTCTTGAGCAGCTGATTAAGAGCAAGCAAGAGGCAGAGATCTTCAATGATCTGCCCCTCTTCGATGTGAACATTTTGGACAATTTCATTGATGAGTGGTTTGACAACCCGAATCTCAGCTTTGATGATCTTCAGCTCCCGATTGGCATCAGCGTCTCTTTCCAAGGCGCCATTGCTCCTGAGCTGGCTCTGACTCAGCGTATTGTTGAATTGAAGAACAAGATTAACTATGAGAAAGAGAAGTTCAAGAAGCATGTGGCCAAGCTCAGCGTGGCTGATGTTCAAAACTTCAAGGTGATGCTGCATGACCTCAAGGAGGCGTTTCGCAAGAAGTGCAAAGAAGCCAGAGGTTCACGAGAGCGCATGAAGAATCTAGCTGCCAAGTGTGTTCAAGCTTACAATGAAGCTGAGAAGCACAAGGCACTTGGGCGTCCTGGCATCGACCCCAAGCTGGCTGCCAAGAAGAAGAAGAATCCTACTGTGGCCCAAAGTAAAGCACCAAGGCGGGAAGAACCTCACATTGTCTTCCCTGCCAGCATTACAGGCTCGAAGCCTAAGGTTCCCACAGTGGCTTCAGAACAGAAGAAAACCAAGGCAGCTGAAGCCGAAGCCAGAAAGCGCAAACTCAAGAACACCACTGATGATGCACCACCCACCAAGAAGAGAAAGACCAAGAAGAGGGATCGGGCTGCTCCCACAGAGCCCCTCGTTGTCGAGCCCACTTCTTTTGCTCGTCCTGCATCTGAACACCAAGAGCGTCAGTTGATAGTTCGTGAGCCTGCTTCCACAGAGACTCCTGAAGCTGAAGAAGTTCCAGCCGTTGACCCCACCACGGCTAAAGACATTGGTCCCCAAGACAATGTAGTAGATGATGAAGTCCTTCCTCAGATCGAGCGCCAAACGGTATCATCGCCTGTTCTCACGAACAACAAGCTCATCAGTATTGGTCATCCTTTGACGCCAATCTCTCAGGATGCCTCATGGGCTGATCGCCCCCAACCACCAACTCCACGTCAAGACTCACCCAGTACACCCCGTCCTCCACCAGTGCAAGTCACCAGCCCAATGGTGAATGAAGACAATTACATGGATACTACACCATCACCAAAAGCGTCGCCCGTGTTCAAACGGCTTCGCAAAGGCCTAAAGCCATCAGTCTCCATGACAACCATCACAGAAGAAGCTTCAAACCAATCCACCTCAGTGGCACGTCAAGTGTTCCCTGAAGAAAATCCCTCTGTGACGGCTCCCACATCCGAAGCCAATGTTGCTGAAGACAATCCGGCTGCATCAGCCGATGAAAGACAAGAAGAAGAGCATGTTGCTACTCCCCCTGCCTACCAAGAAGTTGTTCTCGAGGAGAACATGTCTGTGACCGACCCTCCAGCTACTCAAGTGGACGTTCAAAATCCTGAGGCGGCCACCAACAACACTACTGAAGCCAATGACGTTGTCATGGCTGAAGATAATGTGGCGCCTGCAATGAACACTGTGCATGAAGCCAATGATGCACCTGCAACAAATGTGCAGCCTGACGCCCTTGCTAATGCCACTGCTCCTGTTCCGCCACCAAGGCCACATACTATTGAGAAAGCATTTTACCAAGGCGAGCTTGTCACTGTCAGATGGCCAATTCTAGTTCCTCCTCCTGCTCACAGACCACAGTTTGATTATCATCTGGAGCACATGCCACAGGTTCAGAAGCCAAAACCAAGGCTGCCAAGGTTTCCTGGTACTGCATCTGCGCCAGGATCATTCAATGTGAATGGCTTCATTGCACACAATACCTTCTTCGATAGCGCCAAGAACCCATATTCCAAGCCCAGAATATCATCTGATCGGTTCTGGAGTTATCAGCAGCGCAGCTATTACTCTTGTGTTCTATACAATCAAGGGCGCATATTTCCTCATATGCGTCTAGATTCCGAAGCCATTGCTGGCCTACCCTGCTTAGAAGAAGCCCTTGACTGTTTCTGAGATGCAGGCCTTCTCCAGTTTGTTACAGATAAGGAGAATTGGAATGAAGAGCTTCTGTTGCAATTCTATGCCACTCTCCACATTCGCGGCTACAACAGGGATCCGAAGACACGGGTCCTTGAGTGGATGACATGCAGTGTCCATCATGAAGCCAAAGCTCTTGACCTCATTGAGCTTACTGGCCTGTCCACTCCAAGTGAACTCTATGAACCTGGTTGTTAGCTTCACCGCAATGCATTGGAAACCATCTTTCAGAAGCCAGAGCCCAATATGAGCCAAATGCTGAGTATGATGAATCCTCTACCACAGGATGCTGAGTATCCTAAGGAATTCTTTGTTGAAGACCTAGATGTCTGCCCCGCACCATCTATCACATCATCAGGCGAACTCTATGGCCCATCAAAGGACATTCTTCCTTAGCAAAGCTTGAAGGTGCAATGAAGACTTTGGTCTTCTACATTCTGAATGGCATCAACTTCAATGCTCAGGATTTCTTCATTCGCCAATTCGCTGCATCTGGCTCAGACGTATTTGGTCTGAAATTCTATGCTCCATGGATTATGCGACTGATCAAGCTTCACTCTGCTATTGACTATCAGCCCTCTGCGCACAACCATCTCATATTTCTGCCAGAGGTTGATATGTCCGTCGAAGCCATTTACCCAGAGCCTGCCAAGGAAGCAATTTATCTTCACAATGCAGATCGTCAAAGTTTCTCTCAGCATGTTGAAGGTGTTCAGGCTACTTCTCGTGTTTATCCGCTGGCCGGCAATACTTGTCATGCACTTACTGAAGCCACACAAAGCACTATTGCTCCAAGGCCTCGGATGCAATCTCGTGTGCTCAATGACCGAGAGCTTCTCGTGGCCTTGCATCAGAAACACGACAATCATCACTACTGGCTCAAGCATCAAATGCAAAGCCTCTTGGTGGATGTCAATCGCATTCGCAACCTTGCCACCAAGAATGCCTTTGTCACTCATGAAACCCGTTGGAGGTCCTGGAAGAGTTTGACTTTGCTCAGTGCTGAAGTTGATCTTCAAGATGATGGCTTCACAGGAAGATTCAAGTTTGACACCACTCCTCCCTGGAATGCTGTCTTGCGTCGAACCCCGTCACTTGAAGATTCAGAGTACTCCTCCTCCATGGCGACTGTTAATGCCAGAGTCCTTGATGACGCCAATGATGCTACTTCACCACCTCCAACTTCGACGTGTATCGACACTGCACCAAGTTTGTTTGCACCACCAAACCTCAACAACGACGCTACTGCTTCACCTACTCCTCATGGGAACGAGTAGAGACTATGTCTTCAAACCTTTTTGGTCCTTACTAACAAAAGGGGGAGAAGCATATGTTGATAGTCTTCAAGCGGGTCCATATGGTTGGTTGCTATACTTTTGCCTGGTGTTTACAACTCTCGCTTTTGATACATTTGGTTCTTTGAGTTGTAACACTTAAACTTGATGGTCGTCTGCTACTTTTTCTGCTATCCTGTGATGCGATGATAAATTCTGCATGTGCGATGATAAATCCCGCATGAAGTCATTCCGCAGACGTCCATTGTTCATTATGCATGTCATTATTCCTGTATATCTATTCATGCATGATGTATTGTCTTCATATGGTGAAGAGGATCTCCACAAGTACAACCTGCCATGTGCATTTGCATTCCAACGCAAAATATTTATATGCACATTTCAGGGGAGCCTTTTCGCCACCTATGAAGACAATATCTTAATCCTTTACAATTTCACATACTTTTATCCCCGTTGAAAACTTCAACCAGTTTGTCATCAATCACAAAAAGGGGGAGATTCTAAGTGCATCTAGTGCCACCCCTAGTTGGTTTTGGAGTATTGACGACAAACCTGGTTGAGGGACTAATGTGTTTGCGAGAATTGCAGGATAACACAGGTAGTAGTCCCTCATTGATTCGGTTACCTACTGGAGATGACCCCTAAAAATGTGTGAAGACATTGAAGACAATGGTGGTCTGTGAAGCTATTCACGTTGAAGACTATGACATGAGAATACACCGAGTGAAGACTATGGAGCGCGAAGACTTAGTTGTTTTGTTGTTTCCTTTTTCTTCTTTATTGAGTCATAGGAACCACCGCACTGTTAAGTGGGGTCCAAGTGAACAAAATCAGAGTGACTGAAGTGATGCTCAACCAAATCCTATGTCTTTGAGCGAAGACAATGAGAGCAAATCTTATCCAGAGTCGAATGAGTCAGCTTTACTTGTAGCCCAAGTCAAGCTGTCGCGTGTGTTTGAAATCTGACCGTTACGACACTTGTCAGTTCCTTAGTGACCCAGGGTCATGTCGGACAAATCAGGTCAGGCTGCCCAATGGCTATAAATAGCCCACCCCCTACACCATAAATTGGTGACTGCTCAGAGTTAGTACACGGCTTTTGTGATTTGAGAGCAACCCACCGCCGAAGCTTTCGAGAGAGAATCCTTTCGAGGACAAAGCCCAAACCACCCAGAGCCCAAAGAGAGTTTGGCATCACTGAAGTCTTTCTGTCCGCGTCATCTGAAGACTTGTTACACTTGAGGACTGTGAATCCTCGAGCCGGTTAGGCGTCACATTCTGAGCATCCAAGAGTCATTGTGGATTGCCGGTGAACGAAGTCTATGAAGGTTTGGAAGTCAACCTTGAACACTTACCAGAGTGATTGGGCGGGGACTAGGTGTCCTTAGCTCAAGGGGAATAAGGTGAAGACAAGGTCTTCTGAGTTGAATCTCAGCCTCCCTAACCAGACGTATAGTTGTCACAGCAACTGGAACTGGTCGAACAAATCTTGATCCATACTGCCTAGCTGCTGATAGTCTTCGTCCTTTCACTTCATTGAATACTTGACTATGGCTTGTCTAGTGTAGTCTACCTTCCACTGCATACGAATAGTGTAATTTCTATTGTTTGTCTTTGAAACTCCCATGTTTTGAAGACTTTCATAAAAATCGCCTATTCACCCCCTCTAGTCGATAACTAGCCCTTGCAGGTCATCTGCCTCTGAATACTCCTTTGAGGAGCTATCTGTAACCAACAAGATATCTGCTTCAGCAGGTAGCATTGTCTGCACTGAAGACCTTGTTTTCACTCCAAGTTTCTCCATCACCAATTCAAATGGCTGATGCATAGGAAGAGCAGTTGTATATACAAACATAGTCGACAAATGCAATGAGTAATACAAAAAATGACGGCATGATATAATTCACATACATGATGCTTGGCTAAATAGCATGGCATTGCATAATTTACATAATGCCTTTCAACAAGATAGCATTGCATAATTCACATATATAATGTCTTGCAACAAGATGTCATTGCAAAATTCACATACATGGTAACTACTAACTAGATACTAAACATGTGGCATTCACACAAAGCATGTCTAAACTAAGCAAATGACATGCCAATGCAAGACACCATATGCACGATATGAGCAATATAACCCTGCCAAGTTAGAGCATGCACCTCGGGGGGGGGGGGATAGGACTGGTCATCTGTCTCTGAATCCTCCTCTGAGGAGCTATCCGTAACCAGCAAGACATGCGCTTCGTCAGATAACATTGTCTGCTCTGAAGACCTTGTTTCCACTCCAGATTTTTCCATGACCATGTAGAATGGCTGATGCACAGGAAGAGTAATTGAATGTACTAAAATTGTTGACAAATTTAATGCGTAATAAAAAAATGATGGCATGATATAATTCACATATAAGATGACTAGCTAATGATACATCTCCATCGTATCTATAATTTTTGACTGTTTCATGCCAATATTATACAACTTTCACATACTTTTGGCAACTTTTTATAGATTTATTGGACTAACCTATTGATCCAGTGCCCAGTGCCAGTTCCTATTTGTTGCATGTTTTTTGTTTCGCAGAAAATCCATATCAAACAAAGTCCAAATGCGATAAAAATTTACGAAGAATTATTTTGGAATATTTATGATTTTAGGGAGGTGGAATCAACAAAAACGGGGGCCCATAGTGACCACAGAAACCGTGAAGGTCTAGATCCGCGGAACGCGAAACAGAAGAGAATAGAGAGACATATCCAATGTCAGAGGGGCTCTCGCCCCTTTGCCGCCATGGAGGCCATGGACTAGAGGGGGAACTATCCTCCCATCTAGGGGGGAGGCCAAGGAAGAAGAAGACGAATGAGGGGGCTCTCTCCCCCCTTCTCCTGATGGCGCCGGAGTGCCGCCGAGCAAGGATCGTGACGGCGATCTACATCAACAATCTTGCTACCGTCAACACCAACTTTCTCCCCCTTTATGCAAAGGTGTAACACCCCTTCTCTCTGCTGTAATCTCCACTTAAACATGGTGTGCTTAACTCCATGTATTATTTCCCAATGATCTATGGTTATCCTATGATGTTTGAGTAGATCCGTTTTGTCCTGTGGGTTAATCATGATCTTGGTTGGTATGATTGTATATTTTATTTATGGTGTTGCCCTACGGTGCCCTCTACCTTGCACAAACATGAGGGATCCCCGCTGTAGGGTGTTGCAATACGTTCATGATTCGCTTGTGGTGGGTTGCGAGAGTAAAAGAAGCTTAAACCCGAGTAGGTGGGTTGTTGCGTATTGGATAAAGAGGACTTGATACTTAATGCTATGGTTGGGTTTAATGACCTTAATGATCTTTAGTAGTTGCAGATGCTTTCTAGGGGTCCAATCATAAGTGCATATGATCCAAGTAGACAAAGTATGTTAGCTCATGCCTCTCCCTCATATAAAATTACAAGAATGACTACTGATACTTGTTATCGATTGCCTAGGGACAAATGACTTTCTTATTGACAAAAGCTATCCACTTTTATTGCCTTGCAATTTATCCCTAGTTTTATTCTCGCAAAGTACTCATAGTTTTATTCTTGAAAAATAGTTTCATACTTGTTCTTGGTAAAGCAAACGTCAAGTGTGCGTAGAGTTGTATCGGTGGTTGATAGAACTTGAGGGAATATTTGTTCTGCCTTTAGCTCCTCATTGGTTTCAACACTCTTATTTATCGAAGAAGGCTACAAATGATCCCCTATACTTGTGGGTTATCAAGACCTTTTTCTGGTGCCGCTGCCGGGGAGCAATAGCGTGGGGTGAATATTCTTGTGTGTGCTTGTTTGCTTTATCACTAAGTAGTTTTTATTTTCTATTCTAAGTTGTCCTCTATCTTTACTTATGGATATGGAACACGAAACACCAGAAAAATTAGTGGTACTTGCTACTCATTGAGATGGGGAGCCTCCTAAAACCCTCGATGCTTGTTATGTGAAAAATATTATGCAATACTTTGATAATCCTGAGAAAACCCCATTCAACTTGATAATGGGAGACACATTGGATCAACGTGAATACTTTAGGGATTATCGCTTGACTCAAAAAGGGAAACTGTTATGGGATCAAATTCATATGTTGAAATGGTATGCTTGGAATCTATGCTCTAGATATGATTATACTTGTCGCTCTAGGATGAACGCTCCACATCTTCCCTTTTCATGCAAATTTAATGATTACTATGATGTGGAGCGAATAGAAGAATTTGTTGCTTTTAAGGGTGCTTATGAAATTGAATCTTTGTTTGAAAAGTATGAAGATTTTGATGATTCAGTTTATAGACCTAAAATTTTTGCTATCCTTAAATATTGCTATGATAATTATAAATACAATTACGATATTGATGTTTATATTGAGAAAGTCTCCGCTGTCCAAGAAGAGACTGATATTTTGCAGGAGTCTATGGAAGAAGGAATTGATGAAACTGTGAGCTCATTGGATGAAAAAGATGATGAGGAGAGTGAAGAACAAAAGGAGGAAGAGCGGATTAGCTACCCGTGCCCACCTTCTAATGAGAGTAACTCTTCAACTCATACATTGTTTAATGTCCCTTCGTTCTTACCAAAGGATGAATGCTATGATAATTGCTATGATCCGGTTGATTCTTTTCAAATATCCCTTTTTGATGAACTTGATGCTTGTGGACATGATGCCAATATGAATTATGCTTATGGAGATGAACTTGCTATGGTTCCTTATATTAAGAATAAAATTGTTGCTATTGCACCCACACATGATAGTCCTGTTATCCTTTTGAATTCTCCAAACTACACTATACCGGAGAAGTTTGTTCTTATTAAGGATTACATTGATGGGTTGCCTTTTACTGCTACACATGATGATTTGATGAATGTAATATGCATGTGGTTGCTGCTCCTAATTGCAATTATTATGAGAGCAGAACTACATCTCCACCTCTTTATGTTTCCAACACAATAAAATTGCAAGAAACTGCTTATGCTATGTATTGGCCTTTACTTGATGTGCATGAATTGTTCTTTTGTGACACGCCGATGCATAGGAAGAGAGTTAGACTTCGTCATTGAATGATATATGTTTCTTTGTGCTCACTACTAAATGCCAAATCATTGCTAATTAAAATTGGCTTTGATATACCATGGGATCCAGGTGGATTCATTACTTGAGCACTTTATGCCTAGCTTAATGGATTTAAAGAAAGCGCTGCCAGGGAGATAGCCCAGAAGTTCTAGAGAGTCATTTTTTTCGGTTGAGTGCTTTTATAAAGTTTAAAAACAAAAAAAATTATAAATGGGAACTTAAAACTTCACAAAAAGGAAAGTGAAAGTGAGAGAGACGAGCATTGTTGAAGTGGGGGAGCTCCTTGAACTTTGTTCGTGCCCATGGAAACTTTGTGAATCTCAATTACAGAAAATTTTCAACAAAATAGTTATCCTCTTGTAAAAATAATTTGTATTGTAAAAGTATTGTGCCAAGGTTTGCCTTTAGGATGATTAGATTGCTTGTTGGTATGTGCGGTGCAGAAACAGAAACTTTAACTGTAGCGTGTGAATTTTCATTTTTTACTGAAACGTCAAAAGGTTCTAAAACTTCTTGCACACTATTTATATACAAATTGTTTATTTCGTCCTAATTTTTCAGAATTTTTGGAGTATCAGAAGTATGGTAGATGTTTAGATTACTACAGACTATCCTGTTTAAGACATATTCTGTTTTTGATGCATTGTTTTGCTTGTTTTGATGAAACTATCAATTCTATCGGTGGTATAAGCCATGGAAAAGTTATATTACAGTATCTACAATGCAAAAGCAAAATATGAATTGGTTTGCAACAGTACTTAGAGTAGTGATTTGCTTTATTATACTAACGGATCTTACCGAGCTTTTTGTTGAGTTTTGTGTGGATGAAGTTGTGGCACCCCGGCTCAGAGCAACCGGTTTACCTTGCATTGCCAGCCCAGAGACCTTGTCTTCTGGCAATAGACAACAACTTGGTATAGAAAAACAACCGCTTTATTTATGCTAGCGGAGCATAGTTCATATTACAACAGTTAGCGTGGCCAAGCGGCACACTTGGTGCGGCTGAACAATATGTACATTATTTAGTGAACATAAAGGGGCCTCGATCATGACAACTACGCGGCAGCGGAACAATGTCGTAGCGGGACTCCATAGCACAGGGACACCAATGTGGACACGATCTAGACTCGTACAACACTCCTTTCCAACGAGACTTTCCTGAAATCTGGCATGACACGCTAGGTCAGTACATTGAATGTACTTGCAAGCTCACAACAAGCATAAACATAATGATAAACAATATCATGATACTTAACCAATTAATAACAATGCAACAATATATCCAACATGCTGTGAATATGCTCAACTGGTACTCCTCCCATGGACTGGCTTACCAAACGTGATCATTTCCAGACCACAAACGTGATGATCTCAAAAACAAACTCGTGATCCTTAAAACATTCACAACCCGACCAATACATGGCCCGTGATCCTTACGGCGATTGAGGGAGTCCTGGATATGGGGGTATCCGGACAGCCGGACTATATACTTTGGCCGGACTGTTGGACTGTGAAGATACAAGACTCAAGACTTCGCCCCGTGTCCGGATGGGACTCTCCTTTGCGTGGAAGACAAGCTTGGCGATCCGGATGTTAGATCTCCTTCTTTGTAACCGACTCTGTGTAACCCTAGCCCCCTCCGGTGTCTATATAAACCGGAGGGTTTAGTCCGTAGGGACAGAACAATCATAATCATAGGCTAGCTTCTAGGGTTAAGCCTCTACAATCTCGTGGTAGATCTACTCTTGTAATACTCATATCATCAAGATCAATCAAGCAGGAAGTAGGGTATTACCTCCATTGAGAGGGCCCGAACCTGGGTAAAATATCATGTCCCCTTCCTCCTGTTACCATTAGCCTTCGACGCACAGTTCGGGACCCCCTACCCAAGATCCGCCAGTTTTGACACCGACATTGGTGCTTTCATTGAGAGTTCCTCTGTGTCGTTGCTGCAAGGCTCGATAGCTCCTTCAATCATCAACAACAACGCGGTCCAGGGTGAGACTTTCCTCCCCGGACAGATCTTCGTGTTCGGTGGCTTCGCACTATGGGCCAATTTGCTTGGCCATCTGGAGCAGATCGACAGCTATGCCCCTGGCCATCAGGTCAGGTTCGAAAACTTGAATTACACGGCCGATATCCGCGGAGACTTGATCTTCGACGGATTCGGGTCTACGCCAGGAGCGCCGAACAGTCACGACAAGCACGGCTTAGACCTGCTGCCAGAGAATACTCGGGATACCGCACCTGCAATAGCTCCGGACCTAAATCCGGGGCCGATCGTGTTGTCCGAGGACGGGCGGATGGATCCCGCCCTGGAGGCCGCATACTCATCGGCGGTAGATCCGAACACGGACTCCACCCCCAAGGAAGTCTATGTCTTCGAACCCCCGGACTTGTGTCCGGTTGTAGGTTCCAGACCGCGCGCCCCCGAGCCCGCCGAATCTGGTTGGGCTCCCATAATGGAGTTCACCGCTGCGGATATCTTCCAGCACTTGCCCTTTGGCGACATGCTGAACTCATTAAAGTCTCTCTCTTTGTCAGGAGACTCTTAGCCGAACTATGTCCGACTCGAGTGGAAGGCAGGCGACGAGGAATTTTTTTTGCCCACCCACCACCCACTTCCTTGCCACAGTCGATGATTTGACCGACGTGCTTGACTTCGACTCTGAAGACATCGACGGTGTGGACGACGATGCAGGAAAAGAACAGGAACCACCGCCCACGGGGCGCTGGACAGCCACCTCCTCGTATGATATATATATATGGTGGACACTCCCAAAGAAACCAATGGCGACATAGCAATGGAGGACAACCCCTCAAGGAAGAAATCAAAGCATGGGTGTCGGTGTCAAAACCAGTGGATCTCGGGTAGGGGGTCCCGAACTGTGCGTCTAGGCGGATGGTAACAGGAGACAAGGGACACGATGTTTTTACCCAGGTTCGGGCCCTCTCAATGGAGGTAAAACCCTACTCCTGCTTGATTGATATTGATGATATGGGTAGTACAAGAGTGGATCTACCACGAGATCAGGGAGGCTAAACCCTAGAAGCAAGCCTATGGTATGATTGTTGTAATGGTTGTGTGTCCTACGGACTAAAGCCCTCCGGTTTATATAGACACCGGAGAGGGCTAGGGTTACACAGAGTCGGTTACAATGGTAGGAGATCTACATATCCGTATCACCAAGCTTGCCTTCCAGGCCAAGGGAAGTCCCATCCGGACACGGGACGGAGTCTTCAATCTTGTATCTTCGTAGTCTTGGAGTCCGGCTGACGATGATAGTCAGGCTGTCCGGACACCCCCTAGTCCAGGACTCCCTCAGTAGCCCCTGAACCAGGCTTCAATGACGATGAGTCCGGCGCGCATATTGTTCGGCATTGCAAGGCGGGTTCCTCCTCCGAATAATCCATAGAAGATTGTGAACACCAGGATAGTGTCCGGCTCTGCAAAATAATTTCCACATTCCACCGTAGAGAGAATATTATGTACACAAGTTCAATCTGCTGACGTATCTTGTAGCATGACGTCACGCCACTACCAAGCCTTTACTTGAATCGTTTTTTATTATACCACCTCAGCGCGTTTAGCGAAGCGGTTTCCTTGGCACGTCTTGTCGAAGCAGAGATCGTGTTCCCCTTATTCTGGGATTCTCATCAATACGGACGTGGGTAACCCAACCGCGCCATTGATGGTGGCGCTTGGGAGATAAGCGAGTTTTACCAGGCCGGTGGGGACGTATAGTCTTCGTCCGCCCATATATAAGGGGATAAGGATCACCCTTTTTACCTACGCCTTCTTCCTCCTTTGCTTATCCATCTCCGCGCACTCTCGAGCTCCAGCGCCCAAGTCCGCGCATCTCGCCTCGACCTTCTCCGACCATGTCCGGAGTGGGAGGCAAATGGCTGGCCTCCTCCATGACGGAGGAGCACATCGCAAAACTGCGCAACGCCGGATACCTTTCCGGTGACATCGCGCATCGGCTACCCGACAAGGGGCAGCTCATCCCCACCCCCAGGCCCCATGAGAGGGTTGTGTTTCTCCCTCACTTCCTCCGCGGACTGGGCTTCCCGCTGCATCCCTTTGTCCGGGGACTCATGTTCTATTACGGCCTAGATTTCCACGATCTGGCGCCAAACTTCATCCTCAACATCTCGGCGTTTATCGTCGTGTGCGAGGCCTTCCTCTGCATCCAGCCCCACTTAGGCTTGTGGCTCAAGACCTTCAATGTCAAGCCAAAGGTTGTGAAGGCCACTCAAGCGGAGTGCGGAGGCGCCTTGTTGGGAAAGATGCCCAACGTCATCTGGTTCGAAGGGGCCTTCGTGGAATCCGTCAAGGGGTGGCAATCGGGGTGGTTCTATATCACCGAGCCGCGCGACCCTAAGTGGGCGGCGGCCCCCGAGTTCAGATCTGGTATCCCTATGCAGCTCACCTCCTGGAAAGAGAAGGGATTGCTATGGGGTAGTTCGGAGGAGCTGACGGGACTTCAAGCCTGTATCCAGAAGCTGGTGAACAAGAAGCTCAAGCTTGTCAATGTGGTCCAAGTCATGCTCATCTGCCGGATTCTCCCTGCCAACAACGGGCATTTAAATTGTGGGAGCTCAATCCGGCACAGCACCAGGCATTGAGCAGGCTCTTCGATACGACGTACGAAGGCGCCTGGAGGGTGCTGTTCAAGGGCGCCGAGGCTCCCGCATCCGCCACTGAAGATCGCGGATTTCGCTCACAGCATCCAGCTGACGAGGTAAGTGATTCTACCCCTTTATAGGACACTTGTTTTTAATAGTTTGTCTCCACGCGGGTTTCAATCTCCCTTTTCCTTTGATAGGATTGGATGAGGAAGGCCGAGCAGATCATCTGCCCGGCTCCCATGCCAGAAAACCCAGTAGACGCCCGTCTAGCGGGGCTGCTGGCTCCGGCATCGCATGTGGTGCCGGAGAAGAAGGCCAAGAAGGAGGCCATGGGTACTTGAAAGAGTTCCCGCTTTCAGGTGTCTGATGATTCCGGGGCGGACTCCTCCCCCGAAGGCGAGGAGGAGGAAGAAGACCCTCTCTCAGAGGAAGGAGAGAGGAAGAGGAAGGCTTCCCAGACAGGGGAGGCCGAAGGGTCCAAAAGGGGAAGGACTATTCCCCCGGACAGCTCCGCCAACACCAACGTTGGCGACGAGGAGTGGCCCTCAAGGGCTAGGCCTCCGGCAAGATCGTAAGTATCCGGATTCCTGAATGATTTATAATTTCTCTTTTGTGTCACATAGTGTCTTTCTAATGCCGCACATTGCCCGCAGTCCGGCCGATGATGATCTCCCCGCTTCATCGAGCGGGTCCTTGGCTCCGTCGGATGTGGATTCCATCCCGACTGCCTCCACCCCTCGCGCCGCTGAGGACGCCGAGGTGGGATCCTAGGAAGGGACCCATTAGGAGGAGGCTCCGGAGGCGCCGCAAGGCAGCCTCCTGGACTTTGCGCCGGACTCCACGCCGTAATCCGCAGTGGTTCCAGAGTCCGGCAGGCGGCCCCTTTGCAAGAACGGAAAGACCGTGACGCCGGCGGCCCCCGTCCAACCGGAGGCGCCGGACAACTTGCTGGAGGCGCTCAAAGGCGCTTCCATCGAGGAAGAACACCGCACTATTATGAGTGTGGTGATTCAGAAGGTTCAGCTCGCTAAGAGCGGGCTGACCGAAGCCTGCAGTAGCCTTCTAACAGGCTTTGAGGTAAGAAGTTAAAAATATTCAATGTAATACCGCATAGACAGTAGCCCCTGATGCTCGGTTCGGTGTTCGGAAAGAAAAGCCGGACTGAGGATCTAAAAAGATATACGCAGGGTTGCTAAAAATTATGTCAATATGGGTTTGCAGGCTGCGCTGCTGACCTCTGCCGCACTGACTGCGGAGGTCGGTGCTTTGAAGCAGGACCTCGAGCGGTCTGAGCAAGAGCTCGGCCGTGCTAAGAAGCAGCTCGAGGACAAAGAAGGTGAGTAACACCACTTTGAATAGTTACCTTACAGAACAGGATTTAGGTTGCAATAAAAATAACAAGGATAACATGGGTACTGCAGGGGCCACGAACGAGGTGGCAACCCTGAAGGAGGCTGTGTCCGCGGCCGAACGCAATGCGGCCGCGGAACGGGCAGAGCGAGAGAAGCAGGAGGCGCGGGTGGCGGAGGTGCGGCAAGAGCTCCAGGCTCTCATGGAAAAGCGTGAGAGTTTGGAGCGTGACTCAAAGACTCGAGAGTCCAAGCTTGCCTCGGCTCTCGAAAGTGCCAAAGCCACCAAGACCGAGGCCCATGAGGCCCTTCAGGAGGTTGAGGATGTGAAGAAAATAGCGGCGGGTAAGGCATTTTTCATGCAAAGCAAGCATGTTAATGTAAACTACCTGACACTTACCGAAATTCGGAGCTCTCCATGGGCGTTTGCAGATCTGCCTCGCAGTGTATCCGATGCCGCTGCATTCTACCGTGGCGAGGAGGGGAGCTCAACGGAGAAGGTCTTCTGGTGTCAGTACGCTGAGGCCGGCCATCCGGTGCCCCTAGCGACCAGCTGAAACAGCTGGTCGAGCTCCACAAGGTAGCTGAGCAGGCCATGAAGGGCCTCATAGTCCGGCTGTGGCCTGGAGAGGCCATGCCTGGGAGCTACTTCGGCCTCGTGCAGCGGCTGGTGGATGCGTGCCCCTGGGTGGAGGTCATCAAGCGCTCCGCCTGTATTGAAGGTGCTCGTCGGGCCCTTGCCCGCGCAAAGGTGCACTGGGGCGGGCTAGATGCGGAGAGGCTTATCACTGACGCGCCGCCAGCGGGCAAGGAGTATCGTAGGCCCGAGATGTACTATAAGACTGTCCTGAAGGGTGCCCGCAAGATTGCGGATGAGTGCCCCATAGATGTAATTATTGAGTAAACTTGCTATGTATTATCCTGTGCGCTGAAAACTTTGTTCATATGCGCTAAGCAACGCTTGTTTAATTTAAAATATTACCTTCTGTGCGGCCGTTTATAAAATCTGAGAGATGGCAAGTCATCGGCTTCAGCCCCCATGCCACTAGTGCTGGGGTGTTCGTGATAAACTTGAGCACTCTTGTTCCCATTTTTGGGTCCATCTAGGGAGGCGCTCAACACAACGAACAAGGCAACCGGACTTATAATGCTTGAACACTCTCACTTAGCCATAGAATTCTATAATTTTAAATTTTAGCGAAGCCCCTAGTATTTGGAAGACCGAGTTCGGGGTGCTATCCACGCCTTGGCCGGACATGATCCGGTTCTTCGCTCGAAGCGGCATAAGTCTTTAGGGACTCTAAAAGACCTCTCGAACAGCGACCAGTCTCTCGCCTTATCATGCCTGTCAGTTTTAGCTTTCTCCACTGAGGCGCTCGCCCAGCTCAACCGGGGCGCAATCGCAGTGGTTCTCCCAGTGCTACCTTAGCCGACGGAACGGAACGTAAGGTACCAAAACATGGGAGCCGGGCAAACCCAACTATTGACCCAAGACATGATTCGGAGCCGATTCATATAATGCTATAAGTTCGGGGTGCCGCACTTGTGAAAGTGTTCGGACTTATCACACCATAATGCGGGGAACATAAGCCCCTGGTGTATTCGGCCGTACCAAAATATACGGGTGCAAGATGTCATTAATGAACATATATGTAAAGTAATGCAATTATAGGCAAAAAATGCTGCATTATTTATTTAAGGAATTCTGCTATGAGTGCGGAATGATACAAATAGTGCGGTAAGCAAGGGATTGGACTAATTAAACATGTCCCCCTCCAGGGGTGGGCTGCGGACTGGTGTGTATAATCAAATTTAATGCTCTTAATGGAGACCACCTGAGTGTTCATCGCAGCCTTTTTCCCTCCCTGGCTGTTGCATCGTGAGTTCCGCGGGTTCGCCGCCGGATAGGGACACTAGTGAACGGAGTCCTGTGTATAAAAAGAAGGAAAATAAAAAATAAAAAGAGCGACACACTTGGGAGCCCCTAGTGTGGTCGATCTCCTCCCCTATTCCCATGGTATCTCCAGAGCGTAATGATGTACGCGGAGGGCTGGTCTTGCAATCATGCGAGGGCTGGGGTTAGGGCCGCATTGTTACGCGTGCTCGGAACGTGCCAGGTGGTCTTGATTGATGTTGCTCCGGGCGCGTTTGGCCGTGTCCGGTCGTTTAACGGCCGGACTCGAAAATTGCCTTGAAAGGCTGCTCTGTACTTCTGCCGCGAGAGCCGCTGTATGTTCCTCCGTTCGGAGGGAGCTTTCCGTATTTCCGTTGACCATGATGACTCCACAAGGGCCTGGCATCTTGAGCTTGAGCTATGCATAATGCGGCACTGCGTTGAACTTTGCGAACGCGGTTCGTCCGAGCAGAGCGTGATAGCCGCTGCGGAACGGAACTATGTCGAAGATTAACTACTCGCTTCAGAAATTATCCGGGGATCCGAAGACCACTTCCAGTGTGACTGAGCCTGTACAATTGGCCTCAACACCTGGTATGACGCCTTTGAAGGTCGTCTTTGTAGGTTTAATCCTTGAGGGGTCTATGCCCATCTTGCGCACTATATCCTGATAAAGCAGGTTCAGGATACTGCCGCCGTCCAGGACTCTCATGAGGTGAAATCCGTCGACGATTGGGTCTAAAACCAATGCGGCGAATCTGCCATGGAGGATACTGGTCGGATGGTCTCTTCGGTCGAAAGTGATAGGGCAAGAGGACCATGGATTGAACTTCGGGGCGACTGGCTCCATCGCATATACGTCCCTTAGTGCACGCTTCCGCTCCCTCTTGGGTATATGAGTTGCGTATATCATGTTTACCGTCCGCACTTGTGGGGGGAAACCTTTCTGTTCTCTACTGTTCGGCGGCCGGGTCTCCTCCTCGTCGTCGCTGTGCAGCCCCTTGTCGTTGTTTTCGGCAATTAACTTGCCTGCCTGCTTAAATACCCAACAATCTCTGTTGGTATGGTTAGCTGGTTTTTCGGGGGTGCCATGTATCTGGCAAGAGCGGCCGAGTATTCGGTCCAAATTGGACGGACCCGGGGTGGTTCTTTTAAATGGCTTCTTCCGCTGACTTGGTTTAGAGGCTCGGAATCCGGCGTTGACTGCCGTATCCTCCTTGTCGTCGCCGTTAACGCGGCGTTTATTTTTGCTTCGACGCGACCTGCCATTGTGGTCCTTGGTATCCGGACTACCAGCATTTTTACTTAGGTTGTTGCTACGAGCTAGCCAGCTATCCTCTCCCGCACAGAAGCGGGTCATTAATGATGTGAGGGCTGCCATGGATTTCGGCTTTTCCTGTCCTAGGTGCCGGGCTAGCCACTTGTCGCGGATGTTATGTTTAAAGGCTGCGAGGGCCTCTGCATCCGGACAGTCGACGATTTGATTTTTCTTTGTTAAGAACCGTGTCCAGAATTGCCTGGCCGATTCGTCTGGCTGCTGAATTATGTGGTTAGGTCATCGGCGTTTAGTGGTCGCACATATGTGCCCTGGAAGTTGTCGAGGAATGCGGCTTCCAGGTCCTCCCAACACCCAATTGACTCTGCGGGCAAGCTGTTAAGCCAATGCCGAGCTGGTCCTTTAAGCTTGAGTGGGAGATATTTGATGGCATGGAGATCGTATCTGCGGGCCATATGGATATGAAGGAGATAGTCTTCGATCCAAACCGCGGGGTCTGTAGTGCCATCGTAGGATTCAATGTTTACGGGTTTAAACCCTTCAGGGATATTATGATCCATTACTTCGTTAGTGAAGCATAGCGGGTTTGCGGCGCCTCTGTATTGAGCAATATCACGACGTAGCTCAAGGGAGCGTTGTCTGCTGTGTTCGGCCCGGCCGGAGTTGTTGTATCCGGTGCGACGGTATTCGTCGTGGGTCGTGGGGCGCCCACGTGATCCATAGATGGATCTGGATTGCCTTGCTTTGTCCTCCAATATATCTTGCAAGTCCGACGCGTTCCCTCGTGGCTTCGTACTTTTGGAGCGATGCCGGGGTACGGTCCTGGTGGAGGGCCTGGATGCCTCTCTGTCGCGACCACGGGGTGGTCGGTCGGCCGTATTGTGCGTTGGTGATGAAGGTATGTATGCTTCATCCTCTAATCGGGGGAGCAACTTGTGTTTTGGGTAAATCTTGGAGGGACGTTCGAGTTCATACTCTTCGGCCGCGAGGACCTCGGTCCATCTGTCGGCCAGCAGGTCTTGATCAGCTTGAAGCTGCTGCTGCTTTTTCTTTAGGCTGTTTGCTGTGGCCATTAGCCTGCGTTTGAAACGCTCTTGTTCGACGGGATCCTCGGGCACGACGAAGTCGTCGTCGAGGCTTGCCTCGTCTCCAGAGGGAGGTATGTAATTATCATCCTCGACCTCTTCGTCTGCCGCTTTCTCGTGAGGGCTTGCTTCTGCATCCTCCTGCGCTGAATCTTGCTGGAGGGGATTGTCTTCGGCACTTTCTGGGTGTTATTATCTCCTGTGCCGGAATCTCCATTCTTGCTGTGGCGGGATTTAGAGCGGCGCCGCTGACGTCGGCGCTTGGGCTATTTCTTTAAGGAATCTGCCTCCGCTGCTTCTTCGCCGTCCCCATCTTTTGGGGTGTCCACCATGTATATGTCATATGACGAGGTGGTCTTCCAGTGCCCTGTAGGCGCTGGTTCTTGTTCGTCTCCGGCATCATCGTCCATACCGTCGATGTCTTCGGAGTCATAGTCTAGCATGCCAGTTAGACCGTCGACAGTGGCTACAAAGTGGGTGGTGGGTGGGCTTCGAATTTCTTCGTCGTCCGCATCCCAACCATCCTGGCCATAATCCGGCCAGGGCTCTCCGGATAGCGAGAGATGCTTTAGCGAATTTAAGATGTCGCCAAAGGGCGAGTGCTGAAAGAAGTCCCCAGCGGTGAACTCCATGATCGACGCCCAATCGAATTCGATTGGCAGGGGCGCAGGAGGTTCGGAGTCCGGCAGGGAGTCCGGCACCTCGGAGTCACGAGCTTTATAAGGGACGGGGTCAGTGTTCGGCTCCATCGCCGTGGAAGTTGCAGCTCCCGAGGCGGTGTCCAGCCACCCGTCCTCGATATGCGCAATCGGCTCCGGACTATGGGTCGGAGCGGATTCATGTGCGGCCTCCAAGGTACTGTCCGGCGGCAGAGTTAGATCATGCCCATCGCGACAGTGCGGCACGCTCGGCTGCGGATCAGATCCATCGAAGATCAAGTCTCCACGGATGTCCACCGTGAAGTTTAGGCTTCCAAATCTAACCTGACGGCCAGGGGCGTAGCTTTCGATCTGCTCCAGATGGCCAAGTGAATTAGCCCACAGTGCGAAGCCGCCGAATACAAAGATCTGTCCGGGGAGAAAAGTCTCACCCTGGACGTCGTTGTTGTTGATTGAAGAAGCCATCAAGCCTATCGGTGACGACACAGAGGAACTCTCAATGAAAGCACCAATGTCGGTGTCAAAACCGGCGGATCTCGGGTAGGGGGTCCCGAACTGTGCGTCTAGGCGGATGGTAACAGGAGACAAGGGACACGATGTTTTTACCCAGGTTCGGGCCCTCTCGATGGAGGTAAAACCCTACTCCTGCTTGATTGATATTGATGATATGGGTAGTACAAGAGTGGATCTACCACGAGATCAAGGAGGCTAAACCCTAGAAGCTAGCCTATGGTATGATTGTTGTAATGGTTGTGTGTCCTACGGACTAAAGCCCTCCGGTTTATATAGACACCGGAGAGGGCTAGGGTTACACAAAGTCGGTTACAATGGTAGGAGATCTACATATCCGTATCGCCAAGCTTGCCTTCCACGCCTAGGAAAGTCCCATCCGGACACGGGACGGAGTCTTCAATCTTGTATCTTCGTAGTCTTGGAGTCCGGCTGACGATGATAGTCCGGCTGTCCAGACACCCCCTAGTCCAGGACTCCCTCAATGGGCGTCATCGGCGCCGCTCCAAGCCCCGTCACAGCAATACCGGCACAGGAGACGAAAACAATCTGGATGGTGTCGAAGATGAATACAATCCCGATCAGCCTGCCTTCGAGCAGGCTGAACAGGAAGACGAGCAGGTTAGCCCAAACGAACAGGCGACGAACGGATACTTGGAGGAGGACAAGTACATGCCCCCCTCCGAAGAGGAGGTGAGCCTCGGCGACGATGAATTCGGCGTGCCTGAGGATCCCGTAGAGAAGGAGCGCTTCAAGCGCCGGCTTATGGCCACTGCGTGAAGCCTGAAAAAGAAGCAACAACAGCTCCAAGCTGATCAAGATCTGCTCATAGACAAATGGACCGCGGTCCTGGCAGCCGAGGAATATGGATTCGAGCGCGGCAAAAAAGGTCACCCAAAGCACAAGCTACTACCTCAACTCGAGGAGGAGCCCATACCACCAGCACAGGACGAGGCTGACCGGCCACCTCGTGGCCGGGATAAAACGACATATCAGCCTGAATATCAGCCCGCACCTCCACGCCAATACACTATGGCCCGGAGCAATAGACAGGACCTGCGAGATATGCTGGAAAACAAAGGAGGTCAGCCAAGATCGATCTACGGATCGCGGGGCGTGCCCCAACACATGACGATGATCGTCATGCCGGATACACTATCAACAAGTCCGGCCGGGCCGAACATAGCCAACCAGACTTATTCAAATTGCGCAGCAACATAGCCCGGCACAGAGGCGCCGCACACCCCCTATGCTTCATTGACGAAGTAATGGATCACGAATTCCCACAAGGGTTTAAACCTGTAACATCCCAAATTTTCAATTTGGAATGTTATACATAGATCATCCATGCATATCATATTTTATTGTGTTTCCGATCAGAAAATCCTCGAAGTCCTAAGAAACTCCAGGACCCTGGGAGAGAGTTGGGGATTTCCCGGTTTTCATATTTGGTTTCTATCAAATAGTGAAACGAGGATTTCGATTTTAATTATTTTTCTCTCCGAAAAATATTTCTTATAAAATATATGAGAGGAGATAATATCACTTCTCCAAAACAATTGAAATATTGGAGGAAAAATATTAAAATCATTTGTTAGATTTTATTTGAGTTTATTTGGAGTTTTTTGCATTAGAAAAATATGCACATTTTTCAAAATTGCATTTTAGGGCCAAGAAAATGTTCATCTCGTTCTAAATATTTTATTTAGACGGTGAAAATTTGTTTTTGGCATTTTTAGATTTTTATTTTATTTTATAGTAATTTTTCCGTCGGTGGAACTATTTAAAAAAAAAAATGCGCGCGCCCGCACCCGACTAGGCCGCAGCCCAGCCAGGCCAGGCCGGCCCAAGCCGCGCCGCCGCCGCTGCCAGAATCCGGCTCGGACTCCGTCGCCGCCTGCCCCCTTCCCCAAGGCACCGACCCCCTCCTATAAATACCGCCCCCTTCTAGCCACCGCCACCACCACCGCCGCCTCCCGCCGCCCGTAGCCGAGCCCGAGCAGCCGCCGCCGCCCGAGCAGCCGCCGTCGCCGTAGCCACCGCCGCCGCCCGTCGTCGGAGCCCTGCCGCCCCCCGCCACCGCCCGCCGGAGCCCCGCCTCGCCTGACCCCCTCGCCGGAGGTATCCGCCGGAATCCGAGACTGCTGTTTTTTTTAAAACCGTTCGTTTTATTTTTTTTGAAACCCTAGTTGCGTTTTTTTATAGATCGGTTTATTTCTCCAGTTTATTTATTTAGCGAGCGTTCGCTCGATCGTTCGTTTTAACGAACACATTCTTCGTTTAGTCTCAGTTAACGATCGATCGTTCGTTAAACTTTTCGTCGCTTTTCTTTTATGAGATGTATTCCACGATTTTTCTGATCGCGATTCCTGATCCGATGTTCGAACTAATATAACTTCTCGCTCGTTTATCGGAATTAGGCGATTCAAACGCCTAGAGTTTCGTCTCGAGACCCTCTTTCTGTTTAATCAACTTAAACAAGGTTTTGGTACTGTAAAATTTGACCTTAGTCCAGATTAGTAAACGGATCTTGTTTCTTTCGTCGTTTGAGTTTTGTTGCTCCGTTTGAATTGATTCTTTTTGCAAACCGGAGTTCTCAAGTTGAACTTTCTGGTCAATCTCTTTTATTTGGAGTTTTGTTTGCGCATCTTAGCTAGTTGCTTATGTGTGTTATTGTTTGTTTGTGATAGAATTCCCGGAGTGCGAAGCGTGTTACTACGAGTCTCTAGGATTCACAGATCGTCAGCAAGGCAAGTAACACATTGATCATACTCTTTCCATACCCAGTTTTCATTGCATTAGTTCAAACCTCCAACATTGCATGATTAGGATGTCTTTAACTTGTGGGTTGGGAAGTAGTTGCTGAGGTAGAACCTATTGCCCTGTTTATTATCAAACGCTTGGGAGTTACTTCTACGCGTTGCTTATATTGCCATGCTATGCTCGTAGACGTGGAATGGGTTTGAGTGTTTTCTTGACAGATGTGAGATTATTAATTAATGGTTTACTTAAGGTGGCAACTTAAATACACATCTGGGTGGATTGAGGCACCTGGGGTATCCAGTGATTGCCTGTTTTTTTGGAAATCCCGGGGTTACTCTGTGATCTTCCTATGGACTGCCACCCAGGCTCAAAGGGAATTGACATTATTCATGCTAGAAACTTCCGTGTGCAGCCACAAGCTATTATGGGCTCTAGCATAGCTGAGTAAGTTACGTGAAGCTCTTGAAGAGGTAGATCAGTAGGTAGTGGGTTTTGTAGGTTTGGTATGGTCTACCCGGAGTAGAGAGTTAATGTTTCTGAAAGACTGTGTGTCGATCATCCATTTCTCAAACACCATATAGTGCGAGAAATCCAACGGAGGCGATCGAGTCTTGTGGGGAAAAGTGCGCAAACCTCTGCAGAGTGTACAAACTAATCATGGTTAGCCGTGTCCCCGGTTATGGACAATTTGAGTATCTAGTACTTGAGTATTCACATGTATCTCAACACTCTTAATTAATATTGTTGGGTTGTTAACGATTTTAATTGCGATTGAGGAGGGGTTACCTTCTCAATGTTTTATCAACCACCACGATAGTTAAATTAAAATTCATTCTTTTGTTGTAGGGAAAAATTTGCTTTCCGCAAAACTATAACCCTAGAGCTTTCCACCAGCCATATATGCATGTAGTGATAGTATTATTCTGTTTCTATTCTACTGTGTTATATTGCCAGCATATTCCATGTGCTGACCCGTTTTCGGGCTGCAACGTATTATGTTGCAGACTTTTCAGACGAGGAGTAAGGTTCGTTAGGTCGTTGCCGTGCAGCTCAGCTATGCCGTTGGAGTTAATGGACTCACTTTATCTTCCAAGCCTTCCGCTGTTATCGCATTTGATGGCTGAGGGAGTCCTGGACTAGGGGGTGTCCGGACAGCCGGACTATCATCGTCCGCCGGACTCCAAGACTACGAAGATACAAGATTGAAGACTCCGTCCCGTGTCCGGATGGGACTTTCCTTGGCGTGGAAGGCAAGCTTGGCGATACGGATATGTAGATCTCCTACCATTGTAACCGACTCTGTGTAACCCTAGCCCTCTCCGGTGCCTATATAAACCGGAGGGCTTTAGTCCGTAGGACACAACATACATCACAACAATCATACCATAGGCTAGCTTCTAGGGTTTAGCCTCCTTGGTCTCGTGGTAGATCCACTCTTGTACTACCCATATCATCAATATTAATCAAGCAGGACGTAGGGTTTTACCTCCATCGAGAGGGCCCGAACCTGGGTAAAACATCGTGTCCCTCATCTCCTGTTACCATCCGCCTAGACGCACAGTACGGGACCCCCTACCCGAGATCCGCCGGTTTTGACACCGACATTGGTGCTTTCATTGAGAGTTCCTCTGTGTCGTCACCGATAGGCTTGATGGCATCTTCAACCAACAACGCTGTCCAGGGTGAGACTTTTCTCCCCGGACAGATCTTCGTATTCGCCGGCTTCGCACTGCGGGCTAATTCGCTTGGCCATCTGGAGCAGATCGAAAGCTACGCCCCTGGCCGTCAGGTCATATTCGGAAGCCTAAACTTCACGGCCGATGTCCGCGGAGACTTGATCTTCGACGGACCCGAGCCACTGCCGAGCGCGCCGCACTGTTGCGATGGGCATGATCTAGCTCTGCCGCCGAACAGTGCCTTGGTGGCCGCACACGAATCCGCTCCGGCCATTAGTCCGGAGCCGATCGCCCGGATAGAGGATCGGTGGATAGACACCGCCTCGGGGGCTTCAACTTCCACGGCGATGGAGCCGAACAATAATCTTGTCCCCCGCGAAATTTGTGATTCCGAGGTGCCGGACTCCTTGCCGGACTCCGAACCTCCCGCGCCCCTACTAATCAAATCGGATTGGGCGCCGGTTATGGAATTCACCGCCGCAGACATCTTCCAATACTCGCCTTTTGGCGATATCCTGAATTCACTAAAGCATCTCTCGTTGTCGGGAGAGCCCTGCCCGGACTATGGCCAGGATGGTTGGGGTACGGACGACGAAGAAATTCAGAGCCCACCCATCGCCCACTTTGTAGCCACTGTCAATGATCTAACCGACATGCTAGACTACGACTCCGAAGACATCGACGCTATGGACGATGATGCCGGAGACGAACTGGAACCAGCGCCCACAGGGCACTGGAAAACCACCTCGTCATATGACATATACATGGTGGATACCCCAAAAGATGGGGACGGCGAAGAAACAGCGAAGGCAGACTCTTTAAAGAAGCAGCCCAAACGCCGGCGTCAGCGGCGCCGCTCTAAATCCCGCCACAACAAGAATGGAGATTCCGGCACAGGAGATAATAATACCCCAGAGAGTGCCGAAGACAATCCCCTCCAGCAAGACTCAGCGCAGGAGGATGCAGAAGCAAGCCCTCACGAGAGGGCGGCAGACGAAGAGGTTCAGGATCATAACTATATGCCTCCCTCCGAAGACGAAGCAAGCCTCAACGATGATGAATTCGTCATACCTGAGGATCCCGTCGAACAAGAGCGTTTCAAGCACAGGCTTATCGCCACAGCAAACAGCCTAAAGAAAAAGCAGCAACAGCTTCAAGCTGATCAGGACTGCTGGCCGATCGATGGACCGAGGTCCTCGCGGCCGAAGAGTATAAACTCGAACGCCCCTCCAAAAGCTACCCAAGACGCAAGCTGCTCCCCCGATTAGAGGAGGTAGCATACATACCTCCATCACCAGCGCACGATATGGCTGACCGACCACCCCGTGGTCGTGACAGAGAGGCATCCAGGCCCCCAGCCAAGACCGTACCCCGGCATCGCTCCAAAAGTACGAAGCCAAGAGGGAACGCGCCGGACTTGCGAGACATATTGGAGGACAAAGCAAGACAATCCAGATCCATCTACGGATCACGTGGGCGCCCCACGACCCACGACGAATACCGTCGCGCCGGATACAATAACCCCGGCCGGGCCGAGCACAGCAGACAGCGCTCTCTCGAGCTGCGTCGCGATATTGCTCAATACAGAGGCGCCGCACACCCTCTATGCTTCACTAACGAAGTAATGGATCATCAAATCCCTGAAGGGTTTAAACCCGTAAACATTGAATCCTACGATGGCACAACAGACCCCGCGGTTTGGATAGAAGATTATCTTCTCCACATCCATATGGCCCGCGGCGACGATCTCCACGCCATCAAGTATCTCCCACTCAAGCTTAAAGGACCAGCTCGGCATTGGCTTAACAGCTTGCTCGCAGAGTCAATTGGGTGTTGGGAAGACCTGGAGGCCGCGTTCCTTGATAACATCCAAGGCACGTATGTGCGACCACCAGACGCCGATGACCTAAGCCACATCATTCAGCAGCCAGACAAATCGGCCAAACAATTCTGGACACGGTTCTTGATGAAGAAAAATCAAATCGTTGATTGTCCGGATGCAGAGGCCCTTGCAGCCTTCAAACATAACATCCGGGACGAATGGCTAGCCCGGCACCTGGGGCAGGAAAAGCCGAAATCCATGGCAGCCCTCACATCGTTAATGACCCACTTTTGCGCGGGAGAGGACAGCTGGCTAGCTCGCAACAACAATCTCCGTAAAAATTCTGGCAGTCCGGATACTAAGGACAACAACGGCAGGTCACGTCGAAACAAAAACAAACGCCGCATTAACGGCAACGATAAGGAGGATACGGCAGTCAATGCCGGATTCCGAGGCTCTAAACCCGGTCAGCGGAAGAAGCCATTCAAAAGAACCACTCCGGGTCCGTCCAATCTGGACCGAATACTCGACCGCTTATGCCAGATACATGGCACCTCTGAAAAGCCAGCTAACCACACTAATAGAGATTGCTGGGTGTTCAAGCAGGCCGGCAAGTTAATTGCCGAAAACAATGACAAGGGGCTAAACAGCGACGACGAGGAAGAGACCCGACCGCCGAACAATAGAGGACAGAAGGGTTTTCCCCCACAAGTGCGGACGGTGAATATGATAAGCGACCCATATACCCAAGAGGGAGAGGAAACGTGCACTAAGGGACGTCTATGCGATGGAGCCAGTCGCCCCGAAGTTCAATCCATGGTCCTCTTGTCCGATCACTTTTGATCGAAGAGACCATCCGACCAGCATACGCCATGGCGGATTCGCCGCATTGGTTTTAGACCCAATCGTCGATGGATTTCACCTCACGAGAGTCCTGATGGACGGCGGCAGTAGCCTGAACCTGCTTTATCAGGATACAGTGCGCAAAATGGGCATAGACCCATCAAGGATTAAACCTACAAAGAGAACCTTTAAAGGTGTCATACCAGGAGTGGAAGCCAACTGTACAGGCTCAGTCACACTGGAAGTGGTCTTCGGATCCCCGGATAATTTCCGGAGCGAAGAGTTAATCTTCGACATAGTCCCGTTTCGCAGCGGCTATCACTCTCTGCTCGGACGAACCGCGTTTGCAAAATTCAACGCGGTGCCGCATTATGCATACCTAAAGCTTAAGATGCCAGGCCCTCGTGGAGTCATCACGGTCAATGGGAATAGGGAACGCTCCCTCCGGACGGAGGAACATACAGCGGCTCTCGCGGCAAAAGTACAGAGTGGCCTCTTAAGGCAATTCTCCAGTCCGGCCGTTAAACAGCCGGACAGCAAAACGCGCCCGAAGCAATACCAACGAAGACCACCTGGCGCGATCAGAGCATGCGTAGCAATGCGGCCCCAACCCTCGCCCGCGCATGATCGCAATAATAACACTCCGCGTACATCATTACGCTTTGGAGATACCATGGGCACAGGCGAGGGGGCACGATCGCAACGGACCCAGAGTGCGGTTCGACCACACTGGGGGCTCGCAAGTGTGCCCCCCTTTTTTATATTTTTTATTTTTCTTCTTTTATGTACACAGGACTCTGCTAACCAGAAGCCCTGTCCGGCGGCGACCCTGCCGAACTCATGACGCAACAGTCAGGGACTAAAGAAGGCTGCGACGAACACTCAGGTGGTCTCAATTACGAGCATTAAATTCGATTATATACACCAAGTCCGCAGCTCACCCTGGAGGGGGACATGTTTACTTAGTCAAAATCCCTTGCTTACCGCACTATTTGTATCAGTCCGCTCTACTAGCAGACTTTCTTTCATTAATAATGCAGCACCTTTTTGATTGCAATTGCATTACCTTTTATATATATGCTCATTATATGACATCTTGCGACCGTATATTTTGGTATGGCCTAATACGCCAGGGGCTTGTGTTCCCCACTCTATGGTGTGATAAGTCCGAACACTTTCACAAGTGAGGCACCCCGAACTTATAGCATTATATGAATTGGCTCTGAATCATGTCTTGAATCAATAGTTGGGTTTGCCTGGCTCCCACGTTTTGGTGCCTTACGTTCCGTTTTGTCGGCTAAGGTGGCACTGGGAGAACCACTGTGATTGCGCCCCGGTTGAGCCGGGCGAGCGCCTCAGTGGAGAAAGCTAAAACTGACTGGCATGATAAGGCGAGAGACTGGTCGCTGTTCGAGAGGTTTTTTCGGGTCCTTAAAGACTCACGCTGCTTCGAGTGAAGTTCCGGACAATGTCCGACGAAGGCGTGGATAGCGCACCGGATTCGGTCTTCCGAATACCAGGGGCTTCGCCGAAATTTAAAATTATAGAATTCTATGGCTAAGTGAGAGTGTTCAAGCATTATAAGTCCGGTTGCCTTGTTCGTTGTGTTGAGCGCCTCCCTCGATGGACCCAACAATGGGAACAAGATTGCTCAAGTTTATCCCGAACACCCCAGCACTCGTGGCTTGGGGGCTGAAGCCAACGACTTGCCATCTCTCAGATTTTATAAACGGCCACACAGAAGGTAATATTTTAAATTAAAAAAGCGTTGCTCAAAGCGCACATGAACAAAGTTTCAGCGCACAGGATAATACATAGCAAATTCACTCAAAGATTACATCTCTGGGGCACTCATCCGCAATATCGCGGGCTCCCTTCAGGACAGATTTATAATACATTTCGGGCGTGCGATACTCCTTTCCCGGCGGCGGTGGGTCCGTGAGAAGCTTCTCCGCATCCAACCTGCCCCATTGCACCTTTGTGCGGGCGAGGGCCCGGCGAGCGCCTTCAATACAGGCGGAGCGCTTGATGACATCCACCCAGGGGCATGCATCCACCAGCCGCCGCACGAGGCCAAAGTAGCTCCCAGGCATGGCCTGTCCAGGCCACAGCCGGACTATAAGGCCCTTCATGGCCTCTTCAGCTACCTTGTGGAGTTCAACCAGCTGCTTCAGCTGGTCGCTTGGGGGCACCGGGTGTCCGGCCTCAGCATACTGAGACCAGAAGACTTTTTCCGTCGAGCTCCCCTCCTCGCCACGATAGAATGCGGCGGCATCGGACGCACTACGCGGCAGATCTGCAAACGCCCCTGGAGAGCTCCGAATGCGGGTAAGTATCAGGTATTTTACATTAACATGCTTGCTTTGCATGAAAAATGCCTTACCCGCCGCTATCTTCTTTACATCTTCAACCTCCTGAAGGGCCTTATGGGCTTCGGCCTTGGCGGACTTGGCACTTTCGAGAGCCAAGGCAAGCTCGGACTCTCGAGTCTTGGAGTCACGCTCCAAACTCTCATGTTTCTCCATGAGAGCCTGGAGCTCTTGCCGTACTTCCGCCACCCGTGCCTCCTGCTTTTCTCTCTCTGACCGTTCCGCGGCCGCACTGCGTTCGGCCGCGGACACAGCCTCCTTCAGGGCTGCCACCTCGTTAGTGGCCCCTGCAAAACACACATTATCCTTGTTAATTTTATTGAAACCAAAATCCTTTTCTGTAAGGTAACCATTCAAAGCGGTGTGACTCACCTTCTTTGTCCTCGAGCTGCTTCTTGGCATGGCCGAGCTCTTGCTCGGACCGCTCGAGATCCTTTTTCAGCACATTGACCTCCGCCGTTAGTGCGGCAGAGGTCAGCAGCGCAGCCTGCAAACCCATATTGACATATGTTAAGCAACCCTGCACATATCTTGTTAGATCCTCAGTCCGGCTTTTCTTTCCGAACACCGAACTGAGCATCAGGGGCTACTGTCTATGTGGTATTACATTACATAATTTTAACTTCTTACCTCAAAGCCTGTTAGAAGGCTGCTGCAGGCTTTGGTCAGCCCGCTTTTGGCGAGCTGAACCTTTTGAATCACCGCACTCATGATAGTGTGGTGTTCTTCCTCGATGGAAGCTCCTTTAAGCGCCTCCAACAAGTTATTCGGCGCCTCTGGTTGGACGGAGGCCGCCGGTGTCACGGTCTTGCCCTTCTTTCGAAGGGGCCGCTTGCCGGACTCTGGAACCACTACGGGTTCCGATGTAGAGTCCGGCGCAAAGTCCGGGAGGCTGCCTGACGGCGCCTCCGGAGCCTCCTCCTGATGGGTCCCTCTCTGGGATCCCACCTCGGCGTCCTCGTCGGCGCGTGGGGTAGAGGCAGTCGGAAGTGAATCCACATCCGACGGGGCCAACGACCCGCTCGATGAGTCGGGGAGATCGTTATCGGCCGGACTATGGACAGAATGCGGCGTTAGAAGGACACTACGCGACATAAAAGATGTTGCATATCAAGGATCCGGATACTTACGATCTCGCCGGACGCCTGGCCCTTGGAGGCCATTCATCCTCGCCAACAGTGGTGTTGGCGAAACTGTCCGGGGGGATAGTTCTCCCCCTCTTGGACCCTTCGGCCTCCCCCATTGGGGAAGCCTTCCTCTTCTTCTCTCCCTCTTCTGGGAGAGAAACCTCCTCGTCTTCAGGGGAGGAGTCCGCCTCGTCGTCGGACACCTGATTGCGGGAACTCTTTCGAGTCCCCGCGGCCACCTTCTTGGCCTTCTTCTCCGGCACCACATGCGGTGCCGGAACCAGCAGCCCTGCTAAACGGGCGTCCACTGGGTCTTCTGGCATGGGAGCCGGGCTGATAAGCTGTTTGGCCTTCTCCATCCATTCCTGTCAAAGAAAAGGAAAGAATGAAACCCTCTTATAATCAATTCGATTACTACAAAGTGTCCCGTAATGGGGTTGAATCACTTACCTCGTCAGTTGGATACTGCGAGCTGAATCCGCGATCTTCCGTCGCGGATGCGGGGGCTTCGGCGCCCTTAAATAGCACCCTCCAGGCGCCTTCGTATGTCGTATTGAAGAGCCCGCTCAGCGCCTGGTGCTGTTCCGGATTGAACTCCCACAGATTGAATGCCCGTTCTTGGCATGGGGGAATCCGGCGGATGAGCATGACTTGGACCACGTCGACGAGCCTAAGCTTATTGCTCACCAGCTTCTGGATGCAGGTTCGGAGTCCAGTGACCTCCTTCGAATCGCCCCACAGCAAGCCCTTCTCTTTCCAGGAGGTGAGCTGCGTGGGGACGCTAGATCTAAACTCGGGGGCCGCCGCCCATGTGGGCTTGCGCGGCTCGGTGATGTAGAACCACCCCGATTGCCACCCCTTGACAGAGTCCACGAAGGCCCCTTCGAGCCAAAGGACATTGGGTAATTTACCCAACATGGAGCCTCTGCATTCCGCTTGCGTGTCCAGCACAACCTTCGGCTTGACGTTGAAGGTCTTGAGCCACAGGCCGAAGTGGGGCCGGATGCAGAGGAAGGCCTCGCACACGATGATGAAAGTCGAGATGTTGAGGATGAAGTTCGGCGCCAGATCGTGGAAATCCAGGCCGTAATAAAACATGAGCCCCCGGACGAATGGATGGAGCGGAAAGCCCAGTCCGCGGAGGAAGTGGGGAAGGAAGACGACCCTCTCGTGAGGCCCGGGGGTAGGGACGAGCTGCCCCTCGTCGGGCAGCCGATGCGCGATATCGCCGGAAAGATATCCGGCGCTGCGCAGTCTGGTGATGTGCTCCTCCTTAATGGTGGAGGCCAACCATTTGCCTCCCACTCCGGACATATTCGGAGAAGGTCGAGGCGAGATGCGCGAGCTTGGGCGTTGGAGCTTGAGTACACAGAGGTGGATAAGCAAAGGAGGAAGAAGGCGTAGGTGAGAAGGTAAATCCTTATCCCTTATATGTAGGCGGACGAAAACTGTGCGTCCCGCTGGCCTGATAAAACTCGCTTATCTCCCAAGCGCCACCATCAATGGCGCGGTTGGGTTACCCACGTCCGTATTGATGAGAATCCCGGAATAAGGGGAGCACGATCTCTGCTTCGACAAGACATGCCAAGGAAACCGCTTCGCTAAACGTGCTGAGGTGGTATAGTAAAAAAACGATTCAAACAAAGGCTTGGTAGCGGTGTGATGTCACGCTGCATAATACGTCAGCAGATTGGACTGGTGTACATTTTATTCTCTCTACGGTAGAATGTGGAATTTATTTTGCAGAGCCGGACACTATCCTGGTGTTCATGATCTTCTCTGGATTATTCAAGGGAGGAACCCACCTTGCAATGCCGAACATTATGCGCGCCGGACTTATCGTCATTGAAGCCTGGTTCAGGGGCTACTGAGGGAGTCCTGGACTAGGGGGTGTCCGGACAGCCGGACTATCATCGTCCGCCGGACTCCAAGACTATGAAGATACAAGATTGAAGACTCCGTCCCGTGTCCGGATGGGACTTTCCTTGGCGTGGAAGGCAAGCTTGGCGATACGGATATGTAGATCTCCTACCATTGTAACCAACTCTGTGTAACCCTAGCCTCCTCCGGTGTCTATATAAACCGGAGGGCTTTAGTCTGTAGGACAACATACATTACAACAATCATACCATAGGCTAGCTTCTAGGGTTTAGCCTCCTTGATCTCGTGGTAGATCCACTCTTGTACTACCCATATCATCAATATTAATCAAGTAGGACGTAGGGTTTTACCTCCATCGAGAGGGCCCGAACCTGGGTAAAACATCGTGTCCCTCGTCTCCTGTTACCATCCGCCTAGACGCACAGTACGGGACCCCCTACCCGAGATCCGCCGGTTTTGACACCGACAAAGGCCTTAAGCCATATTATTGTAATAAGTTCTCTTTTGAGACATTCGATGTAATAAGTGTGTGATTGCTACTCTATTATAAATCCTTCGAGTACTGTGCGTGTCAGCATTACTGATCCAGGGATGACACTGGGGCATAGAGACTTGACCGTTTGAGGTCTGGTCGCTACAAGATGGTATCAGAGCACACGTTGAGTGTAGGACACGACCACTAAGATGAACCATTGGTCACTGTTCTCTAATCATTTCTGACTCCTCTCCCTTTTCCACTCCTTAGGATGACGGAGAAGAAGAACAAGTTCGTGCAACCGGATGAGGATACCCCTTTTGGACGCCACTTAAAGGAAGTCACTAGGTACTTGAACATTGGGATACCTAGTTTCACCGGGACATACAACGCCACCTTACCGGAAGAGGAGCGCTGGATGATTCAAGTACAAGTTCCAGGAAGAATGTTCTCGCCAACTTCAAAACCCATAGAATTTTCTTTCGAAGCACCAACCTGGAGTCTAGGTAAGAGCATGGCAACCCACATTACCATGGGACGCATTGGATAAGTATACAACAGGGAGCTTAAGGACACTACCTATTAGATATGTGGGCGCCGAGATGAGAAATGGGAGATGATCAGCACCAGGAAGGATAGATCAGTCGCAGCTTTTATCCAAGAGCTAAACCAACACATTCGACGCCAGGAGAACCAGATGTGCGCCGACATGATGGAATTGAAGAAGGCAAAGACTAGGATCATCGAGCTGGAAGAAGAACTCAAGTTCACACGCGATGGATATAAGGAGGAAATCAAGACACTACTGGAGAAGAACGATGACCTAGTTAATAAGATCGGAATATTCATGGGAGGACCAGCCTCGGGAGACGAAGACGATGACCCCACCTGCCCAGACAACTACATCATTATTGACGACACCGATTCTGATCCGAGCGATGATGACTATGAAGACGAAGCTGGAGCAGACATCATGGAATCTTCCAGCGATCAAAATTTCTAGATGACCACCATACAATATTAGTATTCCCCCATGTATCAAGTAGTAGTTGAGCACTTTTGCGATAATTTTAGACCGATGTATGCCCTTGCTTGATTGATTGAGTGAAATGATTGTGTTTGTGTCATGTGCATATGGGTAGTGCTTCCTCACTAGACCTTTCTCTATTCTAATCTCTTCCATCTAAAACCCCTCAGACGCCTCCGAGACGTGACACCGGTTTTGCCTTCCCACCAGAGCTCACCCAGTTGATCCAGCAGCAGAATGCTTTGATGCAATTAGTAGTTCAGAACCAAGGCAACAACAACAATAACAACAACCACAACAACCCGCCGCCAGTGGACAACCTAGCCCGTTTTCTAAGGTTACAGCCACCGGTGTTCTCCAGTAGCACCGAGCCAATAGTTGCAGATGATTGGCTACGCCGTATTGGAAGGGAGTTAACGACCGCAGGGTGCACGGATGCGGAGAAGGTGCGCTTTGCCACACATCAACTGGATGGACCCGCAGCAGCATGGTGGCAGAATTTCACCACCACCTACCCTGTCGACACTATCACATGGGCTCAGTTTCAGCAGGCCTTTCGAACTTCCCATGTTTCCACTGGAGCTATGCAGATGAAGAAGCGGGAGTTTCGCAACTTACGTTAGGGGAACCGTATGGTTGGCCAGTACGTAGATGATTTTAGCAAATTATCACGCTATGCCCCTGATTATGTGGCCACAGATGTCGCAAAGCAGGAGAAGTTTATGGAAGGGTTGAATGATGATATGAGCATGCATTTGATGGTGGCAACCTTCAACAACTACCAGGAGTTGGTAGATAAAGCTCTTATGATTGAAGGGAAGCAGCAGCAGATTGAGAGCCGTAAGAGGAAGTATGGACAAGGGAAGTATAATTCAGGAGCTCAGCAGAAGCCTCGCTTAACGCCAAATTCGGGAGGACTCGTTCATAACCACGGAGGTCATAACCACCCTGAAGGAGGATCGCATAATCACAATGGCACTAAGAACAGAAATGGGAACGGAACTAACAATAACCGCTCCAACCCAGCCACACCCGCCACGAGAGACCTAAGTCAAGTTACTTGTTATAAGTGCGGGAAGACTGGGCACTATGCCAATGATTGTCCTGAAGGAAGGAATGGAAACAGAAACAGGAGCACTGGAAAGAATCCTAACCCATTCAAAAAAGGGCAAGTGAACCACGTTAATGTGGAGGAGGTTGAAGAACAGCCGGACGCGGTAATAGGTAAGTTTTTAGTTAAGTCATTTACCGCCCTTATTCTTTTTGATACTGGTGCATCGCATTCATACATATCAAGGGGATTCGTGGATAAGTTTAACCTACCAACCCAAACCCTTAGAACCCCTCTGTTAGTAAGCTCGCCTGGAGCAGAGTATATGGCCAGCCGATGGTGCAACCAGATACCCCTAACCATTGGGACGCATGTTTTTCCATCTGACCTAATTATCTTGGAGTCACATGGATTGGATGTGATATTAGGTATGGACTGGATGTCAAAGTATGGAGGAAGTATTGACTGTGCTAGTAAGTCAATTTATCTCACCACCCCAGAGGGAAAAGGGATTAAGTACGTATCTAGGCATGTTCCTAGAAGGACCCAAGTAAATGCCCTCACGGGAGTTGTTCAGGAGGAAGTACCTATAGTAAAGGATTATCCGGATGTTTTCCCAGAAGAGTTACCCGGCATGCCACTTGTCGGTGTACTAAAGTAGGGGTACCTTAGTACCCCGAACTTGTGCACGGGCAGTCGCAGCGTCCCGCGGCAAGGCTTGCCGGGCGTCCGCCAAGACCCTTCGCTATTCATATTACTGCCATTCAAGAACAAAGTGTTAACCGAGAAGACAGAACCCCGGCAAGAGGAGCTTGCCGGGAAGGATAAGACCCCGGCAAGAGGAGCTTGCCGGGAAGGCCAACCAAGACCCGGCGAGCGGCAAGCTTGCGGGTGCGACAAGACAACGACCGCGGCAAGGCGCTTGCCGCGGCGAAGCCACCACTCTGCGCCCACGCTCCAGCGGATCCGACGACGTGTCGCCGCAGGATCGCTCCTGGTGCACGTGGCGGGTAGCTGTGCAACCAAGCGGTGCGAGGTGGCAAGTGAAGATGACAAGGAGGCCATCGTGGCGATCGGTGGCGCCCCTAACGGTCGTTTCCTACACTTTTTGAGCGACCAGACGGGCATTAAATGCCCTTGTCCCCTGCCGTCAGAGTTAGGTAGGGGGCACTGTTGATAGCGGTTGTACCAACCCTCGTTTTTACTTTTTTACCCCTCTCTCTACGCTGCCACCTGTCGGTGACCCCTTTAGACTATAAAAAGGAGGCCCATGCGCACGTAGAAGGGGTTCGACTCATTCGAAACTACAACACACCCACGTTCTTGAGCAAGAACAGAATAGAAACACAAAAGCAGCAGTAGGAGTTTTATCTCTCCGGAGAGCTCCGAAGCTGGGTAAAATCCCTCGCGTGCTTCGCCTCGATCTGCTCTTCGCGCGCCCTCTGCTCCCTTGCCGGACCGAAAAGGGACCCTGCCCCATAGGTGTTCGTTTCCCACGACATCTTTGGCGCGCCAGGTAGGGGGGCATCGAGGTCGTGCGTATCTGATCCGGCGTCTGTGCGCGCTACATCAACATCTTCATCGACATGCCACCGAAGAAGAAGACTTCGAAGGTGGACGCTCTGTCTACGACTATCCTACCGCCACCGGAGCAAACGGGCGGTGGGGTGGACGCCGGCGGAGGAGCGGGCGCCGGCGGGGGGACTCACATCGTCACCCGGTCCAAGGACAAGGCCCCGCAAGGTTCAGCGTCTGTACATCCACCGCACCCTTCCCAGGAGGTGCAGGATCGACAACGCCACGGTGCTCCTAGCACCGTGCTCGCGTTGGAACAAGGCCAAGCTGGTGGGTCGCGGGACGCTCAAGGCCAACATACGCGTCAACACGCTGGCACGAGCGCAGTGCGGTCGCCTGGACGAGATGTCGCTCCTTCTAACACTGTTAGAAGTTTGAGCGTATCCCGCACCTCGTGTCGCTCGCCACCGCCACCCAACACTCCAGAGGAAGCGCTGGCCCGAGCCCAGCTGCTTCTAGATTACCCTCCAGCGCCAGACAAGATCGACGACTGGAGGGCCGCCATTCAAAGCCTCATCGGCTTCGCCAACGGCGACAAGCCCCGGCAACCGAGCACATCGAAGCCCCGCCAAGACGCCCAGGCGCAAGCCGACGCCGACAAGACCGTTGGGGGTGCCACCATCGTGCACTCCCCGCCTCAAAGGCCAAGATCGCCGACTCGCCGGGCCAACCCCAACACCGACTCCACCGCATCGTCGGACCCGCGAGCTCACCGCGATCAACGCCAAGTTCTCCAAGAACGACGACACGAAGACGCTCGCACTCGCATCGAGCGTCGAAGAGAAGCACGGCGTCAATCTGACCAGCATGCTGGGCCCACTGTCGATATGCATGCGCCAGGGGAACCAGGCGACTTGCCGTACGTGGTAGGTTGCCCTGCGTTCACCCGTGAGCTGCGGCAGGTCCAGTGGCCCAGTACCAAGAACTTCAAGCCAGACGTGCCCGAGAAGTATGATGGCAGGATACACCCGTCAGAGTTCCTCAGCGTCTACACCATCACGGTGCAGGCTGCCGGAGGGCGCGACAAGAAGATCCTCGCCAACTACTTCCCGCTAGTGCTCAAACCCAACGTCAGATCTTGGCTCATGCACTTGCCGAACAACTCCATCTCTTCGTGGGCGGACCTGTGCCATCAGTTTGTCGGCGCCTTCACAGGCGGCCACAAACCCCATGGCCAGGAGAGCGATCTTCATCTGCTCGCCCAGAAGGAAGGAGAACCCCTGCGCAAGTATATACAAAGATTCAGTCAGGTGCAGCGCAACATCCCAGACGTCCACCCTGCCGCGGTTATCAGCGCATTCCATCAGAACGTGCGTAACCGCAGGATGAGGGAGGAGATGGCGATGTGCAAAATCAGAGATGTCAGCGAGCTATATGCTCTGGCCGACAAGTGTGCACGGGCTGAAGAGGGGAGGAGACTCCTCGGAGAGAACGCAGGAGCAGAAGGATCTGACAATGAGGACGCCCCTCCGGCAAAGAAGAACCGGAGGCGGAATAACAGAAAGAGGAAGGCTAAGGATGTGCTAGTTGTTGAGCAGTCCGGCAACGGAGGCGGTTCCGAGAAGGCCAAAGCTGGTGACTCCGGCGAGGCTGTGGTAGCCACCGACAAGCAGGACGGCTCCGGCAAGCAGTACTGCAAGATCCACCGCACCAAGGGCCACGACCTCCAAGCTTGCAAGAAGGTTGAGCAGATGGCAGAGCTACAGAAAGCTGAATACGAGTGCCGCGACAAGGAGAAGGCCCAGGAAGGTGGCAGAGGATCCGGCAAGAAGCGTCCCGCCCGGGGAGGGCGCCGCGGCAAGGCCAAGCAGCGCCAAGGAGATAGGCCTCCCCGTGGCTGCGACAAAGACGAAGACGAAGATGAAGATGATGAGATGGAGGAGGATGAGACCGATGAGCAGGAGTTCCAGAAGGCAACAGAGATTTTGTGCGTCGATGGCGGTGCTTCTCTGCACACCTCGCACTGCCAACTCAAACAGTGGGTGCGGGAAGTGAACGTAGCAGAACCGTCCATTGAGTCACGCAAGCCCCTAAAGTGGTCCAGCACGCCCATCATCTTTGATATTGAGGATCACCCTGATCACATCACTGCGGTCGGGTGCTTGCCGATGTTGGTTTCGCCAACCATCCGCAACCTCAAGGTTACAAAGATGTTGGTTGACGGCGGGACCGGCCTAAATCTGATCTCCTCTGCAGTGCTCAAGAAGCTCCAGATCCTCGACAGCGAGCTCGAAGAGACTGGTACCTTTCAAGGAATCAACCCGGGAAGGAGCAAGCCGAAGGGGAAGATTACACTGCCAGTGACATTTGGCAGTGAGCTGAATTTCAGGACAGAGAGAGTCACATTTGACGTTGCTGATTTCCCATTGCCCTACAATGGGATACTTGGCCGTCCAGCGCTTGCCAAGTTTATGGCAGCCTCTCACTACGCCTACAATGTGCTCAAGATGCCTGGTCCGATAAGTGTTATTTCTGTCCATGGCGACAAGAAAGATGCACTCATCTGTACCGACAAGATCTACCGGGAAGCAGCAGCCGCAGCAGAACGCAAACCACTTGCCGCTGAAGCTCCCGGGGGAAGAATAAGACCAAGTCTGGTAAGAGTAGCTCTGATGCCCACTCCGGCAAGCGCACCTCTTCGGAGTGCTGCGCTACCGTCGAGGACGCACCATCGAGCTCCACCGGCAAGTGCAAGAAGGCAAAGACAACGACACCTGAGACCAAGAAAGTGGCCGCCAAGGAGGATGGCACTGGTGGTACCTTCACCATTAGTGCCACGCTTGACCCTAAATAGGAAAGCGCGCTCGTTGCTTTCCTGCGGGCGAATGTCGATGTGTTTGCATGGCAACCATCTGACATCCCCGGTGTTCCCAGGAAAGTAATTGAGCACCACCTTGCCGTCTGTCCTCACGCGTGGCCCTTCAAGCAGAGAGTCAGGAAGCAAGTAGTAGAACGCCAAGAGTTCATTGCAGAAGAGATCAAGAAGTTGGAAGCAGCAGGCCTGGTCCGAGGAGTACTCCATCCAACGTGGTTAGCCAATCCAGTAGTTGTGCGCAAAGCAAACGGGAAGTGGAGGCTTTGTATTGACTTCACTGATGTTAATAAAGCTTGTCCCAAGGATCCATTTCCCTTGCCGCGCATTGACCAGATTGTCGACTCCACGGCAGGATGTGACCTGCTTTCATTCCTTGATGCATATTCAGGATATCATCAGATCTTCATGGCTGAAGAGGATGAAGAGAAAACCGCATTCATTACTCCATGTGGCACGTACTGCTTTGTACGGATGCCTTTCGGACTAAAGAATGCTGGTTCAACATTTGCAAGAGTAGTTAGTCATGCTTTTGAGCCACAGCTGCACAGAAATGTAGAAGCTTACATGGATGACATAGTGGTCAAGAGCAAGGACAAAGAAACTCTGATCCAAGATTTGGACGAGACTTTTGCGAATCTGCGCAAGATCAATCTCAAGTTGAACCCCGAGAAGTGCGTGTTTGGAGTTCCTTCCGGCAAGCTTCTCGGGTTCTTTGTGTCCCTGAGGGGGATTGAAGCCAATCCCGACAAGATCAAGGCCATTGAGCAAATCGAAGCACCAAAGCGCGTCAAGGATGTACGAAGGCTTGCCGGCTGTGTTGCTGCTCTCAGCAGGTTCATTTCCAAGTCTGCTGAACGCGCCCTGCCGTTTTTCAAAATTTTGAAAAAGGCGGGTCCAATGAAATGGACTCCGGAAGCGGAGGCTGCGCTGCAAGACTTGAAGAAATATTTGTCCTCCACTCCAACACTTGTCGCACCTAAGCCACAAGAGAAGTTGCTGCTGTATCTGTCGGCAACCAATCAAGTGGTTAGTGCTGCGTTAGTGGCGGAGAGGGAGGCGGATGATGAGTCAGCGACCACGGCAAGCGAATCCAGCGACAAGCAGGGGGCTTCCCCGACAAGCTCTGGTCCCGACAAGGATGGATCTGCGCAGCCACAAGAAGAGAAACAGAAGAAAATGGTGCAGTGCCCAGTTTACTTTGTCAGTTCCCTTCTACAGGGGGCTAGATCAAGGTACTCTGGTGTGCAGAAGTTGCTTTTCGGCCTTCTCATGGCCTCGAGGAAGCTGCGCCATTACTTTCAAGCACATGAGATCACAGTGGTCACTCGCTTTCCGTTGAAGAGGATATTGCAGAATCCAGAAGCAACAGACAGGATTGTCGAGTGGGCACTGGAATTGTCAAGCTTTGGCCTCAAGTTTGAGAGTACCTCAACTATCCAGAGCTGAGCATTGGCAGAATTCATAGCAGAATGGACGCCAACACCTGATGAAGAAACTCCGAAGAGGAGCATCCCCGTCAAGGAAGCAAGCAAAGAATGGAGCATGTACTTTGATGGTGCCTTCTCGCTGCAAGGCGCCGGTGCGGGTGTACTACTCGTCGCACCCACCGGAGAGCACCTCAAGTACGTGGTCCAAATGCACTTTCCCAAGGAGCAAGCAACAAACAATACTGCAGAGTATGAAGGCTTGCTTGCCGGACTCAGGATCGCGGCAGAACTTGGGATCAAGAAGCTTATTGTCAGGGGTGACTCACAGCTTGTCGTCCGCCATGTTAACAAAGATTATCAGAGTCCACTGATGGAAGCCTACATTGATGAAGTGAGGAAGCTGGAAGTACATTTTGACGGCCTGCAGATGGAACATGTTCCAAGAGCTCAGAACGACATTGCAGATGGCCTGTCAAAATGCGCCGCACTTAAGCTGCCTGTGGAACCAGGGATTTTTGTGCTCAAGCTGACTCAGCCATCTGTAACACCATTAACTGGACAGAGCAAGAAGAGAAAGTTGGTTACTGGTGACTACTTTCCGGCAGAGCTCCCCGAAGCCGTCGCCAAGAAGGTCCCCAGGATCAACACAGAAAGTGCTGAGGAGCAGTCTGCTCCGACAAGCCCTAGGGTTTGTTTCGTTGAAGCAGACGCTCCCAACAAGCTGTGTCCTGACACGCTTGCCGTGGAGCATCACGCTCCGGCAGGATCCCAGATTCTTGCCATAGAAGCGGATGTTCCCGCAGCAGCATTTGCGCCTTTAGTCCTTGTTGTCAAGCCACAAGCTCCGACATGGGCACAGCAGATAGTCCATTTCCTTCAGACAGGAGAACTTCCCAAAGAACAAGAAGAAGCGGAGAGAGTAGCCCGACAATCAAGTATGTACCAGTTTGTCGATGACATACTGTACAAAAGAAGATTCAACGGAGTGAAATTGAAATGCATTTCTCGGGAAGATGGACAGCAGCTGTTGGCGGAGATACATGGAGGCATATGTGGTCACCACATTGGCGCAAGAGCACTTGCCGGCAAAGCCTTCCGGCAAGGTTTCTTCTGGCCGACAGCCCTCCAGGATGCAACTGCACAAGTAACCAAGTGTGAAGCGTGCTAGTTCCACTCCAAGCAGATACATCAACCAGCTCAAGCTCTCCAAACAATCCCTTTATCCTGGCCATTTTCGGTCTGGGGGCTCGACATCCTCGGCCCCTTTCCCCGAGCTGTCGGGGGCTTTGAGTACTTGTACGTTGCAATCGACAAGTTCACAAAGTGGCCTGAAGTGGAAGCAGTGAGGAAGGTGACAACACAGTCAGCAGTCAAGTTCTTCAGGTCAATTGTTTGCCGTTTCGGAGTCCCTAACAGGATCATCACCAACAATGGCACACAATTCACGAGCCACACCTTCATGCAGTACATCCAAGATCTTGGCACCAAGATCTGCTTCGCTTCTGTTGCTCACCCGAGAAGCAACGGTCAAGCGGAGAGGGCAAACGCTGAAGTGCTGCGCGGGCTCAAGACCAGAACTTTCGACAGGCTACGCAAGTGCGGAAGAAATTGGATCGAGGAGCTGCCGGTGATTCATGAAGTGGATATGGCGTCGTTCAAAGAAGTACAGCCTTGCCGGGACACAGACGACAGAAAAGCTAAGTTGTCAAAGTCTGAACACAGTCAGTTTTAAATTTTTTAAGTTATACTCCTTGAACGACCGTGCCTTGTATGGAAAACCTGTGCGCGGAGGAATCGACTCGTGGCTAAGTTGCGCCCTTAATTTGTTTTGAGTCCGCTCAACAATGAAAGTGTGCTGCAACTAGCCCCGACAAGGTTTCTTGCCGGAAGCAACACCGCCGGCAGGCTGCTGATGTTCCGCACTCAGCGCTCGCGGCAAGTGTGTTCCCACCGGCAAGTTCCCTAAAAGTGTAGGGTAAAAACATACAAGGGATGGAATTGAGTAAAGTATATAACATAACAAGCATCCCCTTTTCATTAAAAAACATCCCACTCAAGTACAGTCCATAGAGGATGAATAACATGAAAGAGAGGATTACAAGTTTTAGATGCAGCTAAGGCCCGGAGGCTTACAAATTAAAAAGATAAGATGCCCGTAATCCCTTTCCTGTCCCTCTCTTCAGGAGGTAGGTCAAGGAGGCGAAAAGGGCAAAAGGGGCGCCTAGGCGAGCTACAGGTGCCAGAAAACACCGAGAGAACATCCCGGGGGCCGTCCGAAGGCTGGACGGTGATGGCAGCGCCGGAAGCGGGGCTCGAAGACGGGGCGGCAGGACATCAGCACGCTGTCGAGGGCACTACGCCCTCGTACTCCGATTTGACGGCCTTGTCGCCAGCCCTCTTCCCCTTCCTGTGGATTTGGTTTGGACCCAGGCCGCGCGTGCCCGTGCCCCGTTTTGGGCCTGGCCCAACAGCGCTCGGCACCGTGTATGGCCCAGGCCCGGGGGCTCCTGTCGGTGTACTAAAGTAGGGGTACCTTAGTACCCCGAACTTGTGCACGGGCAGTCGCAGCGTCCCGCGGCAAGGCTTGCCGGGCGTCCGCCAAGACCCTTCGCTATTCATATTACTGCCATTCAAGAACAAAGTGTTAACCGAGAAGACAGAACCCCGGCAAGATGAGCTTGCCGGGAAGGACAAGACCCCGGCAAGAGGAGCTTGCCGGGAAGGCCAACCAAGACCCGGTGAGCGGCAAGCTTGCGGGTGCGACAAGACAGCGACCGCGGCAAGGCGCTTGCCGCGGCGAAGCCAGCACTCTGCGCGCACGCTCCAGTGGATCCGACGACATGTCGCCGCAGGATCGCTCCTGGTGCACGTGGCGGGTAGCTGTGCAGCCAAGCGGTGCGAGGTGGCAAGTGAAGATGACAAGGAGGCCATCGTGGCGATCGGTGGCGCCCCTAATGGTCGTTTCCTACACTGTTTGAGCGACCAGACGGGCATTAAATGCCCTTGTCCCCTGCCGTCAGAGTTAGGTAGGGGGCACTGTTGATAGCGGTTGTACCAACCCTCGTTTTTACTTTTTTACCCCTCTCTCTACGCTGCCACCTGTCGGTGACCCCTTTAGACTATAAAAAGGAGGCCCATGCGCACGTAGAAGGGGTTCGACTCATTCGAAACTACAACACACCCACGTTCTTGAGCAAGAACAGAATAGAAACACAAAAGCAGCAGTAGGAGTTTTATCTCTCCGGAGAGCTCCGAAGCTGGGTAAAATCCCTCGCGTGCTTCGCCTCGATATGCTCTTCGCGCGCCCTCCGCTCCCTTGCCGGACCGAAAAGGGGCCCTGACCCATAGGTGTTCGTTTCCCACGACACCACTGGATAGAGACATTGAGTTTTTGATAGAGTTATTGCCAGGTATAGGGCCAATATCCAAGAGACCCTATCGGATTCCCGCAAATGATCTGGAGGAAATTAAGAAGCAGATCAAGGAGTTGTTGGAGAAAGGTTATATTCGAAGGAGTTCATCACCTTGGGGAGCTCCAGTACTCTTGGTAGAAAAGAAGTATAAATTCCTAAGGATGGTTGTTGATTATCGAGCCTTGAACGAAGTAACCATTAAGAACAAGTATCCACTACCGATGATCAATGATCTGTTTCATCAGCTGCAAGGAGCTAAGGTGTTTTCGAAGATTGATCTGCGATCAGGATACCATCAGTTGAAGATCCGAGAGAAGGATATACCAAAAATAGCATTTACTACGCGGTATGGATTATACGAGTATACGGTCATGTCGTTTGTACTGACAAATGCCCCTGCCTATTTTATGAGTATGATGAACAAAGTGTTCATGGAGTATTTGGACAAGTTTGTAGTAGTGTTTATCGATGATATTATGGTATACTCGAAGAATGAAGAGGAGCACAAGGAGCATTTGCGATTAGTTCTCGAGAAACTCAAAGAACTCCAGTTATACGCCAAATTCAGCAAGTGCGAATTTTGGTTGAAGGAGGTTGGATTTCTTGGGCATGTTATATCATGAGAAGGTATAGCAGTGGACCCCAGCAAGGTTCAGTCAGTCACTGAATGGTTGGCACCCATCTCAGTTGGCGAGATTCGCAGTTTCCATCGACTCGCGGGATATTATCGGAGATTCATTGAGAATTTTTCCAAGCTGGCAAAACCAATACCTGAACTATTGAAGAAGGACAATAAGTTTATATGTACGGAAGATTGCGAGACAAGTTTCCAGGAGTTGAAGAAATGTTTGACTACAGCCCCAGTACTAATGTTGCCAGATATACATAAGGAGTTTCAAGTATATTGCGACGCCTCACGCTTGGGACTGGGATGTGTGCTTATGCAGGAAGGATAAGTTGTTTCGTATGCCTCAAGCCAATTAAAGCCCCACGAGTTGAACTATGCCACCCATGATTTGGAGTTAGCAGCAGTGGTGCATGCATTAAAAACTTGGAGACATTACCTTATTGGGAACCGTTGTGATGTGTACACGGACCATAAGAGTTTGAAATATATCTTCACCCAAAAGGAGCTGAACCTTAGGCAGAGAAGATGGTTGGAACTTATAAAGGATTATGATATGAAGCTACACTATCATCCATGGAAGGCCAATGTGGTAGCAGACGCTTTAAGCCGGAAGAGTTATGCTAACATACTTGAAAGTAGGGGATTGCCAAAGGAGTTAGCTGAGGATATCATGGAACTTCGATTGGAGATTGTTCCACGAGGTTTCATTGCAACAATGGAGGTCCAGTCGACCTTGTTAAGCAAAATTCGAGAAGCTCAGAAGGAGGACAAAGAGATTGCGGAAATAAAGGAGAAGATGAGCGAAGGAAAGGCCAAAGGTTTTCGCAAGGATGAGCACGATACCTTATGGTTTGAGGACCGAGTTTATGTGCCCAATGACCCGGAAATCAGGAAGTTAATACTTCAGGAGGCTCATGACTCACCATACTCAATACACCCCGGAAACACCAAGATGTACTTGGATTTAAAGGAACGTTTCTGGTGGACTGGTATGAAGAAGGATATTGCTGAGTATGTAGCCGTGTGTGATGTATGTCAAAGAGTGAAGGCAGAGCATCAGAAGCCAGCAGGACTATTGCAGCCAATGCCGATACCTGAATGGAAGTGGGATAAACTTGGCATGGACTTTATCACCAGACTACCCAGGACAAAAGCAGGATATGACTCAATATGGGTAGTAGTGGATCGTTTGACCAAAGTGGCTCATTTTATTCAAGTGAAACTACTTATACAAGCGCAAAGTTGGCCAAAATATATATGTCCAGGATCGTATGTTTGCATGGAGTTCTGAGGAGCATCGTATCAGATAGAGGGATGCAATTTACTTCAAAGTTTTGGCATCAGTTACACCAGACTTTGGGTACAAGATTAGAGTTCAGTACAACATTCCACCCGCAGACAGATGGACAGACCGAGAGAGTCAACCAGATACTGGAAGATATGTTGAGGGCTTATGCGCTAGACTATGGATCTAGTTGGGATGACAATTTTCCCTTCGCTGAATTCTCATACAACAATAGCTACCAAGCCAGTTTGAAGATGGCACCGTTCGAAGCTTTGTATGGACGTAGGTGTAGAACACCATTGATGTGGGACGAGGTAGGAGACCGACAGTTGTTTGGACTAGATTTGATCAAAGAGTCTGAGGAGAAGGTTAAGTTGATTCGGGATAGACTGAAGATAGCTCAGTCCAGACAGAAAAGTTATGCAGACTCGAAATGCAAGGAGGTAACCTATGAAATCGGAGACAGAGCATATCTACGAGTATCACCCTTGCGAGGGGTGAAGCGATTCGGAGTTAAGGGAAAATTAGCCCCGAGGTTTGTAGGACCATATCGTGTTTTGGAAAGGATGGGAGAAGTTGCCTACAAGCTAGAGTTACCTGAAGGATTGTCAGGAGTTCACGATGTGTTCCACGTCTCACAGCTGAAGAAGTGTCATGCTGAGATGGCCGATATAACTTTAAGAGATACCATACCTTTGGAGGCAATTCAGCTGGACAATCATTTGACGTATGAGGAGAAACCAGTGAAGATTCTTGAGTTTGCCAGCCGAGTCACTCGCAACAAGGTTATCAAATTTTGCAAGGTTCAGTGGAGCCACCATACCGAGGATGAAGCCACCTGGGAACGAGAGGATGATCTTTGCAAGGAGCACCTGCACCTATTTTCTGACCAACCCGAATCTCGAGGGCGAGATTAATCTTAAGGGGGGTAGGTTTGTAACATCCCAAATTTTCAATTTGGAATGTTATACATAGATCATGCATGCATATCATATTTTATTGTGTTTCCGATCCGAAAATCCTCGAAATCCTAAGCAACTCAAGGACCCTCGGAGAGAGTTGGGGATTTCCCGGTTTTCATATTTGGTTTCTATCAAATAGTGAAACGAGGATTTCGATTTTAATTATTTTTCTCTCCGAAAAATATTTCTTATAAAACATATGAGAGGAGATAATATGACCTCTCCAAAACAATTGAAATATTGGAGGAAAATATTAAAATCATTTGTTAGATTTTATTTTTGATTATTTGGATTTTTTTGCACTAGAAAAATATGCACGCTTTTAAAAATTGCATTTTAGGGCCAAGAAAATGTTCATCTCGTTCTAATTTGTTTTGGCATTTTAGATTTTTATTTTATTTTATAGGACTTTTTCCGTCGGCGGAACTATTTTTTTTAAAAAAATGCGCGCGCCCGCACCCGACTGGGCCGCAGCCTAGCCAGGCCAGGCCGGCCCATGCCGCGCCGCCGCCTTCCTCCCGCGCGCCGCCGCCGCCAGAGTCCGGCTCAGACTCCACCGCCGCCTGCCCCCTTCCCCAAGGCACTGACCCCCCTCCTATAAATACCGCCCCCCCTCTAGCCACCGCCACCACCACCGCCGCCTCCCGCCGCCCGGAGCCGAGCCCGAGCAGCCGCCGCCGCCCGAGCAGCCGCCGTCGCCGTAGCCGCCGCCGCCGCTTTCCGCCGCTGCCGCCGCCCATCGCCGGAGCCCCACCGCCGCCGCCCGTCGCTGGAGCCCCGCCGCCCCACGCCATCGCCCGCCGGAGCCCCGCCTTGCCGGAACCCCTCGCCGGAGGTATCCGCCGGAATCCGGGACCGCCGGTTTTTTTAAAAACCATTCGGTTTATATTTTTTTCGAAACCCGAGTTGCATTTTTTATAGGAAGGTTTATTTCTCCGGTTTATTTATTTAGTGTGCGTTCGCACATTCGTTCGTTTTAACGAACGCGTTCTTCGTTTAGTCTCAGTTAACGAACGTTCGTTGGTTAAACTGTTCGTCGCTTTTCTTTTATCAGATTTATTCCGCGATTTTTCTGATCGCGGTTCCTGATCCGATGTTCGAACTAGTATAACTTCTCGCTCGTTTATCCGAATCAGGCGATTCAAATGCCTAGAGTTTCGTCTCGAGACCCTCTTTCTGTTTAATCAACTTAAACAAGGTTTTGGTACTGTAAAATTTGACCTTAGTCCAGATTAGTAAATGGATCTTGTTTCTTTCGTCGTTTGAGTTTTGTTGCTCCGTTTGAATTGATTCTTTTTGCAAACCGGAGTTCTTAAGTTGAACTTTCTGGTCAAGCTCTTTTATTTGGAGTTTTCTTTGCGCATATTAGCTAGTTGCTTATGTGTGTTATTGTTTGTTTGTGATAGAATTCCCGGAGTGCGAAGCGTGTTACTACGAGTCTCTAGGATTCACGGATCGTCAGCAAGGCAAGTAACACATTGATCATACTCTTTCCATACCCAATTTTCATTGCATTTGTTCAAACCTCAAACATTGCATGATTAGGATGTCTTTAACTTGTGGGTTGGGAAGTAGTTGCTGAGGTAGAACCTATTGCCCTGTTTATTTTCAAACGCTTGGGAGTTACTTCTACGCGTTGCTTATATTGCCATGCTATGCTCGTAGACGTGGATTGGGTTTGAGTGTTTTCATGACAGATGTGAGATTATTAATTAATGGTTTACTTAAGGTGGCAACTTAAATACACATCTGGGTGGATTGAGGCACCTGGGGTATCCAGTGATTGCCTGTTTTTTTGGAAATCCCGGGGTTACCGTGTGATCTTCCTATGGACTGCCACCCAGGCTCAAAGGGAACTGAGATTATTCATGCTAGAAACTTCCGTATGCAGCCACAAGCTATTATGGGCTCTAGCATAGCTGAGTAAGTTACGTGAAGCTCTTGAAGAGGTAGATCAGCAGGTAGTGGGTTTTGTAGGTTTGGTATGGTCTACCCGGAGTAGAGAGTTAATGTTTCTGAAAGACTGTGTCTCGATCATCCGTTTCTGAAACACCATGTAGTGCGAGAAATCCAACGGAGGCGATCGACTCTTGTGGGGAAAAGTGCGCAAACCTCTGCAGAGTGTACAAACTAATCATGGTTAGCCGTGTCCCCGGTTATGGACAATTTGAGTATCTAGTACTTGAGTATTCACATGTATCTCAACACTCTTAATTAATATTGTTGGGTTGTTAACGATTTTAATTGGGATTGAGGAGGGGTTACCTTCTCAATATTTTATCAACCACCATGATAGTTAAATTAAAATTCATTCCTTTGTTGTAGGGAAAAATTTGCTTTCCGCAAAACTATAACCCTAGAGATTTCCACCAGCCATATATGCATGTAGTGATAGTATTATTCTATTTCTATTCTACTGTGTTATATTGCCAGCATATTCCATGTGCTGACCCGTTTTCGGGCTGCAACGTATTATGTTGCAGACTTTTCAGACAAGGAGTAATGTTCGTTAGGTCGTTGCTGTGCAGCTTAGCTATGCCGTTGGAGTTGATGGACTCACATTATCTTCCAAGCCTTCCGCTGTTATAGCATTAGATGGCCTTAAGCCATATTATTGTAATAAGTTCTCTTTTGAGACATTCAATGTAATAAGTGTGTGATTGCTACTCTGTTATAACTCCTTCGAGTACTGTGCGTGTCAGCATTACTGATCCAGGGATGACACTGGGGCACAGAGACTTGACCGTTTGAGGTCTGGTCGCTACAAAACCCATAGACATCAAATCATACGATGGCACAACAGACCCTACGGTATGGATCAAAGATTTCCTTCTCCACATTCACACGGCCCGCGGTGACGATCTACATGCCATCAAATATCTTCCCCTTAAACTCAAAGGACCAGCCCGACATTGGCTAAATAGCCTGCCGGCATATTCCATCGGCAGTTGGGAAAACCTAGAGGACGCATTCCTCGACAACTTCCAGGGCACTTACGTGCGACCACCGGATGCTGATGACTTGAGTCACATTACCCAACAGCCCGGAGAGTTAGCCAGGACATTTTGGACTCGGTTCCTAATTAAAAAGAACCAAATTGTCGACTGTCCGGACGCCGAAGCCTTGGCGGCCTTTAAGCATAATATCTGCGACGAGTGGCTCGCCCAACACCTCGGCCAGGAAAACCGAAGTCCATGGCGGCCCTCACGACACTCATGACCCGCTTTTGCGCGGGCGAGGACAGCTGGTTGGCTCACAGTAGCACCACGCCAATAAACTCCGGCACTTTAGATGTCCGCGACAATAACGGCAAGCCACGGCACAACAGACATAAGCGTCGGAACAATGGCGACACCACTAAAGATATGGCAGTTAACGCTGGATTCAGTGGCTCAAAATCCGGTCAGCGGAAAAATCCATTCAAAAGAAACAATCTGGGATCGTCTAGTCTGGACCGCATACTTGATCGCTCGTGCCAAATTCATGGCACCCCTGATAAGCCAGCCAACCACACTAACAGAGATTGCTGGGTGTTCAAACAGGCCGACAAGATAAATGTTGAAAACAAGGAAAGGGGCTGCACAGCAACGATGACGAGGAGCCCCGGCGTCCAAACACTCGGGGACGAAAGAAATTTCCTCCTCAGGTGAAAACAGTAAACATGATCTATGCCACCCACATTCCCAAACGGGAACGAAAGCGAGCACTAAGGGACGTCTATGTGATGGAGCCAGTCGCCCGAAAGTTCAACCCATGGTCAGCTTGTCCGATCACTTTTGATCGTAGGGACCACCCTACCAGCATCCATCACGGCGGTTCAGCCGAATTGGTCCTTGACCCAATCATCGACGGATTCCACCTTACGCGAGTCCTTATGGATGGTGGCAGTAGCCTGAACCTGCTTTACCAGGACACAATGCAAAATGGGCATTGATCCTTCGAGGATCAAGCCCACCAAAACCACCTTCAAAGGTGTAATTCCAGGAGTAGAGGCCCGTTGTATGGGCTCCACAACACTGGAAGTGGTCTTCGGATCCCCGGATAACTTCCAAAGTGAGGAGTTAATCTTTGATATCGTCCATTTCCGTAGTGGCTATCATGCACTGCCGGACGAACCGCATTCACCCGATTCAGTGTGGTACCACACTATGCATACCTCAAGCTCAAGATGCCAGGACCTCGCGGGGTTATAACAGTCAATGGAAACACAGACCTCTCTCTCCGTACAGAAGAGCACACTGCGGCCCTCGCGGCAGAAGTACAAAGTAGCCTTCTCCGGTAGACCGCCAATTCGGTGATAACAACCCGGAGCTCCATCAAGCGAGTCCGGAGTACTCTGCAACAGGATCGCCAGGCACGCCAAGAGCATGACTAGCAGTCGGGCCTCCGCCCTAGCCCCATCCAGGCAGCATTTGTGCCGCGCGTACACAATTTCGCACTTAAAATACCATGGGCATAGGCAGAGGCGCAACGGTGATGCGGTCCACAGTGCGGTTCAACTGCGACAAGACCCGCATACTTTAAATAACCTTCTTTCTCTTTCAGGACCCTACTTTCGGGCATCCCCTTCAGAGAGCTAGATCATCAGGCTCATCAAAGGAGGGAAAACCAAGGAGGCAAAAGGCTTTGTGCACAACGGGAATACCCAAGTGGTATCTGTCAATGATCGTTATACCTGTTTTACATACCCGCATGCGGCCCGCCCCTGGATAGGACATGTCAAATAGTCCTATTTGTTCTGCTTAATGCATTAATTGTACACATGTGCTTGGACGTATTATTTAAATAACAAAGGGAAATAATATATAGCGTTAGCTTATTATTCCTATCCGCGCATTTTCCCTAAAAATGTTTATTTAATATCGCATCCGTACACTTTGGTACGTTCAGTTTGCCAGGGGCTTCTTATGGTGCCCCATAATACGGCAAGATAAGTCCAAACACATTCGACAGTGCGGCACCTCGAACTTATAGCATTATATGCATCAGCTCCGAATTATGTCTTGGGTCAATAGTTGGGTTTGCCCGGCTCCCTTGTTTTGGTACCTTACGTTCCGTTATATCGGCTAAGGTAGCGTAGGGAGAACTACTGCGATTTTGTCCTGGTCCTTCCGAACGAGCACCTCAGTAGAGAAAGCCGAAAACTAACTGTCATGATGCGGCGAGAGCTGGTTGCTGTTCGAGAGGTCTTAAATCCTTAAAGATTTTTTCCGCTTCAGGCAAGGAATCGGCCTTGTCCGATTTAGGCGTGTATAGTGCCCCAATTCGGTTTTCTGAATTCTAGGGGCTTCGCCGAAATTTAAAATTGTAGACTTCAATGTATAAGTGAGAGTTATAAAGCCGCATAGTCTGATTGCCTTGTTCGCTGTGCCGAAGACCTCCTTCAAGGACCAAAAATTTGGATAAAGAGTGTTTGGGTTTTCCACGAACACCCCAGTACTAGTTACGTGGGAGCGGAAGCCGATGACTGGCCTACTTTCAGAAATTTATAAATAGCCGCACAAAAGGTAATATTTTAAATCAACAAAGCGCCATATAGCGCAAACGAACTAGTTTTCGTATTACAAAGACGACATGAGTACATTCACTCAAAGATTACATCCTTGGTATATTCATCGGTCAGGAGGTGAGCGCCTTTCATAACGCCATCATAATATTTCTCAGGGTAGCGATGTGCCTTGCCCTCCGGCGGTCCATCCTTCACCAGCTTCTCTGCATCCAGCTTGGCCCAATGCATCTTCGCACGGGCAAAGGCCCGGTGGGCACCCTCAATACAAACGGATTGCTTGATAACTTCGAGCCACAGACAGGCAATTACCATCTGCTTTACAAGGTCGAAGTAGCTGTCGGGCAGGGGCTCACCAGGCCACATCTGGACTATGAAGTCCTTCATCGCCACTTCTACCGCCCTGTGGAGTTCAACCAACTACTTCAGTTGGTCACTCAGAGGCATTGGGTGTTCGGCTCCAGCATACTGGGACCAGAACAACTTCTCCGTCGAGCTCCCCTCTTCGGCATGGTAGAACTCCGTGGCATCTGATACGCTGCGTGGCAGATCTGCGAATGCCCCCTGGAGAGCTCCAAATTTGGTAAGTAAAAGAAATGTCTCCTCCACATGCTTGCTTTGCATAATGAATGCCTTACCCGCCACTATCTTCTTGGCCACATGGATTTCCTGCTGGGCCTTTTGGGCTTCGGCCCTGGCGTCTTTCGTGCTCTGAAGGGCCTTCGCAAGCTCAGACTCTTTCGTCTTGAAGTCACGCTCCAAGGACTTGAACTTCTTGCCGAACTCCTGGAGCTCTTGCTGTACCTCGCCCACCCTAGCATCTTGCTTTTCACGCTCAATATGCTCCATGGCCGCCTTGTCTTCAGCCTCGAATAGCACTTTCTTCAGGGCCGCCACTTCAGTCATGGCCCCTATTAAAAAATCATGACGCTTTTTGTTTGCGTCACCAATTTTTTCTCCTCTATATGACACGTGAACGGGGTATCACTTACCTTTGTTCTCTTCGAGCTGCCTCTTCGTGAGGCCGAGCTCCTCTTCGGCCTGCTTTAGGTCCCGTTCGAGTCCGGCGACCTCTGCTGTATGGGCAGCAGCGGCAAGCAGCACCGCCTACTTATTCACATAGACACATACTGTTAGATTCCTATGGTTTAAAGTTGACCCTCCGTTTGGCTTTTCTTTCCGAACACCAAACAGAGTATCAGGGGCTACTGTCTATTGGGTGATAATTTCTCACACTTTTGATTACTTACCTCAAAGCCTGTCAGGAGGCTAGTGCAGGCTTCGGTCAATCCTCTTTTGGTAGACCAAACCTTCTGGATCACCGTACTCATAAGAGTATGGTGCTCTTCATCCATGGAAGCGCCGCGAATCACTTCCAGCAGACTATCCGATGCCTCTAGCGCAACGGAGGTCATCGGCACGACCAACTCACCCTCCCTAGCGAGGGGCTGCCTACCCAAATCTGGAACCTTTGGAAGTTGCGGTGCAGTGTCCGGCTGGGAGCCCAACTTGCTGCGGCTCTCGTCAGCATAATCTATGGGGATATTACTCCCCATGTGCTCGGCGTCTGGAATTTTGCCTTGGGGCGTCTCCAGAGCCCCCTCCCCCTGCTCTGGTACCCTTTGGGACCGCACCTCTGTGTCATCCGCAGGCCGAGGGAAGGTTGCCGTCGGGAGCGAATTCATTTCTGAATCGCTCAGAGACCCATCCGAAGAGGATACCTCGGGATGGGACCTGGCCGGACTGCATATGCGTGTTCGGCGTATAACAAACTATGAAGCTAAGTCGCACAAAAAGTATTACAGAGTGCAGATACTTATGATCTCGCCAGGGGCTTGCCCCTAGGTAGCCACTCCTCCTTGCTATAGGCGGCGGTTGTGGAATGGTCTGGAGGAAGGGTCCATCCCTTCTTGGACCCTTCGGTCTCCCCGGAAAGGGTGGCCTTCCTCTTCTTCCCCCCTCGTTTTCGGGGAGAGGGTTTTCCTCATCCTCCTCCTCGTTGTCGTTGGAGGAGTGCGCCCTGGTGTCTTCGGACAATGAGTCCGGCACCACGTTGCACCGGGAACTTCTTCTGGTCCCCGTGGCCTATTTCTTGGCCTTCTTCTCCGGCACCTCATAGGGTACTGGAGCCAACATTTCCGTCAGGAGTTCGTCTGCTGGGTCCTCAGGTAACGGAGCCGGACAGTCGATCTGCTCCGCCGTTGCCACATATTCCTGTCAAAATCAGGTTAGTGGCCTAAGTTTCTCCCATGAATATACTGAGGAAAGGCACATCTTGCGAAATGTAGAATGCTTACCGCATTGGCCTGGCGCGTGGCGCTGAGTCAGTGATCCTCGAAGGTGGGGGGAGGAACTTCGCTGGCCTTGAACAACACCTTCCAGGCGTCTTTGTGCGTCGTGTCAAAGAGCTCTTGCAGTATCTGGTGTTGGGCCGCGTCGAACTCCCACAGGTTGAATGCCCATCTCTGGCATGGGAGGATTCGGCGAAATAGCATGACTTGGACCACATTGACCAGCTTGATATTCTTGATTGTCATGTTTTTGACGCAGTTCTGGAGTCCGGTCAGCTCCGCGGATGCGCCCCAGGCCAGGCCCTTCCTCTTACAGGAAGTGAGCCGCACAGGGATGCCGAATCAGAATTCGGGGGCCGCCACCCAGTTGGCATCGCGCGGCTCGGTGATATAGAACCACCCCGATTGCCACCCGTTCACGGTCTCCGCAAAGGATCCTTCGAGCCAAGTGACGTTGGGCATCTTGCCCACCATGGCGCCACCGCACTCCGCCTACTGGCCGACCACTATCTTTGGCTTTACGTTGAAGATCTTTAGCCACAGGCCAAAGTGGGGCCTGATGCGGAGAAATGCCTCGCACACGACGATAAACGCCGAGATGTTGAGGATGAAGTTAGGGGCCAGATCATGAAAATCCAGCCCGTAATAGAACATGAGCCCGCGGAAAAATGGGTGGAGGGGAAATCCCAGTCCGCGGATGAAGTGGGCGAGGAACACGACCCTCTCGTGGGGTCCCGGAGTCGGAATAATCTGCCCTGCATCCGCGAGCCGGTGCGCAATATCTGCGGCCAAGTATCCGGCCGCCTGGAGCTTCATGATGTGCTCCTCCTTGACGGTGGAGGCAACCCACTTGCCTCCCGCTCCGGACATGTTTGACTGTGCGGAGAAGGTGAGAACTAGGGCGCTGGAGCTCGAGGGTGCGAGAGTGGATGAGCAAAGCAGGAAGAAGGTGTGGGTAAAAATGGGAGATCCTTATCCCTTTGTAGAGGTGACAAAAACAGTGCGCCTCCCCGCTTGCCTGTGGAAATCGCTTATTTTCCAAGCGCCACGGTTGGGTTACCCATACCCGTATTGATGAGGATCCCGTTATAAGGGGACATGATCTCTGCATCGACAAGACGTGCCGAGGAAACCGCCTCGTAATATGTGCGGTGGCTGGTTGTGGGAAAACAGTTCGAATAATGACTTGACCATGGTGTGACGTCACGTTATCTAAAGTTGTCAGCAGATTATATTTGTGGAATATTGTTCTCTCTACGGTGGAATGCGGAAATTATCTCACAGAGCTAGACACGATCCTTAATCTACTTTGGAGTATTCGGGGATGGAACCCGCCTTGCAATGCCGAAGACAATCTGCGCGCCGGACTCATTGTCATTGAAGCCTGGTTCAGGGGCTACTGAGGGAGTCCTGGATAAGGGGGTATCTGGACAGCCAGACTATATACTTTGGCTGGACTGTTGGACCATGAAGATACAAGACTCAAGACATCGTCCCGTGTCTGGATGAGACTCTCCTTTGCGTGGAAGACAAGCTTGGCGATCCGGATGTTAGATCTCCTTCTTTGTAACCGACTCTATATAACCCTAGCCCCCTCCGGTGTCTATATAAACCGGAGGGTTTAGTACATAGGGACAGAACAATCATAATCATAGGCTAGCTTCTAGGGTTTAGCCTCTACGATCTCGTAGTAGATCTACTCTTGTAATACTCATATCATCAAGATCAATCAAGCAGGAAGTAGGGTATTACCTCCATCGAGAGGGCCCAAACCTGGGTAAAACATCGTGTCCCCTTCCTCCTGTTACCATTAGCCTTAGACGCACAGTTCGGGACCCCCTAGCCGAGATCCACCGGTTTTGACACCGACAGCGATCACAACCCGACCAAAAAATGGCCCGTGATCCTTACAGCAATCACAACCCGACTAATACATGGCCCGTGATCCTTACGGCAATCACAACCCAACCAATACATGGCCTGTGATCCTTACGGCGATCACAACCCGACCAATACATGGCCCGTGATCCTTACAATGATCACAACCCGACCACACCCGGTCCAACTCAACACGATGGCCTTACTGCCATCCTCAGTGCAAACTTGGTTTGCAAATTTATTAAGTGTTGACCCATGGTGTACCCTACTTTCGAGCGTGTCCGTAACGGTGGACTCGGCTATCGTTAGATTAATACACTCTGCAGAGGTAGCGCACTGGACCCACACTACGGAACCCATGGCCTCGCACTCCCATTCGGGTGGACCAACGGCATTTCGACGAAACCACTTCATTGTCCTGACACTCTCCCGGCCACTCTGACTCAATCCCCATCGGGCTAGTCCTGGGTGGCCCATGTCTACCTCAAGACACCACGACCACCGTCGTGGCCACGATCCACTCTGGGACCCGGTACCAAAAACATAACTTAGCAATGGGCTCACAAGGTTATGCCTGCTTACCGGGCCAGGGTACAGCACGCCCATAACCTTCCCTAGATGGAGGCACTGACCAGAGGCACGACAATGAAACACATTAAGGCCGTCCCACACCGGCAAATGTGGTTGCACTGGGAAAAACTCGTTTCAGCGGCACCATGACCCAGTCAACAACATATTGAAGTTGAGTTACTTATCAGGTTCAACTTAGGGTGAAAGTAACCGGTGTCATGATGCCATGCCATGCATCACTAACATATGCATCACATATCCATGAAAATAACCAAGTCAACTACGCTCCCACGGAGCCATCATCATCTCAAGATACTTCTCTGGTTAAGATCAACCCTCACTTAAACCAGAACCATTTCTAGCAATCTCATCATTTTTCATCATGCAAGAATAATAATTAAACTAATTATTAACCTCCAAGACCATACCATTTTATCATTACTCATAACTAAGTTCTTGTTAGCTTGTCAGCAAGATTCATTTCAAACTTTTTGTAAATCAAGCATATTTAACATGACAAGCATCTAACAGAATATAATCATAAGAATTATTTAAATGCATGAATAATCATAAGTTCAAGTAGGAAAATCACAAATATTGAAGTGGAACTATGAAAATGTTGTTGTGGCTTGCCTTAGTGCTGATGAGGTTCACAAATCTCCTGGTGATCCTCAAGACAAGCTTGCTCTTCTGAAAATAAATAAAACCACAAAAAGAAAACATCAAGAAACCTTCTAAAAATTACCAGAAACTCTAGACAGCAAGGAAAAATCCCATCTTTTGGGTGCTGTTGGATTTTTGGACAAAGAACACAATGCAAAAAGAATCAATGCATTTGGACTTATAGATAAAAAGTTATGGCTGTTTGAAGTTTCCTGGATTTAAATGAATTTGAAAATAAAAATAAACAGACTGGGGGGGGGGGGGGGGGGTGGCGTCGAAGGTGTAAACGCCCAGGGCGCCACCACTCGTACCGCTTCGCGCGCGTACTGAGTGGCTGACTAGCGGGCCCCGCTAGTCAGGCCAGAAGGAGGGGGAGAAGGAAACAAAGGGAGGCGGAGCTTCGTCGTAGCACACGTCGGCGAAGACGGTTCTTGGGGTCAAACGAGAGAGGAGATCGAAGGAGAAGAAGATGGCGCACCTGCCCGTACCCGTAGCGTGGCTAGAGGTGACCGGACGGCATCGGAAATGGCCTCTCCAGCAGAGGCCGAGGGTAGAGGTCGCCGGAGACGAAGACGATGGCGGCTCGGGGCGGCTCCAGGGGCTCCAGTGGGGCGGAACGGCTTCACCGAAGAGTGGCGGAGGCCCTGGCAGGGTCGCTGAGGGAGTCCTGGACTAGGGGGTGTCCGGACAGCCGGACTATCATCGTCCGCCGGACTCCAAGACTACGAAGATACAAGATTGAAGACTCCGTCCCGTGTCCAGATGGGACTTTCCTTGGCGTGGAAGGCAAGCTTGGCGATACGGATATGTAGATCTCCTACCATTCTAACCGACTCTGTGTAACCCTAGCCCTCTCCGGTGCCTATATAAACCGGAGGGCTTTAGTCCGTAGGACACAACATACATCACAACAATCATACCATAGGCTAGCTTCTAGGGTTTAGCCTCCTTGGTCTCGTGGTAGATCCACTCTTGTACTACCCATATCATCAATATTAATCAAGCAGGACGTAGGGTTTTACCTCCATCAAGAGGGCCCGAACCTGGGTAAAACATCGTGTCCCTTGTCTCCTGTTACCATCCGCCTAGAGGCACAGTTCGGGACCCCCTACCCGAGATCCGCCGGTTTTGACACCGACATTGGTGCTTTCATTGAGAGTTCCTCTGTGTCGTCATCGATAGGCTCGGTGGCTTCTTCAATTGACAACCACGTGGTCCAGGATGAGACTTTTCTCCCTGGACGGATCTTTGTATTCGACGGCTTCGCACTGCGGGCTAATTCTCTTGGCCATCTGGAGCAGATCGAAAGCTACACCCCTGGCCATCAGGTCAGGTTCGGAAGCCTAAACTTCACGGCCAACATCCGTGGGGACTTGATCTTCGACGGGCTCGAGCCACAGCCAAGCATGCCGCACTGTCATGATGGGCTTGATCTAGCTCTGCCGCCGGACAGTGCCTTGGTGGCCGCACACGAATCCGCTCCAGCCCTTAGTCCAGAGCCGATCGCCCAGATCGAGGACCGGTGGTTGGACACCGCCTCGGGGGCTGCAACTTCCACGGCGATGGAGCCGAACACTAACCTTGTCTCTTGCGAAACTTGTGACTCCGAGGTGCCGGACTCCCCGCCGGACTCCGGATCTCCCGCGCCCTTTCAATCGAATCTGATTGGGCGCCGGTTATGGAATTCACCGCCGCGGACATCTTCCAACACTCGCCCTTTGGCGACATCCTAAATTCGCTAAAATATCTCTCGCTATCCGGAGAGACCTGGCCGGACTATGGCCAGGACGGTTGGGATACGGACGACGAAGAAATTCAAAGCCCACCCACCACCCACTTTGTAGCCACTGTCGACGATCTAACAGACAAGCTAGACTACGACTCCGAGGACATCGACGGTATGGACGACGATGCCGGAGACGAACAAGAACCAGCGCCTACATGGTGGACACCCCAAAAGAGGGGGACGGCGAAGAAGCAGCGGAGGCAGATTCCTCAAAGAAACAGCCCAAGCACCGACGTCAGCGGCGCCGCTCTAAATCCCGCCACAACAAGAATGGAGATTCAGGCACAGGAGATAATAATACCCCAGAGAGTGCCGAAGATAATCCCCTCCAGCAAGATTCAACGCAGGAGGACGCAGAAGCAAGCCCTCACGAGAGGGCGGCAGACGAAGAGGTCGAGGATGATAATTAGATACCTCCCTCCGAAGACGAGGCAAGCCTCAAAGACGACGAATTCGTCGTGCCCGAGGATCCCGTCGAACAAGAGCGTTTTAAACGCAGGCTTATCGCCACGGCAAATAGCCTAAAGAAAAAGCAGCAGCAGCTTCAAGCTGATCAGGACCTGCTGGCCGATCGATGGACCGAGATCCTCGCGGCCGAAGAGTATGAACTCGAACGCCCCTCCAAAAGCTACCCAAGACGCAAGCTGCTCCCCCGATTAGAGGAGGAAACATACATACCTTCACCGCCAGAGCACAATACAACCAACCGACCACCCCGTGGCCGAGACAGAGAGGCATCTAGGCCCTCCACAAAGACCGTACCCCGGCATCGCTCCAAAAGTACGAAGCCAAGAGGGAACGCGCCGAACTTGCGAGATATATTGGAGGACAAAGCAAGGCAATCGAGATCCATCTATGGATCACGTGGGCGCCCCACGACCCACGACGAATACCGTCGCGCCTGATACAATAACTCCGGCTGGGCCGAACACAACAGACAACGCTCTCTCGAGCTACGTCGTGACATTGCTCAATATAGAGGCGCCGCACACCCGCTATGCTTCACTGACAAAGTAATGGATCATCAAATCCCTGAAGGGTTTAAACCTGTAAACATTGAATCATACGATGGCACAACAGACCCCGCGGTTTGGATCGAAGATTATCTCCTTCACATCCATATGGCCCGCGGCGACGATCTCCACGCCATCAAGTATCTCCCACTGAAGCTTAAAGGACCAGCTCGGCATTGGCTTAACAGCTTGCCCGCAGAGTCAATTGGGTGCTGGGAAGACCTGGAAGCCGCATTCCTCGACAACTTCCAAGGCACATATGTGCGACCACCAGACGCCGATGACCTAAGCCACATAATTCAACAACCAGATGAATCGGCCAGACAATTCTGGACTCGGTTCCTCACAAAGAAAAATCAAATCGTCGACTATCCGGATGCAGAGGCCCTCGCAGCCTTCAAGCATAACATCCGCGACGAATGGCTAGCCCGGCACCTAGGACAGGAAAAGCCGAAATCCATGGCAGCCCTCACATCATTAATGGCCCGCTTCTGTGCGGGAGAGGATAGCTGGCTAGCTCGCAGCAACAACCTCAGTAAAAATTCTAGCAGTCCGGATACCAAGGACCACAATGGCAGGTCGCGTCGAAGCAAAAATATACGCCGCATTAACGGCGACGACAAGGAGGATACGGCAGTCAACGCCGGATTCCGAGGCTCCAAACCCGGTCAGCGAAAGAAGCCATTCAAAAGAACCACTCCGGGTCCGTCCAATTTGGACCGAATACTCGACCGCTTATGCCAGATACATGGCACCCCTGAAAAGCCAGCTAATCACACCAACAGAGATTGCTGGGTGTTCAAGCAGGCAGGCAAGTTAATTGCCGAAAACAATGACAAGGGGCTGCACAGCGACGACGAGGAAGAGGCCCGACCGCCGAACAATAGAGGACAGAAGGGATTCCCCCCACAAGTGCGGACGGTGAACATGATATACGCAACCCATATACCCAAGAGGGAGCGAAAGCGTGCACTAAGGGACGTATATGCGATGGAGCCAGTCGCCCCTAAGTTCAATCCATGGTCCTCTTGCCCGATCACTTTCGATCGAAGAGATCATCCAACCAGTATCCGCCATGGCGGATTCGCCGCATTGGTTTTAGACCCAATCATCGATGGATTTCACCTCACGAGAGTCCTAATGGACGGCAGCAATAGCCTAAACCTGCTTTATCAGGATACAGTGCGCAAGATGGGCATAGACCCCTCAAGGATTAAACCTACAAAGACGACTTTCAAAGGCGTCATACCAGGTGTTGAGGCCAATTGTACAGGCTCAGTCACACTAGAAGTGGTCTTCGGATCCCCGGACAATTTCCGGAGCGAGGAGTTAATCTTCGACATAGTCCCATTCCACAGTGGCTATCACGCCCTGCTCGGACGAACCGCGTTTGCAAAGTTCAACGCGGTACCACACTACGCATACCTCAAGCTCAAGATGCCAGGCCCTCGTGGAGTCATCACGGTCAATGGAAATACGGAACGCTCCCTCCGAACGGAGGAACACACAGCGGCTCTCGCGGCAGAAGTACAGAGCAGCCTTTTAAGGCAATATTCGAGTCCGGTCGTTAAACGGCCGGACACGGCCAAACGCGCCCGGAGCAACATCAATCAAGGCCACCTGGCACATTCCGAGCACGCGTAGCAATGCGGCCCCAACCCCAGCCCTTGCATAATTGCAAAACCAACCCTCCGCGTACATCATTACGCTCTGGAGATACCATGGGCCTAGGGGAAGGGGCACGACCACAACAGACCCAGAGTGCGGCTCGACCACACCAGGGGCTCACAAGTGTGTCACTCCTTTTTATCATTATTTTCTTTCTTTATGTACGCAGGACTCCGTTCACCAGAGGTCCTGTCCGGCGGTGAACCCGCCGAACTGACGATGCAACAGCCAGGGAAGAAAGAAGACTACGATAAACACTCAGGTGGTCTCCATTATGAGCATTAAATTTGATTATATCCACCAGCCCGCAGCCCATCCCTGGAGGGGGACATGTTTGATTAGTCCAATCCCTTGCTTACCGCACTATTTGTATCATTCCGCACTCATAGCAGAATTCTGTAAATAAATAATGCAGCATTTTTTGCCTGTTATTGCATTACTTTACACACATGTTCATTAATGACATCTCGCACCCGTATATTATTGGTACGGCCGAATACACCAGGGGCTTATGTTCCCCGCATTATGGTGTGATAAGTCCGAACACTTTCACAAGTGCGGCACCCCGAACTTATAGCATTATATGAATCGGCTCCGAATCATGTCTTGGGTCAATAGTTGGGTTTGCCCGGCTCCCACGTTTTGGCGCCTTATGTTCCGTTCTGTCGGCTAAGGTGGCACTGGGAGAACCACTGCGATTGCGCCCCGGTTGAGCCGGGCGAGCGCCTCAGTGGAGAAAGCTAAAACTGACTGGCATGATAAGGCGAGAGACTGGTCGCTGTTCGAGAGGTCTTTTTGGGTCCCTAAGGACTCACGCCGCTTCGAGCGAAGTTCCGGATAATGTCCGACGAAGGCGTGGATAGCGCCCCGAATTCGGTCTTCCGAATACTAGGGGCTTCGCCGAAATTTAAAATTATAGAATTCTATGGCTAAGTGAGAGTGTTCAAGCATTATAAGTCTAGTTGCCTTGTTCGTTGTGTTGAGCGCCTCCCTAGATGGACCCGAAAATGGGAACAAGAGTGCTCAAGTTATCCCGAACACCCCATCACTTGCGGCTTGGGGGCTGAAGCCAACGACTTGCCATCTCTCAGATTTTATAAACGGCCGCACAGAAGGTAATATTTTAAATTAAACAAGCATTGCTTAAAGCGCATATGAACAAAGTTTTCTGCGCACAGGATAATACATAGCGAGTTTTTTACTCAATAATTACATCTCTGGGGCATTCATCCGCAATATTGCGGGCACCCTTCAGGACAGTCTTATAGTACATTTCAGGCGTACGATACTCCTTGCCCGCTGGCGGCGGGTCAGTAAGAAGCTTCTCCGCATCTAGCCTGCCCCAGTGCACCCGACGAGCACCTTCAATACAGGCGGAGCGCTTGACGACCTCCACCCAGGGGTACGCATCCACCAGCCGCCGCACGAGGCCGAAATAGCTCCCAGGCATGGCCTGTCCAGGCCATAGCCGGACTATGAGGCCCTTCATGGCCTCCTCAGCCGCCTTGTGGAGCTCGACCAGCTGCTTCAGCTGGTCGCTAGGGGGCACCGGATGGCCGGCCTCAGCGTACTGAGACCAGAAGACCTTCTCCGTTGAGCTCCCCTCCTGGCCACGGTAGAATGCGGCGGCATCGGATACACTGCCCGGCAGATCTGCAAACGCCCCTGGAGAGCTCCGAATGCGGGTAAGTGTCAGGTAGTTTACATTAACATGCTTGCTTTGCATGAAAAATGCCTTACCCGCCGCTATCTTCTTCACATCTTCAACCTCCTGAAGGGCCTTACGGGCCTCGGCCTTGGCGGACTTGGCACTTTGAGAGCTGAGGCGAGCTCGGACTCTCGAGTCCTGGAGTCGCGCTCCAAACTCTCATGCTTCTCCATGAGAGCCTGGAGCTCTTGCCGCACTGCCGCCACCTGTGCCTCCTGCTTTTCTCGCTCTGCCCGTTCCGCGGCCGCACTGCGTTTGGCCGTGGACACAGCCTCCTTCAGGGCTGCCACCTCGTTTGTGGCCCCTGCATTACACGTATTATCTTTGTTAATTTTATTGCAACCAAAATCCTTTTCTGTAAGGTAAAAATTCAAAGTGGTGCTACTCACCTTCTTTGTCCTCGAGCTACCTCTTGGCATGGCCGAGCTCTCGCTCGGACCGCTCGAGATCTTGCTTTAATGCACCAACCTCCACAGTCAGTGCGGCAGAGGTCAGCAGCACAGCCTGCAAACCAATATTGACATAATTTATTAGCAACCTACGAATATCTTTTTAGATCCTCAGTCCGGCTTTTCTTTCCGAACACCGAACCGAGCATCAGGGGCTACTGTCTATGCGGTATTACATTACATAACTTTAACTTCTTACCTCAAAGCCTGTTAGAAGGCTACTGCAGGCTTCGGTCAGCCCGCTCTTGGCAAGCTGAACCTTCTGAATCACCGCACTCATAACAGTGCGGTGTTCTTCCTTGATGGAAGCGCATTTGAGCGCCTCCAGCAAGTTGTCCGGCGCCTCCGGTTGGACGGAGGCTGCCAGCGTCACGGTCTTGCCCTTCTTTCGAAGGGGCCGCCTGCCGGACTCTGGAACCACTGCAGGTTCCGGTGTAGAGTCCGGCGCAAAGTCCGGGAGGCTGCCTCGCGGCACCTCCGGAGCCTCCTCCTAATGGGTCCCTTTCTGGGATCCCACCTCGGCGTCCTTATCGGCGCGGGGGGTGGAGGCAGTCGGAAGGGAATCCACATCCGACGGGGCCAACGACCCGCTCGATGAATCGGGGAGATCATCATCGGCCGGACTGCAGGCAATATGCGGCATTAGTAGGACACCATGTGACACAAAAGAAATTGCATATCAGGGATCCGGATACTTATGATCTCGCCGGAGGCCTGGCCCTTGAAGGGCACTCCTCGTCGCCAACGTCGGTGTTGGCAGAGCTGTCCGGGGGAATAGTTCTCCCCCTCTTGGACCCTTCGGCCTTCCCTGTTGGGGAAGCCTTCCTCTTCCTCTCTCCCCCCCTCCGGGAGAGAGTCTTCTTCCTCCTCCTCATCTTCGGGGGAGGAGTCCGCCTTGTCGTCGGACGCCTGATAACGGGAACTCTTTAGAGTGCCCGTGGCCACCTTCTTGGCCTTCTTCTCCGGCACCACATGCGGTGCCGGAACCAGCAGCCCCGCTAGACGGGCACCCACTGGGTCTTCTGGCATGGGAGCCGGGCAGATGAGCTGCTCGGCCTTCTTCATCCATTCCTGTCAAAGGAAAAGGGAAATTGAAACCCTCTTAGAATCAATCTATTTGCAATAAGTGTCCCGTAAAGGGGTAGAATCACTTACCTCGTCAGCCGGATGCTGCGAGTGAAATCCGCGATCTTCCATCGCGGATGCGGGGGCTTCGGCGCCCTTAAACAGCACCCTCCAGGCGCCTTCGTACGTCGTGTCGAAGAGCCCACTCAGCGCCTGGTGCTTTTCTGGATCGAACACCCACAGATTGAATGCCTGTTCTTGGCATGGGAGAATCCGGCGGACGAGCATGACTTGGACCACGTCGACGAGCCTGAGCTTCTTGTTCACCAGCTTCTGGATACAGGCTCGGAGTCCCATCAGCTCCGACGAATTACCCCACAGCAAGCCCTTCTCTTTCCAGGAGGTGAGCTGCGTAGGGATACCAGATCTAAACTCGGGGGCCGCCGCCAAGATAGGTTCGCGCGGCTCGGTGATGTAGAACCACCCTGATTGCCACCCCTTGACGGAGTCCACGAAGGCCCCTTCGAACCAGAGGACGTTGGGCATCTTGCCCAATATGGCGCCTCCGCACTTCGCCTGCGTGCCCTTCACTACCTTCGGCTTGACGTTGAAGGTCTTGAGCCACAAGCCAAAGTGGGGCCGGATGCAGAGAAGGGCCTCGCACACGACGATAAACGCCGAGATGTTGAGGATGAAGTTCGGCGCCAGATCGTGGAAATCCAGGCCGTAGTAGAACATGAGTCCCCGGACAAAGGGGTGAAGTGGAAAGCCCAGTCCGCGGAGGAAGTGGGGAAGGAAAACGACCCTCTCATGGGGCCCGGGGGTGGGGATGAGCTGCCCCTCATCCGGCAGCCGGTGCGCGATGTCGCCGGAAGGGTATTCGGCGCTGCGCAGCTTTGTGATATGCTCCTCCTTAACGGTGGAAGCCAACCATTTGCCTCCCCCTCCGGACATGGTCGGAGAAGGTTGAGACGAGATGCGCGAACTTGGGCGCTGGAGCTTGAGTGCGCAGAGGTGGATAAGCCAAGGAGGAAGAAGGCGTGGGTGAAAAGGTGAATCCTTATCCCTTATATATAGGCGGGCAAAGACTATGCGTCCCCCACCAGCCTGGTAAAACTCGCTTACCTCCCAAGCGCCACCATCAATGGCGCGGTTGGGTTACCCACATCCGTATTGATGAGAATCCCAGAATAAGGGGAACACGATCTCTGCTTCGACAAGACGTGCCAAGGAAACCGCTTCGCTAAATGTGCTGAGGTGGTATAATAAAAAATGATTCAAGTAAAGGCTTGGTAGTAGTGTGACGTCATACGTCAGCAGATTGGACTTGTGTACATTTTATTCTCTCTGCGGTGGAATGTGGAATTTATTTTGCAGAGCCGGACACTATCCGGGTGCTCATGATCTTCTCTGGATTATTCAAAGGAGGAACCCGCCTTGCAGTGCCGAACATTATGCGCGCCGGACTTATCGTCATTGAAGCCTGGTTCAGGGGGCTACTGAGGGAGTCCTGGACTAGAGGGTGTCCGGACAGCCGGACTATCATCGTCCGCCGGACTCCAAGACTACGAAGATACAAGATTGAAGACTCCGTCCCGTGTCCGGATGGGACTTTCCTTGGCGTGGAAGGCAAGCTTGGCGATACGGATATGTAGATCTCCTACAATTGTAACCAACTCTGTGTAACCCTAGCCCTCTCCGGTGCCTATATAAACCGGAGGGCTTTAGTCCGTAGGACACAACATACATCACAACAATCATACCATAGGCTAGCTTCTAGGGTTTAGCCTCCTTGATCTCGTGGTAGATCCACTCTTGTACTACCCATATCATCAATATTAATCAATCAGGACGTAGGGTTTTACCTCCATCAAGAGGGCCCGAACCTGGGTAAAACATCGTGTCCCTTGTCTCCTGTTACCATCCGCCTAGACGCACAGTTCGGGACCCCCTACCCTAGATCCGCCGGTTTTGACACCGACAGTCGCCCTGGCCTGGGAGGGGTCGGAGCTGCGGGGACGATCCGAAGGGGATTGCCGGCGAGCTCGGGCTTCGGGACGGCAGCCCGCGCCTGCCCGGCCGGGCTACGGCTTCTACAAGTTTGTGGAGGGTGTGGGAGTAGCTGCGGGTGCTCAAGGAGGGCTGGGGTGGCGGGATTTATAGGCGGGCGGCGAGAGGGGTTCGGGCTCGGCCGGAGGACACCTGTCCATGGCGCCCGGCGACGAACAGCGCCAGTGAGAGAGGGGGAAGATGACAGAGGTCACGCGGGAACTATTGGTGGGCACAGACGAGCACAGGGGCGAGGGGGGAGACGACGAGCATAGTGCACCGCGCACTGTGTCGTTGGATGGACCGTGCCCGTGCCCACTACGGCAAGCTCAGGCGTCGGCGAGTGCCAGGAGGGATTTAAGGGAGTGGTGACAGGGATGGTGGCGAGGCTTGGCATGCTCGGGCAGGCTGAGCAGCGAGCACGCGCTCAATAGAGCGCTAGGCGGCACGTAGAGCGCGTGTTTTGCATGCCAGCATGCCCGGACGAACGCGGTCACCGCGTGAACCGTGACATCAGGCCACCCTAAGCTCTAACTTGATGTCTGGCATGTAGTCCTTGGTGGTTTGAAGTGTTACCACGGTTGGGCTTGGATCTAGGTGCAGTAGAAATGGATTTGTACTGCTAGCAAGTTTCTGGACAGTAAGTTTGGAGGTTTACTGTGGTCAAACCACTGGGAGTTAAGGGCTGAGCCTTGGAGGCTAGCTTACACTTACTAAGGTAAATAGGCACAAGAAAAACCAGCTACAATGGAGCTAGTAAAATGGTAGTTGCTGTAGAAACTACCATTTCTGTCCAGAAATGATTTTATTTTCTGTAGCCAAAATATTCCAAAGAGTGATGAAATATTTTTTCAGAAAGGTGCCCTAGGGTTCAAAGAATAATTGGGATTTTTCTCAGGATTTTTGGGGCAAGAAAAAATAGGGTTGCTTTGGATCACAAAGGGCTAGCTAGGGTTTTGGATGGCAAAATGAATATTTTTCATTTAAGAAAAATATTCTAAGCAATATTTCGACATGAACGAGAGGTCAAATGATGGTTTTGAGGAGGAGAGGGAGCACTTGGGTGAAATTCAAGGAGTACCCAAGTGGTTAAGTCCAAATGAAGTGATTCAAAAACTCCAAATTCAAAACCAACTCAACTGAAACCCAGGCAAAGAAAAGAGGGCAAAAACCAGACTGTCACAAACCTCGCCCACTTAGAATGAATCTCGTCCTCGAGATTCGGTTGCTTGGGAAAACCATTCTGGATAACATGCCCTGAGAAATTCTTCTGATTCCCATGTTGATTTTGACTCTGTGTGATGCTTCCATTGGACTTTGTAAAACTTCTGTGCTTTACTGCGAGTGACTCTTTCCATTTGATCCAAAATTTTCACCGGCCTTTCTTCATATGTTAAGTCCTTTGCCAGCTCTATTTTTTTCAAATCAGTCTCTTTCTCAGGCGGCGATATGCACCGTCGTAATTGTGAAACATGGAACATGTTGTGCACGTCTGACAATTCGGGGGGTAACTCCAATTGATATGCCACTACACCCACTCGTGTCATAACAGGAAACGGACCAATAAATCTGGGTGCCAATTTTCCATGAGTTTGAAACCTCTTGATACCTTTCATAGGCGTGACTCAAAGATAGACATGTATCCGGGTTCAAAGTTGATCTGTTAGTGCTGTGCATCGTAATAACTTTTCTGTCGCGATTTGGCCAATTGCAATCTGTCTCGGATTTCCTTGACTTGCTTTTCGGCTTCCAGCATGAGATCCGTTCCGAAAATATGGCTATCTCCGGTATGAGACCAATTCAATGGAGTGTGGCACTTACGGCCATACAAAGCTTCATATGGTGACATCTTTAAACTGGTCTGGAAGCTATTGTTATACGAGAACTCGGCGTACGATAAGCAATCTTCCCATTTTGGGCCTTGGGCCAAAGCACAGGCTCACATCATATCTTTGAGTATTTGATTTACCTGTTCTGTTTGTCCATCCGTCTGAGGATGATAAGAGGTACTGTTGAGGATATAACTACTGAGTGTAAACCGCCCAGGAGGGGCCGGTTCACGCTCAACTATACTGAAGCCTAGGAAGACAAAGAAGATGGCGCTTTAGAGGCCCAGAGCCCAGAGGCGGATTAGGGCCCATAGTGGTAAACCACCATAGTTGTATAACTTGTATCGTAAGTTAGGGAAAGGGAGGGACCGAGCCGGACACTTGTATGAGCCGGCCTCGGGACTCTGTAAATCGGCCAAGCGTCAACCTGTGTATATAAAGGGACGACCCGGCGGCGGTTCAGGGACAAGAAACAACAACTCGAGTCTCAAGCAAAGCGTATTTGCTCCCTGGTCATCGAAACCCCATCAATTCCATCACAACTAGACGTAGGCTTTTACCTTCATCGTAAGGGGCCGAACTAGTATAAAACTCCCGTGTCCCTTGTCCGGTTTAACCCCTTTAAGTTAATCTTGTTGCGATGGCTCCACGACTAAGTCCTTCGGTTAGGACATCTGACGTGTTAATTCCACGACAGTTGGCGCCCATCCTGGGACTATCGCACGATGGTTTCGAGTTCTTGAAGGGCAGCTTTGAAGGACTCAAGGGGTACGCGGTTGGCCAGATGACCAAGAGTCGTCGTGGCAAGCTCTACATCGACGACGCAGGATGGGGCCCCGAGACCGGCTCAATCGAGTACGGATACCGGGTCCCCTTTGGCGGAATTCACGTTTTCATCAGCAAGATTGGCAAACCGGGCCCTGAGCTGGACATCTCCACCGACCTCGTTGAAACGGCTCAGCGTGCGAGTCTTGCCTGGGTTCAGCCTGCCATAAAGCGTGTGTTCATAGGATTCATCCATGGTACGGAATATGAACCGGTGTCCGATGGTGAGACGGCCATCTACTCAGATGGCGAGTCATCCACTGGTGAAACCGAGTCGCTGTACCGATTGCAAGATGGCCAGATTGGGGGCTATTCCGATGGCAATAGTATTTCGGACCCCTTTGAACCGTCGAACCGGGTTGCAGTCTTCATGGCCGGAACACAGCCCACCTTGCAATCTTCATCTACAGCAGCAATGACGTCCGGATCAGCAGCCGCGGCAGGAGGCCCGGCGCGCCGACCGGCTCAAGTTCTCTCCGGTTTGTTGGATGCCTGGGCGACCTTGTTAACCACGGCAGTTACCCCGGAGACGCAGGATCAGCATAATGCGGAGGTTACCAAGCTAAAGGACCGGATATCACATGCTAAGGAAGACCTGGCAGCTGAGGAAGTTAGGATGGCTGAAGAACGGGCCGCTTTAGATGCCCAGTCACAGCAGATCCAGGCGCAAAATTATCGACTTATGTTGGATCAGAACACGTCAAACAAAGTACTGCGAAGGAAGTGCCGGTCTCGTCTGCCGCTGGTCTACGAAGAACTAAACCTCTTCAATACGCCGGGGGCTGGGCCGAGTAATCCGGCAGCAGCAAACTGGACCGTGGCACCTGAGGCAGCTCCGGATCAACCATGGATAACGGACCCACCTCGACGAACGGACAACCCGCCACAATACGTATCAACACCACCAGGTCATTTTTCTAGCCCTTTGGATAACATGAGTGCTGTGGCATCTCGCCTGGCAGCTATACCGATGGAGGGCGATTCGCTAGCGGCGGTTGAGACGCGGCGGGCCAGGGATCTTCTTCAAACTGCTGTTGTGCAGCAGCAGGCATATTCCTATAGCCGAGATAGAATTCATTCAACCCCCCGTGTGAACAAAAGTTATAGCAGACATATAGATAAACCGGAGATGTCCAGCAGTGCGCAGCGCCGTAATGCTCCACAAAGGCCCAATCCGGTGCGCGGTGGAACGAATGCTCAGGATGTGGTGGATAATGGCAGAGCACGAAGGGAGGCCGCATTAGCAGGACAGCACACGGGTCATCATCAACCTGCCCCGGTTCAGCTAGCGGCGTCAGTAGAACGAGGGACTAGACTTACCTTCATCTCCTGGGGAGTGTCATGTCTCATCCCGGCTCTCCGTAATGTGCGATTGCCCAAGGATTTCAAGGGTCCGCGTAAGGTGCCTAATTATACCGCCGATCAACCTCCTGAGGCATGGGTTGAGAGTTATGAGATGGCAATGGAGATGCTGGATGTGGATGAAGCGGCATGTGCAAAATACTTCACCATGATGCTGGAAGGAACAGCCCGCACTTGGTTAAAGATCTTGCCCGCCAACTCCATCGGATCATGGGACCAATTGAAGGCCCGATTTATAGCGAACGTCAAGGACACATGCAAACAACCCATGTCCATTGTGGATCTAGATGCTTGTGTCCAAGGAGAGAACGAATCAACAACCCATTGGGTACGCCGGGTTTCAGAAGTCTTACATTCGTCGGACCGCATTACGGCTGGCACGGCGATCCTAACATTGGAGCGTAATTGCCGGTTTAAGTCACTGAAGATGAAGTTGGGACGGCTCAAGCGCCATTGCAATGACATGGGAACACTCATGGCAGCCTTGGTTAAATATGCCGATTCGGATAGTACCAAGGATCCCGATTCTGATGAGGAGAAACTGGAGAAGGGAAATAAGAACGGCGATGCAAAGGGACAGCAACACAACCAAGGGAGCCATGGGAACAATGGTAAGCGCAAAGCAGATAATTCGGATTTTGTGGCTAACACCAATGTGCCGGGCAATATGCAACGTCGTAAGGGTAAACCAACCCAGCGCTGTGGAAATATGAATCTGGAGCGACTGTTAAACCAACCCTGTCCAAAGCACGGGACCAAGGAGGTTGCAGCAACACATCTCTGGAAGGATTGTTTCATTATGAGGGAGTTCAAAAACTCTGATCTCTTCCGGTATGATCAGGGTCCGTCGGGCGGTTCAGGTCCAGGTTTTCATTGTGGCGACGGCTCAAACTCTGGATTTTGGAATAATCAGGGCAACTAGAACAACCAAGGTGGTCACAACCAACAGAATAATCAGGGGAATCAGCAGCAATCAGGTTTTCAGAGTCACCCAAAGCAGTTGAATGGCGGCAGTATCATGTTTTCACTACTAGCTTGTGTAAATGCGATCAGAACCTTCACAAGAGGGCAGTTAATGTTGTTGAACCGGCAGTGCCCTGTTACTTACGTTGGTCCGAGCAGCCCATTGTGTGGAGCAGAGAGGATCATCCGCCCCCGGTTGACAATCCGGGTCAGCTGGCTCTAGTGGCGGCACCTCAGGTGGAAGGCTATAAATTCACTAAGGTGCTTATGGATGGAGGAAGCAGTATCAACATCCTATATTATGAAACCTTTTGCCGCATGGGGTTGACGGATAAGAATCTTAAACTTTCAAACACTATTTTCCACGGTGTGGTACCAGGTAAATCGACATATCCTGTTGGCAAGATAGCTTTGGAGGTTGTGTTTGGTGATGAGCATGATTCCAGGTCTGAAACATTGATTTTTGAAGTGGTGAAAGTCCAGAGCCCATATCACGCCTTGTTTGGACGGCCGGCTTACGCAAAATTCCTAGTGAGGCCCTGTTATATTTACTTGCAACTCAAAATGCCGGGTCATAAGGGGACCATTACGGTCAATGGAAGTCGCAAGGTTTCTTTGGAATATGAAGAGGGTGATGCGGCTTATGCTGAGTCGGTTTGTGCAACAGAGGAGTTGAAGTTCTACAAAGACAATGTTGATCCGACAGATATGACTCCTCTGAAGAAGCCCACCACAGAGCATGACCCGACCCTGAAGTTCGAACCGGCTGTTGAAACTAAACTTGTTGATTTCATTCCTGGCGATTCATCCAAACAGTTTAGTATCAGCACAAATCTAGATCCAAAATAGGAAAGCACATTCCTGGCGATTCATCGAGTTCATCCGTGAGAACCGGGACATTTTTGCATGGAAGCCTTCTGACATGCCAGGTGTACCGAGGGAACTCGCTGAGCACACTCTCAATATTGATCCCAAGTTTAAACCGGTCAAGCAATTTCTTCGCCGCTTCAACGAGGAAAGATGCAAGGCCATTGGAGAAGAAGTAGCCCGGCTGTTGGCTGCTGGGTTTATCATTGAAGTTTTTCATCCGGAGTGGCTGGCCAATCCGGTGCTAGTGCTTAAGAAGAATGGCACTTGGCGTATGTGTGTGTGGATTAAACAGACTTGAACAAAGCTTGTCCAGCAGATCCTTTTGCTCTCCCGCGTATTAATCAGATCATCGATGCTACGGCGGGTTGTGAGCGTTTGAGTTTTTTAGATGCCTATTCCGGTTATCATCAGATCAAAATGGCAGTTAAGGACCAGGAGAAAACAGCCTTTATCATTCCCTTTGGAGCCTTCTGCTATGTGTCTATGCCCTTTGGGCTCAAGAGTGCCTAGGCAACTTATCAGCGCTGTGTGCAGAATTGTCTTCATACTCAGATTGGGTGCAACGTTCATGCTTATGTGGATGACATATTGGTAAAGTCCAGGAAGAAGGAGACATTGATAGATGACCTCAAGGAGACCTTTAACAATCTTCGAGTTTATAAAATGATGCTCAATCCGGACAAGTGCGTTTTTGGTGTTCCGGCAGGCAAGCTTTTAGGCTTTCTGGTGTCTAACAGAGGCATTGAGGCTAATCCTGAAAAGATCAAAGTGATTACATCTTTGGCTAAACCGGCGTGTATCAATGATGTTCAGCGACTGGCGGGTCGAATTGCAGCCCTAAGCCGGTTTATCAGCCGCTTGGGAGAGAAGGCGATCCCGCTGTATCAGATGTTGACGAAAACAAACAATTATCTCTGGAGTGATGCGGCTAATGCGGCGATTGAGGACTTGAAGAAACAGCTGGTTGAACCGCCTGTTCTTGCTGCTCCGGTTGATAAAGAACCCCTGTTATTATACGTAGCTGCTAATGCTCGGGCTGTCAGCGTAGCCATTGTGGTTGAACGCAAGGAGGCTGGGAAGGAATATCCGGTTCAAAGGCCGGTTTATTATACCAGCGAGGTGTTAATCGAGTCAAAGCAAAGATATCCGCATTGGCAGAAGCTAGTGTATGGGGTCTTCATGGCAAGTCGGAAGCTTAAACAGTACTTTCAGGGGCATCCCATCACAATGGTCAGTTCTGCTCCTTTGGGGGATATAATCCAGAACCGGGAGGCAACTGGCCGGGTTGCTAAGTGGGCTATTGAGCTTGGACCACACGGTTTGAAATACATGCCTTGTACAGCCATCAAGTCCCAAGCTCTTGTGGGTTCGCTGCTTTGGAGATTCTGATCTAGTGGCTCAACAAGTTTCTGGCACTTGGGATTCTAAGGATCCCCTCATGGCGGCTTACAGGCGAGAGGTGGATGTAGTGGCTGGTCACTTCAAAGGTTATCAGGTTGAGCACATTGATCGGCGCAAAAACGAAGCAGCAGATGCTCTAAGCCGGATGGGGTCTCAACGTAAACCGGTGCCACCCAATACCTTTTTTGGATATCCTGCATAACCCGTCTGTAAAGTTGCCCACAGAGGAGGATTTGGCTATTCCTGATCCGGAGGCATAGTTAGTTGCCGCTTTACACATAATTCCGGATTGCACGGTTCTATATCTGGCGTATATGAACCGGGGCGAGTTACCAGAAGATGAAGTTTTGGCCAGACAGATAGTCCGGCGATCCAAGTCCATGGTTATTCATAATGGCGAGTTACACGGCTGCAGTGTTTCAGGCGTATTCCAACGCTGTGTTTCTCCTGAGAAGGGCCAAGACATCTTGCGTGAAATCCATGAAGGCGATTGTGGTCACCATGCCAGTTCAAAATCCCTGTTTGCTAAAGCTTTTCGTCATGGTTTTTACTGGTTGACGGCTCATGCCGATGCTGAGGACCTGGTAAAGTGGTGTGATGCTTGTCAAAAGTTTTCACGCCGAGCTCATGTTCCGGCTCAAGAGTTACGGATGATTCCAATAACTTGGCCGTTTGCTACCTGGGGGCTTGATATGGTGGGTCCTTTTAAGCGGACCAAGGATAAGAAGACCCACCTCTTGCTGGTGGTTGACAAATTTACTAAGTGGGTTGAAGGGGAGCCAGTAAGGAAATGTGATGCACCTACGGCTGTTCAATTCATCAAGAAGGTGATCTTCCGTTTTGCTTTTCCACATAGCATCATCACAGATAATGGCACGAATCTTTCTAAAGGTGAGATGGAGGAATTTTGTCAACGAGAGCACATCCGGCTTGATGTAGCGTCCGTGGCTCACCCCCAGTCTAATGGTCAAGCTGAGAGAGCTAATCAAGAAATCTTGAGGGGTATCAAGCCCTGGCTTATGGTTCCTTTGAAGCGGAGGCTGGGTTGTTGGGTGGAAGAATTACCATCTGTGTTATGGAGCATCAATACCACCCCAAACCGATCTACGGGTTATACACCTTTCTTCATGGTTTACGAGGCAGAGGCAGTCCTCCCAAGTGATATTCGTCATGATTCGGCCCGGGTTGCCAATTATGTTGAAGCGGACAATCAGCAAGCACGCCAGGAGGCACAGGACCTGTTAGATGAGAAGCGGGACATGGCTTTGGCTCGTTCGGCGGTTTATCAGCAAGACCTGCGGCGTTATCTCAGCCGCTGGGTTAAAACAAGAACCTTTCAAGAAGGCGATTTAGTGCTTCGGCTCATCCAGGATCAGACTGATATTCATAAGTTATCCCCACCTTGGGAAGGGCCCTTTGTGGTCAGCAAGAATCTGCACAATGGATCATACTACCTCATTGACGTTCGAGAAGACTCACGCAGTTCTGAGGAGGAGACCCGGCGGCCGTGGAACATAGCTCTCCTTCGGCCTTACTACACCTGAGCTATAGGCTCCTCTTATGTACATATTTCAACAATGTATATATTATGATCAATATAATAAACCGGCATCCTTGCTATAAGCAGGGCCTCTGTCATTTTTTCCAATATCTTTTGATCACATGGGGGCTTCAGCTGACAAAGCGGAGTTCTACCTGTTAAACCGGCTATCACGCCACAATACAGCTTGGGAGCTTCACACCCAAGGGGCCAAAGAGAGTCTGGATGTTATGCCCAGTTCAAACATAGGCACCCATTGAGCATAGCTCACAAAGTTACTTGGGGGCTCTTTGTGCACTGCAACAAAGAGTTTGAAAGGACCCTTGTAATATGCTATGAAGCATGGCTTGGAAGCCTGGTGTATTCACCTAAAACCCCAGTTAACCTGCCTTCATCAAGTAAGCCACTCCTATCCAGGTAATCCTGGCATGACCCCCCGAACGTTTTACAAGTCAATCTTATAGACCCTGAACTTGTCAAAGTTAAAATGACCATTGGTTAGTTGGAGGTCCATCTTAAAAGGCTTTGTCAAATGGTTTAACTCAGCGGCCTGGCAGCCCATGAAAAGCCTCGCATTTGGGCCTGGCAGCCCTTGAAAAGCCTCGACTACACGATTTTATTTGCCTTTGTCAAATTTTTTCTTCTTTGACAGTATTTTATGTTGAACCGGTGTTTATTGACCCAGTATGGCTATCAGTCATTCTAATAACCCGGTGTTTGTTAACCCGGCTTGGCTTTCAACTACAAGTTGTCATACCATCTTCATTATTAAACCGGTGTTTCATAAGCCGGTCTGGCTTTGACTACATGTCGCCAGTATGATCATCTGGTGTTCATCGCAACCCGGTGTGACTTAGTACAAACCAGCACTGCATGGTGGGAGTTATAAACACAAAGAGTTGAATATTCACCCTTACTACAGTCAAGTTGGTAAACCAACAACATAATTTCATATCAGAGGTATGCTCTATTTTTGCTATTTTTGCAACCTTGGTTATCTACCAGGTTTTGTATTGGGCATTATGACCCGTCCGGCGATAAACCGCCCGGACAGATCTTTTTTATGTAGACACAAGGATTGCATAATATTATGAAGATATATAAGCCAGTGCCACAAATATCATGGCGGATCAAACAAAGTCATATATCAGTGCACGATGGCAGCAGATCAAAGTATGCCAACTAGCCTATTACAAGGCACTTTAAGGCCCAAAATAAGTGATTGTTCTTTACACAGAACACAATCTGTGAACATCAACCCGGTTGTCGGATTAAGACTCATCGCCGAGTTGAGAGAGGTTGATGGATCTTCTGGCATCGTTTCAGCCTCCTCCTCCCCATCCAGTGGCTGGAAGTCAACGGTGGTCCAGTCAATCCGGGTTAAAGCTTGAAAGACAGCCTCTTCACTTATAAGTTCGAACGGTTCAATGTCAGGGGCATAAGTGTGCTTACGGATTGGCGGGATAAGATTTTGCACTTCTTTCACAGCAGTGTCAATCCGTTGGTTGTTTGCATCATAGAAGGACCGACGAACAGTCAAGTTAGCCTCTTCCGCCAATTGGCTTGACAGTGGACACATCTCCTTTGTCAGGGCTTTGAGGGCTTCATTATCAAATGCTGACCCATTTCCTTGTTCACCCAGAAAGCCCTTGGTGATATCAACTGGATCTAGGTCAGCTATCCATGCTTTGGCCCGGGTCAGTGCTAACAAAGCGCCAGCCCTAGCAGCAGATCCTTTCATTTCTTCTATCTGTGCCGGCGTCATCGACAATTTGGCTAGTGTCTCCTTGATCAACATTGGTGCCGGTTTGTTGATGAGACTGCGCAGATAACCCGTTGGGCACCGGTATACAGTTGCTCTATCAACATATATGCTGCCTTCAGTTTCATCCGCATGTCAGAGCCCAGATGAGCAACACGGCTATCTGAAATGGTTTAAGAATTCACTGTTAAACCGGATATTTTAGAGATGGTTATTCAAGCTCTGTACACAAGGTACTTACCAAATATCGCAGAAGTCATAGCATTTACTTGATGTTTTAACCCGGTTAGCTCTTCTGCCACCGGTTTAAGAGCTGCCTCGGCGTCTTCAGCCCGCTTCAACAAAGCAGCCTTTTCAATTTCCCAGTTGGCACGTTCAGTCTTGAAACCGTCTTTCAGTTGTTCCATGGCTGTCAAAGCGCCTTTTAGTTCATCCTTGGCCTTGGAGGTCTTGGCTTGCTGAGACTTGATATTCTCTTGAAGATCAGAAATTTGGGAACCTTTGTTGTTTATATCAGCCTGCAACAGTCAGAGGATGAAGATGTTAATATTTTTCTCAAAGTCCCAAGCATATAACCAATTATACACTTGGCACTTGGGGCCTAATGCGGATTGCTTCTTTCCTGCTGATTATTTAAAGTCCCAAGACTCAATACAAGTTTTAATCTTGGCACTTGGGGGCTAATGTGGATTGCTTCTTTCATGCTGATTATTTAAAAGTCCCAAGGCTCAATACAAGTATTAATCTTGGCACTTGGGGGCTAATGTGTATTTGATCAGAAAATGAAAAGGCAAGGAAATTAACAAAATGCAGTATGGAACATAAAGTACCGGTTCATCTTCATAAGATAAACCGGCCCTTGGGGGCTACTCAGCTGAAGTGTTCTTTATCTCAAAAAGTCCTGGTTTATCTTCAACAAACAAACTGGCCCTTGGGGGCTACAATGAAGAGGATATACAGAACAAAGAAAGGTTAAAGTGTTCTGAAGATTACCTCATAGCGTTCCTTCATCATGTTCACCAAACCGGCCTCATAATCTCGGCTTGTGTATAGGCGGTTTAGGAATCCGGAATGAAGCTCCTCGGCAGTAAGGTTAACATAACTGGATAAATCTGTCTTCTCTTTCCCCTTGCCCATAGCAACAAATTCTTCCTGGGCAGTATGCTTTGATAAGGCAACCGGATTGCCTGGAACGGTGTGAGCAGTACCAGTGATAATAACATCATCATCACCAACTTTTGACGGGCTTGGGGGATTGACAATATCCCTGGCTGGGCTCGGCGGATCAGCAGCTGGATTTGGAGGAGTAGCATGCGGGCTTGATGGATCAACATGAGTAACCGGATCAGCTTCCGGCGGATCAACATTAGTGTTTGGACCTTGTGGGGCAGAATCATCCATGACAAAATCAGTGTCTCTACCAGTGCCTTCTAGGGTCCTCTCCGGTTCAACTTCGTTAGTGGGGGCACTGGTTTTGGCTTTCTTGCTCAGTCGGGCTTTGGCACTATAATATCAAACAAAGGTTAGTATGGTAAACCGATGCGTGAAGGAAAAAAGGTGAAGGGCAGTATACTTACCCAGGAACGGTCTTGAGGGGAGTCAGTTGAGTGGTTGATGAATCACCAGATGAAGAATTGGAAGTCACCAGATAATTTGAATCAGACGGATTAAGTGGGTATCAGAAGTAACCCGCCAAGGGATAAGGTTTATTAAAAGAGTAAGAAACCTCTGGACGACGTTTCCGTTTGGAGTGTCCGGTAAACTAGAGGAAGTGACTTGCTGGCCACTATGCCGGGTTGTGCGATGACCTTCATGTTACTGTGTCTTCAAAGAAAATTGCGGATCCAAATGAGCAAGAGGGTGAGAGTATTTTACTTTCCGAACTGCACGACGAATTTTTTGAACCGACACGTGATCTGAATTGGAGGAAAGGGAGATTACCTCTACATGGTCGGCACGACTGGCTTCCTCATCATCCTGGTAATAGTTGTTGTCAATAAGATGTACGAAAAATAAACCAAGGGAGTCAAGTTCTACCTCTTGTTCCGAATCTTCGGGCGCATCAGAGGACTCAGCGGTTTTATTTTTGGCTGGTTTCTTCGTGACTTTGCTTTTGGCACGAGGAACCCTCGCCGGTTTATCTTGAGCTTTCCTCTTCCAGAAGGAATCTTTGGCCTGTAAAATTAAGCAGAGGATTATTATAACAGTGTTAAAACAAAGAGGATCAAAAAGCACAAGGTTACAATTTTTTACCGCTGGCGGTTTGTTGGAGGCAGAAAAAGGATGCAACCCAGTTTTGCTGCATTCAGCGATCGGTTCATCCAACATCTTCTTGACCGATTCAGTTACTTCATCATCAGTCATTTCTATTTCGTGATACCGTTGAGGATCCTTGAAGTTGCCGGTATACTCATGCATCAACCCGGAGCGGCGGCTTAAAGGCAGGATGTCCCATGAAACCCAGCAGCTAACAAGGTCGACGCCGGTTAAACTGTTTGCTAGGAAGGCTCAGAGCTTAGCAAGTTGAGGTGCATAAGCTTGTCATTCTTTGGCAGTAAGCCGTTGAGGCAGTGGATGGCCATTACTAAGCCGGTGAGCACGGTAACCCGATAGAGGGTTTTCATCAGTAGGAGCGGTGTTCTGACAATAGAACCATGTTTGATTCCTGTCTTTAGGATGGCTGTGATGTTTGGCATGAGAAAAATCAACTTCTTTCCTCTTCTGAATCGATACACCACCAAGTTCAGTGTTGGGACCGTCAGAGAACTCAGTTCGGCAGTTTAGATGGAAAAAGTCCCGGAAAAGCTCAACAGATGGTTCTTCTTGAAGGTAAACTTCACTGAATACTTGGAAATTACATATGTTGGACACAGAATTCGGTCCAATACCTTGTGGATGGAGTTGGAAGCTAGCAAGTACATCCCAGAAACACTTTGATCCGGGAGGGCTAAAACCCCAGTCTAGATGCTGCATGAATACAATCACTTCTCCATCTTGAGGTTCCGGAGGACATTCAGGGCCAGGGACTTGCCAATGAAGGACATTTTTCTTGGCCAAAGCGCTAGTCAGAACATATCCATTGAGTTGCATTTCTGTGATCAGGGAAGGAACCCCGTTGCAAGCGGCGAATTGCTTGGTCATTTTGGAAGACAAACTGTAAAAGAAGTATAAAGTCCGGTTTACGATTCAAGGTTGATGTGCACTAACCGGTGTTAAACTGGGGAATTTAATCAGGACATATATGTAAGTTAAACCGGATACTACTACTCAAGTCAAGATGGCGGTTTAAGTGAGGGCTAATGGTATCTGGGGGATTATCAACTACTAAAGGTTAAACCGCCTTTAATAGAAGAAGCAGATTTGAAATCTACTAACTGTTGCAGAAACAAGTTTCACAAAATGGTGATATAATTTTGGATCTACCGTGGTTCAGTAAAGATATTTTTCTGAGATCTACAATGGCGTTAAGCATAACAGAGAAGGTCTAGATGGGATTTATCCAGGAACAACAAAATGCTATAGTACGGCAGATTAGAAGCTAGGGATCTACCGCAAAAGGAAACTGTCAGGCCTAGCTAAGATTCAGTAAGTTGCCAAGGGAAAAGCGGATAAGTGTTGATGAACGTCGATGAACAGGGAAGAACATGAAGCCCCAGTGGAGATCTAGGGTTACAGGAAGAAAGCTTACCGGATTCTCAGGAGCAGCGAAGGAGAGTTGCGGATCTCTGGAAACGTTCAGGTTGATGCAGCGGCCTGAGATGAGGCAGAGCTTCGAGGTCGACGGCGGCGGCGATGCTTGAGTTCTTCGGGTCACGAGAAGGAAGACGATGCAAAGAGGCAAGGGGAAAAAATGGAAGGACCCCCTGACCTTATTTATAAAGGGAAGGGGATAAGCGGCAGGCACGAGAATCAAGGAGCCTGAAGCGGCAAAAGGGGGCGTAGCTGTCGCCTCAATTTTTGGGAACTAATTAAATGAAGGGAATTTTTATACAGGGATGACGTCATGATGATTCACTGCAGCGTTCAGAAGATGATGCCATGGAGGTTTACCAAAGTTTACAGGGAGTCGACATCATGGCGGTTTATGAGGATCGTAAGAAGATGTTCAAATAATTTTCTAAGTATTGAAGATTGATATGAACAGGTTCAAATCAATCTGGACCTAATGTTGAGGATATAACTACTGAGTGTAAACCGCCCAGGAGGGGCCGGTTCACGCTCAACTATACTGAAGCCCAGGAAGATAAAGAAGATGGCGCTTTACTGATAAGGCTTAGAGGCCCAGAGCCTAGAGGCGGATTAGGGCCCATAGTGGTAAACCACCATAGTTGTATAACTTGTATCGTAAGTTAGGGAAAGTGAGGGACCGAGCCGGACACTTGTATGAGCCGGCCTCGGGACTCTGTAAACCGGCCGGGCGTCAACCTGTGTATATAAAGGGACGACCCGATGGCGGTTCAGGGACAAGAAACAACAACTCGAGACTCAGGCAAAGCGTATTTGCTCCCTGGTCATCGAAACCCCATCAATTCCATCACAACTAGACGTAGGCTTTTATCTTCATTGTAAGGGTCCGAACTAGTATAAAACTCCCGTGTCCCTTGTCCGGTTTAACCCCTTCAAGTTAATCTCATTGCGATGGCTCCACGACTAAGTCCTTCCGTTAGGACATCTGACGTGTTAATTCCACGACAGGTACTGTCGGATTTCGGGTTCCGGCAGACCCTTGAGGTTCGAACACTGGGGTGCGCACGGAGATTCAACCCTCTACCGGATCGCTCCTCGTCGAATCACTAAGACCTAAACTACCAAACTAAACAGCACAAGAGACACAAGATTTATACTGGTTCAGGCCACCATTGTGGTGTAATACCCTACTCCAGTGTGTGGTGTGGTGGATTGCCTCTTGGGCTTGATGATGAACAATACAAGGCAGAACAGCCTCGCGAGGATCTATTCTTGGCTGGTGCGACGAACTGCTGGGATGAGTTCAATCGCTCTATCTACTGGTTTCTTGGTGAGGATCCCGATTGCTAGGTTAGGTCCCGATTGCCCCTACCCTGGGGTGGCTAGTCCTATTTATAGGCAAAGGCCCTGGGCCTCTTCCCAAATATTGAGCGGGAAGGGCGCCAACAATTGGCCATTTTGAAGGGGAACAGCGGGTACACTTATCCTGACTAAAGTTGGTCCTAGCCTGTCAAAGGCGCTGGTGGTGACGCCGGCTTGGGCTCCACAATGACCTCCTTCCGGCCGTTGGGCTGGTCTTGGTCTTGTTGCACAAAAATGGACGCCTTTGCTTGATGCTCTCACCTGCGCTTGCTCCCTTTGCACCAAAGAGGAAAGGAGGACACTGCGCGGGCTGGCGCCCGACTGGCGCCCTTGGTCATCATAGCTTGCGTCATGGGCACCTCGCGAGGTACCCCGCCTTGAACTCTCCGCCTCCTCATGAGCCAGCCTGACGAGGCCGTGCCTGAGGAAGCTCCTTGTCGTCCGCCCCGCGAGGCTTGGCCCCTCGCGAGGGTCTTGAGCTTGCGTTGATGAAGATAGGTTGTGCTGGGCCTCCTTTGAGCCACGCCGCAGGCCGCAGGCAGGCAACTCTGGGGACCCCCGTTCCCAGAACGCCGACATGTACTGTATTTCAATTCTGTCCCTAGGTCTTGATGGAGACGGGACCAAAAAGCGGAGGTAAAAAGTGAACCTCGGTCAGAACTGATGGTTCGGGGAACTCCACGCAGACTGACTATTCTAGATACATACAGTTGTGCAAGATCATCTGCTTGATATGAGGTTCTGATAGGGAGAAAGTGGGCTACCTTGGTTAATGTATCCACTATGACCTAGATTGCATCATTGCCTCGTCGGGTCTTAGGTAGTCCAGTGATGAAATCCATACAAACATCATCCCATTTCCATTGTGACACTGGCAACAGTTGGAGAAGTCCGGTTGGCTTCTGATGTTCTGCCTTTACTTTGTTGCATATGTCGCAACAGGCCACGAAATAAGCAATCTCCTTCTTCATTCCATCCCACCAGAATATTTGTCGAAGGTCTTCATACATTTTTGTGCCTCCAGGGTGAGTTGAATACGAGGATTCATGGGCTTCTGACAGGATCTTTTGCTTCAAATCTGCTTGATTAGGCACACAAATCCTTCCCATGAATCGGAGGGTACCACACTGATCCTTCGAGAAATCGGAAATCTCGACACGTTTCTGCAGATCGGCATCGCCTGGCTGGGCCTTGCGGATTTCTTCCTCAAGAGTACGGGTAACTTTCAGAATATTGGCAAGGCCAGCCTCAACTATGACCAGGTTGAGCTGAGTAATCTCTTCTTTAAGTTCGGGAGGCAAGGATTCCAATATGACATTTAAACTGACGGGCTTTCGACTAAGCGCATCGGCAACCACGTTGGCCTTACCCGGATGGTAATTTATTCCAAGGTCATAATCCTTAACCAACTCAAGCCATCTTCATTGACAGAGATTTAAATCCGGCTGAGTAAATATATATTTGAGGCTTTTGTGATCGGTAAAAATTTGGCACCTTTTTCCGATGAGGTAGTGTCTCCAAATTTTTAAAGCATGAACCATCGCGGCCAATTACAAATCATGAGTGGGGTATTTCCCCTCGTGGGGTCATAGCCGCCGTGAGGCATAAGCCACTACCTTGCCATCTTGCATAAGTACGCATCCCAGTCCTTGCCTGGAAGCGTCGCAGTACACATCAAAGTTGCGGTAGATATCTGGAAGTGTTAATACTGGTGCAGTTGTCAGGCGTTTCTTTAACTCAGTGGAACTTTTCTCATAGTCCTCAGTCCATTCAAACTTCTTATCCTTTTTGAGCAGCTCTGTCGTGGGTTTAGCAATCTTGGAAAACCCTTCAATGAAACGGCGGTAATATCCGGCTAATCCAAGAAAACTCCGGATCTTGAGATACGGCTGTGGGTGGCAACCGATCGATTACATCCTTTACTTTGCTTGGGTCCACGGCTATACCTTCGGCGGATAGCACATGCCCGAGGAATCCAACTTGCTTGAGCCAGAACTCACATTTACTGAATTTGGCGTATAACTGATGCTCACGGAGTCGTTGTAACACTGCTCGGAGGTGTTCCTTATGCTCTTCTTCACTTCTTGGGTAAATGAGTATATCATCGATGAAGACTACCATGAACTTATCGAGGAAGTCCATGAATACTTTATTGATCATGTGCATGAAGAAGGCGGGGGCATTGGTGAGGACAAAAGACATAACTGTATATTCATAGAGACCGTAATGAGTGGTGAACACGGTCTTGGGAATATCCTCCTTTTTAATTTTGAGCTGATAATATCCCGTCTGTAAATCAATCTTGGAGAACACCTTGGCCCCACTGAGCTTGTCGAACAAATCATCAATTCTTGGCAGAGGGTATTTGTTTTTGATTGTGACGTCATTCAGCTGACAGTAATCCACACACATGCGGAGGCTACCATCTTTCTTATCCACGAAGATAGCAGGTGATCCCCATGCTGAGGAGCTGGGGTGGATATACCCTTTTTGGAGCATTTCATCAAGTTGTTTCTTTAGCTCCACTAATTCTGATGACGACATTCGATAATACTTCTTGTGTATTGGTGTGGTTCCGGGCACAAGATCTATTCCAAACTCAAGCTCTCGATCAGGTGGCATGCCTGGCAGTTCTTCTGGGAATACATCAGGAAACTCACTGACCACCGGAATTAACTCCATTTCAGCCATTGCTGTAAAGACCATTTCCTTAGAGGGTATGCTTCTACGAGCAATAAATTTTGTAGTTTGTCCCTCTTGGCCAGTCAAGTTGACTTCTCGGGTCGCACAATTTATGCACACTTGACACTGAGTTAGCCAATTCATACCCAAGATAACATCCAACTTATCAGACTCAATAAGTATCAAAGAAGTTGGAAAACAGACTCCGTTGATATTGACTTCCAGATTGCGGCAGACTAGATTGCTTCTGATTAGAGATCCCGGGGTTTGTAACAGCATATTCTTGCCCAAAAGTGAACAAGGGAATTTGTTTTGGGCAACAAAACTCCGAGAAATAAAAGAGTGGGAAGCCCTAGAGTCAAATAAAATTACTACGGGTATGTTATTGACAGGGAACTTACCAATGACGACTTCGGGGTTCTCCTAGGCTTCATCGGCGGGGATGTGATGAACGTATCCCGTGATGTCGTGTTGATTTGGGAATGCCTCCAGATAATGGACTTGTGGCTTCAATGTAGCATCTGCCCGGTTGTTCTTGGGACACTGCTTGGCATAATGTCCGGTTTGTTCACAACTGTAACAAAAATTGCTGCGCAGACGATTCTCTAGAACTGGGTTGAGTACGTCATTCTTGACTTGGGTGGTGGCCTTGTTAACATTTTGTTGCCAATTGGGCTTGTATGCTACCTGAGTCGGCTGCCAGGTACGAGCCTTCTGCACTGGCTGCATTTCCTTTCTTTGCTCATACTTGCGCTTGTGATCGTTGTTGGTAGACTTATTATCTGATACAAGCTTGTGTTCCCTTTCAGCAATGAAAGCCTTATTACCAGGGTTTGGAAGTCTGGGAAATTGAACATGCTGTGAGTACACTAGAGTTGCGGGTTTAACCCACCAAGAAACCTGTCAATCTTCCTTTCTTTAGTGGCCACGTCATATTGAGAGTAACGTGACAGATGATTGAATTTTTGCAAATATTCTCCCACAGACTGACTTCCTTGGAGGAGCGCAAGAAATTCACGCTCCTTAGTCTTCATAATTCCCGCAGGTATGTGATATTCCCGGAATCGTTCCTAGAATCTTGAAAAGGTAATTTCTTCATCAGCAAACCACATGGCTTTTTCATTTTCCCACCATATGGCAGCAGCACCTTCAAGATAATGTGTTACATATGGAACCTTATCCCCTTCATCAGTTCAAGCAACCTCAAGCATCTTTTCCATAGTTCTCAACCAATCATCTGCATCCAAGGGATCAATGGCCTGACTGAAACTGGGAGGCTTAGTCCTTTGGAAATCTGATAGCTTGGAGTGAGGACCTGGCTGATTTCCATTCTGTCCAACCACAGCTTGAATACTTCTTAGTATTTCCACCAGATCATTATTTAATCTCTCCTCAAACATACACAGAATTTGCTTGGTAGAAGGCGGATTTGGCGGTGGAGGCGGTGGTGGAACGTACGGCTCGGGTGATTGTCCTGCCTGTCGTGCGGAACGACGAACAGGAGAACCCTCGCGAACGTTGCTACTGCAGCCTCCCCGCGTCATCCTAATATGATTTTTCCCAAGTCAACGCAACCGAGATGAGAAGCATTCAAAATAAACTGGGGAGAAGCCAGCAACAAAAATCCGAGTAAAACCAAAATGACGAAGAAAATACGACGAATAAAATAAAGTTCCAACATAATTATACATAGACTCATACATGAAAGGTAACAACATGCCAGGTCCAACTACCCTCATACATGAAATGAAACATCAAGACTCGTATGACTACATCCATACTCCATCCTGATGATTGCGAGTACTCGGAAGCTCTACTGCTCTGTTGATGTTGCGGGGTCCTCTCCTGAAGCACACTCGGATCCTGAACTGATGGGGTTAACTGAGACCTCCGGGTTAGAAGTGACACAACGACGCTGCCTCGAGGGCTCTCCCTCTGGGGCAGGTGGAGGGTGAATCATCGGTGCTACAGGAGTGGTGAGGAGTGAAACCCACTCAGCAGGAGCACTAAGTGTACTCACAGTCGCGGTGCCCGTGCTACTCGGAGGAGTAACCGGGGAAACAGGGGATCTAGAACTGGCAGGAACATAGGGAGTAAATCCTACAGATGGTGGAGTAGTGGCTGAGCTAGCAGAGACTAAAGCAGAGGCTAAAGCAGTACGGGCACGACTCAGGTCACAAGCTAGCTCATAGATCAGAAGCTAGCTAGCAGTGATATAACGAGAAAGGTAGCTAGCTACACTATCAGGCTCTGGATCAATGACAGGGAAATGGACACGACCATTATCGTGGAGAGAAGGATAGTAGTGGAAACCTGGGTGGTTCTGCATCTGGACCTCGTTGTAGCGAAGCTAAACAAGTACCTCTTTAAATGCAGCAAACTGGACAGCCTGAGAAGCGGTAGAAGCGTAGCCGCTTTGAGAAGTACGAGTGTAAGTGCTGGAATCGGAACTGGTGCGCAGAGTAACCACGGCGTGATACTCATACACTGAGTCAGCTAGACGCTCCCAGTACACACGATAGACTGGATCGTCACCGTGAGGGTACAACCGACGCCACATGTTACGAAGGAGGCGACGTGTACGACATCAGCTGCAACTGGCACTGATACAGCACCGGAGCCATCTACACTCACAACCATTAGCATGTTAGCATAAAAATAAGAATTAGTGCATGCAATGCAACAACCAACTACAATAGGCTACCGGCACTCAACTAGAACTCGTAACTAACGTCCAGTTAACTCAGCGTAGTCTAGTGTGGCCTACAGTCAGCGCGGCTCTGATACCAAGCGTTGTGGCACCCCAGCTCAGAGCAACTGGTTTACCTTGCATTGCCAGCCCAGAGACCTTGTCTTCTGGCAACACACAACAACTTGGTACATAAAAGCAACCGCTTTATTTATGCTAGCGGAGCATAGTTCATATTACAACAGTTAGCAAGGCCAAGCGGCACACTCGGTGCGGCTGAACAATATGTACATTATTTAGTGAACATAAAGGAGCCTCGATCATGACAACTACGCGGCAGCGGAACAACGTCATAGCGGGACTCCATAGCACAGGGACACCGATGTGGACCCGATCTAGACTCGGACATCACTCCTTTCTAATGAGACTTTCCTGAAATCTGGCATGACACGCCAGGTCAGTACATTGAATGTACTTGCAAGCTCACAACAAGCATAAACATAATGACAAACAATATCATGATACTTAACCAATTAATAACAATGCAACAATATATCCAACATGCTGTGAATATGCTCAACTGGTACTCATCCCATGGACTGGCTTACCGAACATGATCATTTCCAGACCACAAACGTGATGATCTCAAAAACAAACTCGTGATCCTTACGACGATCACAACCCGACCAATACATGGCTCGTGATCCTTACGGCGATCACAACCCGACCAATACATTGCCCGTGATCCTTACAGTGATCACAACCCGACCAATACATGGCCCGTGATCCTTACGGCGATCACAACCCGACCAATACATGGCCCGTGATCCTTACGATGATCACAACCCGACCACACCTGGTCCAACTCAACACGATGGCCTTACTGCCATCCTCAGTGCAACCTTAGTGTGCAAATTTATTAAGTGTTGACCCATGGTGTACCCTACTTTCGAGCGTGTCCGTAACCGTGGACCCGGCTATCGATAGATTAATACATTCTGCAGAGGTAGTGCACTGGACCCACACTACGGAACCCATGGCCTCGCACTCCCATTCAGGTGGACCAACGGCATTCCGACGAAACCACTTCATTGTCATGACACTCTCCCGACCACTCCGACTCAATCCCCATCGGGCTAGTCCTGGGTGGCCTCGTGTCTACCTCAAGACACCTCGACCACCGTCGTGGCCACGATCCACTCTGGGACCCGGTACCAAAAACTTAACTTAACAACGGACTCACAAGGTTATTCCTGCTTACCGGGCCAGGGTACAACACGCCCATAACCTTCCCTAGATGGAGGTACCGACCAGAGGCACGACAATGAAACGCATTAAGGCCGTCCCATACCGGCAAATGTGGTTGCACTGGGAAAAACTCGTTTCAGCGGCACCATGACCCGGTCAACAACATATTGAAGTTGAGTTACTTATCAGGTTCAACTTAGGGTGAAAGTAACCGGTGTCATAATGCCATGCCATGCATCACTAACATATGCATCACATATCCATGAAAATAACCTAGTCAACTACGCTCCCACGGAGCCATCATTATCTCAAGATACTTCTCTGGTTAAGATCAACCCTCACTTAAACCAGAACCATTTCTAGCAATCTCATCATTTTTCATCATGCAAGAATAATAATTAAACTAATTATTAACCTCCATGACCATATCATTTTATCATTACTCATAACTAAGTTCTTGTTAGCTTATCAGCAAGATTCATTTCAAACTTTCTGTAAATCAAGCATATTTAACATGACAAGCATCTAACAGAATATAATTATAATAATTATTTAAATGCATGAATAATCTTAAGTTCAAGTAGGAAAATCACAAATATTGAAGTGGCACTATGAAAATGTTGTCGTGGCTTGCCTTAGTGCTGATGAGGTTCACAAATCTCCTGGTGATCCTCAAGACAAGCTTGCTCTTCTGAAAAATAAATAAAACCACAAAAAGAAAACATCAAGAAACCTTCTGAAAATTAACAGAAAATCTAGGCAGCAAGGAAAAATCCCATCTTTTCGGTGCTGTTAGATTTTTGGACAAAGAACACAATGCAAAAAGAATCAATGCATTTGGACTTACAGATAAAAAGTTATGGCTGTTGGAAGTTTCCTGGATTTAAATGAATTTGAAAATAAAAATAAACAGACTGGGGGGGGGGGGGTGACGTCGAAGGCGTAAACGCCCAGGGCGCCACCACTCGTACCGCTTCACGCGCGTACTGAGTGGCTGACTAGCGGGCCCCGCTAGTCAGGCCAGAAGGAGGGGGAGAAGGAAACAGAGGGAGGCGGAGCTTCGCCGGAGCATACGCCGACAACGAGGGTTCTTGAGGTCAAACGAGAGGGGGGATCGAAGGAGAAGAAGATGGCGCACCTGCCCGTACCCGTAACGTGGCTAGAGGTGACCGGATGGCGTCGGAAACGGCCTCTCTAGCAGAGGCCGAGGGCAGAGGTCGCTAGAGACGAAGACAACGGCGGCTCGGGGCGGCTCCAGGGGCTCCAGCGGGGCAGAACGGCTTCACCGAAGAGTGGCGGAGGCCCTGGCAGGGTCGCCCTGGCCTGGGAGGGGTCGGAGCTGCGGGGACAATCAGAAGGGGATCGCCGGCGAGCTCGGGCTTTGGGACAGCAGCCCGTGGCCTGCCCGGCCAGGCTGCAGCTTCTACAAGTTTGTGGAAGGTGTGGGAGTAGCTGCGGGTTCTCAAGGAGGGCTGGGGTGGCGGCATTTATAGGCGGGCGGCGAGAGGGGTTCGGGCTCCGCCGGAGGACACTTGTCCACGGCGCCCGGCAACGAACAACGCCAGTGAGAGAGGGGGAAGACGACGGAGGTCACACGGGAACTATTGGCGGGTGCAGACAAGCACAGGGGCAAGGGGGAAGACGACGAGCACAGTGCGCCGCGCACTGTGTCATTGGCCGGACCGTTACCGCCCCCCCGGGACGTTATTGGGCCTTATGGGCCCAAGTGGTGGAATAGGAGAGGCAGCCAAGGGGTAGTCGCGCGCCCCTCCCCCCAAGTCCGAATTGGACAAGGAGGGGGGCGGCGCCCGCCCCCTTTCCTTTCCCCTCTCCCTCCTTCCCTCTCCTCTCCTACTCCAACATGGAAGGGGGGGAGTCCTACTCCCGTTGGGAGTAGGACTCCTCATGGGGCGCGCCAAGGGTGGCCGGCCCCGTCCCCCTCCTCTAGTCCTTTATATACAGGGAGGGAGGCATCCCCTTGAGACACAACAATTGATCCCTTGGATCTCTTAGCCGTGTGCGGTGCCACCCTCCACCATAATCCACCTCGATAATATCGTAGCGGTACTTAGGCGAAGCCCTGCGTCGGTAGAACATCATCATCGTCACCACGCTGTCATGCTGACGGAACTCTCCCTCAAAGCTCGGCTGGATCAAAGTTCGAGGGACGTCATCGAGCTGAACGTGTGCTGAACTCGGAGGTGTGGTGCGTTCGGTACTTGATCGGTCGGATCGTGAAGGCGTACGACTACATCAACCGCGTTGTGCTAACACTTCCTCTTTCGGTCTACGAGGGTACATGGACAACACTCTCCCCTCTCGTTGCTATGCATCACCATGATCTTGCGTGTGCGTAGGATTTTTTTTTGAAATTACTACGTTTCCCAACATCCCTACTCACTCACCTTGATATCTACTAATGGGCATCTCCATAGCCCATTGATACGCCTAATTGATGTGAGACTATCTTCTCCTTTTTTGTCTTCTCCACAACCATCATCCTATCCCACATATAGTGCTATGTACATGGGTCACGCTCATGTATTGCGTGAAAGTTGAAAAAGTTTGAGAACATCAAAAGTATGAAACAATTTCTTGGCTTGTCATCGGGGTTGTGCATGATTTAAATATTTTATGTGATGAAGATAGAGCATAGCCAGACTATATGATTTTGTAGGGATAGCTTTCTTTAGCCATGTTATTTTGAGAAGACATGATTGCTTTATTAGTATGCTTGAAGTATTATTGTTTTCATGTCAATATGAACTTTTATCTTGAATCATTTGGATCTGAACATTCATGCCACAATAAAGAAAGTTACATTGAGAATTATGCTAGGTAGCATTCCACATCAAACATTCTGTTTTTATCATTTACCTACTCAAGGACGAGCAGGAATTAAGCTTGGGGATGCTTGATATGTCTCCAACCTATCTATAATTTTTGATTGTTCCATGCTATTATATTACCCGTTTTGGATGTTTATGGGCTTTACTATACACTTTTATATCATTTTTAGGACTAACCTATTAACCGGTGGCCCAGCCCAAATTGCTGTTTTTTTGCCCATTTCAGTGTTTCGAAGAAAAGGAATATCAAACGGACTCCAAACGGAATGAAACCTTCGGGAGAGATCTTTTTGGAACAAACGCAATCTAGGAGACTTGGAGTGGACGTCAAGAAGTAGCCGAGGCGGCCACGAGGAAGGAGGGCGCGCCCTAGGGGGGTGGGCGCGCCCCCACCCTCATGGGACCCTCGTGGCTCCCCTGACCGACCTCCTTCGCCTATATATATCTACGTACACTGAAAACATCCAGGAGCACCATGAAACCCTATTTCCACCGCCACAACCTTCTATACCAATGAGATCCCATCTTGGAGCCTTTTTCGGCGCTCCGCCGGAGGGGGAATTGATCATGGAGGGCTTCTACATCATCGCCAAGGCCTCTCCATGAGTTGTGAGTATTTTACCACATACCTTCAGGCCCATAGTTATTAGCTAGATGGCTTCTTCTCTCTCTTTGAATCTCAATACAATGTTCTCCTCGATCTTCTTGGAGATCTATTCTATGTAACTCTTTTTGCGGTTTGTTTGTTGAGATCCAATGAATTGTGGGTTTATGATCAAGTTTATCTATGAGAAATATTTGAATCTCCTATGAATTCTTTTATGTATGATTGGTTATCTTTGCAAGTCTCTTCGAATTATCAGCAGGGGCAGCAAGGCACGTATTGTATTGTTGCCATCAAGGATAAAAATATGGGGTTTATATCATATTGCTTGAGTTTATCCCTCTACATCATGTCATCTTGCCTAATGCGTTACTCTGTTCTTATGAACTTAATACTCTAGATGCATGCTGGATGGCGGTCGATGTGTGGAGTAATAGTAGTAGACGCAGGCAGGAGTCGGTCTACTTGGTGCGAACGTGATGCCTATATACATGATCATGCCTAGATATTCTCATAAATATGCACTTTTCTAGCAATTGCTCGACAGTAATTTGTTCACCCACCGTAATACTTATGCTATCTTGAGAGAAGCCACTAGTGAAACCTATGGCCCCCGGGTCTATCTTCCACCATATAAGTTTCCGATCTACTTTATTTTGCAATCTTTACTTTCCAATCTATATCATAAAAATACCAAAAATATTTATCTTATCTTATTATCTCTATCAGATCTCACTTTCGCAAGTGGCCGTGAAGGGATTGACAACCCCTTTATCGCGTTGGTTGCGAGGTTCTTGGTTTGTTTGTGTAGGAACGAGGGACTTGCGTGGAGCCTCCTACTGGATTGATACCTTGGTTCTCAAAAACTAAGGGGAATACTTACACTACTTTGCTGCATCACCCTTTCCTCTTCAAGGGAAAACCAACGTAGTGCCCAAGAGGTAGCATGGCGTACCGCAAAATGGAGGAAACAGACTTCTCTTCGACCTCCTACGGTCGAAACAGGGGTCATATTCATCGGGAGGGGTGTGACATACCGCAAAACGGGACTCCATGGGCTACTGTTCATCCACCGTCTACTGCCTCGCTCCAGCCTCCACGGGCTACTGTTCATGCACCATTGACCTCCTCCAGCCTTCACCTGTGACTATTCATCCATGGCGTCTCCCTCCTGGCTCCACCAGCTCCTGTTCATCCACGGGCTTATGTTCATCCAGCCTCCACCGGCTACTGTTCAACCAGCCCTCCACGGGCTACTATTCATCCAGCCCTCTGATGACCCACAAGTATATGGGATCGCAACAGTTTTCGAGGGTAGAGTATTCAACCCAAATTTATAGATTCGACACAAGGGGAACCAAAGAATATTTGCAAGTATTAGCAGCTGAGTTGTCAATTCAACCACACCTGGAGATTAACTATCTGCAGCAAAGTGATCAGTATCACAGTAATATGATAGTTTTGATAATAGTAGAAACAACAATAGTAACGGTAACAGTGATAGCAGTGATTTTGTAGCAAGTGCAATAGTGACAACAAAAATAGTTACTTAGCAAGAACAATATGTAGGAAAATCGTAGGCATTGGATCGGTGATTCGTTGGATTATATTCATCATGTGACTATAATAACCTAGGGCGATACGGCACTAGCTCCAGTTCATTAATACAATGTAGGCATGTATTCCGTAAATAGTCATACGTGCTTATGGCAAGAACTTGCATGACATCTTTTGTCCTACCCTCCCATGGCAGCAGGGTCCTATTGGAAACTAAAAGGGATATTAAGGCCTCCTTTTAATAGAGAACCGAAACAAAGAATTAGCACACGATGAATACATGAACTCCTCAAACTATGGTCATCACCGGGAGTGGTCCCGACTATTGTCACTCCGGGGTTGCCGGATCATAACACGTAGTAGGTGACTATAACTTGCAAGATCGGATCTAGAACATGGATATAATGGTGATAACATAAATGGTTCAGATCTGAAATCATGGCACCCGGGCCCAAAGTGACAAGCATTAAGCATGGCAAAGTCATATCAACATCAATCTCAGAACATAATGGATAGTAGGGATCAGGCCCTAACAAAACTAACTCGATTACATGATGAATCTCATCCAACTCCTCACCGAACAGCGAGCCTACGAAGGAATTACTCACTCCCGGTGGGGAGCATCATAGAATTGGCGATGGAGAAGGGTTGGTGATGACGAGGTGATACGTCTCCAATGTACCTATAATTTTTTATTGTTCCATGCTGTTATATTATCATTCTTGGATGTTCTACAACCATTTTATAGTCACTTTATATAATTTTTTGGTACTAACCTATTGACACAGTGCCCAGTGCCAGTTGCTATTTTCTGCTTGTTTTTTACATCGCAGGAAATCAATACCAAACGGAGTCCAAACACAACGAAACTTTTTATGGATTTTTTTGGACCAAAAGACATCCAGTTGGCCAGGAAAGCACCTGAGGGGAGCTCTAAGGGGAGCATAACCAACCATGGCGCGCCTGGGGGCCCAGGCATGCCCCGGTGGGTTGTTCCCTCCTTGTTGGCCTCCTGCGCCGCCTTTTTGCTCTATAAATACCCCAATATTCCAGAAACCCTAGGGGAGTCGATGAAAATCAATTCTAGCCGCCGCAAGTTCCAGAAACACTAGATACAATCTAGACACCATCTCGAAGGGGTTCATCATGTCCATTGGTGCCTCTCCGATGATGCGTGAGTAGTTCTTTGTAGACCTATGGGTCCGTAGTTAGTAGCTAGATGGCTTCCTCTCTCTCTCTCTCTTGATTATCAATACAATGGTCACTTGGAGATCCATATGATGTAAGTATTTTTGCGGTGTGTTTGTTGGGATCCGATGAACTTTGAGTTTATGATCAGATCTATGTTTTTATCCATGAAAGTTATTTGAGTATTCTTTGATCTCTTATATTTATGATTGATTATAGCCTCGTATTTCTTCTCCGATATTTGGGTTTTGTTAGGCCAATTTGATCTATTTATCTTGCAATGGGAAGAGGTGCTTTGTGATGGGTTCGATCTTACGGTGCTTGATCCCAGTGACAGAAGGGGAAATGACACGTATGTATCGTTGCTATTAAGGATAACAAGATGGGGGTCTATTTCTACATAAATAGATCTTGTCTACATCATGTCATCGTTCTTATTGCATTACTCCGTTTTTCCATGAACTTAATACACTAGATGCATGCTGGATAGCGGTCGATGTGTGGAGTAATAGTAGTAGATGCAGGAAGGAGTTGGTCTAATAATCTTGGACGTGATGCCTATATAATGATCATTGCCCGGATATCGTCATGATTATTTGAAGTTCTATCAATTGCCCAACATTAATTGGTTTCCCACCGTTTGCCCCCGGGTCTCTTTTCATCATATTTGCCTTTGTGATATATTTTCCTTTGCTTTTATTTTCAAATCTATTAAACAAAAAATACAAAAATACCTTGCTGCAATTTATTTATTTCACGATCTATTTATCATATCTATCACAACTTTATCATGTCTTCTCACCAATTTGAGGCATCGTTACCCGAAAGGCATTGACAACCCCTTTAACACATCGGGTTGCGAGTATTTCTTATTTGTGTGCAGGGGCTGTTTACGTTGTGTTGCTTGGATCTCCTACTGGTTCAATAACCTTGGTCTCATCACTGAGGGAAATACCTACCGTCATTGTGTTGCATCATCCCTTCCTCTTTGGGGAAATACCGACGTAGTTCAAGCAGGCATCATGAGGATCGAAGATCCATCTCTCCGGAGCCCTGAACGGACTCCAGATCCGGCCTCCCGATGAAGAACAGGAGACAGCGGTGGCTTCGTCTCGTGAAACGCTATAATTCTTTCTCCTTGATTTTTTTGGAAAATAGGATTTTATAGCGTCAGTTTCAGGGTCTGCAGGGCCACCAGGTGGGGGCAACCCACCTGGGCACGCCTAGAGGGGGTGTCGCTCCTTGGTGGGTTGTGACCATCCAGGTGCCCCCCTCCGGTGGTTCTTGGCTCCAAAAATTCTCTTTTATTGCATAAAAAATCCTTGCAAAGTTTTGTTCCATTTTGAGAACTTTTATTTCTGCACAAAAACAACACCATGGTAGTTCTACTGAAAGCTATTGTCAGTCCGGGTTAGTTTCATTCAAATCATGCAAATTAGAATCCAAAACAAGAGGAAAAGCGTTAGGAAAAGTAGATACGATGGACATGTATCAACTCCCCCAAGCTTAAACCTTTGCTTGTCCTCAAGCAATTCAGCTAATAAACTTAAAGAAAAATAAAAACTTTATGAACTCTTTTGCTCTTGTTTCATAAGTAAGCTTAAACAGCACCCAGGTTTTCAGCAAATATTATAACTAACCATGTCGACAATAACTCTTAAAAATTATATTAACTCATATCAATGACATAATCAACTAGCGAGCAATAATAAGACATCTCAAATAGCAATATGTTTTTAAAATAACCGTGATACAATATGACAATAGTGGTATCTCGCTAGCCCTTTCTGAGACCGCAAAACATAAATGCAGAGCACCCCCAAAGTTCAGGTAGCGACTAAACATTGTAATTCATGGTAGAAAAGATCCAGTCATGATGCACCCAACATTAGCTACACATAATGTATCAGCAAGAAAGCACTGCTCTCAGGTTCTGGCGCTTATTTGAGAAGGTGATGACACAACATAAAAGTAAATAGATGTCGGTGTACAAAAGTAGGGGCTCTCCTTTTGACCCCTTTACTTGTGCACGGGCAGTCAAAGCCACGCGCCATGGCCGCACATAGCAGCGCAAAGGAGGGAAGCCGGAAGGAAGCCGAAGGCTCGAGACAAACAAGGCAACACCAAGGACCAAGGCCATAGAGATCGGATGGACGAAGTAGGTTTCCTCGGCAAGACCCTTGCCGGGGCAGCCTCAGCAGCCCCGGCAAGCCCCTTGCCGGGGCAGCTCGCCCACACTAGCGGAGCGAGCCACCCTCAAGCCCACGGTCTCCAACACGAACACCCACATTGGGCCAGGGCTCGGGAGGAACCTCCATGGTGGCATGCAGATCTTCGTGAAGACAAAGAATACTCAAGATCAGATGGGGATTGAGAGGCAACAATCCTCACCAAGATTCTCGCCAAAGAAACCCACAAGACCCCCGGCAAGATCCTTGCCGGGGACGCTAGTGCGCCACGGCAAGACCCTTGCCGGGACACCCGACAAGACCCTTGCCAGAGGCGACAAAAGGGCCGCTGTCAGGCCCGCACTGACCAAATCCCCACCGCCGTTCACATGCAGCTGCCAGCCCAACCAGTTGGGCAGGCGCCTGTGTGGCAACATGTGGCTTCCAGGCCAACTCAACACACGCCTGTGTGGCGGCAGTCAGATCTTCGTGGAGGCTCCACCACCGCGCCACCTCCGCTGCTTGCCTGCCTACATGGCACCGCATGCATCGCTGGCCAGGGTGCGTGTCGAAGCAAGGAAGAGCAGCGACGGATGGGATGGGCCTCGCCCCCGTCCCCGATAAAGTGAAGGGACACCTAAGCCATGCATTAAATGCGTCTTCTCCTATAATAACGAGCGATAAGCTCGCAACACTGTAGGCTTTCCATCTCCTGTGTGCCACTGTGGCAGCCCCTTTTGCCTATAAAAGAAGGCCCATGGCGTACGGGAAAAGGATTCGGCTCTTTGGAACCACACATCACTCGTAGCTAGTTCGAGAGCTCAAGAACACTCAATAGATCCACCAAGCAGGACTAGGGTTTTACCCATCCTCGCGGCCCGAACCTGGGTAAATGATCCTTGTGCCAATTACTAATCCTGCTCTTTTCGCAACCCCATGCCCCGCAACCGTAGTAGGGATTCTTGTGATCCCATAGGTGTCGTTTCCCACCGACATCTTTGGCGCGCTAGGTAGGGGGCGCAATTGTGAGGATCTGGTCTAGTAGTTGTCCTAGAAGTTCTTCATTGCCAAAGCTCCCGCGGAGAAGGTGGCCAAGACAGTGGCGCCGCCTGCGAGCACGGAGGGTGCCAGGGTGGCGACAAAAAAGCTAAGTCATGCCAACCTTTAAACTCTTCTCCTTAATATAAGGTTATCGTCCTCGGAGATTCTTCCTATGTATGGAAAACCTCTACGCAGAGGGGCCTTCACATGATTGGCAATGCCCTTGTTCTGTTTGAGTCCACTCAACAGTTCAAGCGGCCGCGTAGAGAGCGGTAGGGTAGCCTTCCACTGTCAGCAACGCTCTCGACTCTGACTTGAGTCAAGCTCGACAGATCGAGTCGTCGCGTTGAGGGCGGTAAGGTGGTTTGCCCGGCAGCAAGCGCACCCGGCAGGCTAATGGGGATCTATCCTCAAGACGCTGCCCTGGGTTTACGCGCCGGCAAGCCTACCCAGTTAATGTAGGGTGGACATACAAAGGAAAATCGAACAGGAAAATAACATGCATAATGTCAAGAGTACTGCAGAGTTATATTACATAAATTGCCGCTGCGGTTCTAACTAAAGATAGCAATTGTCTTGGTCGTGAACTTGCAGCGGTGATAAGGAACGGGGTGCCTAGTCCCAGCACTGGCCCTCCAACCTCTTGATTTTGTCGATGCGGCTGAGGATGGGCTTGATACGCTCATTGAGCGCCCGATGTCAGCATCCTCCGGCAAGCTCTTCGGCGCAGCTTCGAAGTCGAGGTCAGGATGCCAGTGCACTATCTTGGCAAGCACCTTGGTCATGACACCCCAGCAGAGAATCCGGGACTCCTCGGCTAGGGAGGCCGCCTGGTTGGAGTGGAGCCACTCCAGGGCGCCGACGACCCTTTCAAAGTACAGGGTCAGGTTGGCGTTGGGGCTCAGGCTCGTCTCCGGGGCATACCTCATGTCCGGCATCCCCATGGTGCCCAGCTGCGTGGCAGTCGAGTTAGCAACGACGGCAAGGCGTTCGAGCCAACGTTTCTCGCCTGCCACGTGGTCGTTGAGGTTGGCGGTCTCGCTCATCCGCAACCGCTTCTCGGTCTCTAGGTCCTTGGTCAGGATCCCCTCTCGGGCTTTGGCCTCCGACAACATCTTCTCGAGATCCCCCAGCTTCAGCTTGAGGTCTCTGATGGAGTTGCTGGCTTCAGAGAGTTCTCTGGCCTTGCTGACGAACGCGCCCTACGCCTCAACCATGGCGCCGTTGAGCGTGTCTTTCTCCTTGGACAGCTTCAAAACTTGCTCCTGCAGCTCCTTCACCTTGTCGGCGTGAACCAGAGCCTGGGCATCGAGTGCCTCTGCTCCAGATCTTGGGTCCGCTGTATGACGAGCTTGTCCACCTCTTCATCCTTGTCGTGGAGCGTGGCGGCAAGCTTCTTCTCGCGCGCGGCAAGATCCTCCTCCTAGGAGTTCAGTGCGGCCTTGCGCTGGGTCCGGACGGCTTCGACTTCGGCGGCCAAGTTCTTCGCCGTCTCTTGGGCCTTCTCGACGTCGGCCAGCTTCATGGCGAGCTCCACGTCACGCTTGGCCAGCTCGCCCTGGGCGGCCTTTAGCTCGTCTTGAGCCTGGCGGAACCAGTCCTGCGCCTCGGTGATGCGCCCCTCGAATTCTGCCTCCGCCTTCTCTACCACCGCCGTCCTGGACTTGGCCTTGTCCAAACGAGCGCGGTGGAGCGCCTGGAGCTTCTGGAAGCTGGCGCCCATGGCCTGGAGCAGCCGCTCCTCCTAGGAGCCGTCGCCACCAACTCCCGGCTCATTGACGACCACGAGCCCGGTAGCGGCAAGCACCTCCTCGTCGAACACCTCTCCCTCGAGGGGAGCCCTGGTGCTCGACGCGCCTAGGAGGTGGATGAAGAGGTCTTCGCTCACCCTCAAGTACCTGCCAGAGCCGGAGGCAGCGGAGGAAGAGGGCAGGTTGTCAAACACCACCTCCTCAGCAGCGGCCTTGCCGGCATCCCCGACAGGCCCCTTGCCGGGTTCCTTGGTGGGCTCCTTGGCGGCAGCCTCAGCAGTGCCCTCGACGCTCTCCTCGGCAGCGATCTTCTCGGCCTGCACCGCGGCATCCTCAGCGACATCCTTGATGACGGTGTCGATTTCCTCCGAGTCCATCGAGGAGAGGTTTGGATGCCAAGAAGGAGACATCGCGGGGCCAAGATCAAAAGCTAGTAAGGAAAAGAAGAAAGAAAGAATGCAAGCGGAAATGGAGGGCGAGTGGCTTACCTGCGCCGGGCCGAGAGGCGGAAGTCCCTTCTCTGCCAAGGTTTGGCATCGAGGCAAAGCGACCAGCGACCGTGTTGTCCTCCTCCTCCTCCGTGTGCAAGGCCTCGGCGCTTGGTGTCCTTGCCGGGGACGCCCCTCGGGGCGGCATGGTCGACGGGGGCGGCACATTGGGAGAAGCCCTCTGCGGCTGCCCTTGATGCTGCTCCCCTCCTACATCCACGGCATGGTCAGTACCAAAGCATCATGCATAGCGCACGTTGAGAAAGGGTGGGTTATGGACTTATGCTGGGGGCTGGGCTGGGGGCTGCTGTCCGGGCTGCTCAACACCACCAGTGGCTGCTGGAGGTGCCTGCCGGGGGCTGGCCGCTCGCCAAAATCTTGGCCCTCTTCGCCCTCTGGGCCAATGTCTCCACGTCCCTGCAAGATAAACATAATTCAGAATGGGTGGCACCATTGGAGGAACAAGAAAAGAAGAGAGTAGGGAGAAAGCAAAGCTTACTCTTGCTCCTCCTCCTCCTCTACTGCTTTCCTTTTCCTCTCCGGGCTGAGGGGCCCGAAGTCAAATGCGATCCCCGCGCCAAGTTTTGCCGGCGAGGGGGGAGGCGATGGCGTCCGGACGTGTTTGCACAACGAAGAAGTGGATCCCTTCTTCTTCGACGCCACGGCCTTTGCCGCCTTCTTCGTTGCCACCGCCCTCGTCTGGCGCACAGGCACCTCCTGAGCCTGCCGCAGCTGCGCGACCCGGTAAGGGCGGACCTGCTCGCCAGAGGTGGCCCACCGCAGGACTCGCCCTCTTCCGGCGATTGGAGGGTCGGACGTTGCGATCTTCTCCCCCTCGCCCTCCTCTTCCGATGACTCGTCGACCACGTTCTCGACGAGGGGAGCCCAGATGCCGGCGCTGTTGGCCTCCCCACCAGCTGTCGCCCACCGAGCGAGCTCTTCTTCCTCCGCTTCCGCCGCAGCTTTGTCCTCCACGCCGCCGGCACTCCAGGCCTCCTCAACGAGCTTTGCCTCCTCCTTGGCAAGCCTCACCTCCTCCACCCCGACGGTGATGTAGCCCAGCTCCGCCGGAGAGGTGACCTGGATAAGCCGCGGCTCGGCGGTGACGTACCCCTCGTGCAAGGTGTCGATGAATTCCTGCACTTTTAGCTCGTCCGGCTCAACCCAGCTCGGGTCAAGGATGTGCGCGTTGAAGAGTGGCATCATGGCGATAATCTCGGACCGGCGAGAATTGTTGCTTAGCGGGACCACTCCCGCCGACAACTTGAAAATGGGCTCTTTGGCGACCTTGCCGGCCTTCGCGGCAGCCCTTGCAACCATGCCGGACCGCTCAACCTCGCCTTCGTCACTAACCTCGAGCTGGAAGATCCATTGGCGGAGATGGGCGTGCCTTAGCACCATCAGGTTGTTGTCGAGGCCGGGGCGGAGCCTCATGCGGCGACGTTCACGAAAAGCCAGGCCGGCCTCCCCTTGTCATGCAAAGGAGCAATTCGGCAGCGGATGAAGTCCGCCCTGATCATTTCGAGGGTGCGCCCGGCCTGGATGAGCCGAAGAATCCTGGTGGTGGCAATCGTGAGCTTCGCGTCGTCGGCATCGACGTTGCCCCAATCGCTTCCACGGACCGGCGGCTCTTGGCGAACCTCGCAGAATGCTGGCGGGTCTTTCTCCGCAATCCAGCACCACCGGCCCCGCCACTCTTCCCACCTCTCTTTCGTGGTGCCACCCGGGTACACCTCCTTGGCCCTCGGAATCTAGGCGACGCAGCCAGAGATGGCGCCCCCTTTTTGGATCCGAGGGGAGAAGTAGTGGTGAAAGAGCGCCATGCTGTTGTGCACCACGGCGAAGCCCTCGCAGAAGTGTGCGAAGAGAGCCATGCATGCCACGGCATTCGGAGTAAAATCCAGGAGGCGGAAGCCGTAGGTGTGCATGATGTCCTTGAAGAAATTAGAAAAGGGGGGACAGAGCCCGCAGGAGAAGTAGTCGACGAAGAAGGGGTACCGATTTGGGGCGGCCCCAGCGCTGGAAGGAACGACATGCGTGGCTGGATGCCCCATCTTCTCTCCTCCCGCCTTCACCCCCCACAGATCTTTGAAGAACTCCCGGAGCTCGGGCACATCGACCGTTGAGGGAAAGTTGGTGAACTGCGCCCGTCGCGCCACCAGCTCGCTCTCCGGCTACTCCGCCGCCCCGGCGTCTTTAGCCACTCCGTTGCTTTTTGTGGACTTGGGCGCCATGGCAATTGCGAGAGGCAAGAGAGCAGAGGATGGCGGAAGTGCAGCGACGGTGGACAGAGACAGGGGCTTGAGAAGGAGGAAGATAGGCGGCGGCGGTTCTAAGATTGGAGAAGGCGCAAGGAGGGGGTAAAGTGAGCATCACGCCCGCGGTTATTCCTTTTTACAGGGAAGGCGCGGGCCGCCTCCTTTCCCATTAACTGCGATAGGACGCATGCGTGCGCGAACCGTCCCACGCATGCCTCCCACATCACGCATGCTCCACCATGACGCGTGTTCAAAACAGGTCGTGGGGAAGCGCAGCGGACGAAACAGTTACCACGGTAAAATCTGCCCCTCCTGCCCGCGCACCGTTCTGGGCCTGACCCAACAACGTGTCGCCCTTATGTGTGGCCCTGGCCCGGGGCTTCCTATCGGTGTACAAAAGTAGTGGATCTCCTTTTGACCCCTTTACTTATGCACGGGCAGTTGGAGCCACGCGCCATGGCCGCACAAAGCAGGGCAAAGGAGGGAAGCCGGAAGGAAGCCGAAGGCTCGAGACAAACAAGACAACACCAAGGACCAAGGCCACAGAGATCGGATGGACGAAGCAGGTTTCCCCGGCAAGACCCTTGCTGGGGCAGCATCAGCAGCCCCGGCAAGCCCCTTGCCGGGCAGCTCGCCCACACCAGCGGAGCGATCAACCCTCAAGCCCACGGTCTCCAACACCAACACCCACGTTGGGCCAGGGCTTGGGAGGCACCTCCATGGTGGCATGCAGATCTTTGTGAAGAGAAAGAATACTCAAGATCAGATGGGGATTGAGAGTCAACAATCCTCACCAAGATTCTCGCCAAAGAAACCGACAAGACCCCCGGTGAGAACCTTGCCGGTGACGCTAGCGCGCCACGACAAGACCCTTGTCGGGCCACCCGGCAAGACCCTTGCCAGGCCACCCGACAAGATCCTTGCCAGAGGCGACAGCAGGGCCGCTGCCAGGCCTGCATCAACCAAATCCCCACCGCCATTCACATGCAGCTACCAGCCCAACCAGTTGGGCAGGCGCCTGCGTGGCAACATGCGGCTTCCAGGCCAACTCAGCACACGCCTGTGTGGTGGCATGTAGATCTTCGTGGAGGCTCCACTACCGTGCCACCTCAGTTGCTTGCCTGCCTACATGGCACCGCATGCATCGCTGGCCAGGGCGCGTGTTGAAGCAAGGAAGAGTGGCAACGGATGGGACGGGCCTCGCCCTCGTCCCCGATAAAGTGAAGGGACACTTGATCCACGCATTAAATGCGTCTTGTCCTGTAATAACGAGCGATACGCTCGCAGCACTGTAGGCTTTCCACCTCCTGTGTGCCACTGTGGCAGCCGCTTTCACCTATAAAAGGAGGCCCATGGCGTACAGGAAAAGGATTCAGCTCTTTGGAACCACACAACACCAGTAGCTAGTTCAAGAGCTCAAGAACACTCAATACATCCACCCAGCAGGACTAGGGTTTTACGCATCCTCGCGGCGTGAACCTGGGTAAACGATCCTTGTGCCAATTACTAATCCTGCTCTTTTCACAACCCCGCGCCCCGCAACCGTAGTAGGGATTCTTGTGATTCCATAGGTGTCGTTTCCTGCCGACAATAGATAGTCCCTTCGCAGAGGGAAGCAGTGATTTGCAGAGGTGCCAGAGCTCAAGTTTCTAAAACAGAGGTAAATGAAATTTTGAGATATGCACCCTTCTTGTTTACTTCGCGACCATCAGTTATCAATATCTTCCATGCTAAACAAATTAGTTCTGGTTCCCAAGCGATAAAGTAAAGGTTATTGCTCCAAAGGAGTTTTTGTTTGATTATTGATAAGTTCGTTTTACAATTTGGGACTGGGAATTCCTATTACCGCCCCTTTCCTCGTGCAATGGTGAGCGAATAAACACCCATCCTGAGAATAACCCGCTTAGAATGGAAGATACCAACTACCTCTGTCTCTCCAGGAACAATCCCGGCACACAAAAACGATATTTATTTGAAGTTTTAAGAGGTGGCACATGCAAATTTACTTAGGAAGGCAGGGTAATACCGCATATAGGTAGGTATGGTGGACTCATCTGGATTAACTTGGGTTTCAGGCTTTTGATGTACAAGCAGAATTCCCACTTAGTACAGTTGAAGGCTAGCAAATAGGTTGGGAAGCGGCCAGCTAGAGAGCAACACCGATCATGAACATGCATTATGCATAAGTAACATTGGATACTAGCATGAGTAGGATATGAACACCATGAAAATAAATATCATAGAGGCTATGTTGGTTTTGATTCAACTACATGCATGAAGATGTGCCAAGTCAAGCCACTCGAACATTCAGAGGAGGATACCATATCATCATACTACATCACAATCATTTTAACGCAATGTTGACATCCAAGATAAATCATTATCCACTCCTAGCTACTTATGCATGGCATGAGAAACTATAATCTCTAATTATCATTGCAAACATGTTTGATCATAATAGGATGAATCATGGATACTAGGTTAAACATATTTACAAAAATAGAACAAGTCGAGTTCATACGCGTTTCTCTCTGCCATGGCCAGTTCATCGAATATCGTCATTATTGCCTTTCACTTGCATGATTGAACGATTTGAAAATAATAATGGTGCAAGAGTGTCATGGACCAAGCTGGAATCTGCAAACATTTTATTCAAAAGGAGAAGACAATGTAATATGTACTCTTTGTCAGATCAACAATAATGCATATGAGAGCCACTCAACATTTTATTCGTGGTCTTCTGCTCAGTATGACTCAATAATAAGAAAATAAATTCAAAGAAACATACAAAAATATTTTTTGAGTTTTTGGTTTTTCATAAACAAGCAAACAAAAAGAGAAAAGCAAAAACGAGAAAAACTATTTACACGAGAAAGCTTCCTACAAGTAAAAGAAGAACAAGGAAATCTTTTTGGGTTTTTTTAATACTACAACTAACTACACTAGAAAGAAAAATAAAAAAGAAGCATGAAATATGTTTTTGGATTTTCTCAAAGTTTTTTCAAACACACAAGAAGAAAGTGAGAAAATAAATTTAACATGGATAATACAATGAAAAAGTGTGAACACCGACAACTGGAATGAATTGTGTGAACATGAAAGTAATGTCGGTGGAAATATGTATTCCTCCAAGCTTAGGCTTTTGTCCTAACTTGGTAATCACCATTTGTCGAGGCCATGATGTCCTATGTTGAAGTGTTGGGGAGCAGGCACCTGAGGGTCCCACTGCTGAGGCTCCTCTTGTGCCGTAGCCAGGTTGTTCCGGTAAGCAACAATGTCCTCAGGCATAATCCTGTTTCCTCCCCTGGCAATATGATCAAACAATGTAGGTGCAGGAAATGGAATAATATCATGAGTTTTCTCACTAAAAACTAAGTTATAAGGAATATCAATATCAGGGTAATCAGCGGCAATAAACTGGTGGTCTTCCATAGCCGCTCGATCTAGGTAAACCTTGGGCAAAGGATGATCATGTTCGCGTATCTGCATGTTAAAATGAGTCACCAAGCGAGTAGCATAAATGCCCCCATGTATTTTACCCTTAGATCTGTTAATGTGAAGGCGATGTGCCACAATAGCTCCCAAGCTATAAGTGTTGTCTCCATAAAGTGCGCGATGTAAAACCGCAAAGTCTGGAGTGCTAAGTGCACCTACCTTCTCTCTAGCAAGTAAGCACTTTGAAATGAATAGAGCAAAAAAATGTACAACAGGAAAATGCAAGCTAGTAGCAGTGACACCCGATACCCCTCTCTCATCTCCCACTGTCAGGGTATAGTAAAAACCGTCAAACTCCATGGGCCTAGGCTCTACCAAACCACCATCAGAAGGAAGCATGCATATGCCACAAAATTCAGTAAGTGGTATCTGGTGGTTTTCAGCATACAAATTAAACTGCACCTCGGGGGGATTATTCCTAGAATGGAAATGAAAGTTTTGCACAAAAGAATTTGTGAGGAGATGATATTGTTCGCATTCAGCTGCAATGAAGTCGATGAGGCCGGCATTACACTACTAGGGAAAAGCCTAGCAGCAGCGCAGGTTTTAGGCCTGTCAGTAGCGCGGGCTGGAGCGCTACTGGTACGGCGCTACAGCTAAAGCTTAGCAGTAGCGTGCCTCAACCCACGCTACTGCTAAATCGACTTAGTAGTAGCACTTCCCTAGAAGAGCGCTACTGGTAATTAGTAGTAGCGCTTCTCCCTACCCGCGCTACTACTATTATTTCGTATTTTATTTCTTTTTTTATTTCATGTTGTATTCATACACCTTTACACAAGTTTTCATACAACAGGAATTTAGAGATTGTTTTTACATCATAATGAGTTATTACATCACGGGGTGAAAGAACCGTGGACTAGTTTCAAGTGAATGTCCATCCACTTGAAACTAATCCGCGGTTCTTTCACCCAATGATATAATAAATATCATCATCATCATATAATTAACAACTTATCATCATAATACATCATTGTCATATAACACCTTCTCAAGATCATCGTTTTCATCAATGACATCACATAGCAAATTGGTCACTAGTCGTAATCACAAGTACTCCTCATCATCAATTCTAACACATTTTACCACATAATAAACATATTGTACCTCATAGGACCTACTACATTTTCTTAGGACCTACTACATTCTCTAAGGTAAAATAGCAAAAAATAAGATAGCCCCTGACTCTCCATTATGGAGAATGGAGATTATCCTATCTTCAATTCTTGCCTTTCGCTTAATGTTACTTCCAAGAACCTCCTTGCGAATGTCCAAACATTTTTCCATTCTTTGATGAGCATGTGTTCACCGGTTTTAGAAATCCGATATGCACAGGTGAGCTCCCTAGATTGACCTGGTAGTATGTTCAGAACTCTAAGGCGACCATCCAGATACATCAGATGAGGCACACAATCCATCGGGATTTTCTGTTGAAAAACATAGTAATAACTTCGTAGTTAGCAATGATGTACTAGTTTTAGAAGTATGCAAAAGATGCATGGATGTCGTAATAGTATAAAATCTTACCAAGGTATCTCCATAGAAGTTACCGTGGTTCAACACGTGCACTAGTGGCAAGTATTCACCATAATTTGAAGGAGTTCGATAATAGGTATTGTAATTCTCAAGATAAGTAAAATAAGCGATCAGATGACTTTTCTCCATATAAGTTAATTCGGAGCCATCAGTATAGTGAGTTTTGTCTACCATCTTTCGCACATTCTTTGAAGAATCAAAATAAGTTGTCAATGGAAATAAGCTGTCAACTATTTTGAAATAAACAATATAAATTAGTTAATAACTATGTTTGAGAAACTCACATTGCGGTAGAATCGGAAGCGTATCAACAAGGACCCAAATGTCCATATTGTCTTGCTCAATGTCAGGATCACCAAGATCCATGGTGACAATCATACCCTCATAAAAACCATACATTTTGCAAAGTGCTCCCAATTTTGGCAACCAAAATGGGTTATGCTCTAAGCATTGCATAGATTTACTTCAAAATCCATATCATGATGGGTCCTTAGGTGTATTTTCTTTGTTTCAAAATTTTCATGGTCTTCAAAACCCATCCTCTCCAAGACATAACGTCTTGCATGGCATGGGATAAGCTAGTCGAATTGTAAAATATGAAAATTAGACGTTGAAATAGTTGGAGTCATACTTAATTACGAAAAAACACTTGTCATTGTTGCGTACCGTTTCAACATCGAATGTCTCCTCAAGCTTAATGCTGAAGTGCCGATCTTCGTCCAGCTCAACGAACCTGTCACACATACCTCGATCGTCATGGCACCAGCTGCACTCCCCCGGGAGACTGTCGTCGTCTGAGTACGACATTTCCTACGTTCATAATTCAAAGATTAAACTTGTACATATTCTAGCACAAGTCATGCCAGAATTCACGGAAAAATCCGGCATGACCTTTGCTAAAAAGGACATATCGAGTGCCTGAAATTTGCTGGAACGGAAATTAATCAACACTCCGGCAAAACATAGGCCACTCGGAGGTGTAACCTGAACATGACCGGCCACTTGGGCAACCACATATCCTATATGAGCAACACAAGATATACATGGAGATTTGGCAGGTCTCACCTCGAGGTCGGAGGGGCTCGGTGACGGGGACGACGACGGGCATGATGGAGGGGCTCCTCGATTTCTGCAAAAGCAAAAACCCTATAAGCTATCATTAATACATCCCGAATAATTGCTTAAACTAAAATAATAACAACAAATATGACATGGTCAACTAGTTCTATTAATTCAACTAGTTCTTACTAAATATAAACTTACTATAAATAGAAAAAAAACTAGTTCTTTCTAAAAATAAAGTAGTTCAACTAGTTATATTAATTTACTTACTAAACTAGTTCAACTAAAACTAAACTAGTTCAACTAGTTTATTAATTTACTTACTAAAAATACATTAGTTCTATTAATTCAACTAGTTCAATTAGTTTATTAATTTACTTACTAAACTAGTTCAACTAAAACTAAACTAGTTCAACTAAAACTAAACTAGTTCAACTACTAAAAATCATTATCTATGAACCCTAAATTAACATCTACTACTACTAAAAAACATCTAGTACTAACTAAGCAGAGAGAAAGGGGGTGGGGGAGGGGTGGGGGCTTACAGAGAGGGGAGAGACGGTGGTGGGGAGGTGCTCGGTGACAGAGAGATAGGGGTGGCGAGGGCGGGCTAGGGATTGGGAGGCGGCGGTGCTGGGCGGGGTCGGGCGGCGGCGGTGAGGTCGAGGGCAGCGGCGGTGAGGTCGAGGGCGACGACGGTGAGGTCGAGAGCGGCGGCGGGCGGGCGGCAGTGAGGGCAGGCTCGGGCGGCGGCGACAGACGAGTATAGGGAAGGGGGGAATGGAGGACTTAGCAAAATTTTGAGCCGGCGGGTGGTTAACTCAGAAGTAGCAGTAGTGTGTTCCAGAAAGCGCGCTACTACTACGTTAGCTACAGTGCGTTCTAGTATACACGCTACTGCTACGCATTTCTCTTTTTTTCCCTTTTTCATTTATTTTTCTTCACATTTTATTTTTTTCCCGTTTCACTTTATTCTATTTCTTTCATTTTCAATTACCTTTATATTTGCTTTCCATTTAATTTTATATCCTTTAGCAGTAGCGAGTTTAGAAGAAAACGTGCTGCTACAAAGGAAGTAGCAGTAGCGCGGTTCAATATAAATCGCTACTACTATGTGTAGCCTATCGGCTAAGCCGTGGGAATTATAGTGGTAGCGCTTGTTTCTGAACATGCGCTACTGCTAAAGTTTGAGCTATAGCGTGCTTTGCATGAATGCGCTACTGCAAATAAGCAGTAGCGCCCTATTTTAACCAGCGCTACTGCTATACCTTTGTGTATAGGCTTTTCCCTAGTAGTGTCAGCAGCGTATTGTGCAAACTCTTGAAGGATTCCAGCCCCTTCCATGAACGGATTATGAGGCCATTCGTGCGGCCGCAACTCCGCCAACCTCCAGGTAGGTAGATCATTGTCAGACGACTCCCAAATAACTCCCTTCGAGTTCTTCTTGGAAGCAAACTTCCTAAAGAAACTCATCTTTTTCCTATGAACAAAATTCTGAAATTTTTAGTACACATAATTTTTCAACAAAACATTACAAAAATGATCGCAACTACTCATAGGGATGTATAGAGGCCATAGTAAGCATTCAAACTACTTAGAACTCTAAGAATTCAACATGCAAGCTCATCTATAGCAGCACCAAGAGTAGCTAATTATTCAAAATATAAACCACTAAAGCAAAAACTAATTGGACACATGGAGGAGTCACATATACCAAGCAACAATTCCCTGAAACAGTTTTGGAAACGGAGCTTCGAGCAAAGAGATCGAAATCCACGGTTTAGGGAGCAAGAACATGAGAGAGAGAGAGAGAGCAATGGTGATTTTTTTTCTGGAGGAATGTGGTGATGTGGGAATAAGAAGTAAGTGAGGGGGCCCATGTGGGGACCACAACCCACCAGGGTGCGCCTGGGGGTCCTGGCGCACCCAGGTGGGTTGTGCCCACCTGGTGCACCTCCCTCTGATATTATTTGCACAAGAAATTCTTAAATATTCAGAAAAAGTCGTATTAAATTTTTAGAGCATCCTGAGAACTTTTATTTCTGGGTCATTTTTATTGCACGGAAAACTCAGAAAATAGACAAAGCATGGCATTTTATTTTATTTAACTAGTAAAAATGGAAAACAAAAGGTAGGGACAGAAGGTAGTGCTCACTAAATTCATCAAGTTCATAACTCTCAAAAATGATCCATTAATAAGGTTAATCAAGTCTTATTCACACCCACTTTTGATTAGAATGAAATCGAAGAACTTTCATGAATCACTAAGTTACCTCAACGGGGATATGAATGTCCCCAACAATAAGCATTTCATATTTCTTTTTAACAGTGAGTAGAGGTAGCTGAAAACTTCCAATAGTGTTTGAAATTGTGTTATATCGACTAGAGGGGGGGGTGAATAGGCAATTTTTATGTATTCTTCACTGAGGAATTTGCCGGTGAGGAAATTTCTAAATGAAGAACTACTAGCAGCGGAATAAGTACTCAGAAGTAAACATAACAGAACACAAGCAGTCATCATGGTGAGATGAAGACAAACACAGAGTACAGACAGCGTAAAAACAGGATAACACAAGAAAGAAGACGGACAGACTGAAGAAATTGATCTAGGGAAATTGAGAAAGTCTTCAGTCAAAGTCTTCAAACAGATATGAATAGGAACACAACAACAGACATGAGGAAATGAAAGAGTTGAGAAAATAGAACCAGTAGGCTTGGTGAAGATAATGATTTGGTAGACCAGTTCCAACTACTGTCTCAGTTGTACATCTGGTTGGAGCGGCTGAGTATTTAAACTCGAGGACACCCAGTCCCGGACACACAGTCCTCACCGTATTCTCCTTGAGCTAAGGTCACATAGACCTCGCCCAATTACTTGTGGTAAGTCTTCAAGTGACTTCCGAACCTTCACAAACTCGGTCACTCGGCGATCCACAATTCCTCTTGGATGCTCTAGACCTTGACGCCTAACCGTCTAGAAGAAGCATAGACTTCAAAGGAAACAAGCGCAGGATCCACGCAGGATCAATCTCTTCAGTGATGCTCAATCACTTTGGGTTTGTAGGTGTTGGGTTTGGGTTTTCCTCACATGATGATTTTTGCTCAAAGTCCTCGGAGGATGGGATGCTCTCAATTGACAAGTGTCAGTTTCTCTCGGAGCAGCCAACCAGCTAGTGGTTGAAGGGGGCGGCTATTTATAGCCTAGGGAGCAGCCCGACATGATAAGACATAAATGCCCTTGTCTGATATGACCGTTAGGTGGGTAGATGTTTTGGAACCGCTGGCGCATAGCACAGCAACGGTCGGAATTTTGTCTATCAAAATCCTCAGGGCTATCATGTTCCTCACTGTGTAGGTAATTCACACTGGTGAATTCCTAACTCCTCAATCAGGACAAATTCCTCAGAGACCAGAAGAACTTCGTCTCTGTCACTGAAGAATATGACTGAACTGTATGAGATTTCCAATGGCTTCACTCAAATGGATTGGTAGGTGTAGGATTTTGAGTTGAGCATCACATGGAAAATTTTCCTTAGTATTTCCTCGACCCCCTTTAAGAGTACGGTGTTTCCTATGACTCAAGAAAGAGAAAATGAAACTATGAAAAAAAAGTCTTCACGCTTCATGATCCTCGAATGAATACCAAGTCTTCAAGGGCACACCAATTTGTTCACTTTCAAAGTCTTCAGAAAGTCTTCACATATCCAAAGTCTTCAGACGAAGAACTTCATTTTTAGGGGTCGGCTTTCTCTGTAAATATCAAACTCCTCATAGACTTATAGACCTGTGTACACTCACAAACGCATCAGTCCCTTAACCTATAAGTCTTCAATACACCAAAATCACTAAGGGGCACTAGATGCACTTACAATCTCCCCCTTTTTGGTGATTGATGACAATGTAGGTTACGTTTTCAACGGGGATAAACATGTGAAGTGTAAACACCGATATTGAGGAATTTGATTGCAAGATATAGAAGAACTCCCCCTGAAGATGTGCATAGTGAGGAATTTGCTTTTGAAGCAATGCACACTTGAAGAGTATAATCATGGAGATCTCCCCCTATATCTTGTAATTCATACACGCATTTGATATATAATATGAAGAATTTGAAATGCAAGATGAAAAATGGTGACTGATGTAATTCAGCATGCGTGCATTAACATTAATGAGGAATAAGCATGCAGAAGAACACAACAAAAGTATCAGGTCACCATAGAGTTTAAGGTTACAACTCGATCCAACAAAGTCATCAGAAGAATGAGAGTTGTAACTTAGAAAAAAATGCCCATATAAGATAGACCCGCTTGAAGACTAACTCAAATTTCTCCCCCTTTGTCATCGGATGACCAAAAGGGTTGAAACTGAGGACTAACGCCCCTGAAGAATATCATGAAGATGGAGGAGTGCCAGCGTTGTCAGGGTCTTGAGTCAATGTAGGGCCTGCTGCAGTGTCGTCCAAGTCTTCATGCTCATCTGTGGCGCGTGATGAAGAATATGAGCTAGCCACCACGGAAGGAACCTTGACCCTCTTGAATTTCTTCGGAGGAGATGCAAACCAGTCAAAGTCTTCTTTGAAGCCCATTTGCTTCAGATCTTCTTCACCATATAGATGCAACAGAATAGCCCAGGTGCGATCAAACACTTCATGGAGGTAGTAGTGGTTTTTCTTCATTGCATTATGTGTGGAAGTCATGTTGTGAAGAATAGAACCAAACTGACGCTTAACCCACTTGTGGTTGCGATCCACCTTCTGGTAAAGACTTATCAGCAGTTCACGATCAGTCAGCACACGAGGAGTAGTAGCTTGAGGACTTGTCTTGGTAGCATTGGCAGCAGTATCATGAGTGGCAGAGTCATCATTGGTGGAGTAAGATGCAGCTTTGCGGAACTGACCATCCAATGGACGAATGCCTTCATCGATCACGGCTGGTGACTTTCCCTTCTCATCAGATGAGGAAATTATCCGCTTGAGGACTTCGATAGGGGGCAAGTAGCTGAGGTGATTCTGAAAATCAGCCTTGTAGTTGAGTGAAGACCTTGTTCTGAGGAATCTCATGATCCACGGTACGTAAGGCTTCAGCTCAAATGGAGAAAGTGCAACATTTTCTAGAGTCCTCATGAAGAAATCATGATAATTGATGGGGATGCCATGCATGATGTTGAAAAGCATATTCTTCATCATTCCAATAATTTCTTCATCGGATGAGTCATGGCCTTTAATGGGACTCATGGTCTTTGTCAAAATGCGGTAGATTGTTTTTGGCACATAGAGCAATTCCTTCACGAGGAATTTGGTCCTTGGGGCCTGTCCCGGCTTTAGCTGCTTCACGAGCACTTGCATATAATGATTAGTGAGTTCAGGCTCATCATACAGACAACGAGCACCGTCAAGTGGAGGACTGATTGGTAGGGCACGAAGCAATTCAGTGGCTAGTGCCTTGTAATGAGTGTTTTCGGTCATCCAGTCCAACACCCATGAGTTTACGTCAGCAGCATCGCCTGTGATATGCAAAGTTGCGTAGAACTGAAGAATAAGCTCTTCATTCCAATCAACAAAGTCAGAGCAGAAATTGAGCAAGCCAGCTTCATGAATCATGCTAAGGACTTGAGAGAAGCAAGGCATGGATTCCATGTCCACATGAGGAATATGCTCATGATCGAAGATTTTGTCCTTGTTGAAGAGCACTAAGGAATAGAAGTTGGCCTGACTAGCAGTCCAGAAATGCTTCCTTCTAAGACGAGCATTGTCATAGGGGTTGAAGTCAGTGAAGAACACGTGCTCGCCGAAGAAATCATCGGCCTTGAATTTTTGCTTCTTTGAGAAAGGATCCTTGGGCTTGGGCTGAGGAGTATCAGTCAATTGCAGCACCACTTCAGGAATCGCAATCTCAGGTTTCTCAGGCTGAGGAATTTCAGGCTCTTCTTTAGCTTCAGCCTGGGTCGTCAATTCTTCATTGACAATTTCGTCAGCACTAGTGGCTGGAATTTCTTCATGAACACTTGGGGTTGCATGAGGTTCTTTAGATCCCATTTTCACTTCAGTGGTAGCAGGGGACTGAGGAATAGTTTGAAGGGGAGTGAACATTGGAGAGTTGGGATGTTGACTGTCCCAAAATTCATCATTGAGCACAGGAGTGGTACAACCAATGTTCACATCCTCCTCTTCAATTTCTTCAACATCTGCCTCTTCAGCAGTAAACTCAGGCAAAGGTGAGGAAATGATTGGGGTTGAAGGGATCTCATCCACTTCAATTTCTTCGTCCAACTTCTCTGAAGAAGCAGCAGAGGGAGGTTCTTCATCAGATTCATCAGGAATCACATAGTCTTCACCAAAAGGAACAAGGTCCTTTGATGGCATTGATGAAACTGGAACGACATCAATTGGATTATCAACCGAACTAATCAGAGTCTTCATCTTCTTCGGAGCTGAAGAATTTGATGAAGCTGATGCCTTCCTTTTCTTCATAGATGCATGTTCTGCAGCCTTGGTCTTCTTCGCATCTGATGCAGATGGAAGGATTGGAGTTGGTGTAGGCGCAGGAGGGGCAGAGGACATAGGTTCATTTTCCTCAGGTGCAACTGATGCAGTTGCCCTGACTTGTTCACTTTCTTCAGGCGCACCACTAGTGGATGCCCTGGCAATATCTTCAGCGGCTGAAATGGAGTCATCAGCCCTGGCATTCTCATTTTCTTCAGTAGCCTGATTGTCATCAGCGGTGCTGGCATTTTCTTCAGTAGGCTGAGCAGATGCCTCAGCTTGAGTAACTTCAATGTGCACAGGTGGAGCAGCACTTGAAGTGAATTTCTTCGTCAGATTGACGAAACGCACCTTGGCGCCCTGCCATCAGCATTATAGCGATCAAATTCATCACTCAACTGCTTGATTTCAGCTTGCAGAGCAATGAGGTGATCAGGGGTGAGAGTGAGGACATTGTCCTTGAGGTAGCACTGTTTCTTGTACTGCACTTTCTTCAAACTTCTGCCTCGTACAAATTTCCATTTCTCTTCTTCAATGAAGGCAGTGAGGACATGGCTTTGACCAGGAGTGAGGTTCATCTCTGGCAAAGGCGTGTTGTGGTCCTTGTGCCATAAGTCAATGTAATCAAGGATCATCTTGGGATCCAACATTAGTGGCACATTGCTGCCTTTCGCTCTAGTGGCCCTGGCTTGCCTGTTTCTGATGATTTCGGCGAGTTCTTCATCATCAGCCTCCTCATCATCAGAAGGTACATGGAAGGCGACCTGCTTCTTGTGAGGACTTGGGCGAGTGCCTCGTCTAGCAGTGGCCTTTTTCTTCAGCAGAGAGGGACCAGCTGAGGAATTTCGAGCAGCTGAGGAGCTTGCAGATGCTCCTGAGGCAATAGAAAAGCCTTGAGTCCTTTGGCACGTGGCGAGATGCACAGGTGCCGAGGATTTTGTCGGAGCAGCTGAAGACTTTGACGGAGGAGCTGAGGACTTTGAAGGAGCAGTCTGAGGAATTTGCCGTGAGGGCCTTGAGGAGTCTAGCCTTGATGGCATAGCAGAGGAGCTTGGACGTGAGGGCATTGAAGGTGAAGCACTGGACTTGTGTGCAGGCTTCTTGGGCATAGCCTTCTTGGGCTGACTAGTAGAGGCCTCAGCAGAGGCAGCAGCAGCAGCAGAGTCAGCATTGCATTTCCTCACTGCTTCCTTTGCTTGCTTAGCCAGTTTGGCTTGGCGCTTTGCCCATTCGTCAAGATAGTCCTCACCGCGCTTGAGGCTAGTGGGATCTTCCAACTGGCCTGGTGCCAATGGAGGTCTTGGGAATGGAGGGTTGAGTGCGAATTTCTTCATGTACTTGGGAGTTACATACATGTACTCCCTCCATTCCCATTCCCATATCCTTTCAATCCTCTGTATGCGCACCTTGCACTGATTTTTGTTCTCCTTACCAAACTTGACCTCATCAGGTGTGCAATAGCCTGCGTAAATGTCCTCAGGGATCTCAAAAGCAGTCATGGCCTCAGGCTTCTTTCCTCCCTTCTATGGCTTCTTACCATCTGCCATTTTCTTCAGTTGAGGAATTTGAACAATCGAATTCTTTGAAGAGGTATGCAACTTTTCTTCGAGGAACGCTGCAAATGAGTTAAGTTGATGAGAACCTAGTGATTCAGCAGCGGACATTTGTACCTTTGAACAGAGTGTAGTTGCGAGGAATTTGGAGAGGTCATATGCGTTCTCAGAGGGTTTTTCAAAATGGAACAAGTTTGAGGAATTTGACCAGATGAGTCTTGAGGAATTTCACTAAGCGTTCTTTGTCTTAGGTTCCAGAGTTGTATAGATTGAAAATCCACACAATTGAGGAGTCTTGAAGAAAATCATAGCTTAGAGAAACGAATCAAGAACAGATGACATGTGAGGTGTTTGTGTGTGTGTGAAGAATTGAAGAATAAACACCTTTGAAGATTTTTAGAAAAACTTGAGAATCAAAGCGAGCAGTTAAAAGTAACTTTTAATTACCCGAAGTGAAGAACATGACGAACGGGTAAGAACAAATGTGAATTTCGTCTGTTCAGATCTTCCACGCCCTAACTTGGCGGAGGAAGACGGCTACGGCGGCGGCGGAGTGAAGATTTCCGCGGCCGGCGTGAGTACGACGGCGACGAGGTCGAGGCAGTGAAGCTCTTCCTCACCAGCGACGATGGAGCAGCGGCGGCGCTAGGGTTTGAGAAGCTCGAGCGGGAGAGAGAGGTCGAACAGAGTAAAGGAAGTGAGGAAGGGGTGAGAGGGTATTTATAGTCGCAGTGAAAAACTGTTCGCCCGAAGATTTAGGACGAACGTGCCCCTGACCCTTCTCATTCGCATGACATGTGTCACCCACGTACCGTAAACTGGAGATCGTGTTAGTATCGCGGGTGAATAGATAAGTATATCGTGGGATGCGGAATGGTTTGAGCGGCAAAGCCGAAAATTCAGATAAGATAAGTTTTAAAGTTTCGTTCGCAATTTCTTCAGCTGTCAATGACACAGTGATGAATTTGAACGAGTTCCAAATAGAACGCATATGAGGAAGTTGTGAATAGACTGGGTTGAGTTTAGCATAGAGGGGGAAGGGTCCGATCACATTCACTTAGCAGAAGAAATCAACTTGAAGAAATAACAATAAGTGAATGCTGTAGAGGACTTAAAATATATATATATATATATTCGAATGAAGAACAACACGGGGAAGAGTGAAGACAATGCAAAGTTGAAGAATTTGAAAAAATGATTAATTTCGAAAACGAAGAAAAACTCAAATTGAAGATTTTCAACTTTGGTTGGTGGCGTAACCCACCGTATAAGAAAGCTGATTTCAGACACCGCGTACAATTGTCGTAGGGCTCTGAGAATCAATTTCTTCATTAATTTCTTCACACTTAGAGTGTTAGTCTTCATTGATTTGAAGAAAAACGTTACTTCGTGTGTTGCGCATCTAAGTCATCAAGTTAGCATAAGTGTTAGGATGTGTGTCCATTTCAGAGAACATTCAAAGATTCTAGGATATTTAGCTCACACCGCAACTTGCTAAATCTCTTCTCATCCAAGGGCTTAGTGAAGATATCGGCCAATTGATCTTCAGTGCTGACGTGGTCGATGGAGATGTCGCCCTTCAACACATGATCACGAAGAAAATGATGACAAATTTGGATGTGCTTGGTCTTCGAGTATTGAACTGGATTATGAGCAATCTTGATGGCACTCTCATTGTCACAGTAGAGAGGCACATTCTTCACGTTGACGCCATAGTCCTTGAGTGTTTGCTTCATCCATAGTAGTTGAGCACAGCACGATCCAGCAGCAATGTACTCAGCTTTTGCAGTGGAGAGAGATGCGTAGTTCTGTTTCTTCGAGGACCAACAGACCAAAGATCGTCCGAGGAAATGACATGTACCAGAAGTTGACTTGTGGTCCAGGCGATCGCCAGCATAGTCAGAGTCTGAATATCCAATGAGATCAAAAGTGGAGCCCTTGGGATACCATAATCCAAGTGTTGGTGTGTGAGCTAAGTATCGAAGAATATGCTTCACAGCCTTATGGTGTGATTCCTTCGGTGTAGTTTGAAATCGGTCACACATGCAAACACTAAGCATAATATCCGGCCTAGATGCACATAGGTAAAATAAAGAGCCAATCATGGAGTGGTATACCTTTTGATCGAAGTCTTTACCATTTTCATCAGTGCATAGATGGCCATTTGTGGGCATTGGAATTTTCACCCCTTTGCAATCTTGCATGCCGAATTTCCTCAATACGTCCTTGAGGTATTTCTCCTGAGATATGAATATTCCATTGCGTTGTTGACGAATTTGAAGACCTAAGAAGAATTTCAACTCTCCCATCATAGACATTTGATATTCTTCACTCATCATATAGGCAAATTCATCACTATATCGTTTGTCAGTACAGCCGAAAATGATATCATCAACATATATTTGGCACACAAACAATTCACTATCATAAGACTTAGTGAAAAGAGTTGGGTCAAGTGAACCAGGTTTGAAGCCATTCTTCACGAAGAATTCCTTCAAGGTATCATACCACGCCCGAGGGGCTTGCTTGAGGCCATACAGGGCCTTGTTGAGTTTGAAGACTTTATCAGGATTCTTTGGATCTTCAAAACCTGGGGGTTGAGCAACATATACTTCTTCCTCAATCTTATCATTGAGGAATGCACTTTTCACATCCATTTGTTGTAAGATAATATCATGATGGTTAGCATAAGCAAGTAATATGCGAATAGCCTCAAGTCTAGCAACAGGTGCAAAAGTTTCATCGAAGTCAATTCCTTCAACCTGTGTGTAGCCTTGAGCTACAAGCCGTGCCTTATTCCTCACCACAAGGCCATTTTCATCTTACTTGTTGCGGTAGATCCACTTTGTGCCAATAATGTTGTGCTTGCGAGGATCTGGACGTTTGACTAATTCCCAGATGTTGTTGATCTCGAACTGATGTAATTCTTCTTGCATAGCTTGAATCCACTCAGGCTCCAGAAATGCTTCATCTACCTTAGTGGGCTCTGTGATAGAGACAAACGCAAAGTGCCCACAAAAGTTAGATAAATGTGAAGCTTTTGAGCGTGTGAGAGGACCTGGTGCTTCAATGTCATCGATGATCTTCTCGATTTGCACTTCATTTGCACTACGAGGATGAGCGGGTTGTCTTCGAGGAATTTGATCCGTATTTTCTTCAGGAGCATTTTCCTCAGCACCATTTTCTTCTGGTGCGCCAGCCCGACGTTCATCACATTCTAGAATGAATTCTTCAACAGATTCTTCAGTAGGAATGACATCCTCAGTGGCTTTGAACTTGATAGAATCCTCAGGTGCTGGTTCATCTATCACAGAAGGTAGGTGCTCTCTTTGCGAGCCATTAGTTTCATCAAACCGCACATCTACAGTTTCAACAACCTTGTGAAGAATGGTGTTGAAGACTCTGTAGGTGTGCGAGTCCTTTCCATATCCAAGCATGAAACCCTCATGTGCTTTCGGTGCAAACTTAGAATTTGATGAGGATCTCTAAACCATCATTTAGCACCGAAGACTTTGAAGTAACTTACATTGGGTTTCTTGTCAGTGAGGAGTTCATAGGCAGTCTTCTTGAAGAATTTGTGAAGATATACTCTGTTGATGATGTGGCAAGCGGTATCAATTGCATCAATCCAGAACCGACGAGGTGTCTTGTATTCATCAAGCATAGTGCGAGCCATTTCAGCGAGGGTTCTATTCTTGCGCTCCACGACACCATTCTGTTGAGGAGTATAAGGAGCAGATAACTCATGAGTAATACCAAGTTCATCAAGATAGTCATCAAGACCGGAATTCTTGAACTCAGTTCCATTGTCACTCCTGATGTGCTTGATCTTCACACCAAATTTGGTTGAAGCCCTCGAGGAAAATCGTTTCAAGACTTCCTGCACTTCATGTTTGTAAGTAACAATGTGTACCCATGTGTAACGAGAATAATCATCAACAATAACAAATCCATATATAGATGCATCATTTGTCACAGCAGAATAATGATTAGGACCGAAAAGATCCATGTGAAGCAATTCAAATGGTCGAGTGGTAGTCATGATAGTCTTCGCTGGATGCTTGGCCTTTGTCATCTTCCTAGCTTCACAGGCTCCGCATAAATGATCCTTGAGGAATTTGACATTCTCAATGCCAATGACATGCTTCTTCTTCGCAAGCGTGTGCAGATTCCTCATGCCAGCATGACCAAGTCGTCGATGCCATAGCCAGCCTTCTGAAGCTTTTGCAAGTAAGCACACGGAAGGTTGTGGTCCTGTAGAGAAATCAACAATGTACAAGTCTCCTCTCCTAAACCCTTCAAAGACTTTGGAATTGTCAGCTTCCATGATCACAACACAACGATACTTGCCAAAGACAACAACCATATCAAGATCACAAAGCATTTAGAAAGACATGAGGTTGTATCCTAAGGACTCGACAAGCATGACTTTGTCCATGTGTATGTCCTTAGAGATTGCAACCTTACCTAGACCCAATACCTAACTTTTGCCTTTGTCAGCGAAGATGATATGCTTCAGATGTGACGGTGATAAGGGAGCATCCATCAAGAGATTCTTGTCACCAGTCATGTGATTTGTACATCCACTATCGAGGACCCACTCATTTGCTTTGGGTTGATTATCCTGCAGATGAATTAGTGCAGCTTACAAACTCATATACTTCATCAGTGAAGAATATGACATCAGTATCATCAGGTCAATTTCATCAAGCAATTTGAACAGATAATCAGTATGAGGACGTGTGAAATGAAAGGTTCATTTCATCATGATTAGCCTATGTCCTATCAGGCACTGTTCAGGTCTCCAGCAAATTCTTCAGTCGTTTTGAGCACGACTGGAGACCTGACCCTGCAAAAGAGATTAGTTCTTTTTCTTCACCACCCACATCTGGAGGGGTGGCAAAGAATTCATCACTCTGCGAGCACCATATGAGAAAGGTGGCATGGATGCCAGTCCACTTCGTTTAACATAAGAGGTGTTAGGGTAAGCATATGAATAAGCAGAGAAATTCTTCGAGGACTTATGAACATAATGATTTGAAGAATAGTGCATGTATTCATAGCCCTTAGCTCTACCCTGCGAAACAGAAGGGTTGGCACGATGATGATCATATGAGGACTTTGATCCTTTTGAGGAATTTGATCCACGTGCGGACTTTTTGTCCACCTGAGGACTTGGATCCATATGAAGAATTTGATTTATATGCAGAATTTGATCTGGAGTTCCTTTTCTTCACAGGTGGTGTCATGAGGACATTCACCTGAAGACTTTCAAGGCAACTTTTGGGAACCCAGATTTTCTTCATAGGGGAACCGTTCCTGCAGTTAGTCCCAACATATCTAGCAAATACTTCACCATTCTGATTTTTGAACAGTTTATAGTTAGAGTCAAATGACTCATCAGAAGAATGAGGAGATTCACATGTAAAGCCAGATAAGTTGGATGGATCAACTGGAGGTCCCTTTGCAGCAACCCATGAGGTTTTGGGGTACTGCTCAGGCTTCCAATATGTTCCATCAGCATTGAGTTTCCTCTCAAAGGCAATACCCTCTTTCCTCGGGTTTCTATTGAGGATTTGCTTCTTGAGCACATCACAAAGAGTCTGATGCCCTTTGAGGCTTTTGTACATGCCTGTCATGTACAATTCCTTCAGCCCTGCATCATCAGTGATACTTGCATTGTCCTCAGTTGAGGAATTAGTGACAGCAGAGACATATGAAGAATTTGTAGCATTAGAAGCATTTGAACATTCAGGTGAGGAATTAGCTGTTTCACGTTCAGTGCACTTTAGACATGGAGGAACAAATTATTCCTGGGTAGCGCTGATTTGTTGAGCAAGTAATGAATCGTGCTCCTTCTGAAGATCTTCATAATCCACTCTTAGCTTTTCAAGATCTTGCTTTCTTTGAAGAAATTCATAAGAAAGCTTCTCGTGATCAGACAAGAAAGTATTATGTTGATCTTGAAAGGCGTCAAACTTGGAATGAAGTCTCTGAAGACTCACAGCCAATTCTTTTGACTGATCCATTTCTTCACCCAACATATCATCGCTCTTATTAAGCATGTATTGAACCTTTTCCAAGGCTCTTTGTTGTTTAGTGGCAAGGGAAGCAAGTTTGACATAGCTGGGGCCAAATTCATCACCTGATTCATCATCACTAGATTCGGAAAGGTAGCATTCAGTTACCTTGGCACCCTCTGCCATGAGGCACGGTGAAGATGATGACGATTCAGGTGCGAAGGTCATCTCTTTGAGAGAATCCTTGTAATCCTCAAATCAAGGATCATGACGAGTACGATGACCTTCATAGACCTCAGAAAGCCGGTCCCAGATTAGCTTCGCGTGATTGAGGTGCATGACGTTCCTGAACTGATTTTAGGACAGACAGGAGTAGATGACATCCTTCGCCGTGAGGTTCAGTAGAGTGTACTTGCGAATGTCATCAGCCTCCACCATCTTGCATAGATCGGTAAGACCAATCTCAGTGATAGTTCACAGTTTGCTGTCCATAGCCATGAGTCGCTTCTTCATCATGGCCTTCCACCGAGGATACTCATGACCGTCAAAGATAGGGCAGGATACATTCCTCAATCCTGCAGTCGACATAACTAAAACTCCAGGCGGTTAAACCAAAATCACACAGAACAAGGGAGTACCTTGCTCTGATACCAATTGAAAGTGCATTATATCGACTAGAGGGGGGTGAATAGGCGATTTTTATGAATTCTTCACTGAGGAATTTGCCGGTGAGGAAATTCCAAAATGAAGAACTACTAGCAGCGGAATAAGTACTCAGAAGTAAACATAACAGAACACAAGCATAGTCATCATGGCGAGATGAAGACAAACACAGAGTACAGACAGCGTAAAAGCAGGATAACACAAGAAAGAAGACGGATAAACTGAAGAAATTGATCTGAGGAAATTGAGAAAGTCTTTAGTCAAAGTCTTCAAACAGATATGAATAGGCACACAACAACAGACATGAGGAAATGAAAGAGTTGAGGAAATAGAACCAGTAGGCTTGGTGAAGACAATGATTTGGTAGACCAGTTCCAACTGCTGTCTCAGTTGTACATCTGGTTGGAGCGGCTGAGTATTTAAACTTGAGGACACCCAGTCCCGGACACACAGTCCTCACCGTATTCTCCTTGAGCTAAGGTCACACAGACCTCGCCCAATTACTCGTGGTAAGTCTTCAGGTGACTTCCGAACCTTCACAAACTCGATCACTCGGCGATCCACAATTCCTCTTGGATGCTCTAGACCTTGACGCCTAACCGTCTGGAAGAAGCACAGTCTTTAAAGGAAACAAGCATCGGATCCACACAGGATCAATCTCTTCAGTGATGCTCAATAACTTTGGGTTTGTAGGTGTTGGGTTTGGGTTTTCCTCACTTGATGATTTTCGCTCAAAGTCCTCGGAGGATGGGATGCTCTCAATTGACAAGTGTTAGTTTCTCTCGGAGCAGCCAACCAGCTAGTGGTTGAAGGGGGCGGCTATTTATAGCCTAGGGAGCAGCCCGACATGATAAGACATAAATGCCCTTGTCTAATATGACCGTTAGGTGGGTAGATATTTTGGAACCGCTGGCGCATAGCACAACAACGGTCGGAATTTTGTCTATCAAAATCCTCAGGGCTATCATGTTCCTCACTGTGTAGGCAATTCACACTGGTGAATTCCTAACTCCTCAGTCAGACCAAATTCCTCAGAGACCAGAAGAACTTTGTCTCTGTCACTAAATAATATGACTGAACTGTATTAGATTTCCAATGGTTTCACTCCAATGGATTGGTAGGTGTAGGATTTTGAGTTGAGCATCACATGGAAATTTTTCCTTAGTATTTCCTCGACCCCCTTTAACAGTACGGTGTTTCCTATGACTCAAGAAAGAGAAAATGAAACTACGAAAACAAAGTCAGTCAAAATAGTAACATTAGCAACAACAATGGGCACATCCTCACAAATACCGATAGGTATGGAAGTTGATTTGTCAGCCATTTGCAAAGATATTTTAGTAGGTATGAGTTTATTCAAATCAAGTCTTTTATATAAAGAGAAAGGCATAACACCAACACCAGCTCCTAAATCACATAAAGCAGTTTTAACATAGTTTCTATTAATGGAGCAAGGTATAGTTGGTATTCCCGGATCTCCAAGTTTTTTAGGTACTCCATCTTTAAAAGTATAATTAGCAAGCATGGTGGAGATTTCAGCTTCCGGTATTTTTCTCTTATTGGTGATGATGTCTTTCATGTACTTTGCATAAGGAGGCATTTTTAAGATATCAGTCAAGCGAGTGCGCAAAAAGACTGGCCTCAACATTTAAGAAAAGCGTTCAAATTCTTCATCATCTTTCTTATTAGTTGACTTAGGTGGAAAGGGCATAGGTTTTTGAACCCATGGTTCTCTTTCCTTACCGTGTTTTCTAGCAACAAAGTCTCTTTTATCATATCTTTTATTCTTGGGTTGTGGGTTATCAAGATCAACAACATGTTCTATCTCAACATCATTATCTGGTTCCTTGTTATTTGTTTGAGTGTCTTCATGAACCTCATCATTATCTTTTTCATTATCAGATGTGAGTGTTCACTACTAGATTGAGTTTCAGCATCCGAGATAGAAATTTCATTATCATTATCAGGAGATTTTTCTACTTTAGGTTCACTAGAGGCATGCAAAGTCCTATCATTTTTCTTCTTCTTTTTCTTTTTGGAAGGACTAGGTGCATCAGTGTTAATTCTTTGAGAGTCTTGTTCAATTCTTTCTGGGCGCCCCTCTGGATAAAGTTGTTCCTGAGTCATTTTACCTCCTCTAGTTGCTACTCTAACAGCAAAGTCACTTATATTATTGTTCATTTCATCAAGCAACTCTCTTTGAGATTTAGCAACTTGTTCTAATTGAGTTTGAACCATAGAGGCATGCTTTCCTACACCTCTAACATCATTTGAGATTCTAAATAACAATTCACTTAAGCGAGCAATGAAAACAGAGTTGTATTAAATTGTTTCGTAACATTTGCATTGAAGTGATCTTGCTTTCTAATGTAATTATCAAACTCATAAAGGCATTGGATAGGATGTTTATTACGAGGATCATCACTATCATTGAACTTCATTAAATAATTTACCTCTACCACCTTAGGTGGTGGTGGTGCATCAAGCCCATGTATTTCTTCAATAGGAGGTAAATTTTTGACATCCTCTTCTTTAATACCTTTTTCCTTCATAGATTTCTTTATCTCTTGCATATCTTCGGGACTGAGATATAAAATACCCCTCTTCTTTGGAGTGGGTTTAGGCAGTGTTTCAGGAGGAGTCCAGTCATCATAATTTTTCAATATGTTATTCAATAATTCTTCAGCTTGCTCAATAGTTTGTTCCCTAAAAATACAACCAGCACAACTATCTAGGAAATCTCTAGAAGCATCAGTTAGTCGATTATAGAAGATATCAAGTATTTCATTTTTCTTAATGATCAGGCAAAGCATTAAGCAATTGGAGAAGCCTCCCCCAAGCTTGTGGGAGACTCTCTTCTTCAATTTGCACAAAGTTAAAGATTTCCTGCAAGGCAGCTTGTTTCTTATGAGCAGGGAAATATTTTTCAGAGAAGTAATAAATCATATCCTGGGGACTACGCACACAACCAGGAGCAAGAGTATTGTACCAAGCTTTAGCATCACCCTTTAATGAGAACGGAAATAATTTGGGGATATAGTAATAGCGAATCTTCTCATCATGAGAAAAAAGGTGGCCATGTCATTCAACTTAGTAAGATGTGCCACAATAGTTTCAGTTTCATAACCATTGGAAGGATCAGATTCAACGAAAGTAATTAATTCTGGGTCGACAGAGAATTCATTATCCTTACTATCAATAAAGATAGGTGAAGTAGAAAACTTAGGATCACATTTCATTCTAGCATTCAAAGATCTTTCTTTATACTTGCATAAAAATATTTATAGATCATCTCTATCCTTACAAGCAAGAATATCTCTAGTTGCCTCCTCACTCATATCATAACCTTCCGGTACCTTTGGCAATATATATCTAGGAGGACTAGTTCTAATTGGTGTTTCAAGATTTTCAGTTTCAAGCTCATCATCAGTTTCAACAATATCATGTTGTCTTACTCTAACAATTTATTCATCAAGAAACTCACCTAGTGGCACATTATCATCAAGCAAGGTACTAGCATCATCCTGAGTAGCATTCATAGCAGAAGTAGAATCATTAATAACTTAAGACATATCAGAATTAATAGCATGTGGGGGTGTTATGATGACCCACAAGTATAGGGGATCTATCGTAGTCCTTTCGATAAGTAAGAGTGTCGAAACCAACGAGGAGCAGAAGGAAATGACAAGCGGTTTTCAGTAAGGTTTTCTCTGCAAGCACTGAAATTGTAGGTAACAGATAGTTTTGTGATAAGATAAATTGTAACGAGTAACAAGCAATGAAAGTAAATAAAGTGCAACAAGGTGGCCCAATCCTTTTTGTAGCAAAGGACAAGCCTGGACAATTTCTTATAATGAGAAAAGAGCTCCCGAGGACACATGGGAATTATCGTCAAGCTAGTTTTCATCATGCTCATATGATTCGCATTCGGTACTTTGATAATTTGATATGTGGGTGGGTACTGCCCTTACTTGGACAAGCATCCCACTTATGATTAACCCCTATTGCAAGCATCCGCAACTATAACAGAAGTATTAAGGTAAACCTAACCACAGCATTAAACATATGGATCCAAATCAGCCCCTTACGAAGCGATGCATAAACTAGGGTTTAAGCTTCTGTCACTCTAGCAACCCATCATCTACTTATTACTTCTCAATGCCTTCCTCTAGGCCCAAATAATGGTGAATTGTCATGTAATCGACATTCACATAACCCCACTAGAGGAAAGACAACATACATCTCATCAAAATATCAAACGAATACCAAGTTCACATCTCTCCCTAATAATAAAGCACGGATTGAGTCTCCGGGTTCACCGTCACAATACGTTTCTTCCCGTAAGTTTACGCTTTCAGTTTAAATTTAAAACATATTCGAGGTGGTACTAATATTTTCATGCCACCTGCCTGTACATCAAAAGAATTGTGTGACTTGGGCCTGCACCCGTTTTAGATCTGGCCCACCCGGTCCTGTGTGTGCGTGTGTTTGATTTTTTTAATTTAAAAAATAAAAAAATGGTCGCAACTGGGATTTGAGCCCTGGTCTACTGGATGTGTGCAAACGCATCAGACAACTCAGGGTGGGCTCGTGAGTGCGATAAACTAGGCGTCTGGCTGTTTAAGAATAGAAGGCGATGCGTGCTTACTTGGGCCGAGACAATGGGCACGGGCATGCTGGGCTGGCCGACTGCCCATTGGGAGCAGGCTAGAGGCTGTTTTTCATATTTGTTTACTTATTAAATAGTCCCACTTTGCTATTTTACACAATTTTTTACCAGTTTATATACATTCTTAGGTTGTCAAATATCAAGGAGCTGCTTCGGAACTTATGCAAAGAATATGGCATGAATAATTTGTGCTTAGCGAAACAAATGAGGGGAAGAGCGATAGCTATTATGCATAATTAAGCCTGCAAGAAAGAAAATAGGCACTAATTGCCTGAGAAATAAAGGAGGAAGGAATTAGACAGTAATTACAGATTCCTTTTGAAGGAGGTGCGAGAATCAATGACAGGCGTGTAGTGCCCTCATTTATATCTTATGAATAAAAATGATGTGGCATCTTTTTCTTGCATGATCCTCACTAATTCCTTGCACTTATAATCCATAATAAATTTGCGCCAAATTTATAACACATTGAACATTATGTTTGTGCATACAGTCCTCGCTAAATTTATGTTAATTGTTTCTACCGTGATAACCCATGGGCATATATACGGTTTTTTTATATTTATATAAATGGAGGTATAATCTTATTGGTCCTCCCATTTCGTATGTCCATGGCATTTCTTCATACCGAGCTACGCTATTTTACCGATCGTCTGTCCTGGGCCACTTGGCCTCTGCCCCATTGGTCCGTGTAACGTTCCACCAATAGAAAAAACAGCGCCCTCCGAACCTATCCGTGTAACCCGGCCAAACAAATCAAACCCACCAACCCATTTAGGAGATGAGGCAAAAAATAGTTGACCATGACTGGAATCAAACTCGCAACGTCCACTATTTTTTGTGTTGATCGTGTTAGCCCGCAAAAAAAGGTGTTGATTGTTTTAAACTAAAGTTAAATTTGGTGGTTGTTTGTGTCCTTCACAGACTGGTACTAAATTATTATGATGTAAAATCCAGATAACACAAACACAAGGTACAAGCATTAGATTGTGCAGATGTGGCCGGGATCTCAAACGCGACCGTTCGTTGGTTGTCCATGCAGGTGATGCAATTCTTTATTGGTTCCAAACTTAGATGGAATGTTCGCTGTTTAGTGAACATCGTGACCGACAATGATAATAAAGAAAAGAAATGACAACAAGGATGGAGGCGCTAGGGGTGATAATTTGTTTCTCCCGTTGCAACGCACGGGCACTTTTGCTAGTGACTACTAATAGCAAGACTTCACCCATGTCCTCAGGAACAAACTTAACTACTCACAAAGCATATTCATGTTTATAATCAGAGGTGTAATAATATGCATTAAGGATCTGAACATATGATCTTCCACCAAGTAAACCAATTAGCATCAACTACAAGGAGTAATCAACACTAGTAGCAACCCATAGGTACCAAGTTGTGGTTTGGATACAAGATTGGATACAAGAGATGAACTAGGGTTTTGAGAGGAGATGGTGCTGGTGAAGATGTTGATGGAGATTGACCCCCTCCTGATGAGAGGTTTGTTGGTGATGACGATGGTGGTGATTTCCCCCTCTCGGAGGGATGTTTCCCCGGCAGAACAGCTCTGCCGGAGCTCTAGATTTGTTCCGCCAAGGTTCCGCCTCGTGGCGGCGGGAGTTTCGTCCCGTAAGCTTGCCTATGATTTTTTTTCTAGGGTAAAAGCCTTCATATAGCAGAAGATGGGCACCGGAGGGCCACCAGGGGTCCAGGAGACAGGGGCGCTCCTAGTAGGGGTGGGCGCGCCCCCACCCTCTTGGCCTGGGTGTGGGCCCCCTCTGGTAGTTTCTTCACTCAATAATTCTTATTAATTCCAAAAATAACTTCCGTGGAGTTTTAGGATTTTTGGAGCAGTGCAGAATAGGATTCCAATGGTTGCTCCTTTTCCAGCCAGAATTCCAGCTGCCAGCATTCCCCCTCTTCATGGTAAACCTTGTAAAATAAGAGAGAATAGCCATAAATATTGAGATATAATGTGTAATAACAGCCCATAATGCAATAAATATTGATATAAAAGCATGATGCAAAATGGACGTATCATGTTGCAAGTTTACTTATAATAGAAGGTGAATCTAAAGCGGAGCTGGATGGCAGTTCCTTAGCTCCCCTCGTCTTAGAGGGAAAAATCTTAGTCTTAGCATCCTTCAGATTCTTCATAGTGATAATATGATAATAATCCCAAGTGACTCAATAAATATAGCTATGCTCCCCGACAACGGTGCCAGAAAAAGGTCTTGATAACCCACAAGTATATGGGATCGCAACAGTTTTCGAGGGTAGAGTATTCAACCCAAATTTATATTCGGCACAAGGGGAGCCAAACAATATTTGCAAGTATTAGCAGCTGAGTTGTCAATTCAACCACACCTGGAGATTAATTATCTGCAGCAAAGTGATAAGTAGCACAGTAATATGATAGTTTTCATAATAGTAGAAATAGCAATAGTAACGGTAACAGTGATAGCAGTGATTTTTTCGCAAGTGCAACAGCGATAGCAACTGTAGTAACTTAGCTAGAACAATATGTAGGAAAATCGTAGGCATTGGATCGGTAATTCGTTGGATGGTATTCATCATGAGACAGTCATAACCTAGGGCGATACAACACTAGCTCTAGTTCATAAATATAATGTAGGCATGTATTCCGTAAATAGTCATACATGCTTATGGAAAGAACTTGCATGACATCTTTTGTCCTACCCTCCCGTGGTAGCGGGGTCCTATTGGAAACTAAAGGATATTAAGGCCTCCTTTTAATAGAGAACTGGAACAAAGCATTAGCACACGGTGAATACATGAACTCCTCAAACTACGGTCATCACCGGGAGTGGTCCCGACTATTGTCACTCCGGGGTTGCCGGATCATAACACGTAGTAGGTGACTATAACTTGCAAGATCGGATCTAGAACATGGATATAATGGTGATAACATAAATGGTTCAGATCTGAAATCATGGCACCCGGGCCCAAAGTGACAAGCATTAAGCATGGCAAAGTCATAGCAACATCAATCTTAGAACATAATGGATACTAGGGATTAGGCCCTAACAAAACTAACTCGATTACATGATGAATATCATCCAACTCCTCACCGACCAGCAAGCCTACGAAGGAATTACTCACTCCCAGTGGGGAGCATCATGGAATTGGCGCTGAAGGGTTGGTGATGATGAGGATCAAAGATCCCCCTCTCCGGAACCCCGAACGGACTCCAGTCTGGCCTCCCAATGAAGAACAGGAAACGGCAGCGGCTCTGTCTCGTGAAACGCGATAATTCTTTCTCCTAGATTTCTTCTGGAAAAACAGGATTTTATAGCATCGGTTCAGGGCTGCGGGGCCACCAGGTGGGGACAACCCACCTGGGCGCAACTGGAGGGGGTGGCGCGCCCTAGTGGTTTGTGCCCACTAAGGTGCCCCCCTCTGGTGGTTCTTGGCTCCAGAAATTCTCTTTTATTGTATAAAAATTCCTCACAAAGTTTCGTTCCATTCCGAGAACTTCTATTTCTGCACAGAAACAACACCATGGTAGTTTTGCTGAAAACAACGTCAGTCCGGGTTAGTTTCATTCAAATCATGCAAATTAGAGTCCAAACCAAGAGGAAAAGCATTAGGAAAAGTAGATATGATGGAGGCGTATCACCCTCCACCGGCTACTTTTTAACCAGCCCTCCATAGGGTCCTATTCATCCACCCCCAACCGGCTCGATCGAGGTCTTGTTCATCCAGCGGCAACGGCCTCTACTACCACGGGGTCCTGTTCATGCAACCACCACCAGGAACTGTTCAGCCAGCCCCCAACAACGCTCACTGTTCATCAAGAGGCCGCAGGTTCTATCGGCTTCAGTTAGCAGTAGTAGCGAAGTAATCATTCAATCGGGTTTAGTTAACAGCCAGGGATCGATCGATTGCTCGGGTTCAGTAACGCGTAGCCAGTGCAATCGCTCGGGTTCAGTAGGCGAACGCCTCGCTTGGATTCAGTTAGATCCCAACGCCTCGCACCCACGCGCATACATGTACGAAGAAACGCGCAATCCCTTCGTGCATCGCTCGGCCCCGACCATCCACCGTAACCGGGAACTCCCCGATAATTTCCTCGCCCTCACTTCTACCACGGGTTTTTCCGTCATGGACGGCCCAAAGAATGTCATGCAGCTGCGTCTCCGGCCAGCCCAGGACGAAAAGCCCATTTTCTATCATGATTTTTTGTCATAGAAGTAGGAGCCCACCACATCTATGATGATACCGAGTTTTGTCACAATTGTCGTCATAGAAGTGTCATAAGCATGACAGAAAAAAATCGTTCGGCCCAATATGTCACGGATGTGTCTTCTTTTGTAGTGCGAGGAGCTCCAAGAATGGTCCAGAGGTAAAGGTTTATATATAGGATGATGCTATTTGGTCACCAGAAAGGTTTCAGAGTGTATCGAGTAGTCATCGGATCACCGGAAGGGGTTCCGGGAAGCCCCGAGAGGTTAATGGGCCTTATGGGCCAAGAGGGGAGTAGACACCGGCCCACAAGGGGCTGGCGCACTGAGGGTGTCCTGGATTAAGGGGTCCTCGGACAGCCGAACTATATACTTTGGCTGGACTATTGGACTATGAAGATACAAGATTGAAGACTTCGTCCCGTGTCCGGATGGGACTATCCTTTGCGTGGAAGGCAAGCTTGGATATTCGGATATGTATATTTCCTTCTCTGTAACCGACTCTGTGTAACCCTAGCCCCTCCGGTGTCTATATAAACTGGAGGGTTTAGTCCGTAGGGCAACAACAATCATAATCATAGGCTAGCTTCTAGGGTTTAGCCTCTACGATCTCGTGGTAGATTAACTCTTGTAATACTCATATCATCAAGATCAATCAAGCAGGAAGTAGGGTATTACCTCCATCTAGAGGGCCCGAACCTGGGTAAAACATCGTGCCCCCTGCCTCCTGTTACCATTAGCCTTAGACGCACAGTTCGGGACCCCCTACCCGAGATCCGCCGGTTTTGACACCGACATTGGTGCTTTCATTGTGAGTCCACTGTGCCGTCGCAATAAGGCTTGATGGCTCCTTTAATCATCTTCAATGACGTAGTCCAGGGGGAGGTTTTCCTTCCCAAACAGATCTTCTTATTCGGCGGCTTCGTACTGTGGGCCAACTCGCTTGGCCATCTGGAGCAGATCGATAGCTACGCCCCTGGCCGTCAGGTCAGGTTTGGAAGCTTAAACTATACTGCCGAAATCCGTGAAGACTTGATCTTCAACGGATTCGAGCCCCTAACAGGTGCGCCGAACGGTTACGACAGGCATGACTTTGATCTGTCATCGGACAGTATTCGGGAGATCGCACCTGCGTTGGCGCCGGAAATCAATCCGGAGCAGATCGTGCCTTCCGAGGACGGGTGGATGGACCCCGCCACGGAGGCCGCACACTCATCGGCCTTGGAGCCAAACACTGATCCCCACTCCTGTGAGGGTGGTGTCATCGGACCCTCGGACTCGTCTCTAGCTACAGGATCCGAACCGCATGCGTCCGTGCCTATCAAATTGGATTGGGCACCCGTCATGGAGTTCACCGCCGCGGATATTTTTTAGCACTCGCCCTTGGGTGATGTGCTGAACTCATTAAGGTCTCTTTCCTTGTCAGGAGATCCTTGGTTGAACTATGTTCGGCCCGAGTGGGGAGCGGACGATGAAGAAATTCGTCCCCCACCAACCACCCACTTTATAGCCACTGTCGATGACTTAACCAACGTGCTGGACTTCGAATCCGAAGACATCGACGGTATGGACGACGATGCAGGAGAAGAACAGGAACCACCGCCTATAGGGCACTGGACAGCCACCTCATCATATGATATTTATATGGTGGACACCCCTAAAGAAAACAATGGCGATGAGCCAACGGAAGATAACCCCTTGGAGAAGAAATCTAGACACAGGCGTCATCGGCGCCACTCCAAGCCCCGCCATAGCAAAAATAGTGATACTGGCACAAGAGATAACAATCCGGATGGTGCCGAAGGCGAAGAAAATCCTGCCCAGCCAGGCTTCGAGCAGGCCGAGCAAGAGGATTGGCAAGCTAGCCCTAAAGAACAGGTAACTGATGGAGAATCTGAGGACGATAATTACATGCCTCTCACCGATGACGAAGTGAGCCTTGGCGATGAAAAATTCATCATGCCTGAGGATCCCATCGAGCAGGAGCACTTCAAACGCCGGCTTATAGCCACTGCGAAAAGCCTGAAGAAAAAGCAGCAACAGCTTCAAGCTGATCAAGATCTGCTAACTGACAGATGGACCGATGTCCTGGCTACCGAGGAATATGGACTTGAGCGCCCTAGCAAAAGCTACCCAAAGCGCAGGCTGCTACCTCAACTCGAGGAAGAGGCTTTAAAGCCCACGCTACCAGCGCATCATGCGGCTGACCGGCCACCCCGTGGCCGCGACAAAACGGCGTACCAGCCTGAAGTCCAGACCGCACCCTGTGGCCAATCAAACAATAATACTAAGGCTAGGGGCTACACGAAGGACCTGCGAGATGTATTGGAAAACAAAGCAGGACAGTCAAGATTGATCTATGGATCACGGGGATGCGCCCCAACGCGTGACGAGGATCATCACACCGGATAAACTAACAAATCCGGCCGGGTCAAATACAATGAAGCCCGGCACAGAGGTGCCGCACATCCCCTATGCTTCACTGATGAAGTAATGGATCATGAATTCCCGGAAGGTTTAAACCCGTGAACATTGAATCATACGATGGTACCACAGACCCCGCGGTATGGATAGAAGATTTTTTTTCCTCCACATTCACATGGCCCGCGGAGATGATCTACATGCCATCAAGTACCTCCCACTAAAACTAAAGGGACCGGCTCGGCATTGGTTGAATAGCTTGCCGGCAAACTCCATCAGGAGTTGGGAGAACCTGGCAGACATATTCCTTGACAACTTCCAGGGCACTTACATACAACCACCGGATGCTGATGATCTAAGTCACATAACCCAGCAGCCCGGAGAGTCAGCCAGGAAATTTCGGACCTGGTTCCTAACCAAAAAGAACCAAAGTGTCGACTGTCCGGATGCCAAAGCCCAAGAGGCCTTTAAGCATAACATCCGTGACGAATGGCTCGCCCGACATCTCGGCCAGGAAAAACCAAAGTCCATGGTTGCCCTCACAACACTCATGGCCCGCTTTTGCACGGGCAAGGATAGTTGGTTGGCTCATAGCAACAATACAACAAGCAATCCCGGCACATCAAAGGCCAAGCATAGCAACGACAAATCAAGGCGCAACAAACACCAGTGCCGCAAAAACGGTGATAATGCCGAAGACACATCAGTCAATGCCGGATTCAGCGGCTCCAAGTCCGGTCAGCGGAAGAAACCATTCAACAAAAACAATTCAGGCCCGTCCAGTTTCGACCGCATACTCGACCGTCCATGCCAAATTCATGGCACCCCTGGAAAACCAGCCAACCACACCGATAGAGAATGTCAGACGCCGAAAACAAGTGGAAGGGGTCTCAAAGCAACGACGACGACGAAGAGCCCCGATCACCAAATACAGGAGGACAGATGAAATTCCCTCCCCAGGTGAAAACGGTGAATATGATATGCGCAAGCCACACTCCCAAACGGAAGCATGCACTAAGGGACGTCTATGCGATGGAGCCAGTCACCCCAAAATTCAACCCATGGTCCTCTTGCCCAATCACTTTCGATCACGGGGACCACCCTACCAGTATCCGTCACAACGGTTCGGCCGCATTGGTCCTTGACCCCATCATCGACGGATTCCATCTCACACGAGTTCTCATGGATGGAGGCAGCAGCCTGAACCTGCTCTATCAGGATACAGTGCGCAAAATGGGCATCAACCCCTCAAGGATCAAGCCCACAAAAACCACCTTTAAAGGTATCATACCAGGTGTAGAGGCCTGTTGCACGGGCTCAATCACACTGGAAGTGGTCTTCGGATCTCCAGACAATCACCGCACCAAGGACTTAGTCTTCGACATCGTCCCCTTTCACAGTGACCATCAGGCACTGCTCGGACGAACCGCATTCCCTAGGTTCAATGCGGTGCCACATTATGCATGTCGTAAATTAAAGATGCCCGGTCCACGCGGCGTCATCACGGTTGATGGCAGGTCCAAACTCCCCCTCACGGCCGAAGAGCCTACCACCGCTTTAACAGCAAGAACAACGGACGGCACCTTACAGTCGAACCTCGAGTCGAAGACCAAACTCCCGGACACCATCAAAGGAGTTGGAACTACTGCGCGGCAGGATAGCCCGGCCCACCCGGAGATTAATTAAAAACACTCTAGAAAAGGATAATACAAGCGACATACTGCGGCTCAACCGCCAGGTGGCGCAAAACCATTTCTTACGTTTTCCTTACAGGTTCACCTTTACGTAGGCTATGATGGAGGGCGTGGGAACAGTTCGAGCGCGTCAGGGAATCTCTAGATATTCCCCTATAATCATCCCACTACACCCCTGATCTGAACACAACTTCCACACGCCCGGTATCAGTAGGTTCCGCAATCATATTTCTTTTTATCACATCATCTGTACTCATACGCATTGACGTATTCCTCAAATACAACATGTGGATTTATGTGATGCTCACCTACTGCTATTTCTTATTTAAAACTCTTTTGTCAAAAGGCGGCTGCTTATCGCGATATGCCTTAATATGCCAGGGGCTTCGTCACGCCCATACTATGGCAAAAAAGTCCGAACACCTTCACGGTAGTCCGACACCCCGAACTTATAGCATTATATGCATCAACTCCGAATCATGTCTTGGGTCAATAGTTGGGTTTGCCCGTGTCCTATGTTTTGGTACCTTACGTTCCGCTATGTCGGCCAAGGTAGCATTGGGAGAACTATGGTGATTTTGTCCCGGTTCTTCCGGACGAGCACCTTAGTAGAGAAAGCCGAAAACTGACTGTCATGAGTAGCGAGAGCTGGTCAGCTGTTCGAGAGGTTCTCAAATCTTTAAGGATTTCTTCCGCATAATGCTATAACCAATGCAGCGTGTGATGGATCGGCCTTTTCCGATCAGGCGCTTATAGAGCCCCTCGTGCGGTCTTCCGAACACCAGGCGCTGCGCCTACCTTCCTCAAAAAAATTCCTATGGCTAAGTGAGAGCGACAAAGCCTTATAGTTCGATTGCCTAGTTCGTTGTGCTGAACACCTCCTTTAGGGACCCACAACTGGGATAAAGAGTGCTCATGTTTATCCCAAACACCCCCGTACTCACTACGTGGGGGCAGAAGCCGACGACTGGCCGACTCTCAGGATTATTATATACAACGGCCGCAGTGGATGAAAAACTTTCATATGACAAGCAATAAATAATGACCTTGTTCAAATATACGAAGGAAAAACATGACCGTATTTATGGAAATATAATGTCCTTGGTGCACTGCTCCGCCGCAAGGCGGGCCCCTTTCAGGACACCTTCATAATACAATTCTGGCTTGCAATGCTCTTTCCCCTCTGGCGGTCCTTCGGTCATTAGCTTTTCTGCATCCATCTTCCTCCAATGCACCTTTGCGCGGGCGAAGGCCATTCGCGCACCTTCTATGCAGACCGACCACTTGATGACTTCGAGTCGAGGGCAGGCACTCACAATCCGCTTTACGAGTCCGAAGTAACTGCTTGGAATCGGCTCGGCAGGCCATAGCCGGATAATCAAACCCTTCATGGCTAGCTCGACCGCTTTATACAGTTCGACCAGCTGCTTCAGCTGATCGGAAAACGGCACCGGATAATTCAGCGCCAGATACTGCATCCAAAAAAGCTTATCCGTAGTATTTTTCTCTTTGGCATGGTAGAATTGGGCGGCATCAGATATGCTGCATGGCAGCTCCGCAAATACCCCTGGAGAAATCAGAATTAAACTCTCAACTTGATTTTCTCCTTTTAAAATACTTGCTTTGTATAGGAAAGGCCTTACCAGCCGCAATCTTCCTCGCCTCCTGGATTTCCTTCAGGGCGCCTTGGGCTTCCCCCCGGGCATCATTTGCGGCTTGGCGAGCTTGGGAAAGTTCGGATTCTTTCCCTGCTAAACTCTGCTCCAAGGTCTCGCACTTCTGCACGGCCTCTTGAAGCTTCCGCTCAGCCTCAACAACTCTAGCCTCGTGTTTCTCACGAAGAGCCTGCTCTATGGCTGCCTTCTTCTCGGCTTCGGCCACAGTCTACCTGAGAGCCTCAATTTCGGCCGTCACTCCTAGAGCACATTATAAAAATATTTCCATCATGTACACTTATTCATTTGTGCTACATAAACATGGTTTCTACATACCTTGATTATCCTCCATCTGTCTCTTCACTTGGCCAAGCTCTCCTTCGGCCTGCTCCAGACTACGCCTCAGTCCGGATACTTCGGCAGCTCAGGAGGCGACAGTCGCTACAGATGCCTGCTGGTTAAAAAGAGTGATAAATGTCATCAAATGAGTCTCCTGTGAACATGAATTTGATCCTCTGTCCGGTTCATTCTCTCACCGAACAGTGTATCAGGGGCTACTATCTATACCATGACACTCTCCCAAAAAATCATAAAACATACCTCAAAGCCTCTTATGAGGCTGATACAGGATTCGTTCAGTCCACTCTCAGCGGACCGAATCTTCTCAATCACCGCACCCATGAGGGCACGGTGTTCATCAACGATGGAGGCACCCTTCAGCACCGCCAATAAAGTATCAGGCACCTCTGGTTGGACAGAGGCGGCCGGTGGAGCAGGCACACCTCCTCCAGTTGGCGGAGGCTGTCTGCCGGACTCAAGGACCTTATGGGTCTCTAGAATCATGTCCAGCTTGGGTCCGGATTCAAGATTACCCCCGCCGTCGACACCCATGGGAGCTTTCTCTCCCGTGTGACCAGCCCCAGAAGTATGGCCTCTTGGCGTTGCCTTTGCGACCTTCTCCCCTCCTCCGTGGCCAGGGTCCTTCTGGGATGAAACCTCGATTTCATTCCTACGTTTGGAGGAAGAGGCCTTCGGGGGTGTCCCGCTCCCCATAGCGTCCGAACCCAGCAGATCTTCTAACAAAGATTGTTCGGTGCGGGGCTTCACCGGACTGAAAAAGAAAAGCACTGCTCAGATTAGAATGTGATGACAGGACAAGTCCGGACGCATGAGTGTGTTCAGATTTTATACTTATGAGTTCACCAGGGGCTCGGCCCTGGGATCCCACTCCGGGCTGCTATCGATGGCGCCGGTGGACTCCTCTTGAAGAGGAGTTTTTGTCCTCTTGGGCGAGATCTTTTCTTCCTTCCCCCTGCGGGGGATTCGTCCTCCTCCTCCCCATCCTCTTCGGAGGAAGAATGGGCATTGGAGTCTTTGGATTTTCTGTCCAGGGCACCACGGCAACGGAGGCCGCCCCTGGTCTTCTTGGCCTCCTTTTCGGCCTTCTTCTTCGGCGCCTTATATGGCGCCGGGACCAGCATATTCATCAGAAGTGGGTCAGCCAGTTCTTCTAGCAAAGGGGTTGGACAGTAGATCCGCCCCGCCTTCTTCGCCCAGCCCTGGGAAAATGATGCGAAACACGTTAAGTATTTTCCTGAAAATGTACGGATAGAACACATGAGTTGTCAAACATTCAGTTGCTTACCTAACCTGCGGGGCGGGACTGTTGGTACCCACGGTCCTCGGTGGAGTCCCGCCATGGTTTACCAGACTTGAAAAGCACCTTCCAGATGTCCATGTGCATAGAGCCAAAGAGCTCTAGCAGGGTCTGGTGCTTGGCCGGGTCGAACTCCCATCGGTTGCAAGCTCGGTGTTGACATGGTAGAATTCGGAGAACCAACATCACCTGGACTACATTAATGAGCTTGATGCTCTTGTCTTCCCTATCTTGAACGCGCGTCTCGAGCTCTGATAGCTCGTCAGACGAAGCCCAGTTCAAGCCCTTCTTGTGCCAGGATGTAAGTCGCAGGGGGGCACTGGATCTGAACTCCGGAATAGCGGTCCACTCCTTGCCACACGGCTCAGTGATGTAGAACCACTGATGCTGCCACTCCTTGACGGAATCGTTGAAAGTCCCTGTCGGCCATGTAACATTGGGCATCTTGCTCACCATGGCGCCTCCGCATTCGGCATGCTCGCCGCTCACTACCTTGGGATTTACATTAAAAATCTTTAGCCATAAACCGATGTGCGGCGGGACGTGGAGAAAGGCCTCGCACATGACTATGAATGTCGAGATGTTGAGGAAGGAATTTGGGGATAGATCATGGAAATCAATCCCGTAGTAGTACATGATGCCACGAACAAATGGGTGTAGGGGAAACCCTATCCCGCGGACAAAATGAGGGAGGAATGCCACCCTCTCGTGGGGATCCGGGGTGGGGACGATCTGTCCCGCCGTCGGAAGACGATGGCTAATTCTCTTGGCCAGGTACCTGGCCCCCCGAAGCTTCTTGATATCCTTCTCCCGGATGGTATGGGCCATCCACTTGCATCCTGCTCTAGATCCAGACATCTTCGAAGAGACTTTTTGGGCGGAGAAGAGGAGCGCTTGGGAAGTAGGGCTCGAGCGAAAAGGAATGGATGAGTAGAGAACGGCGTGGGTGAAAGGGAGGGTTCTTATCCCCTTGTAAAGGCGGCAATGATCCGGCGCCCCCCCCCCCATTTGCCCGCTAAAAACGCTTATTCCCTCAAGCGCCACGATTGATGGCACGGTTGGGTTACCCGCACCCGTTGAGGGAGTCCTGGACTAGGGGGTGTCCGGATAGCCGAACTATCACCGTCCGTCGGACTCCAAGACTATGAAGATACAAGATTGAAGACTTCATCCCGTGTCCGGATGGGACTTTCCTTGGTGTGGAAGGCAAGCTTGGCGATACGGATATGTAGATCTCCTACCATTGTAACCGACTCTGTGTAACCCTAGCCCTCTCCGGTGTCTATATAAACCTGCATAGGCTAGCTTCTAGGGTTTAGCCTCCTTGATCTCGTGGTAGATCTACTCTTGTACTACCCATATCATCAATATTAATCAAGCAGGAGTAGGGTTTTACCTCCACCGAGAGGGCCCGAACCTGGGTAAAAACATCGTGTCCCTTGTCTCCTGTTACCATCCGCCTAGACGCACAGTTTGGGACCCCCTACCCGAGATCCGCAGGTTTTGACACCGACATTCGTGCTTTCATTGAGAGTTCCTCTGTGTCGTCAGTTATAGGCCCGATGGCTCCTTCGATTATCAACAACAACACGGTCCAGGGTGAGACTTTTCTCACCGGACAGATCTTTGTATTCGGCGGCTTCGCACTGCGGGCCAATTCACTTGGCCATCTGGAGCAGATCGAAAGCTACACCCCTGGCCATCAGGTCAGATTTGGGAGTTTGAACTATACGGCCGACATCCGCGGAGACTTGATCTTCAACGGATTCGAGCCATAGACGGGCGTGCCGCACTGTCATGATGGGCATGATTTAGCTCTGCTGCCGGACAGTGCCTTGGGGGCCGCACAAGAGTCTGCTCCGACCCTTAGCTCAGAGCCGACGCCGCCAATCGAGGATGGGTGGCTGGACACCACCTCGGGGGCTGCTACCTCTACGGCGATATAGCCGAATACCGACCCTGTCCCTTGTGAAGCTCGTGACTCCAAGGTGCCAGACTCCTCTTCGGACCCCGAACCTTCCGCGCCCCTGCCAATCGAATCCGATTGGGCGCCGATCATGGAGTTCACCACTGCGGACATCTTTCAGCGCTCGCCTTTTGGCGACATCCTGAATTCACTAAAGTGTCTCTCTTTATCAGGAGAGCCCTGGCCGGATTATGGTCAGAACGGTTGGGATGCGGACGATGAAGAAATTCAAAGCCCACCCACCACCCACTTCGTAGCCACTGTCGATGACTTAACCGACATGCTAGATTTCGACTCCGAAGATATCGACGGTATGGACAACGATGCCGGAGACGACCAAGAACCAGCACCTACAGGGCACTGGAAAGACACCTCGTCATATGACATATACATGGTGGACACCCCAAAGGATGGGAATGGCGATGGAAGAGCGGAGGATGACCCCTCCAAAAAGCAGCCTAAGCGCCGGCGTCAGCGGCGCCGCTCCAAATCTCGCCGCAGCAAGAATGGAGATTCCGGCACCGGAGATAATAACACCCCGGACAGTGCCGAAGACAACCCCCTCCAGCAAGATTCAGCACTAGAGGACGGAGAAGCCAGCCCTCGTGAGAGAGCGGCAGACGAAGAGGTGGAGGACGATAATTACATGCCTCCCTCCGGAGACGAGGCAAGCCTCGACGACGACGAATTTGTCATGCTTGAGGATCCCGTCGAACAAGAGCGTTTCAAACGCAGGCTTATAGCCACGGCAAGCAGCCTCAAGAAAAAGCAGCAACAGCTAAGAGCTGACCAAGACTTGCTAGCTGACAGATGGATTGAAGTCCTCGCGGCTGAAGAGTATGAACTCGAATGCCCCTCCAAAAGCTACCCCAAACGCAAGCTGCTACCCCGATTAGAGGAGGAAGCACATAAACCTACATCACCAGCGCACAATACGGTCGACCGGCCACCTCGTAGCCGCGAGAGAGAGGCCCCTAGGCCCTCCACTAAAGCCGCACCCCGGCGTCGCTCGAAAAGTACAAAGCCACGGGGGAACGTGACGGACTTGCGAGACATATTGGAGGATAAGGCGAGGCAAACAAGATCGATCTACGGATCACGTGGGCGCCCTACGATACGCGATGACAACCATCACGCCGGATACAGCAATCCCGGCCGGGCCGAACACAATAGACAAAGCTCGTTTGAGCTGCGTCGTGATATAGCCCAATACAGAGGCGCCGCACACCCACTATGCTTCACAGATGAAGTAATGGATCATCAAATCCCCGAAGGGTTCAAACCCGTGAGCATTGAATCCTACGATGGCACAACAGATCCTGCAGTTTGGATCAAAGACTATCTCCTTCATATCCACATGGCCCGCGGTGATGATCTTCACACCGTCAAATACCTCCCACTCAAGCTTAAAGGACCAGCTCGGCATTGGCTCAACAGCCTGCCAACAGAATCAATTGGGTGTTGGGAGGACCTGGAAGCCGCATTCCTCAATAACTTCCAGGGCACATATGTGCGACCACTAGACGCCGATGACCTAAGCCACATAATTCAACAGCCAGACAAATCGGCCAGACAATTCTGGACACGGTTCTTAACCAAGAAAAATCAAATCGTCGACTGTCCGGATGCAGAGGCCCTTGCAGCCTTCAAACACAACATCCGCGATGAATGGCTTGCCCGGCACCTAGGACAGGAAAAGCCGGAATCAATGGCAGCCCTCACATCACTCATGACCCGCTTCTGTGCGGGAGAAGACAGCTGGCTAGCCCGCAGTAACAACCTAACCAAAAACTCTGGTAGTTCGGATACCAAAGACAGCAATGGCAGGTCGCGTCGCAATAAGCACAAACGCCGCATTAACAACGATAATACTGAAGATACGGTAGTCAACGCCGGATTTAGAGGCTCTAAACCCGGTCAGCGGAAAAAGCCATTCAAAAAAACTACTCCGGGTCCGTCCAATTTGGACCGGATACTCGATCGCTCGTGCCAGATACACGGCACCCCCGAAAAGCTAGCTAATCACACCAACAGAGATTGTTGGGTGTTCAAGCAGGCAGGCAAGTTAATCGCCGAAGGCAACGACAAGGGGCTGCAAAGCGATGACGACGAGGAGACACGGCCGCCGAACAATAGAGGACAGAAGGGATTCCCCCCACAAGTGCGGACGGTGAACATGATATACGCAACCCACATACCCAAAAGGGAGCGGAAGCGTGCGCTCAGGGACGTATACGTGATGAAGCCAGTCGCCCCAAAGTTCAATCTGTGGTCCTCCTGCGCGATCACTTTTGATCGAAGGGACCACCCCACCAGTATCCGCCATGGCAGATTCGCCGCATTGGTTTTAGACCCAATCATCGATGGATTTCACCTCACTAGAGTCCTGATGGACGGCGGCAGCTGCTTGAACCTGCTTTATCAGGATACAGTGCGCAAGATGGGCATAGATCCCTCAAGGATCAAACCCACAAAGACGACCTTCTGTAAGTGCATCTAGTGCCCCTTAGTGATTTTGGTGTATTGAAGACTTATAGGTTAAGGGACTAATGCGTTTGTGAGTGTACACAGGTCTATAAGTCTATGAGGAGTTTGATATTTACAGAGAAAGTCGACCCCTAAAAATGAAGTTCTTCAACTGAAGACTTTGATATTCTGAAGACATTCTGAAGACTTTGAAAGTGAAGAAATTGGTGTAACCTTGAAGACATGGTATTCATTTGAGGAACATGAAGCGTGAAGACGTTTGTTTTCGTAGTTTCATTTTCTCTTTCTTGAGTCATAGGAAACACCGTACTGTTAAAGGGGGTCGAGGAAATACTAAGGAAAAATTTCCATGTGATGCTCAACTCAAAATCCTACACCTACCAATCCCTTCGAGTGAAGCCTTTGGAAATCTCATACAGTTCAGTCACTTTCTTCAGTGACAGAGACGAAGTTCTTCTGGTCGCTGATGAATTTGTTCTGACTGAGGAGTTAGGAATTCGCCAGTGCGAATTGCCTACATAGTGAGGAACATGATAGCCCCGAGGAATTTAAAAGTCAAATTTCCAACCGTTGTTGTGCTGCGCGCCAGCTGTCCCAAGATATCTTATCCAACTAACGGTCATATCATTGAAGGGCATTTATGTCTTATCATGTCGGGCTGCTCCCTAGGCTATAAATAGCCGCCCCCTACAACCACTAGCTGGTTGGCTGCTCCGAGAGAACTTGAAACTTGTCATTTGAGAGCAACCCATCCTCCGAGGACTTTGAGCGAAAATCATCAAGTGAGGAAAACCCAACACCAAACCCCTACAAACCCAAAGTGATTGAGCATCACTGAAGAAATTGATCCTGCGTGGATCCAACGCTTGTTACCTTTGAAGACTGTGCTTCTTCCAGACGGTTAGGCATCAAGGTCTAGAGCATCCAAGAGAAATTGTGGATCGCCGAGTGACTAAGTCTGTGAAGGTTTGGAAGTCGCCTGAAGACTTGCCACTAGTGATTGGACGGGGTCTGCGTTACCTTAGTCCAAGGAGAATACGGTGAGGACTGGGTGTCCTGAGCTGCGTGCTCAGTGACTGGGTGTCCGGGACTGTGTGTCCTCGAGTTTAAATACTCAGCCACTCCAACCAGACGTACAACTGAGACAGCAGTTGGAACTGGTCTACCAAATCATTGTCCTAACCAACCTAACTGGTTCTATTTCCTCAACCCTTTCATTTCCTCATTACTGTGTTGAGTGTTTGTTCATATCTGTGTTTGAAGACTTTGACTGAAGACTTTCTCAATTTCCTTAGTTCAATTTCTTTAGTCTGTTTGTCTTCATCTCGTGTTATCCTGTGATTACGCTTTCTGTACTCTGTGCTTATCTTCATTTCATCATGATGACCATGCTTGTATTCCGTTATGCTTACTTCTGAATACTTATTCCACTGCTAGTAGTTCTTCGTTAAGGAATTTCCTCATCGGCAAATTCCTCAGTGAAGAATTCATAAAAATCGCCTATTCACCCCCCTCTAGTCGATATAACGCACTTTCAATTGGTATCAGAGCAAGGTACTCCCTTGTTCTGTGTGATTTTGGTTTAACCGCCTGGAGTTTTAGTTATGTCGACCGCAGGTATGATCAAGGTCTCGGCTGGGTGTCCTACCTTTGATGGGACGGACTACCCCTACTAGAAAAACAAGATGCAAATGCATCTTGAGGCAATTGACAACGATCTCTGGTATGTTGTGGAAAATGGTGTTCCCTCTGTCTCACCCTCACTGAACGCTACCGATGTGAAGAGATTCAAGCAACTCGATTCTCAAGCGAAGAATATCATATGTGGCCATCTGAGTAAAGGACAGTATGGAAGAGTGAGTGCTTTGGAAACTGCTAAGCTTATCTGGGATAGGTTGTCCAAAGTAAATGAAGGAGTCTCAACTCAGCGTGAATCTCGAGTTGATGTTCTTCGGAATCTCTTCAACCGCTTCAAAAGACTCGACAATGAAAATGTCCAACAAACCTTTGATCGCCTCACTGACATCTCAAATGAGCTTCAAGCCCTCGGTGCCACTGAGATCACTGATCATGAGGTGGTGAAGAAACTATTGAGATTGCTTGATTCCTCATTTGATACTCTGGGACTGATGATACAAGAACGGGCTGACTACAAGTCTCTTGATTCTGCCGATATCCTCGAAAGGCTAAATACTCACGAGTTCCAGCTTGCTGAAAAGAGAGATCTCTCTGGTTCAAGCTATGGCAAACCACGTGCCCTGAAGGCCAAGGCTGTGTCTGAGTCTGAATGTGAGGATTCTGGTAGTAGCCTTGGTGATCCTGAAGAATTGAGCCAGGAGCTAGCACTGCTCGTGAAGAAATTCCAGAAGTTCTCAAGACGTGGTCGCTTCGGAAAATCCTCAAGAAGCAGTGATTCCTCATCAAGTGACTATAAGAGAAGGCTGTGCCACAAATGCAAGAAACCTGGTCACTATATTCAAGATTGTCCTCAGTGGGAAAAGGAATTGAAGAAGAAGAAATAAAAGGATTATAGTTCTGATGATGCGAAGAAGAAGAAGAAATTGTCAAAATCTTCATCATCAAAATCCTCGAAGTCTTCATCTCACAAGAAGAGCAGCTCCAAGAAGGCTCGAGCATTCATTGGCAAGGAAATGGACTCTGAAGCTGAATCTGAGGAAAATGAGGAAGAGGAGGCATCTGAAGAATCCGAATCTGGTATGGCGAGTCTGGCCTTCGATACTGCTTTCGTTAGCAAGTCCATCTTCAACACTGAAGAAACCGACCCCATCGACAAGCCTGATGAAGATAATGATGACTACGCTCCCACCTATTGCTTCATGGCAAAAGGTGCAAAGGCACTCAAATACACCTCTTCTGAATCTAGTGAAAATGAATCTGATGAGGATCTCAAGCCCAGCTACTCTAAACTTGCTAAGATTGCTGTAAAACAACAAAGGGCTCTTGAAAAGGTTCAAAACATGCTAGACAAAAGTGATGATATGTTGGATGAAGAAATGGATCGCACTAAAGCCCTGACTGAAAATCTTCAGAGACTTCAGTCTAGGTGTGATAACCTTCAAAGTCATCATAACACTCTCTTATCTGATCATGAGAAACTTTCTTATGAATTTCTTCAAAGAAAGCAAGATCTTGAGAAGCTAAGAGTGAGTTATGAAGATCTTCAGAAGGAGCGCGATTCATTACTGCTCAACAAATCAGCGCTTCTCAGGAAGAATTTGTTCCTCCATGCTTAAAGTGCATTGAACATGAATATGCTAATTCTTCACCTGAATGTTCAAATGCTTCAACTGTTACAAATTCTTCACCTGCCTCTGCTATCACTAATTCCTCATCTGAGAACATTGCTAGTATCACTGACGATGCAGGGCTGAAAGAATTGTACATGACAGGCATGTACAAAAGCCTCAAAGGGCATCAGACTCTTTGTGATGTGCTTAAAAAGCAGATCCTCAACAGAAACCCTAGGAAAGAGGGTATTGCCTTTGAGAGGAAACTTAATGCTGATGGAACATATTGGAAGCCTGAGCAGTACCCCAAAACCTCATGGGTTGCTGCAAAGGGACCTCCAGTTGATCCATCTAACTTATCTGGCTTTACATGTGAATCTCCTCATTCTTCTGATGAGTCATTTGACTCCAACTATAAACTGTTCAAAAATCAGAATGGTGAAGTATTTTCTAGATATGTTGGCACTAACTGCAGGAACGGTTCTCCTATGAAGAAAATTTGGGTTCCCAAGAAGTGCCTTGAAAATCTTCAGGTGAATGTACTCATGACACCACCAGTGAAGAACAGGAACCCCAGATCAAATTCTTCATATGGACCAAATTCTTCATATGGATCCAAGTCCTCATACGGACCAAATTCCTCACGTGGATCAAATTCCTCAAATGGATCAAAGTCCTCATATGATTATCATCGTGCTAACAACTCTGTTTCGCAGGGTAGAGCTAAGGGCTATGAATATGTGCATTATTCTTCAAACCATTATGTTCATAAGTCCTCGAAGAATTTCACTGCTTATTCATATGCTTACCCTAACCCCTCTTATGTGAAACGAAATGGTTTGGCTTCTATGCCAACATTCTCGTATGGTGCTCGCAGAGTGATGAACTCTTTGCCACCCCTTCAGATGTGGGTGGTGAAGAAAAAGAACTAATCTCTTCTGCAGGGTCAGGTCTCCAGACGTGCTTTAACGTCTGAAGAATTTGCTGGGGACCTGACAAAATGGCCTGAAAGGACGCAGGCGAATCATGATGAAATGAACCTTCATTTCACACATCCTCCTACTGCTATATCTGTTTACTGCTTGATGAAATTCATCTGATGAACTTGATATCATATTCTTCAGTGGTGAAGCATATGAGATTGTAAGTTACACTAATTCATCTGCAGGATGATCAACCCAAAGCCACTGAGTGGGTCCTCGATAGTGGATGTACAAATGACATGACTGGTGACAAGAATCTTTTGATGGATGTTCCCTTGTCACCATTGCATCTGAAGCATACCATCTTTGCTGACAAAGGCAAAAGTCAGGTATTGGGTCTTGGTAAGGTTGCGATCTCTAAGGATAAACACATGGACAAAGTCATGCTTGTTGAGTCCTTAGGATACAACTTCATGTCAGTCTCAATGCTTTGTGATCTTGATATGGTGGTTGTCTTTGGCAAGTATCACTGTGTTGTGATTATGGAAGCTGACAATTCCAAAGTCTTCGAAGGCTTTAGGAGAGGAGGTTTGTATATTGTTGATTTATCTACAGGACCACAACCAGCCGTGTGTCTACTTGCAAAAGCTTCAGAAGGCTGGCTATGGCATCGACGACTTGGTCACGCAGGCATGACGAATTTGCACACGCTTGCGAAGAAGAAGCATGTCATTCTCATTGAGAATGTCAAATTCCTCAAGGATCACTTATGCGGAGCCTGTGAAGCTGGAAAAATGACCAAGGCCAAGCACCCAGCGAAGACTATCATGACCACTACTCGTCCATTCGAATTGCTTCACATGGACCTCTTCGGACCTAATCATTACTCAGCAGTCACTAATGATGCATCTCTATATGGTTTTGTCATTGTTGATGATTACTCTCGATATACATGGGTACACATTGTTACTTACAAACATGAAGTGCAGGAAGTCTTCAAGCGATTTTCCTCGAGGGCTTCAACCAACTTTGGTGTGAAGATCAAGCACATCAGAAGTGACAATGGAACTGAGTTCAAGAATTCTGGTCTTGATGACTATCTTGATGAACTTGGTATTACTCATGAGTTATCTGCTCCCTATACTCCTCAGCAAAATGGCGTTGTGGAGCGCAAGAACTGAACTCTTGTTGAGATGGCTTGCACTATGCTTGATGAATACAAAACGCCTCAGCATTTTTGGATTGATGCAATTGATACTGCGTGTCACATCATCAACAGAGTATATCTTCACAAATTCTTCAAGAAGACGGCCTATGAACTCCTCACTGACAAGAAACCCAATGTGAGTTATTTCAAAGTCTTCGGTGCTAAATGTTGGATTAGAGATCCTCACCATAATTCTAAATTTGCACCGAAAGCACATGAAGGGTTTATGCTTGGTTACGGAAAGGACTCGCACACCTACAGAGTCTTCAACATTGTTCTTCACAAGATTGTTGACACTGTAGATTTGCGGTTCGATGAAACTAATGGCTCGCAAAGAGAGCACCTACCTTCTGTGTTAGATGAACCAGCACCTGAGGATTCTATCAAGTTCAAGGCAACTGAGGATGTCATTCCTACTGAAGAATCTGCTGAAGAATTCATTCCAATTCATGAAGAACGTCGAGCTGATGCACCTGAAGAAAACGCTGAAGAAAATGGTGCTGAAGAAAATGCTGATCAAATTCCTCAGCGACAACCAGCTCATCCTCGCGTTGCAAAAGAAGTGCAAGTGGAGAAGATCATCGATGACATTGAAGCACCAGGTCCTCTCACACGCTCAAAAGCTTCACATTTATCTAACTTTTGTAGGCACTATGCTTTTGTCTCTATCACAGAGCCCACCAAGGTAGATTAAGCATTTCTGGAGCCTGAGTGGATCCAGGCCATGCAAGAAGAATTACATCAATTCGAGCTCAATAATGTCTGAGAACTGGTCAAACGTCCAGATCCTCGCATGCGTAATATCATTGGCACAAAGTGGATCTACCGCAACAAGCAAGATGAAAATGGCCTTGTGGTGAGGAATAAGGCATGACTGGTAGCTCAAGGCTACACACAGGTTGAAGGAATTGATTTCGATGAAACTTTTGCACCTGTTGCTAGACTTGAGGCTATTCGCATACTACTTGCTTATGCTAACCATCATGATATCATCTTATATCAAATGGATGTGAAAAGTGCATTCCTCAATGGTAAGCTTGAGGAAGAAGTATATGTTGCTCAACCCCCAGGTTTTGAAGATCCAAAGAATCCTGACAAAGTCTTCAGACTTAATAAGGCCCTCTATGGCCTCAAGCAAGCCCCTCGGGCGTGGTATGATACATTGAAGGAATTCTTCGTGAAGAATGGCTTCACACCCGGTTCACTCGACCCTACTCTCTTTACTAAATCTTATGATGGTGAACTGTTTGTGTGCCAAATATATGTTGATGATATTATCTTTGGCTGTACTAACCAATGTTATAGTGATGGGAGAGTTGAAATTCTTCTTAGGTCTTCAAATTCGTCAACAATGCAATGGCATATTCATATCTCAGGAGAAATACCTCAAAGATGTACTGAGGAAATTCGGCATGCAAGATTGCAAAGGCGTCAAAATTCCTATGCCCACAAATGGCCATCTATGCACTGATGAAAATGGTATTGACTTCGATCACAAGGTATACCGCTCCATGATTGGTTCTTTATTGTACTTATGTGCATCTAGGCCAGATATAATGCTTAGTGTTTGCATGTGTGCCCGATTTCAAGCTGCACCGAAGGAATCACACCATAATGCTGTGAAGCATATTCTTCGATATCTAGCTCACACACCAACACTAGGATTATGGTACCCCAAGGGCTCTGCTTTTGATCTCACTGGATATTCTGACTCTGACTATGCTGGTGATCGTGTGGACCGCAAGTCAACTTCTGGCACTTGTCATTTCCTCGGACGATCTTTGGTCTGTTGGTCCTCGAAGAAACAGAACTGCGTATCACTGTCTACTGCGGAAGCTGAATACATTGATGCTGGCTCATGCTGTGCTCAACTTCTTTTTATGAAGCAAACACTCAAGGACTATGGCGTCAACGTGAAGAATGTGCCTCTCCTCTGCGACAATGAGAGTGCCATCAAGACTGCTCACAACCCAGTTCAGCACTCGGAGACAAAGCACATTCAGATTCGTCATCATTTTCTTCGTGATCATGTGTTGAAGGGCGACATCTCCATCGAGCACGTGAAGACTGAAGAACAGCTAGCTGATATCTTCACTAAGCCCTTGGATGAGAAGAGATTTAGCAAGTTCCGGTGTGAGCTAAATATCTTAGAGTCTTCGAATGTTCTTTGAAAAGGACACACATCCTAACACTTATGCATAATTGATGTCTTAGATGTGCAACACATGAAGAAACATTTTTCTTCAATCAATGAAGAATAACACTCCAAGTGTGAAGAAACTAATGAAGAATTTGATTCTCAGAACCCTACGACAATTGTACGCGGTGTCTGAAATCATCATTCTTATACGGTGGGTCACGCCACCACAAAAAGTTGAAAATCTTCAATTTGAGTTTTTTTCCTCAGTTTTGAAATTCTTTAGTTTTTCAAATTCTTCAGCTTTGCAAAATCTTCACTGTTTCCGTCGTTTTTCTTCATTGGCTATATATATATATATGAGTTTATGTCCTCTACAGCATTCACTTATAGCTATTTCTTCAAGTTGCTTTTTCTGCTAAGTGAATGTGATCGGACCCTTCCCCCTCTATGCTATACTCAACCCATTCTATTCACAAATTCTTCATGTGCGTTCTGTTTGAAACTCGTTCAAAATCTTCACTGTGTCCTTGTCAGCTGAAGAAATTGCGAACGAAACTTTAAAACAAATCTTATCCAAATTTTCGGTTTTGCCACTCAAACTGTTCCGCATCCCATGATGCATTATTCTATTCACCCACTATCGTACACGATCTCAACTACACAGTACGTGGGTGACACATGTCGCGTGAAGGAGAAAGGGCAGGGGCACGTTCGTCCCAAATCTTCGGGCGAACAGTTTTTTCACAGTGTCTATAAATACCCCTCTCCCCTTCCTCACTTCATTTACTTCGCTCGATCGCTACTCTCTCGCTGGAGCTCCTCAAACCCTAGCACCGCCGCTACTCCATCGTCGCCGGTGAGGAAGAGCTTCGCTGCGTCGACCTCGTCGCCGTCGTACTCGCGCCGGTTGCGGAAATCTTCACTCCGCCACCGCCGTAGCTGTCTTCCTCTGCCAAGTTAGGGCGTGGGAGATCTAACCTGACGAACTTCACATCTGTTCTTCTCAGTTCGTCGTGTTCTTCACTTCGGGTAATTAAAAGTTACTTTTATTACTCAATTTGATTCTCAAACTTTCCTGAAAATCTTCAAAGGTGTTTATTCTTCAAATCTTCACACATATGAACACCTCACACATTGTATGCTCTTGATTCATTTCTATAAGCAATCATTTTCTTCAAGATTCCTCAATTGTGTGGATTTTCGATCTGTGCAACTCTGGAACCTAAGACAAAGAATGCTTAGTGAAATTCCTCAAGGCTCATCTGGTCAAATTCCTCAAAACTTGTTCTTTTCGAAAAACCTTCTGAGAATGCATATGACCTCTCCAAATTCCTCGCACCTATACTCTGTTCATAGGTACTCGTGTCTGCTGCTGAATCACTAGGTTCTCATCAACTTAACTCATTTGCAGCGTTCCTCGAAGAAAAACTGCATACTTCTTCAGAGTGTTCAATTGTTCAAATTCCTCATCTGAAGAATATGTCAGTCGGTAAGAGACCGCAGAAAGGAGGAAAGAAACCTGAGGTTATGACTGCGTTTGAAATCCCTGAGGAAATTTATGCTGACTATTGCACACCTGATGAAGCACAATTTGGCAAAGAAAACAAAAATCAGTGCAAGGTGCGCATTCAGAGGATTGAACGGAGATGGGCAAGGGAATGGAGGGAATGCAGATATGTAACTCCAAAGTACATGATGAAATTCGCTCTCTGTCGTGGGAACGAACACCTATGGGGCAGGGCCCCTTTTTGGTCCGGCGGGGGGTGGAGGCCGCACGAAGAGCGGATCGAGGCGAAGCACGCGAGCGATTTTACCCAGCTTCGGAGCTCTCCGGAGAGATAATACTCCTACTGCTGCTTGTCGGATTATATTGTGTTCTTGCTCGGGAGCGTTGAGAGCTACAAGACCGAGCGTGAGTGTTTTCTGGTCTCCCCCCCCTTTTACGTTGCGCATGGGCCTCCTTTTATATGCTCAAGGGGTCACCAACAGGTGGCAAGGCATGCAAGGGCAAAAGCGTAAAAGAACTGTGGTTGGTACACCTACTTGCACAGTGTATCATACCTAACTCTGACGGCAGGGGACAAAGGCATTAAATGCCTGTCTGCTTCGCCCAAACAGTGCAGAAAAGTGACCGTTAGGGACGCCACCATTCGCCACGATGGCGATCTTGTCAGCTCCGCTTGCCACCTCGCACCGCTTGGCTGCACAGCCTCTCGCCACGCGTGCCTGGAGTGGTCTCAGGGCGACACATTGACGGATGCGCTGGAGCATAGGTACAGAGTGGCATCCTGCCGCGGCAAGCGTCTTGTCGCGGCCGTTGTCTTGTCGCGTCCGGAAGCTTGTCGCTCGCCGGGTCTTGCCGGGACGCGTAGCGCGTCGCGGCAAGTTCCTTGAAAATGCCTTGGTTGGCCTTCCCGGCAAGCTCCTCTTGCCGGGGCCTTGTCCTTCCCGGCAAGCTCCTCTTGCCGGGGCCTTGTCTTCTAGGCTTGAACACTTTGTTCTTGAATGGCTCCAAGGGAACCACGGAGGATTTTGGCGGGCACCCGGCAAACCTTGCCGCGGGGCGCTGCGACTGCCCGTGCACAAGTTCGGGATACTAACGTACCCCTACTTTAGTACACCGACAGGAGCCCCTGGGCCTGGGCCACACATGGTGCCGAGCGCTGTTGGGCCAGGCCCAAAACAGGGCGCGGGCACGCGCGGCCTGGGTCCACACCGTATCTTACTCCGTATCCACCGCGCTCTCCCCTAACGGCACGCGTCGAATGCGGCGTCGTGGGAGAGGTCGTGGGTGGTTCTTTATTCGGAAAAAGTGTAACGTTCGCCTCCTCCCTCTTTATAAGCAGGGGAAACAGGGGCAGTTTCCCCACCTTCGCCATTTGCTGTTCCTATCTTCGAAATCTCCGCCGCTCCCCTCCGCTTCCAAGGCCGAAAGAGAGCAGCGCTCCGCTCCCCATCGCCGCCGGCGCCACCAACGCCTTCGATCTCCCCCACCACCTCCGCCATGGCTCCGAAAACCGGGAAGGCTGCAAAGTCGGCTGAGGCGCTGCGGCTTGAAGCGCTGCGGAAGGAGCGGGCAACTTCCCCCCCCCCCCCCCGAGCTCGCCGCGGCGGAGCTGAGGGAGTGGTACTACCTCTTCTGGTCGACGGAGACGCGAGCGCATCCGTGCACGAAGGTACTCTCCGCCGCCGCTTCGAAACGGGTTCCAAACGGGTACCCCTTCTTCGTACTGTTCTTCTACTGCGGGCTCTGCCCGCCCTTCTCGGAGTTCTTCTGTGATATCATGAACACCTACGGGTTTCATCTCCTTGATTTCACCCCCAATGTTGTCCTGACCATGGCGGTTTTCGCACATCTCTGCGAAAACTTTGTCGGAGTCCACCCAAACGTAGCCCTTTTCCACCACTACTTCATGCCCCGGGTCGAGAGAGGAGAGCCCTTATCCGGTGGGATCGCCTGGATCTCGAGGGTCGGCAAGAAGGAGGCCTATCTGGAGGGGGAGCTCCGCAGCAAATGGGAGGAGTGGAGAGCGGAATGGTGCTGGACCATCGAGGAGAACCCGCAGCCGTTCACAGCCCTGCGCCAAACCCCAGCAGTGCGCGGCAATGATTGGAGTGCCCTGGCCGCGGACAACAATAAGCTGAAGATCGCCACCACCCAGATCTTGCGGCTCAGGCTTGCCGGGCTTACTATAGGCGCTGTTGGCGCGGATTTTCTTCGCCGCCGCATCGCCCCTCTGCAGGAGAGGGGGAGACCCGCCTGGCTGTTCGGGGGTCCGGCGGACATTATGAGGCTGCGCCCGGGCCTCAACTTCAATTTCACCGTCTTGGAGCTGGATGCGATGCTCAAGGAGCTGTTCAAGCACGACCCCAACCATCCCGAGTGGTTCAGATTGCCGGCGGGTGTCGTTCCACTGTGCAACAACTCTTCGCTTGACCGCATCCACGCAATGATGCCTCAGTGCAACTCGCATGGAATCGTCCCCACCTGGCAGGAGCCTACAGACGATGTCGTGCAGCAGTTCTTCGACGGCCTGGTGGAGGTAGCAGTCCGTGCCGACGAGCAGAAGAGCCTCACCCGCGACACCACTGACGAGGAGATGCAGCGCATCACCACCAGAGCGGAAGAGGCGGCGGCAGCTGCCGCCACGGGCGAATTCGGGTTCACCGTGGAGGAGGCAGAGGCAGCCGAGGCGGCAAGCCTTGCCGATCGAGATGAGCTTGCCAGAGAGCTTGCCGGCGAGGGAGAGCTCGCCGGGCCCGAAGCCGAGTCGGGCGAGCCCGCCGAGGGTGCGAGCAGCCCGCCACCTTCAAGCGGCTTGCCGCAGGCGGAGCTCCCAGCGCAGCCCCCAGCGCAGCCAAGAAGGCGTCTCCGCAGGACCGGGGACGTAGCAGGGCGGCAGACGGGTCAACAGCCATCGCGCCACGCGACACGCTCCGTCGTGACAACTGGAGCGGGGTCCTCTCGGACCGCCGCTTCTGGGCCTGCCGCTGCCCCCGCCAAGCGGTCAAGGGAACCTACCCCTCCGCCTCATCGCGCCGGAGGGGTCCGGACTTTGACCTCTCCGCACTCAGCTCCGACGAGGAAGAGGAAGAGTAAGATCCCTTGTTGTATTTATAGTTCTTCAGTTCTTGCTGTTTTTGTCTTGTATCTGATCTGCTTTACTCTGAACCTTGTTCCTTTTCAGGACTCTGGCCCAGAGAGCGGCGAAGAGAGCCAAGGTCCCCGTGGTTGTCATCAAGGACAATCTCGCTGTGACAACAGAGGGTGCGTCCGAGACCACCTTGTCGGACCCGGCAACTACTCCCCGAAGCAGCCCCCAGCGCAGCCCACAGCATAAGTATATAGTTTTACTTCCCGCTGTTAGGCGCGCATGGGTGTTCTTTCTTTGCTGATATCTTGACCGTTGGTTTGCTTGTGTAGGAGCAGAACAGCCTCACCTAGAGCCTCCTGAAACCACCCCTGAGATACTATCTGCTTCGACTACGCCGCCAAGGGAGGATTCTCCGGCAAGGGAGGAGTCTCCGGCAAGGGGCAGCACCAGCGACCCCCCGGTGGTGGAGCCCATGACCGTGGATCCCAGTACTGGTAACCCTCCTTGCTTGAGAACTTCCCTTGAATTCTTCTTTTTCTGATTTTCTTTTTGGATATTTTCTTGACTTTTCTCCCTCTTCCGTCCGCCAGATCCACCTTCCACGGAGCCGATGGAGACCGAGGCCACCGGCGAGGAGAATGCGCGCGGCGATAGTGTTGATGCCGCCGCCACCGAAGAAGAGGCCGACGCTGATGATCCCGCCGGTGAAGAGGCCGCCAAGGCTACTGGCGCAGGAGCTGGCGAGGGGTCTGGCGATCGTACTGACGACCCTGAGGCCGCAGGAGCGCACGGCGCTACGCCGACCGCCGATCCCTCCGCCGCTGACGCAGCGTCAGGCTCCGAAGAGCCCCAGCCCGGCGCCTACTTGAAGGCCGGCGACGGTATCTTCATCAAGCTCCCCTGGGCTTCAAGCTCCAGGGCGCCAGTCGAAGGAGAAGTTTTTGACGGAGAAGTGCTCGCCTCCGCTGGGTTGACACTGGTCGACGCGCCAAGCAGTAGCAACGGCGAGCCTGAGGAGGAACAGCTGTTGCGGAGGCTGCTGTCGCTCTACCGCGCCCGAAAAGCCAAACTGGAGTCTCGGGAAGCGCTTGTCGCGCAGGCGGGAGTAGATATTGAGAAGCATGCGGAGGAGCTCCAGAGTCGCAACCAGGAAGCCCTCCGGTCCATTGCAGAAGAGCGGGCACAGCTCGTCGAGGCGCGGAAAGCCTTCCTTCTCGAGAAGGCTGAAGCTGAAGAGAAACAGAGGCTTGCCGCCGAAGAGCTATCTGCGCGGGAAGGCAAGCTGACGCAGCGGAAAGCCAATCTGGACAGCCATGAAGAGGAGCTTGCCGCGCGAGAGCGGACATTTGGCGGGGCCCTCATGGAGGCAAAGGATGTTGCCGCAGCTGCTGAGGCCGCCAAGAAGGAGCTGGAGACGAAGGTGACGCAGCTAGAGGCCGATCTCAAGGCGAGGGAGGAAGAGCTTGCCGCGCTTCAGCGTGAGCGGGAGAAGGACGCCCTTGCCCATGGTGAGCTGCAGGGCCGCCTCGTCGAGAAGGGCAAGGAGTTGAGCACCGCCAAGGACTCCAACGCTGATCTAGAGTTGAAGCTGGTTACGTTGACCCAGACGCTGGACAGCGCCAAGGAGCAGGAGGTGACCCTGAGAGAGGAGATCAAGGCCAATGAAGCGCTGTTGACGAGGGCCGCCGAAACCCAGAACACCTTCAGGGAGACGGTGGAGCTCTGGACAGAGGGCCTCGTGAACATCGCTGCAGTCATCGACGAGGAGCTGGTGCAGCTGGGGGTGGAGGGTCTCGGGTACTCCTCCGACGAGAACCTCCAGCCCAGCGCCAAGCTCACTCTGTTCTTCAAGGGCGTGGCGACGGCCCTCCAGCAGGTCCAGGAAAGGATCCCAAAGCAGCTGGCCAACGAGTCATGTACGATCTGCACCAGAGTTCTGGAGAAGGTCTTGGTGAAGGTGGCCTTCCGCAACCCAGGCCTCAACCTCACCAACGTCCTCAGGAAGCTACCGGCGGATGCTGATCTCGAAGAGCTCAAGGCCCTTGTCGCCCCCATAGTGGACAAGGTGAATGAAGTCAAGAGGGTTGATGGCGGCCGCGTAGATTAGACCGCCCGTTTCCTCCTTTTCTTGTCGCTGCTAGTCATGTTATGAAAACAATCTGTTAGAGTTGCGACAAGTTATCTTCGTAATATAACTTTTGTTTTGGGTATCGATCGCTATGTTATTTCCTCTACTTGATTCCTTCCTTTGCATGTTTTTACCCTACGCTTTTAGGGAACTTGCCGGCGCAGGCACCCTTGCCACGAGCGCTAAGTGCGGAACGTCAGCAGCCTGCTGGTGGTGCCGCTACCGACAAGAAACCTTGTCGCAGCTAGTCGCAGCACACTTAAGTTGTTGAGCGGATTCGAAACAAAGTAAGCGCGCACCTAGCTACGAGTTGGTTCCTCCGTGCAAAGGTTTTTCATACAAAGTTTGGTCGTTCGAGGAAAATAACTTAAAAATTTTGAAACTAATTGCTCAAACTTTGGCAACTTAGCTTTTCAGTCGTTTGCGTCCCGGCAAGGCGAAACTTCTTGAACGACGCCCGGTCCACACCATTATCTTCTCCTCCCCCCCCGGCAAACTTGTGTGTGAGGGAACCTTCCCTTTTCTTGAGAAAAAGAAAGAAGAGAAAATAAAGATATGGAGCCTTATGGCTCGTTATCTCTTACCGGGGTTAGGTGCTGCACAGGATGTCAGATAACACATGCAAAAAATAGAAGGCATGAAATTGACAAGATGTGCGGAGCACATGAGCTGTATTTATGCACGGGATCTGCGCCCGGCTTTGTACAAAGGGTTACATGCAACAGCGGCAAGGCTTGTACAAAAGGTGGTTGTCGGAACAGGTTTCGGCAACCGCGCCTTATGGGTAAAACTTGCGAAGATGCTCAATGTTCCAGGAGTTGCTCACCGGAAAGCCATCTTCGGTCTCAAGGTGGACGGCGCCAGGCCTAGTGACTCGTTTCACCCGGTAAGGGCCTTCCCACTTTGGCGTCAACTTGTTGGAATTCTTGGCGGAATGAACGCGCCGAAGAACAAGGTCGCCTTCCTCGAGACTCCTGGCATTAACTTTGCGGCTATGGTAGCGGCGCAAAGCTTGCTGGTACCGAGCAGCTCGTACAGCAGCCTGGAGACGGTCCTCCTCAAGGAGCAGCGCGTCATCTTGTCGCAGCTGCTCTTGCTCAAGCTCATCATAAGCGAGCACTCGAGGCGACCCGTATATGAGTTCCGTGGGGAGAACTGCCTCTGCTCCATAGACTAGAGCAAAAGGTGTCTGGCCAGTGGCTCGATTTGGCGTCGTTCTGATCGACCAAAGAACCACCGGCAGCTCCTCGATCCAGTTTCTTCCGCACTTGTGCAGCCTGTCGAAAGTCCTGGTCTTGAGCCCGCGCAGCTCTTCAGCGTTTGCCCTCTCCGCTTGACCGTTGCTTCTCGGGTGAGCAACAGAAGCGAAGCAGACCTTGGTGCCAAGATCTTGGACGTACTGCATGAAGGTGTGGCTCGTGAACTGCGTGCCGTTGTCGGTGATGATCCTGTTAGGTACCCCGAAACGGCAAACAATCGACCTAAAGAACTTGACCGCTGACTGTGTTGTCACCTTCCTCACCGCTTCCACTTCCGGCCACTTTGTGAACTTGTCAATTGCAACGTACAAGTACTCAAAGCCCCCGACAGCTCGGGGAAAGGGGCCGAGGATGTCGAGCCCCCAGACCGAAAATGGCCAGGATAAAGGGATCGTCTGGAGAGCTTGAGCTGGCTGGTGTATCTGCTTGGAATGGAACTGGCACGCTTCACACTTGGTTACTTGTGCAGTCGCATCCTGGAGGGCTGTCGGCCAAAAGAAACCTTGCCGGAATGCTTTGTCAGCAAGTGCTCTTGCGCCAATGTGGTGGCCACATATGCCTCCGTGTATCTCTGCCAATAGCTTTTGTCCATCTTCCTGGTGAATACACTTCAATTTCACACCGTTGAATCTTCTTCTGTACAGTGTGTCGTCGACAAACTGGTACATACTTGATTGCCGGGCTACTCTTTCCGCTTCTTCTTGCTCTTCAAGGAGTTCTCCTGTCTGAAGGAAACGGACAATCTGCTGCGCCATGCTGGAGCTTGCGGCTCGACAACAAGGACTAAAGGCACATATGCTGCTGTGGGAACATCCGATTCTACGGCAAGAACCTGCGGCTCAGCCGGAGCTTGATGTTCCCCAGCAAGCTTGCCGGAGCAAAACTTGTCGGGAGCGTCTGCTTCAACGGAACAAACCCTAGGGCTTGTCGGAGCAGACTGCTCCTCAGCACTCTTGGTGTTGACCTTGGGGACCTTCTTGGCGGCGGCTTCGGGAAGCTCTACCGGAAAATAATCGCCAGAAACCAACTTTCTCTTTTTGCTCTGTCCAGTTGATGGTGTCACTGTTGGTTGAGTCAGGTTGAGCACGAAGATTCCTGGTTCCACAGGTAACTTCAGTGCAGCGCACTTTGACAGGCCATCAGCAATGTCGTTCTGAGCTCTCAGAACATGTTCCATCTGTAGGCCGTCAAAGTGCTCTTCTAACTTTCTCACTTCGTCAACGTAGGCTTCCATCAACGGACTCTGATAATCCTTGTTCACTTGGCGGACGACAAGCTGCGAGTCACCCCTGACAATGAGCTTCTTGATCCCAAGGTCTACTGCGATTCTGAGGCCGGCAAGCAAACCTTCATACTCTGCAGTATTGTTTGTTGCTTGATCCTTGGGAAAGTGCATCTCGACTATGTACTTGAGGTGCTCTCCGGTGGGTGCGACAAGTAGCACGCCCGCACTGGTGCCTTGCAGTGAGAAGGCACCATCAAAGTACATCAGCCACTCTTTGTTTGCCTCCTTGACGGGGATGCTCGTTTCTGGAATTTCTTCATCTGGTGTTGGCGACCACTCTGCTATGAATTCTGCCAATGCTTTGCTTTGGATAGTTGAAGTGCTCTCGAATTTGAGGCCAAAGCTTGACAGTTCCAGTGCCCACTCGACAATCCTGCATGTTGCTTCTGGATTCTGTAGTATCCTCTTCAGCGGAAAGCGAGTGACCACTGTAACCTCATGTGCTTGGAAGTAATGGCGCAGCTTTCTCGAGGCCATGAGAAGGCCGAAAAGCAATTTATGCATAGTAGAGTACCTTGACCTAGCCCCCTGCAGAAGGGAACTGACAAAGTAAACTGGGCGCTGCACCATTTTCTTCTGCACCTCCTATGTCTGCGGAGATCCATCCTTGTTGGGACCAGAGCTTGTCAGGGAAGCCCCCTGCTTGTCGCTGGATGCACTTGCCATGGCTGCTGGCTCATCATCCGCCTCCCTCTCCGCTACTAATGCAGCACTAACCACTTGATTGGTTGCCGCTAGATATAGCAACAACTTCTCTTGTGGCTTAGGTGCGACAAGTATTGGAGTGGAGGACAGGTATCTCTTCAAGTCCTGCAGCACAGCCTCCGCTTCCGGAGTCCATTTCATTGGACCTGCCTTTTTCAATATTTTGAAAAACGGCAGGGCGTGCTCAGCAGACTTAGAGATAAACCTGCTTAGAGCAGCCATGCAGCCGGCAAGCCTTCGTACATCCTTGACGCGCTTCGGTGCTTCAATCTGCTCAATGGCCTTCATCTTGTCGGGATTGGCTTCAATTCCCCTCTGAGACACGAAGAACCTGAGAAGCTTGCCGGAGGGGACTCCGAACACGCACTTCTCGGGGTTAAGCTTGAGGTTGATCTTGCGCAGATTTGTGAAGGTCTCATCTAAGTCTTGGATCAGAGTTGCCTTATCCTTGCTTTTGACCACTATGTCGTCCATGTAGGCTTCCACATTTCTGTGCAACTGTGGCTCAAAAGCATGACTGACTACTCTTGCAAATGTTGAACCATCATTCTTTAATCCAAAAGGCATCCGTACAAAACAGTATGTGCCACATGGAGTGATGAATGCGGTCTTCTCTTCATCCTCTTCTGCCATGAAGATCTAATGGTATCCTGAATATGCGTCACGAAATGAAAGCAAGTCACATCCGGCTGTGGAGTCAACAATCTGGTCAATGCGCGGCAAGGGAAGTGGGTCTTTGGGACAAGCTTTATTAACATCAGTAAAGTCGATACAAAGCCTCCATTTCCCGTTTGCCTTGCGCATGAATACAGGATTGGCCAACCACGTAGGATGGAGCACTCCTCTGACAAGGCATGCTGCTTCCAACTTCTTGATCTCTTCTGCAATGAATTCTTGGCCCTCCACTGCTTGCTCCTGACTTTCTGCTTGACGGGCCGTGCATGAGGACAGACGGCAAGGTGGTGCTCAATTACTTTCCTGGGAACACCGGGGATGTCAGACGGTTGCCACGCAAACACGTCGACGTTCGCCCGCAGGAAAGCAACGAGCGCGCTTTCCTATTTAGGGTCGAGCGTGGCACTGATGGTGAAGGTACCACCAGTGCCGTCCTCCTTGGCGGACACCTTCTTGGTCTCTGGCGGAGCTGCCTTCGTCTTCTTACACTTGCCGGTGGAGCTCGATGGTGCGTCCTTATCGGTAGCGCAGCACTCCGAAGAGGTGCGCTTGCCGGAGTGGGCATCAGAGCTCTTGCCGGACTTGGTCTTCTTCTTCCCCTCGGGAGCTTCAGCGGCAAGTGGCTTGCGATCCGCTGTGGCTGCTGCTTCCCGGTAGATCTTGTCGGTACAGATAAGGGCATCTTTCTTCGCCAGGGACAGAGATGACACTTATCGGACCTGGCATCTTGAGCACGTTGTAGGCATAGTGAGAGGCAGCCATGAACTTGGCGAGTGCTGGACGGCTGAGTATCCCATTGTAGGGTAATGGGAAATCAGCAACGTCAAAAGTGACCCTCTCAGTCTTGAAATTCAATTTGCTGCCAAATGTTACCGGCAAAGTGATCTTTCCCTTCGGCTTGCTCCTTCCCGGGTTGATTCCTTGGAATGTGCCGGTCTCTTCGAGCTCGCTGTCAGGGATCTAAAGCTTCTGGAGTACCGCGGAGGAGATCAGGTTCAAGCCGGCCCCGCCGTCAACTAGCATATTAGTGACCTTGAAGTTGCGGATGGTTGGTGAGACCAACATCGGCAAGCACCCGACCGCAGTTACGTGATCAGGGTGGTCCTCAATATCAAAGACGATAGGCGTGCTGGACCACTTCTGAGGCTTGTGTGACTCAACTGGTGGTTCTGCTGCATTAACCTCCCACACCCACTGTTTGAGCTGGCGGTGTGAAGCATGCAGAGAAGCACCGCCGTCAACGCACAGAACCTCTATGGCTTTCTGAAACTCCTGCTCGTCGGCCTCATCTTCATCCATCTCTTCATCGTCGTCTTCATCTTCGTCCTTGTCGCGGCCGCGGGGAGGTATGTCTCCTTGCCGCTGCTTGGCTTTGCCGCGGCGTCCTCCCTGGCCGGGGCGCTTCTTGCCGGATCCTCCAGTACCTTCCTGGGCCTTCTCCTTGTCGCGTCACTCGTACTCAGCTTTCTGCTGCTCGACAAGCTGTTCAACCTTCTTGCAACTCTGGAGATCATGGCCCTTGGTGCGGTGGATCTTGCAGTACTGCTTGTCGGAGCCGCCCTACTTGTCGGCGGCCGCCACGGGTTCGGCCTCCTTGGCGCCACCTCCGTTGCCGGACTGCTCAACAGCTAGCACATCTTTGCCTTTCCTTCTTCTGTTGTTCCGCCGCCGGTTTTTCTTTGCCGGGGCAGCATCTTCGCTGTTAGATCCTCCTGCTCCTGTGTTCTCTCCGGGGAGTTTCCTCCCGTCCTCAGCACGTGCACACTTGTCAGCCAGGGCGTATAGCTCACTGACGTCTCTGATCTTGCACATCGCCATCTCCTCCCGCATCCTGCGGTTGCGCACGTTCTGATGGAACGCGCTGATGACCGCGGCAAGGTGGACATCTGGAATGTTGCGCTGCACTTGGCTGAATCTCTGAATATACTTGCGCAGGGGCTCCCCTTCCTTCTGGGCAAGCAGATGTAGATCGCTCTCCTGGCCATGAGGCTTATGGCCGCCTGTAAAGGCGCCGACAAACTGATGGCACAGATCCGCCTATGAGGATATGGAGTTGTCCGGCAAGTGCATGAGCCAGGATCTGACATTGGGCTTGAGCACCAGTGGGAAGTAGTTGGCAAGGATCTTGTCGTCGTGCCCCCCGGCAGCTTGCACCGCGATGGTGTAGATGCTGAGGAACTCTGACGGATGCAACCTGCCATCGTACTTCTCTGGTACATCTGGCTTGAAGTTCTTTGTACTGGGCCACTGGACTTGCCGCAGCTCACGAAAGAACGCAGGGCAACCTACCGCGTACGGCAAGTCGCCTGGTTCCCCTGGCGCATGCATATCGACAGTGGGCCCAGCGCGCTAGTCTGATTGACGCCACGCTTCTCTTCGACGCTCGATACGAGTACGGGCATCTTCTTGTTGTCGTTCTTGAAGAACTTGGCGCTGCTCGCGGCGAGCTCGTGGGTCTGATGACGCTGTGGAGTCAGTGTCAAGGTTGACCCGGCGAGTCGGTGATCTTGGCCTTTGGGGCGGGGAGTGCATGGTGGTTGCACCCCCGCCGGTCTTGTCGCCATCGGCTCGCGTCCGGCAATCTTGCCGTGGCTGCGACGCATTCGGCTGCCGTGGAGTGTCGCCGTTGGCGAAGCCGATGAGGCTCTGAATGGTGGCCCTCCAACCGTCTATCTTGTCCGCCGTTGGATGGTAATCCAGGAGCAGTTGGGCTCGGGCCAACGCTTCTTCTAGAGTCTTCGGTGGCGGTGGTGAACGGTGCGAGGAGCGGGATATGCTCGGACTTCTAACTACGTTAGAAGGAGCAGGGTCCCGTCCAGGCGACCGCGTCTTGCTCATGCCAGCAGGTTGGCGTGCATGCTGGTCTTGAGCACCCTGAGATCCACCAGCTCGATTTTGGTCCAACGAGCGTATGGTACCGCGAGTACCATGACGCTGTTGGCCCCGCACCTCCTGAGAGGGGCGCGGTGCATGCACGGACGCCGAGGTTTGCGCAGCCTTGTCCTTGGACCTGGCGGCAGAGTGAGCTCCCTCGTCGGCGCCCGCTCCTCCGCCGGCGTCTACCCCACCACCCGTTTGCTCCGGTGGTGGTGGGATCGACGTGGACGGAGCAACCACCTCCGAAGCCTTCTTCTTCGGTGCCATGTCGATGAAGATGATGAAGAAGATGAAGATCTGGCTCGCGTGAATGCCGGATCGGGTTCACACAACCTCGACAGCCCCTACCTGGCGCGCCAAAGATGTCGTGGGAACGAACACCTATGGGGGGCGGAGGCCGCACGAAGAGCGGATCGAGGCGAAGCACGCGAGCGATTTTACCCAGCTTTGGAGCTCTCCGGAGAGATAATACTCCTACTGCTGCTTGTCGGATTATATTGTGTTCGTGCTCGGGAGCGTTGAGAGCTACAAGACCGAGCGTGAGTGTTTTCTGGTCTCCCCCCTTTTACGTTGCGCATGGGCCTCCTTTTATATGCTCAAGGGGTCACCAACAGGTGGCAACGCACGCAAGGGAAAAAGTGTAAAAGAACTGTGGTTGGTACACCTATTCACAGTGTATCATATCTAACGCTGACGGCAGGGGACAAAGGCATTAAATGCCCGTCCTCTTCGCCCAAACAGTGCAGAAAAGTGACCGTTAGGGACGCCACCGTTCGCCACGATGGCGATCTTGTCAGCTCCGCTTGCCACCTCGCACCGCTTGGCTGCACAGCCTCTCGCCACGCGTGCCTGGAGCGGTCCCAGGGCGACACGTTGACGGATGCGCTGGAGCGTAGGTACAGAGTGGCATCCTGCCGCGGCAAGCGTCTTGTCGCGGCCGTTGTCTTGTCGCGTCCGGAAGCTTGTCGCTCGCCGGGTCTTGCCGGGACGCGTAGCGCGTCGCGGCAAGTTCCTTGAAAATGCCTTGGTTGGCCTTCCCGGCTAGCTCCTCTTGCCGGGGCCTTGTCCTTCCCGGCAAGCTCCTCTTGCCGGGGCCTTGTCTTCTCGGCTTGAACACTTTGTTCTTGAATGGCTCCAAGGGAACCACGGAGGATTTTGGCGGGCACCCGGCAAACCTTGCCGCGGGGCGCTGCGACTGCCCGTGCACAAGTTCGGGATACTAAGGTACCCCTACTTTAGTACACCGACACTCTCAATCCTCCATGCCCAAGAGCTCCATTGGCACCTGGCCAAGTAGCTGACCCCACAAGCCTCAAACGTGGTGAGGACTTTCCTGAAGAATGGGCTAAGCGCCAAGCTAAATTGGCAAGACAAGCCAAGGAGGCAGTGAAGAAATTCAATGAGGATTCTGCCACTGCTACTGCTACTGAGGCCTCGGTCAAACCGAGGAAATCCATGCCAAAGAAGCCTGCTCGTAAGCCTAGTGCTTCACCAACAGCGCCCTCACGGCCAAGTTCCTCAGCAATGCCCTCGCGGCAAATTCCTCACTCTGCTACTGCTCCACCAAAGTCCTCAGCAGCTCCTTCAAAGTCCTCAGCTCCTGTGCATCTGGCTACATGTTAAAGGACTACTGGTTTTTCGATTGCCTCTGGTGTTTCAGCAAGTTCCTTAGCTGCACCAACTTCCTCATCAAGCCCCACACTGTTGAAGACTAAAGCAACAGCTGGACGAGGTCCTGGGCCAAGTCCAAAGAAGAAACAGGTCGCATTCCATGTGCCCTCTGATGATGAAGCTTCTAATGATGAACTCGCAGAAATCATCAGAGACAGACAGGTGAAGGCCGCTAGAGCCAAAGGCACATCTGTGCCACTGCTTTTGGATCCATGGAAAATCCTCGATTACATTGATCTCTGGCAAAAGGATCCAAACACCCCAATGCCTGATTTTCCTCTGACCGCTGGTCAAAGTCACATGCTGACCCATTTCATCACTGAAGAGAAATGGAAGTTTGAAAAGGCAAGAGAGATCAAGAAAGCTCAATACAGAAAGGAGAAGCTTCTGAAGAAAAACGTTGTCAGAATGACACCTGAGGAACTTCTCCAGGCTCAGTCTGAAATTCAAACCCTCAGCAAAGACTTTGATGCCTACTATGCTGATTGGCAAGGAGCCAAAGTGAGATTCGTCAATCTGACGAAGAAATTTACAAATATTGCAGCCCCATCGCAACAAGAAAATCGTCAGGCTGCAGACTCTGCTTAGCCTGCTGAAGAACATGCCAGCACCGCTGATGACTTTCAGCCTGCTGAAGAAAATGCTCGTTCCAGGGCTGGTGAAGAAATTCCAGCCGCTGAAGAAATTGCCAGGGCATCCACTAGTAGTGCGCCTGAAGAAACTGAAGTGATCAGGGCAACTGCATCAGTTGCGCCTGAAGAAAGTCAACCAGATTCCTCAGCTCCTCCCGCGCCTACACCAACTCCAATTCTTCCATCTACCTATGATGTGAAGAAGACAAAGGCTGCAGAGCGAGCTGCAGTGAAGAAAAGTAAGGCATCAGCTGCGTCAAATTCTTCGGCTGCGAAGAAAATGAAGCCAATGACCAGCTCCTTTGAAAATCCAATTGATGATGTTCCAATTTCCTCCATGCCATCAAAGGACCTTGTTCCTTTCGGAGTAGACTATGTGATCCCAAGCGGATCTGATGAAGAAAATCATTCTGCTGGTTCGTCAGAGCAGCTCGATGAAGAAATTGAAGTGGATGCAATCCCTTCAACGCCAATCATTTCCTCACCTATGCCTCAGTTCACAGCTGACGAGGCTGGTGTTGAGGAAATTGAAGATGAAGATGTGGATATAGGATGCACCACACCTGTGATGAATGATGACTTTTGGGAAAGTCAGCATCCCAATACTCCTCTCTTCACACCTATCCAACAGATTCCTTAGTCCCCTGCAACAACAGTTCAAATGGGCTCTAAAGAAACTCAACCCACTGTCTCTGTGAATGAAGATATTGAAGCCGCTAGTGCTGAAGAACCTGCTGCTACTGATCCTCAGATTGCACAAGAAGAGGAACCAGAAATTCCTTAGCCTGAAGACCTGAGCTTGCGATTCCTGAGGTGGTGATGCAACTCACTGACATCCCTCTGCCCAAGCCAAAGAATCCGTACTCAAGCAAACAGAAGTTCAAGGCTGAAGACTTCTTTTCCGAGCATGTATTCTTCACTGACTACAACCCCTATGACTCTGCTCGCATAAGGAAGAGGCATTTCTAGACTGCTAGTCAAGCCAACTTCTATTCCTCAGTGCTGTTTGACAAAGACAAAATCTTCGATCATGAACATATTCCTCACGTGGATATGGAATCTCTGCCATGCTTTGAGCCAGTCCTCAGTGTTCTTCACGATGCAGGATTACTCAATTTCTGCACTGACATCTGCGATTAGAATGAAGAACTCATTCTTCAGTTCTACGCGACACTGCATACCACTGGAGACGCTGAAGATATCAACTCATGGGTATTGGACTGGATGACTGAAAACACTCACTACAAGGCACCAGCAACTGAATTGCTTCGTGTCCTTCCTCTTAGTCCTCCCCATGACAGTGCACGTTGCATCTACAGTGACCCTGAGCTGACAAATCACTATATGCAAGTGCTCATGAAGCCTTTGAAGCCAGGGAAGGCCCCACGAACCAAATTCCTCGTCAAGGAATTACTCTATGTGCCTCGGACTGTCTATCGCATTCTGACGAAGACAATGAGTCCTATCAAAGGCCACGACTCAAATGATGAAGAAGTCGTTGGCATCATGAAGAATATGCTTTTCAACATCATTCATGGCGTTCCCATAAACTTCCATGATTTCTTCATGAGGACTCTGGGCAATATTGCTATGTCACCATTCGAGCTGAAGCCCTATGCTCCTTGGATTATGAGATTCATCAGGGCAAGATCTTCACTGAATTACAAAGCTGACACTCTGAACCACGGTAGCTACTTGCCTCCCATTGAAGTCCTCAAACGAACAGTTTCATCAGCTGATGATAAAGGCAAGGCCGCTGCTGTGATCGATGAAGGCATTCGTCCATTGGATGGTGAATTTCGCAAGGCTGCATCTTACTCTACCAATGATGACTCTGCCACACATGACACTGCCGCAAATACCTTAGCCAAGAAAAATCCTCAAGACACAGCACCCAGGGTGATGACTGACCGTGAGTTACTCCTCAGTCTTCATCAGAAGGTTGATCGCAATCACAAATGGGTAAAGCGTCAGTTTGGTGCACTTCTTCACAATATGACCTCAACACACAATGCCGTGAAGAATAACCAATACTACCTTCATGAAACCTTCAACCGCACCTGGGTTGTCCTCATTCATGCCTATAGCGCTGAAGAACTAAAGACTATGGGTCTCAAGGAAGAATTTGACTGGTCTGCACCTCCTCCGAAGAAATTCAAGCGAGTCAAAGTTCCTCCACTGGTGGCCAGCTCTTATTCTTCATCGCGTGACACTGATGAGTATGAAGATTTGGACGACACTACGGCAGGCCCTGCTACAACAAACAACCCCGACAACGCTGGCGCTCCTCCATCAACTTGAAATTCTTCAGGGGCGTTAGTCCTCAGTTTCAATCCTTTTGGTCATTTGATGACAAAAGGGGAGAAATCTGAGTTAGTCTTCAAGCGGGTCTATATTAAGGGCAATTTTTTTAAGTTAAAACTCTCGTTCTTCTGAAGCTTTTATTTGGATCGAGTTGTAATCTTAAACCCGATGGTGTGCTGATACTTTTGTTGCACTATGTTCTGATACTTTTGATGCTTTCGGCATGCTTATTCCTCGTTAATGATATTGCACGCATGCTGAATTTCATCAGGCACCATATTTCATCATGCATTTCAAATTCTTCATATTATATATCAAACGTGTGTATGAATTACAAGATATAGGGGGAGATCTCCATGATTCAACTCTTCAAATGTGCATTGCCTCAAACGCAAATTCCTCACTATGCACATCTTCAGGGGGAGTTCATCTATATCTTGCTATGAAATTCCTCAGTATCAGTATTTACACTTCATATGTTTATCCCCGTTGAAAACTTAACCTATATTGTCATCAATCACCAAAAAGGGGGAGATTGTAAGTGCATCTAGTGCCCCTTAGTGATTTTGGTGTATTGAAGACTTATAGGTTAAGGGACTAATGCGTTTGTGAGTATACATAGGTCTATAAGTCTATGAGGAGTTTGATATTTACAGAGAAAGTCGACCCCTAAAAATGAAGTTCTTCAACTGAAGACTTTGATATTCTGAAGACTTTCTGAAGACTTTGAAAGTGAAGAAATTGGTGTGACCTTGAAGACTTGGTATTCATTTGAGGAACATGAAGCGTGAAGACTTTTGTTTTCATAGTTTCATTTTCTCTTTCTCGAGTCATAGGAAACATCGTACTGTTAAAGGGGGTCGAGGAAATACTAAGGAAAAATTTCCATGTGATGCTCAACTCAAAATCCTACACCTACCAATCCCTTCGAGTGAAGCCTTTGGAAATCTCATACAGTTCAGTCACTTTCTTCAGTGACAGAGACGAAGTTCTTCTGGTCGCTGATGAATTTGTTCTGACTGAGGAGTTAGGAATTCGCGAGTTCGATTTGCCTACATAGTGAGGAACATGATAGCCCCGAGGAATTCGAAAGTCAAATTTCCGACCGTTGCTGTGCTGCGCGCCAGCTGTCCCAAAATATCTTATCCACCTAACGGTCATATCATTGAAGGGCATTTATGTCTTATCATGTCGGGCTGCTCCCTAGGCTATAAATAGCCGCCCCCTACAACCACTAGCTGGTTGGCTGCTCCGAGAGAACTTGACACTTGTCATTTGAGAGCAACCCATCCTCTGAGGACTTTGAGCGAAAATCATCAAGTGAGGAAAACCCAACACCAAACCCCTACAAACCCAAAGTGATTGAGCATCACTGAAGAAATTGATCCTGCGTGGATCCGATGCTTGTTACCTTTGAAGACTTTGCTTCTTCCAGAAGGTTAGGCGTCAAGGTGTAGAGCATCCAAGAGAAATTGTGGATCGCCGAGTGACCAAGTCTGTGAAGGTTTGGAAGTCGCCTGAAGACTTATCACGAGTGATTGGACGGGGTCTGCGTGACCTTAGTTCAAGGAGAATACGGTGAGGACTGGGTGTGCTGAGCTGCGTGCTCAGTTACTGGGTGTCCGGGACTGTGTGTCCTCGAGTTTAAATACTCAGCCGCTCCAACCAGACGTACAACTGAGACAACAGTTGGAACTGGTCTACCAAATCATTGTCTTCACCAACCTAACTGGTTCTATTTCCTCAACCCTTTCATTTCCTCATTACTGTGTTGAGTGTTTGTTCATATCTGTGTTTGAAGACTTTGACTGAAGACTTTCTCAATTTCCTCAGTTCAATTTCTTCAGTCTGTTTGTCTTCATCTTGTGTTATCCTGTGATTACGCTTTCTGTACTCTGTGCTTGTCTTCATTTCATCATGATGACCATGCTTGTATTCTGTTATGCTTACTTCTGAGTACTTATTCTGCTGCTAGTAGTTCTTCGTTAAGGAATTTCCTCACTGGCAAATTCCTCAGTGAAGAATTCATAAAAATCGCCTATTCACTCCCCCTCTAGTCGATATAACGCACTTTCATCCTCGTGGGAGGAGTCCGCCTCGGAGTCATCGGACGATGAGTCCGATAACACCTGGCACCGGGAACTCCTTCGAGTTCCCGTGGCCTTCTTCTTGGCCTTCTTCTCCGGCACCACGTAAGGCGCTGGGACCAGCAGCCCTGTCAAACGGGCATCTGCTGGGTCTTCTGGAAGGGGAGCCGGACAGTTAACCTGTCCGGACGTCTTCTGCCAGGCCTGATAAAGGTAATGGGAGTTTAGATCCCACATAGAGTCAAACTATGGAAAGCAAGTGTCCCGTAAAGGATAATATAGCTTACCTCGCCAGCCTGACGGTGCGAGCTGAATCCGCCATCTTCGGTACCGGATGCGGGAGCCTCGGCACCCTTGAACAGCACCCTCCGGGCCTCTTCGTACGTAGTGTCGAAGAGCCTGCTCAAGGTCTGGTGCTATGCCCGATCGAACTCCCACAAGTTGAAGTCCCGCTGTTGGCACGGGAGAATCCGGCGGATGAGCATGACCTGGACTATGTTGACAAGCTTGAGCTTGTTGTTCACCAGGGTTTGGATACAAGATTGGAGTCCAGTCAGCTCCTCCGAATCGCCCCATGACGGGCCCTTCTCTTTCTAGGAGGTGAGCCGTGTGGGGATGCCAGATCTGAATTCAGGGGTCACTGCCCATTCAGGGTCACGCGGCTCGATGACATAGAACCACCCCGATTGCCACCCTTTGATGGTTTCCACGAAGGCGCCCTCGAGCCAGTTGACGTTGGGCATCTTTCCCACCATGGCGCCTCCGCACTCCGCTTGGCGGCCACCCACTACCTTCGGCTTGACATTAAAAGTCTTTAGCCATAAGCCGAAGTGGGGCTGGATGCAGAGGAAAGCCTCGCACACGACGATAAACACCGAGATGTTGAGGATGAAATTCGGGGCCAGATCATGGAAATCGAGGCCATAGTAGAACATGAGCCCCCGGACAAATGGGTGGAGTGGGAAGCCCAGTCCGTGGAGTAAATGGGGAAGGAACACCACCCTCTCATGGAGCCTGGGGGTGGGGATGAGCTGCCCCTCATCGGGGAGCCGGTGCGCGATATTGCTGGACAAATATCCGGCCTTGCGCAGCTTTTTGATGTGCCCCTCCATGACGGAGGAGGCCATCCACTTGCCTCCCGCTCCGGACATGGTTGGAGAAGGTTGAGGTGAGATGTGCGGACTTGTGCGCTGGAGCTCGAGTGCGCGGAGATTGATAAGCAAAGGAGGAAGAAGGCGTAGGTGAAAAGGTGGATCCTTGTCCCCTTATATATGGGCGGACGAAACTATGCGTCCCCACCAGCCCGGTAAAACTCGCTTATCTCCCAAGCGCCGCAATTAATGGCGCGGTTGGGTTACCCACGTCCGTATTGATGACAATCCCGGAATAAGGGGACACGATCTCTGCTTTGACAAGACGTGCCAAGGAAACCGCTTCGCTAAACGCGCTGAGGTGGAGCAATAAAAACAATTCGAGTAAAGGCTTGGCCATGGTGTGACGTCATGCCACGAAATACGTCAGCAGATTGAACTTGTGTAAATATTATTCTCTCTACGGTGGTATGTGGAATTTATTTTGCAGAGCCGGACACTATCCTGGTGTTCAAAATCTTCTATGAATTATACGGAGGAGGAACCCGCCTTGCAATGTCGAAGACAATATGCGCGCCGGACTTGTCGTCATTGAAGCCTGGTTTAGGGGCTACTGAGGGAGTCCTGGACTAGGGGGTGGCCGGATAGTCGAACTATCACCATCCGTCGGACTCCAAGACTATGAAGATACAAGATTGAAGACTTCGTCCCGTGTCCGGATGGGACTTTCCTTGGCGTGGAAGGCAAGCTTGGCGATACGGATATGTAGATCTCCTACCATTGTAACCGACTCTATGTAACCCTAGCCCTCTCCGGTGTCTATATAAACCGGAGGGTTTTAGTCCGTAGGACGAACAACAATCATACCATAGGCTAGCTTCTAGGGTTTAGCCTCCTTGATCTTGTGGTAGATCTACTCTTGTACTACCCATATCATCAATATTAATCAAGCAGGAGTAGGGTTTTACCTCCACCGAGAGGGCCCGAACCTGGGTAAAAACATTTTGTCCCTTGTCTCCTGTTACCATCCGCCTAGACGCACAGTTCGGGAGCCCCTACCCGAGATTCGCCGGTTTTGACACCGACACCCATATTAAGGAGAATCCCGTAATAGGAGGACACAATCTCTACTTCGACAAGACGTGCTGATAAAACCGCCTCGCGATATGTGCATCGGCAGGTTATGAAAATGGCTCGAATAATGACCGGACCGTGGCGTGACGTCATGCTATAAAAAGCTGTCAGCGGATTAGATTTGTGGAATATTATGCTCTCTACTGTGGTAAATGGAATTTGTTTTGCAGAGCCGGACACGATCCTTGTGTTCTAAATCTTTTACGAAGTATTCGGAGAAGGAACCCGCCTTGCAATGCCGAAGACAATTTGCGCGCCAGACTCATCGTCATTGAAGCCTGGTTTAGGGGCTACTAAGGGAGTCCTGGATTAAGGGGTCCTCGGACAGCCGGACTATATACTTTGGCCGGACTGTTGGACAATGAAGATACAAGATTGAAGACTTCGTCCCGTGTCCGGATGGGACTCTCCTTTGCATGGAAGGCAAGCTTGGTATTCAGATATGTAGATTTCCTTCTCTGTAACCGACTCTGTGTAACCCTAGCCCCTCCGGTGTCTATATAAACCGGAGGGTTTAGTTCGTAGGGCAACAACAATCATAATCATAGGATAGCTTATAGGGTTTAGCCTCTACAATCTCGTGGTAGATCAACTCTTGTAATACTCATATCATCAAGATCAATCAAGCAGGAAGTAGGGTATTACCTCCATCGAGAGGGCCCGAACCTGGGTAACACATCATGTCCCCTGCCTCCTGTTACCATTAGCCTTAGACGCACAGTTCGGGACCCCCTAACCGAGATCCGCCGGTTTTGACACCGACACGCGCCCTTCCCATGGCTGTCGGCCCTAGGAATAGAAAGGGGAGGGCTAGCCCCTCTTTCCTTCCATCCACCTAGGAGGAAGGAAAGGGGGGCGTTGCGTCCTCCTGCCTCCCCCCTCCCCCCGTAGTCATATAAGGAAGGGAGCGCTAGAGGGCAGGAGCCTAAGGGGGTCGGCCGGCCACCCTTGGGGCGCCTTCTGGCTGCCTCCCCTCCCCCCACCTATATATATGAGGGAGGGGGCGCCACACAAAGACCGCAACAATCTCTTAGTCGTGTGCGGCGCCCCTCTCCACAGTTTAGTCCTCGGTCCAGTTTTTCCATAGTGCACAGCGAAGCCCTATAGGAACAAGTTCACCATCATCGTCACCACGCCGTCGTGCTATTGGAACTCATCCACTACTTCACCCGTCTTGCTGGATCAAAAAGGCGAGGACGTCATTGAGATGAACGTGTGTTGAACATGGAGGTGTCGTGCATTCAGTACTTGATCGGTTGGATCTCAAAGGTGCTTGACTACATCAACCGTGTTGTTAAGTGCTTCCACAAAACGGTCTACGAGGGTACGTAGACATACTCTCCCCTCTCGTTGCTATGCATCTTCATGGATAGATCTTGCATGTGCATAGAATTTTTTTTGTTTTCCATCCATCATTCCCCAACAGTGGCATCCGAGCCAGGTCTATGCGTAGATGATATGCGCGAGTAGAGCACAAAGGAGTTGTGGGCGGTGATGGTCATACTACTTACCACCAACATCTTATTTTGATTCAGTGGCATTGTGGGATGAAGCGGCCTGAACCAACCTTACATGTCCATGCTCATGAGACTAGTTCCACCGATTGACATGCAACTTGTTTTGCATAAAGGTGGCTGGCAGGTATCTATTTCTCCTACTTTAGTTGAATCAAATTTGACTATGGCCGGTCCTTGAAGAAGGTTAAAACAGCAAACTTGATAATCACCGTTGTGGTTTTTGCGTAGTTAAGAACGGTTCTTGCTAGAAGCCCATAGCAGCCACGTAAAACTTGCAACAACAAAGTAGAGGACGTCTAACTTGTTTTTGCAGGGCATGTTGTGATGTGATATGGTCAAGATGTGATGTGATATACGCTGTTGTTTGAGATGATCATATTTTGTAATATCGACAACCGGCAGGAGCCTTAGGGTTGTCTCTTAATTATTGTATGAAATACAAGCGCCATGTAATTGCTTTACTTTATCGCTATGCGTTAGCAATAGTTGTAGAAGAAATAGTTGGCGAGATGACCCCAATGCAATGATGGAGATCAAGGTGTCGAGCCGGTGACGCTGGAGACAATGACGATGCTTTAGAGATGGAGATCAAAAGCACAAGATAATGATGGCCATATCATGTCACATATTTTGATTGAATGTGATGTTTGCCCTTTATGCATCTTATTTTGCTTAGAATGGCGATAGCACTATAATATGATCCCTTCACCAAATTTCAAGATACAAGTGTTCTCCCCGAGTATGCACCATTGCCAAAGTTCGTTGTTTCGATGCACCTCGTGATTATATGGTGTGATAGACTCTAAGTTCACATACAATGGGTGTGATACAGTTTTGCACACGCATAATACTTGGGTTAAACTTGATGAGACTAGCATGTACAGACATGGTCTCGGAACACTGGAGACTGGAAGGTCGAATGTGAGTCATATAATAGATATGATCAACATAGAGATGTTCACCATTGATGACTACCCCATCTCACGTGATGATTGGATATGGGTTAGTTCATTTGGATCATGTATCACTTAGATAACTTGAGAGATGTTTATTTAAGTGGGAGTTCATTAGTTTTGATTAACTAAACTTAATTTATCATGAACTTAGTCTTAATAGTTTTGCATATCTATGTTGTAGATCAATGGCCCGTGCTACCATTCCCTTGAATTTTAATGCGTTCCTAGAGAAAGCTAAGTTGAAAGATGATGGTAGCAATTACACGAACTGGGTAGGATTATGCTCATTCCTGCTCAGAAGAATTATGTCCTTGATGCACCGCTAGGTGACACACCTGCTGCGGGGGCGACTGCAGATGTTATGAACGTCTGGCAGACACAATCTGATGACTACTCAATAGTTTAGTGTGCCATGCTTTATGGCCTAGAACTGGGACTTCAAAGACGTTTTGAACATCACAGAGCATATGAGATGTTCCAAGAGCTGAAGTTGATATTTCAAGCTAATACCCGGTTTGAAGAGATATGAAGTCTCCAAAAAGTTCTATAGCTGCAATATGGAGGAGAATAGTTCTGTTAGTGAACACATACTCAAAATGTCTGGGTATCATAACCACTTGACTCAGTTGGGAATTGATCTTCCAGTTGAGAGTGTTATTGACAGAGTTCTTCAGTCACTGCCACCAAGCAATAAAGGCTTCGTGATGAACTATAATATGCGAGGGATGACGAAAATGATTCACGAGCTCTTCGCAATGCTTAAGGCCGCGGAGGTAGGAATCAAGAAGGAGCATCAAGTGTTGATGGTTAACAAGACCACTAGCTTCAAGAAAAATGGAAAGGGAGAGAAAGGAAACTTCAAGAAGAATGGCAAGAAAGTTTCCACTCCCGTGAAGAAGCCCAAAGCTAGACCCAAGCCTGAAACTGAGTGCTTCTACTGCAAAGGGAATGGTCACTAGAAGCGGAACTGCCCCAAATACTTGGCGGATAAGAAGGATGGCAAAGTGAACAAAGGTATATTTGATATACATGTTATTGATGTGTACCTTACTAATGCTCGTAGTAGTGCCTAGGTATTTGATACTAGTTCAGTTGCTCATATTTGTAACTCGAAACAGGAGCTACGGAATAAACGATGATTGGCTAAGGACGAGGTGACGATGCACGTTGGGAATGGTTCCAAGGTCGATGTGATCCCGTCGGCACGCTACCTCTACACCTACCTTCGGGATTAGTTTTAGACCTCAATAATTGTTATTCGGTGCCAACATTGAGCATGAACATTATATCTGGATCTTGTTTATTGCGAGATGGTTATTCATTTAAATCGGAGAATAATGGTTGTTCTATTTATATGAGTAATATCTTTTATGGTCATGCACCCTTGATGAATGGTCTATTCTTGTTGAATCTTGATCATAGTGATACACATATTCATAATATTAATGCCAAAAGATGTAAAGTTTGATAATGATAGTGCAACATACTTATGGTATTGCCGTTTAGGTCATATTGGTGCAAAGTGCATGAAGAAACTCCATGCGGATGGACTTTTGGAATCACTTGATTATGAATCATTTGATACTTGCAAACCATGTCTCAGGCAAGATGACTAAAACTTCGTTCTCCGGAACAATGGAGCGAGCTAATGACTTATTGGAAATAATACATACCGATGTATGCAGTCCAATGAGTGTTGAAGCACGCAGCGGGTATCGTTATTTTCTGACCTTCACAGATGATTTGAGTAGGTATGTATATATCTACTTGATGAAACACAAGTCTGAAACATTTGAAAAGTTCAAAGAATTTCAGAGTGAAATGGAGAATCATCATAACAAGAAAATAAAGTTTCTACGATCTGATCGTGAAGGAGAATATTTGAGTTACGAGTTTGGCCTTCATTTAAAACAATGTGGAATTGTTTCACAACTCACGCCACTTGGAACACCATAGTGTAATGGTGTGTCCGAATGTCATAACCGTACTTTATTAGATACGGTGAATTCTATGATGTCTCTTACCGATTTACAACTATCATTTTGGGGTTATGCATTAGAGACAGCCGCATTCACGTTAAATAGGGCACCGTCTAAATCCATTGAGACAACACCGTATGAACTATGGTTTGGCAAGAAACCTATTGTTTCTTAAAGTTTGGGGATGCGACACTTATGTCAAAAGGTTTTAGCCTGATAAGCTCGAACCCAAATTGGAGAAGTGCATCTTCATAGGATACCCTAAGGAAACTATTGGGTACACCTTCTACCACAAATCTGAAGGCAAGATCTTTGTTGCCAAGAATGGGTCCTTTCTAGAGAAGGAGTTTCTCTCGAAAGAAGTGAGTGGGAGGAAAGTGGAACTTGATGAGGTAATTGTACCTTCTATCGTATTGGAAAGTAGCACATTAGAGAAAACCGTTCCCATAATGCCTACACCAACTAGAGAGGAAGATAATCATGATGATCATGAAACTTCGGATCAAGTCTACTGGGCCTCATAGGTCGACCCAAACACGTTCCACACCAGAGTGGTACGGTAATCCTGTCCTGGAAGTCATGTTATTAGACCATGGTGAACCTACGAACTATGAAGAAGCTATGATGAGCCCAGATTCCAATAGATGGCTTGAGGCCATGAAATCTGAGATAGGGTCCATGTATGGACTTTGGTGGACTTGCCCGATGATCAGCAAGCCATTGGGAATAAATGGATCTTCAAGAAGAAGACAGGCGTTGATGGTAATGTCACTGTCTCCAAAGCTTGACTTGCCGCAAAAGGGTTTTGGCAAGTTCAAGGGATTGACTATGATGAGACTTTCTCACCCATAGCGATGCTTAAGTCTGTCCGAATCATGTTAGCAATTGCCACATTTTATAATTATGAAATCTGGCAAATGGACGTCAAAACTGCATTCCTTAATGGATTTCTTAAAGAAGAGTTGTATATGATGCAACCAGAAGGTTTTTTTATCCTAAAGGTGCTAACAATGTGTGCAAGCTCCAGCGATCCATCTATGGACTGGTGCAAGCATCTCGGAGTTGGAATATACGTTTTGATGATGTGATCAAAGCATATGGTTTTATATAGACTTATGGTGAAGCATGTATTTACAAGAAAGTGAGTGGGAGCTCTGTAGCATTTCTGATATTATATGTGGATGAGATATTGTTGATTGGAAATGATATAGAATTTCTGGATAGCATAAAAGGATACTTGAATAAGAATTTTTCAATGAAAGACCTCGGTGAAGCTGCTTATATATTGGGCATCAAGATTTATAGGGATAGATCGAGACGCTTAATAGGACTTTCACAAAGCACATACCTTGACAAAGTTTTGAAGAAGTTCAAAATGGATCGGTCAAAGAAATGGTTCTTGCATATATTGCAAGGTGTGAAATTGAGTCAGATTCAAAGCCCAACCATGACAGAAGATAGAGAGAAAATGAAAGTCATTCCCTATGCCTCAGCCATAGGTTCTATCATGTATGCTATGTTGTGTACCAGACCTGATGTGTGCCTTGCCATAAGTTTGGCAGGGAGGTACCAAAGTAATTCAGGAGTGGATCACTGGACAACGGTCAAGAACACCCTAAAGTACCTGAAAAGGACCAAGGATATGTTTCTAGTTTATGGAGTTGACGAAAAGCTCGTCGTAAATGGTTACGTCGATGCTAGCTTTGATACTGATCCGGATGACTCTAAGTCACAAACCGGATATGTATTTGTATTGAATGGTGGAGCTGTGAGTTGGTGCAGTTCCAAAAAGAGCATCGTGGCGGCATATACGTGTGAAGCGGAGTACATAGCTGCTTCGGAAGCAGCACATGAAGGAGTCTGGATGAAGGAGTTCATATCCGATCTGGGTGTAATACCTGGTGCATCTGGTCCAACGAAAATCTTTTGTGATAACACTGGAGCAATTGCCTTACCGAAGAAATCCAGGTTTCACAAGAGAACCAAACACATCAAGAGACGCTGCAACTCCATTCATGAAAAGGTCAAGGATGGAGATATAGAAATTTGCAAAATACATACGGATCTGAATGTAGTAGACCCGTTGACTAAGCCTCTTGCGCGAGCAAAACATGATCAGCACCAAGACTCCATGGGTATTAGATTCATTACAATGTAATCTGGGTTACTGATTCTAGTGCAAGTGGGAGAACGATGGAAATATGCCCTAGAGGAAATAATAAAGTTTTTATTATTATATTTCCTTATTCATGATAAAGGTTTATTATTCATGCTAGAATTGTATTGACCGGAAACTTAAATACATGTGTGGATACATACACAAAATACTGTGTCCCTAGTGAGCCTCTACTAGACTAGCTCGTTGATCAAAGATGGTTAAGGTTTCCTAACCATAGACATGTGTTGTCACTTGATAACGGGATCACATCATTAGTAGAATGTGGACAAGACCCATCCGTTAGCTTAGCATATGATCGTTCAGTTTATTGCTATTGCTTTCTTAATGTCAAATACTTATTCCTTCGACTATAAGTACAATCTATTGATGTTATGCAGCTTGAGTTAGTGGATATAAGCGTCAAACAAGCACAGTCCTGGGCAGGGCTAATGTAACGCCCCGAATCCAATGTGCCAGGTGTCTTCCAGTTATTCGCCGTTGTTGCCATGTCATCTTCTTGCGTGTTGCATTTTGCCATGTCATCATCTGCATTTCAGCAACATCTTTTTCAAAACTTGCATCCGTTTGGGTTCCCCCAGTTCTCTCCGTTGTCCGTTCTAAGCCCAAAACACTCCCACATGCACCCACGGCACCCCTCTTATCTTGTTTTGTGAGCCGCCAGAAAACATTCTCAGAATGGGCCGAGATTTGCCGAGTGGCCTTGGTATATCATCGGTAGACCGCCCGTCAAATTTCGTTCCATTTGGAGGTCGTTTGTTGCCCCAACGGTTAACCGTGTAACCGCAAAAGCCCCTTTTGTCTTGCAGCCCAACACCCCTCCACACATCCCACTAGACCATCAAACTCCCCTCCATGCTCTCCGTCGTTGGATCACGATCGTGTGGGCGAAAACCGCACCTCATTTGGACTCTCCTTGCTCCCTCTACCTATATAAACACCTTCCCCTCCATTTTTCATGGACGAAACCCTAGCCCCACTCCTTCCCGCCACCGGACAATTCCTCCACTGATGGCCAAACGTGTCCGCGCCGCCCCTCACCCAATCCGCCTCCGCCACGCGGCCTCCTCTGCCTCCAGCAGCCGCGCCCTGCAGCCAGGCCCACCGGGCCCGAGGCCGGCCCGCCCCGGGCCGCACCCGGGCCGCCTCGCCTCTGCGCGCTGCTCGCGCCCTCCGCCGCCCGTCGCTGCCGGCCACCGCGCCTCCTGCCGCCTCGCGCGCCATGCGTCGCCCTCGCCCTCCGTGCCGCCGGTGTCCTACATCCCTCCTCCGGCCGGATACCGTCGCCCGCCTCGCCGGCGCCGGCCGCCTCCACCGCGCCTCGTCGATCCCCTCGCGCTGCCATGCCCCGCACGTCGTTGGTGCTCCTCCAGTGAGAACTCCGGCCGGATCCGGGGAGTGGACGAGATCCACCACTCCCCTGATCCAAACGCGCCCCGTCCCCCTGGATCCGCTCGTCCCGGGTCCATCCTGTTCCATTTCCCCGAGGTCCATTTTTCTTCAGTCCCAAAATTTTCAACAGCTTGTGTGCATGTTTGAGTGATGATATTTTTGTGCATGTTGCTCCGTTTTGCATGTATGATATATCAAAATGTTCATCTCAAAGTGATCTTCATGATGGATTAGTTTGTATCCATGTTCCTATTCATATTGATACCTTAATCTTTATTGCAAAACTGCTATGTGATGTAAACTGCTGGAATCTGATGATTGTTAACATCATTTAGCTATCTTGTGAGTGGTGCAACCATGTCTCTGTTGATGCTATGATGATGATCTTGATACGCACATGTTCTGATCTTCGTCATCTACAAGTTGGTGTGCTTTGAATTCATGTTAGGGTGCATCTTGGCATATTAATCCCTGTTGCAAAAGTCCATGTTGTTGTTAGCTGCCGAAAACTGCTGTAACTTGTTGATTTGTCATTTTTGTTGCATTTTGTGTGTGCATCCTATGAGCATTATGTCTACATGTTTTAGGATAATTTTCATGCCATCTATACAGTGGTTCCATCCATGTATTTTTATGTGCCCTGTAGTGAGTGCATCAAGCTTGTGAAGTGGGCTACTTGTTGTTAATGCTCTGTCAATGATGAAACTGCTATATCATGATGCCATGTTTTCTTGATACTACCAATTAATCTATGCATAATCTGGAGATGCTTAGTTGACATGTTTTGTTGTCAATGTTATGCTCTAGCATTCCATGCCTTTTGATGCCCTATATATGTCCTGTAGCATATGTTTTAATCGCCATGGACATGCTTAAATAATATTCCAGAATTCTGTTAACTTCGGGATACTATGTTGTGAGCTTGTTATTAGTTATTCTATGCCTCTTCTGGAGATGCTCCAATTACATGTTTTGAATTAAGCTATGAGTACTTTGTTCACATGCCATAGTTGTTAATTTTGGATAACATATGCCTCTGTTCCATGCTTGCAAACATGCTATCATAATGTTGCTGTTTTACACTTGCTGAAACTGTTTCAACATTCAATCTTGTCTTATTGATTCGTACTAATCCATGAGTCATATGTATATGATGCCATGATGTTATTTGCTCTTTGTTATGTGTACCTTTATTCCATGTCCTTGGTTGCTAGATATAGTTGTTGTAGCATATTTGTTTCATGCCTCCAACATGCCATCATATTAACTCTGCTCATGAATATGCTCCTTTGTTATAAAGTTGCATTTTGCATTGATCATATTGGTTTAATATTGATGCCTATGAACCTGAACCTTAATGATATTTGAATTATGTTATCTGTACATGAAGTGCATGTCCAGTTTATATGCATATGATTCATGTAGCATGTTGTTTTGACATTTGCAAAGTGTCTACTTGCTGTTTTGGGCAGATTGTTGTTATATCTTGATTGGAGTGTATGTGTTGCACCGTTGCTCCGTTTTGAGCATGCTCTATATAAAACTTGCTTGATTTTGCATGTAGTTTCCTCTTATCATGTTGCGTCCTTGTTTTGAGGTGTTTGCTTGATGTTTGGATGCATTTTGCATCAATGCCATGTTTAACTTGTTTTGCTCATATCTTCTAATCCATAGCTCCGAACTAAATGAACTTTATATGTAACTTGACTAGAATTTCGTGTAGATCATCTTGGTGCATCTTAACTTGCTGTTTAACAACTTGAACATTATGTGTGTTCAGTTCTGGACCAATTTCGAAATTTGCATACGAGGACCTACCGGATTTGTTATATGTTGTTTCCGGCCTCATCTAAACTTGCTTTGATGTGATATTATTGGATGCATCATCTCTTGTCATGAGTAGCATCATATAGCCTTAGTCATGCATCATGCTTGGTTGTGCATCATGTCATGTTTATGTGTTGTGTGTTACCATGTTTTTTGCTTCTTTCCGGTTGTGCTTCTTCTCGATAGTTCATGTTTCGTTGCGACCGTGAGGTTCGTTTGACTACGCTTGCTTCGTCTTTGCCCGTTCGTCTTATTCATGGACTCGTTCTTCTTCCTAGCACGATTTCAGGAAAGATAACCATTACCCTGGATCTCACTATTATCATTGCTATGCTAGTTGCTTCGTTCTATCGCTATGCTGCGCTACCTATCACTTACTTATCAAGCCTCCCAAATTGCCATGTCAGCCTCTAACCTTTTCACCCTTCCCAGCAAACCGTTGTTTGGCTATGTTACCGCTTTTGCTCTGCCCCTCTTATAGCGTTGTTAGTTGCAGGTGAAGTTGAAGATTGCTCCATGTTGGAACATGTTTATGTTGGGATATCACAATATCTCTTATTTAATTAATGCATCTATATACTTGGTAAAGGGTGAAAGGCTCGGCCTTATGCCTGGTGTTTTCTTCCACTCTTGCCGCCCTAGTTTCCATCATACTAGTGTTATGTTCCTTGATTTTGCGTCCCTAACATGGTGTGGGTTTATGGGCCCCTTGAAAGGATCGATATGGTTGACTAGAGGGGGGTGAATAGGCAACTAACAATTTTAGCTTTTCTTTACCAAATTAAACTTTGCATCAAAGTAGGTTGTCTAGATATGCAACTAGGTGAACAACCTATATGATGCGACAACAACAAGTACATGAGCAAGTAAGGGAAACAACACAAGTAAGCTTGCAAAAGTCAAGGCGCGAGATAACCAAGAGTGGAGCCGGTGGAGACGAGGATGTGTTACCGAAGTTCCTTCCTTTTGAGGGGAAGTACGTCTCCGTTAGAGCAGTGTGGAGGCACAATGCTCCCCAAGAAGCCACTAGGGCCACCGTATTCTCCTCACGCCCTCACACAATGCGAGATGCCATGATTCCACTATCGGTGCCCTTGAAGGCGACGACCGAACCTTTACAAACAAGGTTGGGGCTATGTCCACAACAATTGGAGGCTCCCAACAACACCACGAAGCTTCACCCAATGGAGTATGGCTTCGAGGTGACCTCAACCGTCTAGGGTGCTCAAACACCCAAGAGTAACAAGATCCGCTAGGGATAAGTGGGGGAAATCGAATATCTCTTGGTGGAAGTGTAGATCGGGCCCTTGTCACCCAATCCCGAGCAAATCAACAAGTTTGATTGGCTAGGGAGAGAGATCGGGCGAAAATGGAGCTTGGAGCAACAATGGAGTTTAGGGTTAGAAGAGGTGAGTCTTCTTGGAGAAGAAGACCCCCCCCTTTTATAGTGGGGGACAATTCCAACTGTTGCCCACCACTCAGCCCGCTGCCCACGGAGCTACCGCTCCACAGGCGTGGTACTACCACACTTGCATGCGGTACTACCGTAGTGGACCGCGGTACTACCACAAGCATGGCAGAGACCTGACCAGGCAAACAGGAGCACCGACAGGGCGCGGTAGATCCGCAGGAGCGGTACTACCGCGACCCCATGCGGTACTTCCGCAAGGCACACTGGGGCCAGGCCTCATAGGCACAGATGTAAAAAATTACATCCGTGACTACCTCCGCTGAGAAAATGCCGTGCACAAATCCGACACGGAACTACGCGACGGAGGTTGCGGTACTACCGTGGAGGGTGCGGATGTAAAAAATTACATCCGCCCCTACCTCCGCTCCTGCTCTGGAACCTGGCCTAGTGCCACGGTACTACCGCGCCATAGCACGGTACTACCGCGCTTCCCACCGCTAGAGAGCGGTGCCAGACCATAGCTCGCGGTACTACCGCTCGGACGAGCGGTACTACCATGGGAACCTACGGTACTACCGTGCCGGAGCCCGGTACTACCGCTGGCTCCTGCGGTAGTACCACTCAAAGGAGTAATACTACCGCTAGCCTGAGAAGAGCAAGACCGAGGCCTTCATTTCGTAGAGACACGGTGAGACGGAGGAACACTCCAAGGAGCTCAAGGAAAGGCGGTGCAAAAAGGGAATGTGTACGTGAGATTCCACCCAAACCTTTCCAAAGCGGACCCCTCTTAATAGTATGGCTCTCCTATGACTCAACTCCACCGAACCGAACCGTAGACAAACGCCGTCTTCATTAATCTTCGAGGGGCATCAAATCGTCTTGTGTTTAGTCATGATGAATCTGAAAAGCTCAATACACATGATTAGTCCACAAAGGCATTGTCATCAATCACCAAAACTACTTAGGGACAAAAGTGCCCTTACAATCTCCCCCTTTTTGGTGGATTGATGACAATACGGGATTTGCACAAAGGAGATGAATAAAGCACAAGCAAACCCCACATTTCTAAAATATAGATGAGCTCCCCCTAGATTTGTGATAGAGAGTAAGGTGCTTTGGACTGCACGACATGAATATTAGGATCACCACTCCCCTTATATTTTAGAAACAAGGCATATCTTGCAATGGAAAGGCTGACACTAAGCAAGATAGTAGATATGAGCATAACATGAATAGCATGATAAAGCACAAGCTCAATAACATGAATAGCATGATAAAGCACAACTAAATCAAAGCAAGCAAGTTCAACGACGGAAAGCAAAGCAAATGACGAAACACACGACACAAACACACTACATGCACGCAAATCCTACACTCTCTCCCCCTTTGGCATCGAGACACCAAAAAGGCAGAGAGGTCACCTACAACAAAGGTGGTGGCTCAGGTGGAAAAGGACTCCTCGTCTTCAGACTCTGCAGCAGGAACGGACTCCTCCTCTGAATCGGTCCACTTGTAGCCCTGCTTCTCCATCCAGGCAGTCTCTGGGGTGATGTGCTTCTCAGAACCGCTGGCCACATCCTCCCCGCAAGCCCTCAAGATCCTGATGTCGCGACGGCGACTCTCCTTCTGAGCAACATGGGCCTTGTACTGACCCTGAACCTGCATGCAGAACAGCCTCTTCATCTTGTTCTTCAGCTTCTTTGCCCGAGAGGGCTAATCAGAGGGAGGCGAGAAAGCAGAACGGTCAGCAGCAGCTTCTTCCCTCTCAAGTTCCTCCTCATCCACAGCCTGCCTGGTAGCCTCAGCAGAAGTGGTGGTGTTAGCCCAATAAGGCTTGATGCGGAGCCTGACGGACTCATGACGAATCCACCCTGGAGCTTCAAACTCATCCTGGGGAAACAGCCTCTCCCAAGTCGTGGAGATCAAGTGGAACAAGTAAGGCCCGTAGATGGGGACCTTACGGTTGAACACGGCGAACTGAAGCTCACACCACATGATATGTGAGACATCAAGTGGTTGAGTCTGAGCCTTACGGGCCTCCTCGCAGATAAGCATCATGTCAACGAGGTAAGCATGTACCTGGCCCATGTCCCCAATGCATGGGAAGAGTGTGTTCCGAAAGAGCCGATGCATGATGTCAAGGAAGGTATTAAGCACCCACACAGTCTTCTTGTTGGAAAGAGACTTCGGAACAAGGAATGGCATGAGCTTGTTCTTGTTGGCAGAGTCAGAGTTGGCATGAGGGAGAACTTCAACTGGCGTGCCCTTCATCTGGAACGTTAAGCAGCTCCATGAACTCCTTCCAAGTAGCAGACAGACGGCGACCATTAGTCATCCAAGTCATGGTCCTTGCAACATCAGTGCTGAAATGGACGGAAGCAAAGAATTGTGCGATGATCTCGGGATCAAAATCCTTGTGGAAGGTGAGCAAGTGCTCAATGGCGAACTGCTCGACTAGATCCAAGGCCTCTCCAAAGTACTCACGGTTCTTGTCCTGCCTCATATGATGCATGTCAATGTAGTGAACTTCAACATAGTGATTCTGCTTGGCCTTGATCACATCCATGTATATCAGATTCTGCTGCTTGTTCCAGAAGAGTTCATTGCCTCGCGTGCTAGCCCGGGGATTCACATAGGGATTGAGCTTCCTTCGAATGACAAAGTCGTCCTGGGGCATCACATCCATGCCCATGACGGGCTCCTTCTGTTTGTTGGCGGAGGTCTTGGTCCGGCGTTGGGGAGCAGTAGAGGACCCCTCTGGAACATCATCTGGGTTGCACAGACACTTTGACCCTGTGTCTCGGCTGGGATTCGAGCGACGAGCAAAACCGGAGCCACCACCTGGACACAAAGACAGAAAGACATGCACGGGAACAAAACAGATCAAAATCAAATTGAGAGAAACACAAAACATGCCATTTGGACGAAGCAAATGAGCGCGGGATGAATCTACGGTGGTACCGGGCAGGGTTGCGGAAGTAATAAATTACATCCGCTCCAGCCGCGGTAGTACCATGCTGGGATAGCACGGTAGTATCGTGCTTGGGGCAGAAGTAATTTTTTACTTCCAGACGCCAAGAGGTAGTACCGCACCGAGGTCCGGAAGTACCGCATCAAGGTGCGGAAGTACCGCTGAGCGCCAGATCCGGGTGAGGCTGCGGTAGTACCGCTCCAGGAGGAGCGGTAGTACCGCACAGTTTGAAAACCGCCACAAAGGATGTGGATCTGGATCTGAAACCTCTGCACAACAACTACGGTACAACCGGTGATCAAACGGAACTAATTTGATAGTCCAAAGAGCATGGGACAATACTACCACTCTACAACGAATCCCACTTGCACAGATTTAGCCAAAAATCTCAAGAACACCACATGCATCTCTCCAAAACCTAGAAGCACAAGAAAGGACAAAAAGAAGAGGCACTTGGGGAAAAACCTGGGTCCATGGCAAGAGGGCGAGGTGGGGAACGATCCCACCGGTCGGAATTCGTAGAGAGCGGCCGGAGACGAAGATCCGGCGAAGGCCTCCGGCGCCGTTCTTGGTCAGGAGAGAGAGAGACGGGGTGGGGAATAGAGATGAATGGGTATGGGGGAGTTGGAACTCCCCCTGTCCCGCTCTTAACCCCCACCCGCTCGCGGGGGCGCGGAAGTACCGCGGGTCATTGTGGTAGTACCGCCCGGGCGGAAGTACCGCACGCTGGGCGGTAGTACCGCTCGTTCAGCGGCAGTAAAAAATTACTGCCGCGGAGGTAGCGGTAGTACCGTGCCCCTGGAGGGCCACTCACAAAACGCAGAGCCACCAACTCCTGCGGTAGTACCGCGGCTCACCACGGTAGTACCGTAAATCCAAGAAAGTGAAGAACGCACAAGAGAAAAGAGAGAAAAAGGTAAAACAAACTACTCCGGAAGATACACCAAACAACTAAGAGACGAACACACACGACGAACGAGACCAACTACAAGACACAACTTCTCCGTGAGGAGAGCGGTGGCTGGAGCCACCTATGTTTGAGTCAATTGGTATGGCACCGCGAAGAATTATCCTTGGGCCCATGACCAAAACTCGTCTTTGAAGCACAAGTACCATAAAAAATGGCTAATGTGAAAGAGATGATCGATTTATGCATAATGGGGGGAGGGAGAGTTCATTGAGAGAACAACACTCCCCTATGTCCATGCCTACACCTAAACTAGATAACAAGTTGAGTATGGTGAGGTGTGCAAGGGTTCAAGCAACATTGCTCGAATCAATGATATTTAGCTCATGCCTTAACTCGCGAAATCTTGATTCATCCAAGGGCTTCGTGAAAATATCTGCAAGGTTATCATGAGTGTTGACATACTTGAGCTCGATCTCCCCTCGCCTAATGTGATCGCGGATGAAATGATACCGAATCTCAATATTCTTCGTCTTGAAATGTTGCACCGGGTTGAGAGAAATCTTGATGGCACTTTCATTATCACACCAAAGAGGCACTTTTGTCACAAATGACACCGTACTCCTTCAAAGTTTGCCTCATCCATAAGAGTTGTGCATAACAACTACCGGCCGCCACATATTCCGCTTCGGTGGATGAGAGAGACACACAACTTTGCTTCTTGGAAGACCAACTCACCAAAGAGCAACCAAGAAATTGGCACCCTCCAGAAGTGGACTTCCTATCCACTTTGTCTCCCGCCCAATCGGAATCCGTAAATCCTTCAAGCTTGAAGTTTTCCCCTCTTGGGTACCATAAGCCAAAGTTTGGGGTATGAGCCAAATATCGAAAGATTCGCTTGACCGCCACATAGTGACTTTCCTTTGGTGCGCTTGAAACCGTGCACACATTCCCACACTCAACATGATATCCGGTCTAGATGCACAAAGGTAAAGCAAGGAACCAATCATGGAGTGATATACCTTTTGATCCACCGCTTTACCATTGGGATCAATGTCAAGTTGGCACTTGGTAGGCATTGGAGTAGAAGCCGGCTTGACATCACTTAGCTTGAATCTTTTTAGCATGTCTTGAGTATATTTGGCTTGGTTTATGAAGGTTCCTTCTCTTCTTTGTTTGATATCAAAACCAAGGAAGAACTTCAACTCTCCCATCGAAGACATCTTGAACTTGGAGGTCATGAGAGCGGCAAATTCCTCATTGAAAGCTTTGTTAGGGGAACCAAAGATAATATCATCAACATATAATTGGCATACAAACAACTCCCCTTTGACCTTCTTAGTAAAAAGAGTGGGATCGATTTTCCCTACTTCAAATCCATGATCTTGTAGCAACTCGGTAAGGTGGTCATACCATGCACGTGGGGCTTGTTTAAGGCCATAGAGTGCCTTATCGAGTTGATACACATGATCCGGGAAGTAGGGATCCTCGAACCCGGGGGGTTTCTTGACATAGACCAACTCATTAATAGGACCATTAAGAAAAGCACTTTTCACATCCATTTGTTGCAACTTAAAGTTGTGATGGGAAGCATAAGCAATCAACAAACGAATGGATTCAAGGCGAGCAACGGGAGCAAAGGTTTCACCGTAGTCGATACCCTCGACTTGGGAGTAGCCTTGTGCTACCAATCTTGCCTTGTTGCGAATGATGTTCCCATGAGCATCTTGCTTGTTCTTGAAAATCCACTTGGTTCCAATGACGTTGTGGTTCCCTGATGGACTTGGCACCAGTCTCCACACCTTGTTGTACTCGAAGTTGTTGAGTTCTTCATGCATAGCATTGATCCAATCCGAGTCTTCAAGCGCCTCATAGACCTTTTGGGGTTCAACACAAGAGACAAACGCGTGATGTTCACAATAGTTTGCTAATTGTCTACGAGTGCTTACCCCCTTTCTTAGGCTTCCAACCACATTCTCCATGAGATGGCCTTTGGTGGTGAGTTTGGAAGCAATCTTCGCGGCACGACGCTCTAATTCCTCCTCGGATGTGGAAGGAGGAGGGTTGACTTGATCATCTTGGGCGCCGTCTTTAGCTTGTTCTTGATCTTGAGCTTTCTCATGATCTTGAACTTGCTCGAGGGGGAGAACTTGACCTTGGGCATCATTTGGAGGTTCACCATCATCTTGAGATAGATCTTGCCCTTGGTCGTGTTCACGAGGTTGAGGGCCTTCACTTTGTTCTTCGGAAGCGTGTGGGTCTTGAGGAGGTGATGGCTCCACTTGAGTGGAGCATTGTCCTTCTCCTTCAGCCACAAGGGGTTCCTCAATGGGTAGAATATGACCAATACCCATTCTTCTTATGGCTTGGGGAGGAATTTCATCACCTACATCACAAGTACCACTTTGCTCCACTTGGGAGCCGCTATTTTTTTCAAACTCCACGTTACACGTCTCCTCAATGAGTTCGGTGGACTTGTTGAGTACACGGTAAGCATGGGAGTTTGTAGCATAGCCAACAATATGCCCCCATAGGCTCTAGCCTCAAATTTAGCCAAACGAACACCTTTCTTGAGAATGAAACACTTACACCCGAAGACCCGGAAGTACTTGAGATTGGGCTTGTTGCCGGTGAGTATCTCATAGGGAGTCTTGTTCAAGCCTTTGCGGAGATAGAGCCGATTGGATGCATGCCATGCGGTGTTGATGGCCTCGGCCCAAAAGTTGTATGGAGACTTGAACTCCGCCATCATGGTCCTTGCCGCATCCATCAACGTCCGATTCTTCCTCTCCGCAACACCATTTTGTTGAGGGGTATATGGTGCAGCATATTGATGCTTGATCCCCTCATCACTAAGAAACTCATCCAAGGTGTAGTTCTTGAACTCGGTGCCGTTATCACTTCTTATTGTCAAGATCTTTGCATTATGTTGACGTTGAGCTTCATTTGCAAAATCAATGACGGTTTGTTGAGTCTCACTCTTCCTCTTGAAGAAGTATACCCAAGTGTATCTTGAATAGTCATCCACAATCACCAAGCAGTACTTTCTACCTCCAAGACTATCAAATGATGGGGGCCCAAAGAGATCCATGTGAAGGAGCTCCAAGGGTCTCTTCGAGTAGATGATGGTCATGGGAGGGTGAGCCTTCTCATGAAGCTTTCCTTCAATACAAGCACTGCAAGCACGGTCTTTGGCAAAACTAACATTTGTTAGTCCACGGACATGGTCCCCCTTGAGAAGACTTTGCAAAGATCTCATATTGACGTGGGTTAAACGGTGATGCCAAAGCCATCCCATGTCAACTTTAGCCATTAGGCATGTCGCGGTCTTAGTGGGTCGCTCCGAAAAGTTTATCACATAGAGAACGTTCTCGACATGCCCAACAAAGGCTACTTTAAGAGTCTTGCTCCACAAGAGGGCCACGGTATCAATGTCAAAGAAGGTGGCAAAGCCCATGAGTGCAAGTTGACAAACGGAAAGTAAATTGTATGCGAGGGACTCAACAAGCATGACTTTCTCGATCATTAGATCATGAGAAATGACAACCTTGCCAAGACCCAATACCTTAGAATGTGAGGCATCATCCCACTCGACATTGGTGGGCATAGGTGGAATCTCTTGCACGTCCACCACCAAGTCCTTGCTTCCGGTCATATGATTTGTTGCTCCACTATCGAGCAACCATGATCCCCCACCGGAAGCAAACACCTACAAGAGATCAATGCTTGGTTTTAGGTACCCATTTAGTAATGGGTCCTTTGATGTTAGTAACAAGGGTCTTAGGAACCCAAATAGACCATTCAATGTACTCATAAGGAGAACCAACAAATTTAGCATAAACATGTCCATCACTAGCACGACACAACACATATGACGGGTTAAAGTCGTCGTCTTTGTTGGAGGAGATGGTTTTTCCTTTTTGACATCAACGCCCTTTACTCTTTCCTTCTTCTCCTTAGGAGCACCCTCTCCTTCTTTCACAAAAGTTTGCTTGAGAGGAGGACGATAGGTCTTGTCGTTCTTCTTCTTATTCTTGGACTTGGGAGCAAACCCAATTCCCTTCTTCGCCACAACTTCCTTTCGATTGCTCAAAAGGTCGTTGAGGTTCTTCTCACCTTGAATGCAAGTCACAAGCCCTTTCTCAAGTTGGTCCTTCAACTTGGCATTCTCCTCCACAAGATGCACATGCTCACAACACGGGTTAGTAGCACATGCATTATCAATTAATATCATATGACGGAAGGTGGCCTTTTCCTTGGTTAGCTTAACTTGGAGTTGAGCATGAGACTCCTTGAGGTTAGCGTGAGCACCCTTCAAGACCTTGTGGGCCTTGTCAAGTATCTCAAAGTCCTCTTTTAGTCTAGCATGATCAACCCCAAGCTTAGCCTTCTCGGCAGTTAGCACACGAGACACGACAAGAGCATGATCAAGATATTTCTTTAACTTAGCATGGTCATCGTTGTATGACTCGTCAAAAGTCAAACGATGCACATGCTCTTCCTCAAGAGCATTAGAGAGATCCGATATCTCATTGGCATAGTCACGACTATGACCTTCCATCTTAGAGATGGTTTCTTCGTGAGCCTCGATCATGTCATTGGCCTCACCAAGTTGTTCCAAGAGAGCAACAAAATGCTTTTTGGATTTTCCCTTAAGCTTACTCACAAAAGACTCAAATTCATTCACTTCCTCATTAGACCCATCATGTTCATCAATGCAATCCTCCGAGGAGGGATTAGTAATGATGGTGGTTTTGATGTTGGGGGTTACCTTGTTGGAAGCTTTAGCCATGAGGCACTTGGCGGTGATGTTCTTGTTGGGTGAATCAAAGAGAGACACCCGGGGAGTTGTAGCAATGGCAACGGACGCCATGGCCATCGCTTCTCCATTTTCATCATCATCGTCATCCTCATGGTATTCTTCTTGAACCACCAACCCACGAGTAGGAGTCTTCTTGGCGAAGTTGTTATTGTTGGGGAAGGACTTGGCTTTGTCTTTTCGGATGAACTTGCCACCATTGTCTTCCCACTTCTCATAAGGACAATCCGCAACAACATGGCTCACATTGCCACAACTGAAGCAAGTTCTAATTCATTGCTTGCCCTTGACGCCACTTGAGTTGTTCTTTTTGAAGTTGGGTCTTGTATTCTTCTTGCTCCAAAATTGTCTTGAAGCAAGGGCCATGTGCTCATGATAATCATATTTGGTGTCTTCGGGGTTGCTCTCCTCATCTTCCTCTTCTTCCACACTAACCTTGGCCTTCAAAGCAAGGTTGGGATTCTTTTCCCTTTGATAATGGAGCACCGCATTGTCGGCGGTCTTGTCCAAGATGCTCATTGCGACGAACTCATCCAACACTTCACTCGAGGTCATGGTGTGGAAGTCCGGTCGTTGACGAATGACGGAGGACATGGCCTTGTTGTAGGGCATCATGGCCTTGAGGAACTTGCGCTTGATCCAATTGTCATCCGTGTCCTTGCTCCCATGATCTCGGAGTGAGACCGCGAGTTTGGTCACTCTTCGAAAGAGCTCACGAGGTTCTTCATCTTCTTTCATTGCAAACTCATTGGCTTCATCTTGTACCACTTCATAGTTCGAGCATTGAATTCTCGCACCTCCTCGATAGAGAGACACAACACATTGCCATGCATCTTTAGCCATGGCATGAGGTCGAAGATGAGGGAGATCTTCGGGAAGGATTGCATCTTGGATGACGAAGAGAGCATTCTCATTGAATTGATTATCCACCACTTCTCTCGGGGTGAAGTTGCTTCGGTCATGTGGATAGAAACCTTCTTCAATGATTCTCCAAAGGTTAGTATTCACATGATTTAAATGACGCTTGAAGCGATACACCCAAGAATCAAAATCCTCATTTTTCACAATCTTAGGAGGAGGACCGGCATGATTTAAATGAGTGGAGGGAATGGTCCTCCATAAATTGGAGGTTCCACATGGGCAAAGATGTCGGTGCCATTTCTACCACTAGTATAAGGACTCTTTTCACTGTTACCTTCCCCCTTGTCGGAGGTAGCATCCGTCACCTTGTTAGTGGGATCACCCACTTTCATCGGCGAGGTGGACAATTTGAGTCCTTCAAGAAATTTAGTAAGCATGCTTTCAACCTTGGTCGTCAAGGAGTCTTTCAATGTGTCTAGAGCCACATTTAGTTCCTCACGAGAGACCGAGGTTCCCCCATCGGCCGTAGACAAGATAGGATTCACACCGGAGTGCTCCTCCGCACCGTCTGTGGTGTCAACCATACTCTTCGGACGGCAAAGTCCTTAATAAAGAGACGAGGCTCTGATACCAATTGAAAGGATCGATATGGTTGACTAGAGGGGGGGTGAATAGGCAACTAACAATTTTAGCTTTTCTTTACCAAACTAAACTTTGCATCAAAGTAGGTCGTCTAGATATGCAACTAGGTGAACAACCTATATGATGCGACAACAACAAGTACACGAGCAAGTAAGGGAAACAACACAAGTAAGCTTGCAAAAGTAAAGGAGCGAGATAACCAAGAGTGGAGCCGGTGGAGACGAGGATGTGTTACCGAAGTTCCTTCCTTTTGAGGGGAACTACGTCTCCGTTAGAGCGGTGTGGAGGCACAATGCTCCCCAAGAAGCCACTAGGGCCACAGTATTCTCCTCACGCCCTCACACAATGCGAGATGCCGTGATTCCACTATTGGTGCCCTTGAAGGCGGCAACCGAACCTTTACAAACAAGGTTGGGGCTATCTCCACAACAATTGGAGGCTCCCAACAACACCACGAAGCTTCACCACAATGCAGTATGGCTTCGAGGTGACCTCAACCGTCTAGGGTGCTCAAACACCCAAGAGTAACAAGATCCGCTAGGGATAAGTGGGGCGAATCGAATATCTCTTGGTGGAAGTGTAGATCGGGCCCTTGTCACCCAATCCCGAGCAAATCAACAAGTTTGATTGGCTAGGGAGAGAGATCGGGCAAAAATGGAGCTTGGAGCAACAATGGAGTTTAGGGTTAGAAGAAGACCCCCCCCCCCTTTTATAGTGGGGGACAATTCCAACCGTTACCCACCACTCAGCCCGCGACCCACGGAACTACCGCTCCACAGGCGCGGTACTACCGCACTTGCGTGCGGTACTACCGCGAGCATGGCAGAGGCCTGACCAGGCAAATAGGAGCACCGACAGGGCGCGGTAGATCCGCAGGAGCGGTACTACCGTGGCCCCATGCGGTACTTCCGCAAGGCAGACCAGGGCCAGGCCTGATAGGCACAGATGTAAAAAATTACATCCGTGACTACCTCCGCTGAGAAAATGTCGTGCACAAATCCGACACGGAACTACCGCGACGGGGGTTGCGGTACTACTGTGGAGGCTGCGGATGTAAAAAATTACATCCGCCCCTACCTCCGCTCCTGCTCCGGAACCTGGCCTGGTGCCAAAGTACTACAGCGCCATAGCACGGTACTACCGCGTGGAGCGCGGATGTAAAAAATTACATCCGCGCCTACCACACCGCTAGAGAGCGATGCTAGACCATAGCTCGCGGTACTACCACTCGGACGAGCGGAACTACCATGGGAACCTATGGTACTACCGTGCCGGAGCCCGATACTACCGCTGGCTCCTGCGGTAGTAGCGCTCAAAGGATCAGTACTACCGCTAGCCTGAGAAGAGCAAGACCGAGGCCTTCATTTCGCAGAGACACGTTGAGACGGAGGAACACTCCAAGGAGCTCAAGGAAAGGTGGTGCAAAAAGGGAATGTGTACGTGAGATTCCACCCAAACCTTTCCAAAGCGGAACCCCTCCTAATAGTACGGCTCTCCTACGACTCAACTCCACCAAACCGAACCGTAGACAAACACCGTCTTCAATAATCTTCGAGGGGCATCAAATCGTCTTGTGTTTAGTCGTGATGAATCTGAAAAGCTCAATACACACGATTAGTCCGCAAAGGCATTGTCATCAATCACCAAAACTACTTAGGGACAAAAGTGCCCTTACACCCCTCTTGACAGTTCGCTTTGAATAAAACTCTTCGAGCAAGGCCCAACATTGGTTTTAACATTTGCCATAATAATATTTAAACTAAATAATTAATTGTCATAGGGCGTCATGAACCCGAGGATTTTCTACATAGCAGGGAGGGTCCAGCGCTGATGGTGTTGGTTCCAAACGGGCAGACTGTGGGGCCACCACGAGGCAACCCGAGGATCTGGTTTTACTCATAGGCTGACCTATCCGGACGTGGCCTGAGACGAGATATGCGCGGCTACTATCAGGGTGTCGACACACCGGGAGGCTTTGCTGGATTAGTTTTACCATTGTCAAAATGTCTTGTGCACTGGCATCCCGAGTCTGATTGGATGTCCCGCAATGGAGGATTGTCTCCGCGGATCGTGAGCTTATAATGGGCTAAGTTGGGACACCCCTGCAGGGTTTAAACTTTCGAAAGCCGTGCCCGCGGTTATGTGGCACATGGGAATTTTTAATGTCCGGTTGTAGAGAACTTGACACCAGATTCGATTTAAAATACACCAACCGCGTGCGTAACCGTGACGGTCTCTTTTCGGGTGAGTTCAAGAAGAGAACACGTTGGGGTTATGTTTGAACGTAAGTAGTTCAGGATCACTTAT